>JARFJB010001728.1:1010000-1735000 GCA_036346205.1 Vesta saturnalis | reverse complement strand
ATAGGGCGGATTGGACGTGTAACAACTTCAGGCATCCACTGCATCTAGCGCACTACAGTTAACGCACTTTTCTTGGTCGGTTTGGGGTTTGTGCATTGACTGAAGTGGTGATCCCCTGAACTTGCAGCAACGCTGTGCGTAGCAAAAGCCCTGACACCGGTGACACTGCCCGACGCCAGTTTTTCGCTCCGAATCGTTGCTGGTGACTCGGAGGCGGGCGTCGTACTCGACCTCCCGAAACTTCTTACTGATGTCTACTGTCCACGCTGCTTTACCTCAACGTCGAGCTCGAAATGTTCTATGGGTACGTCACGTATAACTAGCAAGAGCTCGCTTTTTGCCTGCTACCATACCATGTCCCTCACTTGTCACTCTGTCTTTTATACGTGCTAACGTCCCTGTTCCCAAATATCATCAAAAATCTACCCTCCAAACAAAATCAACCACTCTCTAAGGATTTGTAACGTGGGAAATTCGATGATATTAGTCTACAATTCGTTGGATTTACTTTATTGAAATTGCACAAAAATGGTTTAAATTGACGTGGTAGTGTCACCTATGGGATTTTAGTAGTATTTTTGCAGGTCCCATAACCGTCTATTTAAAGTTAATTGTTTCGTCAGTTTTATTACCGTTAGAAGGCAGTACAGGTAAATTTATGTAAAAAACGGGAATAAATATATCTTAAATAGTGACAACAATATCTTTTATAACTAAATTTCCGGTAAAAACAATGTGTTTTTGGGTCGCCATTTGTACGAAGATTAGATGTTTCTTGATACATTTTTCATTTATACTTTATTAATGTCATTGACAGTTCTTCAATGGAAAATTCTATTAAAAGTATTCATTTTCAATATGTAACATGTTTCACCACTAACATAAGTTTTTCTACAATTTGCGTAGTCGCGTTTGGCTGCGACGCGGAAACGAGTGTCTGGTCGAATTGACCGCACGAACGTGGCGCGAGCGCCGCAGGATCCGAAGCGGGGTTGTCCTATTATAGGGATACACCACGTGGTGGCATTGAGTTCGAGAGAGATAGGTGTAGAGTGCCGACATCAATAATTATCTGACACATTTTTCTGGTTGTGTGCTGTAATTTTTCAAAGTTTTTTGTGGATTGGTGGATTTTATGAATAATTTCATAACATAACATCACCGGTAAATACAAACTTATAGTAGGTAAATAATCATAATATATTACAATAAATCATCCATAACAAATCAATATACATAGATTTGTTGTACTTATGTTAGGTTATGCAATTATTCAATGTCCGAAATCGAACAAAAGATAATACTAATTAAGTACGAGAATAAAACTGCCAATGTAATCTTTTTTATTTCAGTTCTTGGATAAAACATTGTTAAAATGAGTGATGGGAGAAAACGACTTAATGGAGCTGGGTATGAAAAAAGGACAAGAACAGATTATCGTAAAACTATAAAATTGACAGTTTTCTGAGAAGTGGAAGTATTGTTGAAATACTGGGGACTTCAACAACATGCACAGACACAATACAATACAGTCATCTGTTGAACAAACTACTTTTGAAAAAAACGGACATTTATGTTTTTAACGAAGAGGCGGTAGAGAAATCATCAATAAGTATAACAATTGCAGATGCGTCTCAGAATCAGACGTTAAGTAATGACCAATTGAAACAACAGTGGATCTATACAAAGATCCGGCTTTATGGGAAATCAACGATACCTTAAGGGTAGGGTACGTTTTCGATCAATACAAGTCTTGTGACTTCTCTGAAAGTGAAAGAATATACGGTGATCAGTATTGTTTTTGCCAGTAAGTATCTTCCAAAGAATAATAAAAAATAATAAAGTGAACAACCGAAATTGACTACTCATTCTGAAAGTAAAAGATCTGTACATTGCAGACCCTGTTTGGCATTCGGTTTATTGGAAAATAAGACTCAGTTTGAGAACGAAGAATTTAATGACCGGAAAAATGCAGAACAACGTGTAGCTCCGCATCTCTGCGCGTCATAAATCTAGTGTCCTTAGTTTGACAGTTGGAAGTGAGATTGATGGTAGGCTCGACAATTTACTGCATTTCGAGATCGATGAAGAAATTACTTATTGGGAAACGTTCTAAAGAGGGTTGTTGGCGCAGTGAAACGACTGTGTTCAAGAGGCCTCGCTTTCAGCGGAAAAGATGAAAAGTTCGGTGATCTGAATAACGGAAATTATTGTATGATTTTGGAACTGTTGACTGAATTGGATCCTTTTTTAGCCAGTTGCATTGAATCAGTTAGGAATGAAGAATTTGGAAGTATCAGTTACTTATCGAAGATCGTTTGCGACCAGTTTATTCTCTTGATGGGTCATAAGGTCTTAAAATAGATTGGAGACGAGGAAAGATGGGCGAAATATTTTTCGTTAATCATCCATTCAACACCAGATATAGCATAAGTGGACCAACTTACTCTAGTCGTTAGATACATTTTGGAAACGGGTGAACCGTGTGAAACGTTTCTAAAGTTTTTGTCATCAGTAGGACATAAAGCTGAAGAAACGTTTTTGCCATTACTTCGGAACTCAAAACACTTGGCATAAATACTGAAGATTGTCGTGGAAAATCATATGATAATACCGCGAACATGGCTGGTGTGTACAATGGCTTACAGGCTAAAATTCAAAGCCAAGCACCTTGTGCTTTTTTTCGTTCCTTGCTCTGCTCACTTTTTAAATTTAGTGGCAACTGCGGCTGCTGAACCTTGAACAGAAGCTTGTGGCTTCTTCATGTTGCTTCAAAAAATCTACGTTTTTTTTTGTAAGTTGGACACAACGCTGACAAAAAAAATTAATGACTGAAATCGGGAAAGGGAAAACCCTAAAGAGAGCAAATCTGACACGTTGGCCAGCTAGAGAGGACGTGTAGAAGTTTGAGAAATTCCTGTCACGAAGTCTTAACACTTTAGAATCAATCAAGAATGATTGTACCGAAAAGCCTATAACGAGGAACGAAGCGACTGGAATACTTTTGAATTTAGATAAACTAGAAATGGCAGTAATGGTTCTTGCACATTTTTAATGCCACATTTCTTCTGAAAGAATTTTGGTGAAACCAGATTCTGGATAATTGAAAAGTCTATCCTCGTTCCTACAAAATAGAATTTGCACAACGTTTATCCAAACTTAAATATAGCAGTTCGATGGCTGTATATACAATAGCGACTAATTGTTCGGGTGAGAAACCTTGTGTTGCTTAAAACGTGAAAAATTATCTAAGATCTACGTTAAGCCAAGACAAGCTAAACGCCTTAGCTCTTTTGCGCAGAGAGTCAGAAGTAATGAACAAGATTTTACGATATAATTGATGATTTTTCGAATAGAAAATCTCGCAGAAAGTTTTTGTAAAACTTTCATAACCTAATTAATTAAATTTCATCATCACTAGCCGGATTGTTACCAGATATTGAATATATTGTTTTTAAACTGTAAATAGCCCAAAAAAGTTGTTTAATTGCGTATACCGAATGTACATTATTGTGTAAGTAGTATTAAGGCATACCTTACCCCGCCTTATTAGTAGTACATGATTGAGGTTTTATTAGCTCAGAGATACACGCAAAACCTATTTCTTGTGTAATCTTAACTAAAAATAATCTAGCAACTGACAAAAAGTAGTGTAGTTAGGTCGATAGTGCACAAATCATAAGTTACAATTTCATTGTCAAAAAAATTGTAATTAATATTAAACTAGGGTATCGAATTGTAGAGGTCGGTAGGGGCGGCAAAATTTGAATACCTTCTAGCGGCAAATGTGTAAATCCGCTACTGCTTTTATTAATATAAATTCTTTTACCTCGCTAACCTAAATATTTAGACCGTTTATCTACGACCCGGAATTCCCCCTCCAACAAAGTGCTCTCCCGTTAATTACCGCTTGACTGAGTTCTCAGCCGAGTTCCCTTATTTTATGTTACGTAGCGGATTAAACACGTTGCAGGTTTCAATAGCACGCGGCTTTGCAGGCACTCAAGTTATAAAAAAGGGCTAGGATGGAACCTACGCAAACACCGGGACAATGTTCGTCGTCATCTTAAAAGTTTCACAAAAAGTGCAACTCTCTGAAATGTTCACATTCAGCATTCATATTATAATGATGTGGTTGAAGAGGTTAAAAAAATTTAATAAATTAATGGATGTTAAATAAATGAGTGTAAATGTTCTCCGAACAAATCTTTAAACTAACTGGAGATACAACCCAATCACCACAAATAATGCCGTTTGCTCAGTCGGTAGTTTAAAGTAGGCCGATTCAATCTTTTGATTTGTTTAATTACTACAACTTCTGCTCGATTACTTCCACTAAACATCAATATAATAACTGCCATGTAACATTAATAAAAATGACCTCGGACGCCAAGTTATTTTTTAATTATGCTCGGAATAACTAAACCGAGGTTGTTTACAATAAAAATTCTTCCAAAATGTAAAAAAATATACAAACTATGTTTATTAATAGTTAATGATAGGGTTGAATAAAATATATCTTAAAACTAGTTATAGCCTTAAATTACTAAATAATTGTTATAAATATAAATACCTGTACAAAATATAATACATCTCCTTGAGAACCCCTGGTATTATAAAAAATAAATGCGGAAATGCAAACCAAGGTGATGTAATCCTTGTATCAATCTTGCGCAATATCTCGAAATAATACTTTACGTTGTGGATATCTCGAAATAACCTTACGTTGTAAACCACAACCAAAATGGAATTTTCCTTCTTATAAATTTATCTTCATGAAATTGAATAATCCGTTTATTGCATTTTCTTGAAATTTAAAATAAAAAATTGCAATCATAAAATGAAAGCGTACGTAAAAATAGAATTAAACGTGTAATTAAAATGTAATTAAAGTAGAAAAGTAAAAGTAAAAAAAAAAGTGCCTGCAAAGAGAAAATGTTTTAATTTTTAATATTACGAGTTAAATTATCTTACCATTAAATCAATGGCACTTTTCATACAAATTTGGGGGAAACCCAAAAATATGGCTTCCTGCATCTAACAGCGTACCATAAAAAGTGAACAAAATGGACGCTCCGAATATCTAGTGCTATTTGCCCTTGAATCATACATAAAATTTTCAATTGTGAAATTCTAACACATTTGTACAAATACAACTCATGTTACTTCTTCTATTACTTTAATATCAGACCAAAATATGAACCAGTTACTTACGTTACCCATTCAAAGCAACTTTGAACCTGCATTCCTGAGAATACATAGCTAAATATTATCGTCTCGTTTCAATGGGGGAATTCGTACATAGTATTTCTCGTACAAATTTAATTCTTTCAGATCGTAATCACTTACACCACATATAAATTTGCTTTTACGTAATTCTCAACACTTTACTAAAAATTCAAATACGGTAACATTTACACCAGACTTAAATTATGTCCCAAAATAAATTTTTTCTTACATACAATACATACTAAATATACCCTGTGCGTCAAAATAATCTAGCGTTATATGTTATATATTTATTACCCTTTCTGAAATGATTAGTCTTCCCGGGCTGTAACAAACCATTACCGTTTATAAACACAGTTTCAACGTCATCAATGCTCTTGTTTTTTTGGAAGGAACGGATCCACCAAGCCTTTAAACTACCTTACGCATCTTCTTCGCCTGTTATTAATAAACAGAAGCACGTTGTTGTATTTATAAAAAATATAAATAAATAAGGATACGTATTAAAAAAACTGTTAACTTTCGTAAGTTTAAGAAACTTGAATCTGGTATTCCTAGTCGCCAAAGTATGCTATGTGTTAAAACAGTTTACTTAAATTTTTAAATTATAGTTAATATTAAATTATTAATTATAAATTAGTACATAAAATACAGAACTTCAATTAATAAAAAACGATGCTTTGTCGATACTTGTGTAATAATTCAGAAAAGATTTGTAATTAATTATCCAATCCTGGAAATAAATTCCTATTAAAAATTATTTTCTGTTTATTTCATCAACCTTATTCCCGTATTGTTCAATAATGGTTATCGGTTGTGCACGCCTTTTCTACTCCTAGTCGTCACTATTGTCTAATCCATTTCGACTTTACCTCTTAATCTCAAAGTTGTCATTTAGACCTCGTCTTCTCGCCATAACCTGATATTTACGGGAACTCTGTTACTTTTATAATTATTCCACTGAGTGTTTCTAATTTTTGTTGCAGGTCAGGCCTTCTTGTTTTATCCTGCCCCAAAATTTAAATGCCTATTTAGTTCCCGATGCAATAATTTTCAATATATTTTCCCGGTGTGCGTAACTGTTGAGTATATAAGGGATATAAGATTTACGTCTTCGTTTTCTTCTGCTTTCCCGGTATATTTGCAAAAAAATTGCAAAGCCTATTAAAACATCAACCTTTCTTAACAATCCTTCCCTGTCTAATCACTCGTTCAAATCGAATTTAAATCCATATAAAGGTACATAAAAACTTGAATCTGTGATATCATTTTCAACATCACAAAAACCGGCATTTTTTTGTTAACATTATTCGCCACAAGATTCGTATCATCCTGTAGGACCAGAATATACCATCCAGTTATCTACACATATTTTTCTACGTTACAATTTTCCATTCTACGTTGCCCAGCTTTATTGTCGTCCCTAGGGGGCGTAAAGCCATCGATCACCACGAAATCCATTATGGATAAGCGATTTACAATCCATTTACCCGGTTTACATTTACGACCCGCATAAAGTAATTGTCCAAATTTAATCTAACTCGTTATATTAACCTATAATTTATACAAAATTATTATTCTGAACTGGTTTTCTCGTTTTCAAATCATTTCATTTTCCATTAAATCCGAATAATGTCACATCTCACAATTTCATATAAATACTAAAATTTTTCCAATAACAATTTAAATGACACGAAAGCTAAATGCATCATCCGCGAATTAAATACTGTCACATCCACACAGTAATTTTGCTCTGATCCATCTTATTTTGTATTAGAGCAGGCCATGGAAATCTAGAGATAGTGTGGTAGCACGGTCAAAAGAACAAAAAGCGGCTACCGTAGCTTGACTTTGGAAATTGTAGATTATGTTTTTAAAGTGAAACTAATGCAGCATTGCAACACGTTATTTAAGCTTTTTTTGCTGGAACATCGTTGAATCTTGAGTGACGTATTTAAAAACTGTAAATTTTAGTACATAAAACGGATGTTGTACATTCCTTACATTGATCACAAATGACAACATCGTGTCTTATCTAACTAAATGGGATGTTTTGTTAACCAAATCTACATAAAAGCTAATAAGAATGTCTTCGCCTTCTTTCACTCTTCTAAAATAAAAGAGAGGGTAGAAATATGCAGAAACCCAGAGCGCAATTTCATTAGTAATCCTATATGAAGACTTGATTTCGTGATAAAACTTGTCTACTGCATTGTTCTCTTTTTTTTCTTAGCTATTAAACATGATGTAGAGGTATGTTTATATACAAATTTGGTTCTTCGGTGGGAAAGTCAATAAGTAACCAGAACATCAATGTGTATCAATTTAATTTAACCTATCCAGTAAAACTACAGTGCTTTTTCATAAATAATCCCATGTCGGGCGATCTTTGCGAGAAACACTCGGTTCACTCATTCACATCATCAGTATGCAGTACAAATCTCCACTTGTACCAAACGGGCCCAATCCACATTTTTCTACACGGCTTCTAAACTGTGGAATGATCTCCCTAGTTCCTGTTTTCCTCTCACTTATGATATGAGAAAATTTAAGGTAGCTGTTCATAGGCATCTATTGACAATTCATTATCCCTCTATCCATCCTCCTAAGTGTTTCTGAGTGCTTTAGAACGATAGGCCAAATTTAGCCTGTTCAGGTCCACAATCATAAAAAAAAATCCCATGTGAAGATTTGATTTCGTGGTGAAATTGGCTGCGTCGTTCTTTTCTTCACTGTTTGTGGGGGGGTGGAATAAGACGTGCCGATATCTCGGTGACTTATGCACTGGAACTAAGAGCGCGCGATGAGAGAACACCGTCTGTACTAACCGTTCACTTGAGTTAGTCGTCATCGATACCCATACAGTGTATGTTGTTGTCTCACGTTTTTCACATTTTTTCGGTTCATTTTATAAATTTCTTGTGTTTTCATTTTAAGGTAAGTAATCAGTTAATTCCAGTTTATTGAAAATTGGTTGGTAGGAAGAGTTATGATTGCTCTTTAGAATAACTTACACGTGGTCAAAAAATAACATGATATAATCTAACAATTGTATGTGTAAACAAACTGTGTGTCTGTGGTGGAATGGGACGGGGCGGAATGAGACGGGTCTTATTCTGCCCCGACGTCTCATTTCCTGTTTTCCTCTCACTTATGATATGAGAAAATTTAAGGTAGCTGTTCATAGGCATCTATTGACAATTCATTATCCCTCTATCCATCCTCCTAAGTGTTCCTGAGTGCTTTAGCACGATAGGCCAAATTTAGCCTGTTCAGGTCCACAATCATAAAAAAAAATACCCATGTGAAGATTTGATTTCGTGGTGAAATTGGCTGCGTCGTTCTTTTCTTCACTGTTTGTGGGGGGGGGGGTGGAATAAGACGTGCCGATATCTCGGTGACTTATGCACTGGAACTAAGAGCGCGCGATGAGAGAACACCGTCTGTACTAACCGTTCACTTGAGTTAGTCGTCATCGATACCCATATAGTGTATGTTGTTGTCTCACGTTTTTCACATTTTTTCGGTTCATTTTATAAATTTCTTGTGTTTTCATTTTAAGGTAAGTAATCAGTTAATTCCAGTTTATTGAAAATTGGTTGGTAGGAAGAGTTATGATTGCTCTTTAGAATAACTTACACGTGGTCAAAAAATAACATGATATAACCTAACAATTGTATGTGTAAACAAACTGTGTGTCTGTGGTGGAATGGGACGGGGCGGAATGAGACGGGTCTTATTCTGCCCCGACGTCTCATTCTGCCCCGATATCTCATTCTCCCTTTTTAAGTCTAGTTTTAACTGATACCTATGTATTAATTTTAGATGATTCGCAACTATATTAGAGAAACAAATCCGCAGGAGTGGTCAATTGACGCTAAGGAGCAGACAATATCGGCGGTAATAAATAGAGAAATGGGTTTAGATAGAGCTTCATCTCAATTCGGTGTACCAAAATCAACTTTGGGCGGATACGTTAAGAAAAGGCGAGAAAATACAGTTATGAAAATGGTTAAGAAAGCAGGAAAATTTGAATGTGTCTTCACAGAAGAGTTTTCAACCTACCCCAAGGATATGGAGAAACGGTTATTCGGTTTATGTGTGAATGATGCACGAAGATTGGCGTACTTGTGGCTTCCTATGCTTAGCTTCCCACGCAAAAAAAGCAGCAGGAGTTCCAGCTGGACTTGCCACCTCCCAATGGGCAGAAGTGAATGAAACTGGCTGGGTAACATCCGAAGGTTTTTTTGCCTGGTTTAAAAAGTTCATAACGTTTTCGAAATCTACGAAGGAATCTCCAAGTTTATTGATCTTTGACGGACATTCAACGCACACCAAAAATATCGATCTCATTGATCTTGCTAGAGGTAATAGAGTGATTTTTCTATGTTTTCCTCCCCACTGTTCCCACCGCATTTAACCTTTAGACGTTGCATTAATGAGACCTATTAGCGCTTATTATGAGGAAGAAGTTCGAATGTGGATGAGGTCTAATCCAGGAGAGGTGATGCCTTATTTCAAATCTCTACTTTGTTTGGGGCTGCATTTATTCAGGCATGTACAATGTAGAGTGCGGGGATTTGGCCTCCAGATAATAATGTTTTTACGGGCGATGGCTTTCTTCTGTCAACTACCTCAAATATTCAATTAGTCGTTTTCAGACCATAACCAAGTTACTAATGAGGAAGTCAATAAGCAAAGTACTGAAGAGACAGTATATCCAGAAGTAACATGTGATGAACCATCTGCAGCAAGCGAGAAAAATAAATCCAATCTACTCTAGTGTTCATTGATGCCAGATGTAGCTGTAGAACGCACATCATTTCCCACAGCATCTCCAAAAAATGTTTTGGCCATTCCGAAAGTTCCACAAAACAAGCAATGGACGTCTAGAGAAAAAGGAAAAACAACTATAGTCAGTTCATCGCCATATTCACAAAAATTAAAGGAAGCCAAACCCCATGCCATTTCAATAGGGTTCAATTGGTGGCTTATCTAACTGCACCGAATGATACGGTGCGTTATCCATAACCGTCACACAATTTCCTCGTAGTTTGAATATCGCAGGAATCAGCTGTTTAATAATCCAATTTTAAAACCGGTTCCCATTCACAGTTGTATGATAATACCGATCCTCGTTTCACGAATCAAGTAATAGTTGCAGTTTTCCAAACACGCTAAATTGCATCCAGCATGTATGTATGGTTGCCTTTTACCTTCTCTTTTAATTTTGGATAGATTACTTTTGATGTCAAGATCATGCATCCAAAGACGGATATTAGAAGCATTTTAATCAATCTACGTTTGGTCTAGATACACAAATCTGACAGCTTGGCCTGAACTTTGCAACTGCAGGAATTTTCTCAAAAACTTAATTTTGGCTATAACGTCGTGTTTCATTTCACATAAAATTTTGTGTCCATTGACACGTTTGTGTTTCCATTTAGTTCAAAATTCTAAATAGTGTCGTTCGGCCCCCATTAAAATCGAAATCTGTTTTAACTTGGTGATACAATTTGTCCAAAGTAAAATATTCATTTTTCGAATTAAATTGCCAAGTTACTCCGCTTTTACGACAATATGTCGACTTTAAATTTTCAGTTCTTGCCGTTAAGATGTCTTGGATAGTCCGCTATTAAACCTAAAACCAAACACATACTTATTGTGCACACAAAAGGTGATTTAAATTCTTCCGTACTAAGAGTGTCCTTTATAAGCTCATCATAACATCCCCATCAATCCCATCCCGGCAATTTGCCCAAATTTCAAAATAGCCGCCCAAATGTCAGTCAAAAGTCTCATTTTGGCCAATATCTTAATAATGGTTCGTTATATCAAAAAATATAGTAAAAAAGAACCCCTCTTAATTTTAATTTTACACTTATTCTGTAGGACATATGGTTCGACTCTAATCTGCTGGGATGTTTTCGGACGAAATCCGCATTTTTACCATAAAGTTCAAATGTGCAATTTCGGATGGCTATATCGTTTTATCGTTTTTTAACAATCTCTAAGTCAGAAGTAAAAAGTCATGTGGTACCTAAATGTGTAACACTATAATTAAGGTTGCTGAATACAGTTACATCATAATGTTGTTATCATTAACAACATCTATTAATTTGTCAAAGTTGTTTACAACATCTTTAACAATTTTAATAGATATTACTACTGACGAAGATAACTGTAAGTGTTATCGAAACGTTTAGATTGTATAATTTAAAATACGCCATTAAAAAACCCAAAGAAGATAAGTATTTTATTATCTATTAGGTGTGTTTAAAATTGCTGAAGTTGTAATTCACAGTTTCAAAAATAATATCTTCATCCTCATCTTCTAATAAAAACTGGAGACTGTTTTTCTCAGTTGTTTTCTAAACAATTACCACAGGAGCCGGTGCAGCCGAAGCTATTTCTTTTACAAGTATATTTCATTGAAACACAAGTAGTTTTGCAACTACATCGAATAATTTTCAGCAAATTGTCGGGTGCTGCAGGTAAATCCATTGTCTGGGGTACATACATGCCGTTCTGTAAAGTCCATCCCCAGTGTGTAGGATTCAAATGTGCTTCTGCTTTTTGCCATATCTGAATTTGCAAATAGGCGCGCAGACTGTGGATCAACTGCAGACTCTGCTGGAGGAAGTTGTTCAGGTTTGACAAACCTTTAGCTTTTGTCACTCTCGACAAAATACCTTTGTACCTACAAGTATTCATTGTTTTGTCTCTGTTCTCATTGAAAAGACTAACCATTGATTTCTGACCGATCGCTTCAACTTGTTTTGGACTTAGGTTAGGTGAGCTGAAAGGTAACAGGAGGCCCGTAAAGTAGATGTCATCTAATGCGCGATTGAATACAGATTGTTTTCCATTGTGGAAAATCCTTGAAGTTCGGTCACGCCCTGTATAAGCATTCATGGCTAGTAGAGATATTGCTAATTCTTTTCCAAGAGAAAATCCTATTTTACGAACATTATAAACATTATGTGATTTTTGTCGCTTCTGAAAACCAAATTATGCTTTGTTGTCATGTTACACCAATGGATAAGTAAAATAAGTAGATCTGTGTCTTCGCCAATGACAGTATCATACAGTATCGTGTTGCTGTGAATGTTTTACGGCGATCGAAATAATATCAATGTCAGCGTCATCTACTGCATGTATAACTGAGCATCCGTATTCATCCATATATTTTGAGATGAGATCAAAAAGTCTCTGTTTTCTCTTTATTGGAGAGAAAAACTTCTTTCTTACATTTCTGGTATAAAATTAACACGTGCATGGGTCACATCTTTTATTGTACAACCAGATCTGAATCCATCAAAAACAACGTCTAGCTTCTTGTTTAGCATCAGAGTCTACATTTGTCACATTGACATGTGACATTTTCTTTTGTTATTTGGAGCTTATCGGTTTTTAACATAACTAACGGACTCTCAAATAATGAAGAAGATAGTGTGTATAATCGTTGAAACAATAAGGCTAGGTCAACGGTTCCATTCTCTTTGGGTCACTTTATGTGAGTAGACGAATTCAACGTTTTTTCTTTATCCTTGCGTCACAGCTTGACTGAAAATGCTTCTTCTCCCTTTATGTTTTCTAATATTTCTGTTCCAATGGTGCCGAAATGTTCAACATTCACAATTTCTGCTGCAGTGACACCAATGGCTATGTTCTGCAATATTGGTCTACAGATGTAAGGCGAAGTAGGTTTCAATATGTTGTAAATTTTGTCTGAATCTTCTTTATCGCGTTTAACCCTTGATGGAGCCGTGTCCCTGTGTTGCTCACTGCACTCATACGAAACATTCGTAAAAATTTGCATTGATTGGTTATATTCCGAGTACACAGGCATTGATAATAACCACATCGTGCTTTGCATCTCAGACATTCCACCACATCTTGTCAATCCTCCATTGGTTTTTAATGATCTCATGAGACACTATACGATGACCATATCTGGTGCTAGACCAGCCCAGTCTCCATTAGAACGTCTAATTACATGACCGCCATTTTTAAATATTATAGACTTCTGGATGCGTATTGTGAAGTTTCAACATATTTTGCAGATGTAGACAGATTTTGTATAATTTGTGTGACCTGAAGCAGCCATTCTCTCAATGCTTCAAGGAGCAATGTAAACGAGCCTATACGATCTGCTGTGATCAACTTACGTACCGTACTTACAGAATATTGATACTCTAACCACAGTAAGCTAGTCTTTGAATTTATCTTTAATGTTCTTTTTTTATTGTAATAAATTATTAATAATATTCAGAAACTCACTCGATTCCAAATCGGTTATCTGAATTGTACCAGTCATTAACTTATCGTAAGTGGAAATCAATTCTTCTTTAAAATCATTTTCTATACAAAACAAATCTTCAAGAAGCATCGTTGTTAATATAAAATCGGCTATAAGATGGGCTCTAACTGAACGTGAATAGGCTTTCCCTTATTATATGGGGAACAGTATGATCTGCATATATTCGTTCAAGCATCTCTGCAAGTCCTAAACCTGGCATTAGAGAACCAATTGCGCCCAATAAATTTATAGTCGTGTGGAAATTTCCGAGTAACAAAACTATAGATTTCATTTAAGGGTGTTCCTCTCTAATGATTGAAGCTTTCTAGAACAATGGTTCATCGAATGTGATTATAGGCGGTACATTGTAATTGTCTGCCAAGTTTTTAAGAAATTGTAAGGTTAAAAAATGCAGCTCTTGTCACTTGGATTTAAATCAATAATTGGCAAAATTTGATACCTGCCTCTCCAGTGCGAACTAATTCTTGTTTGCCATAGACAACTTGCATCATACCAGATCATTATCCTCTAGTTGGTTTCAAGAATCCAGAAATTTGCCAAACAATACCTAGCATACTATGATTGTTTGTTGTTGCATAGAGGTCTTTAAAAACAAGGCTTTTTAAAAGATTTTTTACGGCTCTATAATCTAGTATCGGTATTCTGTTATGTTGGAGAAGCTCCTCATTGGTTATTTTACGACGCGTGACAGATTTAATTGATTGTCAAAATGGCGATATAGCTTCCATCAAGAGTACATACGTTATGGTCCACACTACCTGCAACCATAAGTACCTGACGTTGGTCTGTAACTGGTAAATTAATAGATGACACAAACGCTGCATTCCTTTCAAACAGTAGAACATTATTATAAGATGTTGAGAATCCAAGTACGTACAGGATGTCTGTGAGGTAGTTGCACGCCAAGACCTATTTGTAATGATCACGCTATTGATCTTGGACGAGAAGGTTGCATTATGGCCTGACCAATGGATGCTACTTTTAGTTCTGTATCCTTTCCAGCAAACATCTTTGATAGTAACAATTGCAATGACTCTGGCAGGCAATTTAAAGCAACTTGAGGAATAAGATCATCAGGGCCGGGATACGTATCTGTATTGTTTGCAGCTTTTGATTTATTTCATTTCTATTATTTTTGCACCCGTTTCTATGAGCATAGTTTCTTGTGACCTAATATCGATGTTTTTTTATGGTAATACTGTCTTAATATTACGTCCGCAGATTCTTGCAGGTACACTATATCTTCCTTTCCACTTGCTTTGCTGATGACAATACGATTTCCAAAGTGTTCAATTAACTTTCGCTGCGTATGTTGCGGGTTATACTCTGAAACATTTGTTCCCATTAAGTTGGTTTCCATTAATTTGGTTAGTTCAAATATTGTTACTTGCTTGTCCTCCGTGTCGTTGGCTTTCAAATAATCACAAGATTCCAGAAAGGCTTGGTATTGGGCTACAGATACTGGTCGACCTGCGTTTTTAATTTTTTTAGTAGGTGCATATTCGGTATCATATGCAATAGGAATTCGTCTTCCTGTGCGAAGATTCACACTGCATGATTGGTGGTACACACAATCTGCCGCAATAAAATCAGAGACAAATTCTGTACGACCATTGACAGCAACCGACCATTCGTCTTTTCTTTTAACACAGCATTGCATAATGCTTTGGCCAAATTCGTGTGTTAGAACCTTTTTACATTCACTTTTTGAACCATGCTTCTTATTCTGTACTAGGTCAACTTGAATGGTACATAAGAGGCAATCGGTCTTTGGATTGCATTTCTCGTTACTTGAGTAATTATTTCTCTTGCCTCCAGAAACGTTCGCCTCTTCAGTTTCTAATGGTTGGCCAAGCATTCGTTTGTCCGTAAACTTTTTACGACGTGCTATGTGCACCTTACATCCTGCAGTAGCAACAATACCACTTCCTCTGTTCTGACTAGAAGTATTGATGGAAGATGATCCTTTCACTGTAAGAGTTACGCTTCTTTGGACGTCAATGTCCTTCTTACAAATTATACATACACTGGAAGCTTCCATTTCGAATTATTCAACTACACACCTGAAACAGAAAGAAATAAATTTTTCTATATTTGATACTATCGAACCGTATTTTGATGGCACCGTTTTGAAATTTGGGCAAGTTGCCGGGGTGGGATTGATTGGGATTTTAAGAGATTATAAAGGACACTCTTAGCTATCCATTGCAAAAAAACATCGCTTGTGTAGCGATTTTGTTGGGGTTAGGCCTTATTTTTTCATAAAATGATTGTACTAATAAAGTTTCGTAAATAATTAGTATTATGCCGTAGACAAGAAAGGGGGGGGGGTGTTCCAACCCCTCCCACCGGTATGCCTTAACGGACGCACCGTTTTATACGTACTAAAAATTTTCAACTGCTTTCGGATCTGTGATACGGAAATTGAATTCTACGTTTTTCGGTGCGAGTAAAATCGAAATGCAATGTATAATTAATAAATTTATCGTTACTGCTGTGTGTGAGTGGATCTATCTACTTGACTGTGTCGTGCGCGAGCCGTCCCGTTAGCCGCAAGTGGCGCGCGTTATGTTAGTCTGTGCACGTAACGACTAATTAGCACTATTGCGAGCAGGATATTGCTCCAGTTCCACTTCTCTCATGCATCTTTCATTGTGTCATTTCATATTGCATGCCGCCTTGGTGTCGACTGCAATCCAGTTTTTTTGGTAACTTGCAATTACATTACAAGTATTACAGATTCATGAAAGTTTTTGGAAAACGTGGGTAGATGGAAGGATTATTCTCTTGCCTTGCCTTGAGAATACTGTATTATTAACTGATGAGAGAAATTATATATAATGCCGTCATTTCATTGTTTCGTAATTATAATACGTAATATCGGAAGTCTACCTAATTTTTATGGGTTAATGGGTAGGTAGCATAACTTATTTATACAAGTTATGTGTGTTTATTAACTTTATTGTTTGTTATAGTTGGTTGTTAAATAACTTGCTTACTTCGCATTAAAAATTAAGCGTAAAGAAAAACTTCGCCTACCAACTTTATTACAAAGATATCAAGAACTAATAATTGAAACTCTTCAACTTCAACTAACCCAGCACAGTCTTGCTCTCACAATTGTGGATGGATGGACATGTTGTTGAATCTGGTGGCGGTCTTCAAACCATTAAAACTCATGATCGATCGATACCAAATGCAACTTTATCACAGGAAAAGGAGGCGTCTGATTTACAGGCAATACAAGAGAATATTTGTTAAGACAGGCCTGGATACCCGCAAAAGATTTCAGATTCCCAACTAAACCTGATGATAAAGATAATCTCACATTTCAGAAAACGTGGTTTGATCAGTTTTAATGGCTGATTTATTCCAAAAAAAAGAAGAGTACTTATTATAAATGTTGTGCCCTTATTGCCTCGAAAGAGAAAGAAAAAGGTAATCATCAAAATCTTGGATTTCTTGTCAAGAAAGGATTAAGCAAATGGGAAAATGCAAGAGACATTTACAGCACCTTAAAATATCGACAACGGAAGTGGCTAAAAACTTCCTCTCAATTTATGATGGAGAATATCTGGTGGGAAACCCCACACGACCTTCATTTTAAAAAAATGAAATAATTTTAATAACATTTTTTTAGGATAATTATGCAACCTCTCCTATAATAAGTTATTACGAAAATAGGCAACATTGTAAAAACAAAAACAATATCAAACAGACGTTTAAAAATTCATGTCTAACAGAGGTTAATAGACATCCAGATGCTAACTTGAAAAATTAAAGAAATGAAATAATTTTAATTATAGTTTTTTTTAGGGTAACTATTCAACCTTCTTTTTATCCAAAATTATCGATAATCGAGGAAAAAGCGGTGTTAAAAGAGCCCGACTCCGAAGAAGGAGAGCTCTTCTTTTAACAAACAGAGAAAACCAACGAATGCGGTTTCCTTAAGGAAACAGCGTTTTTTTCCAGGATTATCAAAACCTTGTTACATTCGTTACTTTTGCCGTACGATTAAGTAAATTTTTGCGATCTATTAAAATTAATGAATTACTCGTATTTCTTTGAACTTTCTATTTTTCTAAAATTTCTCTAAGCTTATCTCTGTAGTTTCTTGAATATATTGCGCTTCACAATTAAAAACATTTCTGTAGTGGTTGGGTAAACTTTTTGATGGTCACTTATAAGTTATATTTCAACTTCATGTGTTGGGAGTCACTGGTATATATCGGTTTTGACATCCGAATATTTGATTTTTAATTTCACTTCCTTCCTGTCTGTGCTTGACGAAAGAAAAGCCATTTTGTTGTTTCCTGAAAGAAAAATGTAAATTTCTGGATTTTATTTAGCCCATCGATGGTTATCGGTTTTATAACATTTTTCAAAATTTTGTGCCGAATCGCTAATTAGTGGGTACAAACGATTTATATCGGATATATATATATATATATATATATATATATATATATATATATATATATATATATATATATATATATATATATATATATGTATATATATATATATATATATATATAGGAAATACTGAAAGCAGACAATCGATCTGGTTCGATTGA
The DNA here is from genome assembly GCA_036346205.1 of Vesta saturnalis. NCBI lineage: Eukaryota > Metazoa > Arthropoda > Insecta > Coleoptera > Lampyridae > Vesta > Vesta saturnalis. Next base: position 1,716,871 of record JARFJB010001728.1, on the reverse strand, counting down.
AGAACTAAATCCATTAAGAAAATCATTAAAGCAATTAGCTAAAGGGGTTAGACTTAACCTCACAAATTTCTCTGTAACCACGAAGTTGTTTTTACACTTTAGATTTGCTGGGGAAAGCAATTACTATTTAGCTGTTCGAAAGAGTTATAAGCTGTTCTCATATTCGTACTTGACTGAATCCATTTCTGAACGTTACCATTAATACTTTTCTGATTCTTTACCTCATTGAAGAGGTACTTCTTGTGTGCCATATAATATACTTTTCGTACACCATCTAAATATACTTGTAAATATGGATATAGGTACGCTGCAGTACATTTGTATATAATTCGTACATAGTTGTACATACTGGCATTTGGCTGATGAAGTGTGTTACTTATTACATAGTTAGCAAGAAATTCGACTTTCAAGGGTGGAACACCTGTGAAATATTTGAATTTATAGCTTTCCGACAAGCTGGGATATGAAAGATAAGTTATAAATCACTCATATTCAGGGTCTGTTGGATACCTTAATGCTTTGATTAATCTGTGACCAATCCTGTAAGTTGTATAGACTTATGTACATGTTTGTTATAAAACTTTAAGTGTTATTGCACAAATGTTTGAGCTTTTACATGGAATTGCTTTGGGTAAAATTTTTGAGTACAAAAATTATCATGCTTATTGGTATCTATGTATTTAAACACTGTTTTGTAAGAAACTGTGTAACTGGATGCATTCAGCTCAACAGATCCTAGTTAAAGGTCTTATAAACCTCCTGATCATTCCTGTTATATTTGTTTACTGCAAGTTATTCATAGCAATGGTATTATTACTATAATTTTTTGTTCAATGTGCCATTACAACTTGGGGAATGCCTAAATTACCTGTTTACTGTATTTTATTAAAGACTATAAACCTATGTTTCAGCACAACTTAGCTTTGAAATTCTGTATATTACTTTGTCATTTTTGGATGTAAATTTAACTTGATTTCATTATCTAAATTCTAGTATTAGACTCTTTGGGTGGCTTGCTATATTGTGTATTTAAGAGCAAAAATATTCTATGTATTATCTCTGTGGTTAACGATTTGTGTAATACAATTGAAATTAATTATTTATTTAGGGAATTATCTCCCTTTTTTACTTTTTGGGGAATTTAAATTAAATTATATGTGTGTGTACATACAAATGCAGACTATATACTGCCATAATTTGTAATTAATATACCGCTTTTGTTTTGGGGACTTTCTGCTTTATAACTATTTTTCCTAGTGCTCAGATCCTTTCACATATTCGTTGCTTGGCTAGAAAAGTAGCAAATTATCTATTAATCTGGGGCTGGCTGATTTATCGTTCTAGCTAGCGCCCTCACTTCTCTTTCAGCTACAGATACCATCTGCATCACTGTAGAACCCCTCCACCTCTACAGTGACCGAGCTACCAGCAAGTCCTATAAAGGTATCTCCTCAGTAAGGGTAAGTTTGTGTACAAAGTTGAAGTTTGCACGTAACAACCTTTATTTAATTAATTAAAAATTTAAATTTAAAAAACGACAAAACTTTTTAATTACTAAGCATGTAACAAAATTTAGAAAACGAACAATACTTGCGTCCAAATAAATGCCTGACTTTTCACTGTATTCTTGGGAACACTCTTCTCAATATTGCTATCAATGGTTTCTCACGAAATTTTACAAAATCGTTTCATTTTTACAATAAACTTAATTTTTTTTAACGTTGCTGTCAGTGTTTGACAAATGCTTCTGGTTCATGACAAGAATAGCCCTGTTACTATGGTAGTTGAGGATGACGTCATTTCAGTGAATCACCGTTGTAATTCATAACGTTCAATGGGATTATCGCTATAATCCTAACGAAGTTGCATTGCTGTGTAGGAGTAAATTATACATGACAGAAATTTTCATTCATGTTTTATTTAATTTTAGACTTGCGATATATTAAGAAACTTTATAGAGAAAAGTTAGGTAAAATTAAATTTTCTTTAAAAAATATGTTTACACTTTTCCTTATAAAATTAATCGTTATTTAGATATTGAAAATATCTGGTGTGGTATACCACACGACCTTCCAACCTACAACATGGATATTAAAAGAAATGAAATAACTTTGATAACATTTTTTTAGCATAATTGTGCAACCCCTTTTACAATCAGTTCATTATGAAAAATAAAAACAATAATCTATGTCAAACAGGGATTTAAAACTTCATAACAGACAGAGATTAATAGACAATTGATGCTAACTTAAATAATTAAAGGAAATGAAATAATTTATAATTTTTTTAGAGTAACTATGCAACCTCTTTTAAACGTTCATAACTAAAACAGGAAAAATTGTGAAAACAAAAACAATAATCTGTGTCAGAATAACGTTAACACCTCAAGTCAGATAGAGATTAATAGACATAAATATATGTTAACTTAAAGAAAGTTCCAAAGCCGACCACTTCTATAAGATATCAATAATGCAGTTTAACCATTTTCGTTGATATCTAATTAATTTTGTCCACGACTATAGTATAATATAGTCGTTGCATGTCTCGGCCGACTATCCCTGTTATTGTCATTAGCAACGGGATTAATAAAAATAAATCACTGTTATTTTATATATTGTCTCTTTCTCTCTCTTAGACGTTCACGAATTTGCGAATAATACTAACGTTTGAATAAAATCGAAGCGACTTGGCAATGCACATTTATTTGTTACCATATAAACGCCGATGTAACAATCATGCATCATTTTTCTGTAATTTTTAATTAAATTTAGTTTCCTCGAAAATCTATACTAAATACTAAATTTACTAAAAAATCTAAAGTAAAATCGATATTCCTTCTACTTCTAAAGAGCAGTTAACATTAACAACACCCGATGTCCGGAAATCAGTTAAAATAGCAGCCCTCGGCTTATTACCAAGTAAATCTAAAAAGCTTTACTTGAGCGCATACGTAACGTTTTGTAAATGGAAAGTGGACAAAAAAGTGGAATCTACATCTGAACCTGCAATCCTTGCTTACTTTGCGGAGCTACATGTAAAATATCAATGTTCTACATTGTGGCAGCAATATTCAATGCTCAAAAGTACAATAAGCCTAAACGAAAATGTAAATATTTCTAAATGTACTAAACTACAAGCATATTTAAAATGGAAGTCGGAGGGATATGTTCCAAAAAAAGCAAACACTTTTACCGCAGAGGATATTAACAATTTTTTTAAGTCTGCGCCAGATGATAAAAATCTTCCAACAAAAAGTAAGCGTTAAACATGTGAACTAACCGTATACCCTTTCTACATCGCATTAATAATGGGGACGAATTAATAATTGGGACAACAATGCTTGTTACAGTCCCTAAAACAAAAAAAAATTGTACGCAAATTTGCAATAGCTGGCGAGTTTTACGAAATGTCTAACGAGTATATATTTAAGCGAGAAGTAAAAAGTAAAATTAACCAAACAAAAAATTGGCATTAATTCCTTTATAAAAATTGGTAGAGTTATTGCTAATTTTTTGAAACTACCAAACTTATAAAGCTACTCTGGACATAGTTTCCGGAGAACTTCCGCTAAGATTTTAGTTGATGTGGGTGGTGATATTACTACCTTCAAAGGCATGGGGGCTGGAAGCCCACAACGTCAGCAGAAGGTTACAATAATGACTCTACACAATATAAAGAGAATACTGCTAACAAAATTTGTAATGCAATTACAAATATTAGCAGCAGTAATGTTATTACTGAAACAAATATCGGTGAATTACTGGATGTTAAACTAAATGAAGTGCCAGCATTAAATATAAAAAAATGTGCTAAATTTACAATTAATCTAAATGTTAATAAATAAAATTTCCTTATAATTTATGGTTAATTTCTCTTAAACTGGTGTGTTTTAGACGATAACTAGATTAATTAGCATTTTATCAAACAACTGAAAACAAGTCATTTACATTTTCCTCATATTTGACAGATCAACATGTCCGTGTTAGTTTGAAATGAAATAAGTATTTGATTTAAATTAAAAATATTTGTAGTTGTGGACAAAGCATAGTATACTCGCATATAAGGACTATTAATCACGAAGGAACGAGCCTCAGGCGAATGGAGGAAATCTCTTATGTACTCGTTGTATAATATATTACTGAGATTTACCTCGCCTTATATTAAGGAACTTTATTAAGAAAGGTTGTGTAAAATTAAATTTTCTTTAAAAAATATATCTACACTTTTTCTTATAAAATTTATCACATATTGATAAAATTGTACAAATTAAATTCTCCCTTAGGAATTTTTGCCGCTAAATTACGCGCCATAAAAAAATGAATAGAACATAATTAATCGATATGTTTGAGGTCTTGTAACAAACTTTTACGTTTGTAACAAAATTTACATATATGTAGGCAATTAACGTACATTTCGTGCAGCGTGTGTTGCATATCCAGTTGCATAAAAACATGCATTTAATATTTAGTTAGAGCTCGTACGCATATCGTTCGAGTTTCAGACATGTTCATGCGCAAAGACCTGAGCGCTGTTTTGCTTGAGTGAAGAAGGTGGATGTAGCATACATTGTTTCTTTGTTAATTTTTTTATAAAGTGCCATGTAATTATATGGTAAGTTGTAAAAAAAACTATTATATTACAGTTTGAGACGTTTGCTTTTTATTTTTTAATATTTACTTTAATTTCACCTTTACTGACACACAATATATACATCTACGCAATTAAGTATTTTACTGTTAATCTAATTTACGATATTATAACGATTAATCAAAAATTATCCATTTGGAAATTACAAAGCATACAAACCCAGATTTATTTCAACCGGAACTAATATTACGCATCAATTTTTCAAACGCTGATTCAGCATATGCATCCATTTCGTTATCTACGGTGTGTCCATAATAAGGTATTCTGACCATTAATTACTCACAACATTAATAATTATTTATTAGTTTTTTAACGTTACTAACCCTAGCTTTAAGTATCTCTATTTATAATTAAGTATAGGTTATGTTAATAAAACTTGTAAAAATTTTCTTTTTACTTTATTTTATAATGGTTTACTTGTTTATTCCACATTTAAAAACAAGTTGGCGTCCGAGTATTTAATAATTATTTTCAGGAATAAGCAACCCCGATTTTAAAGCGAACATATCTAGGTACATGTATATATTTTTGGGTTAATAAGGCAAATCGATAATTTTAAGAACATGGCCCAATTTAATCTACGGCTGAGCAAAAGGCAAATATTCTTGTTATTACCCAAACTGTTAAGTATGTAGTTAAAATTTGTAGCCATGGGTGTAGAAGTATACGTATAATAACTTTAGGATTTGCACATGATTTAAAGGTTATTTACAGTCTATACCCAGGTATTTTTATATCTTTTAAATATTCAGCTGTTTTTGAAATATTTGGTAAAAACTAAAAACAGCCCCTAACAAATCCCCCTCTCCGCAGCTCAAAGCCAAATGAAAACAAGATTTAATACAGCATTTTAAGTGCATATACGTTTTCGTTCTCGAGTTATCGACGATATTAACATACATCCACACTGACACACATCCAAACATCATGGCCGATTTCGGCAAAACTTGGCTAAAAGTGGTAAAATGAGACTATAAGTCGATTTAGTGATAGTGAAGAAAAAAGTCGATTGCATAACCTTCTGTACCTACATATCTATACAAGGTGATCAACAATTATACTCCGGAGTTCGATAATTCCGTTACCTTGAGAGTAACGAAGAAACGTTTTAAATAAAAGTTATTCATAAAGTCAAGCTGCACATTTTAAAATTATTTAATAATATACAGGGTATTTCATTAAGTCACAGTACGTTTTTTAATGGAGCACTCTGTATATTATGTCAAATTTCCAATAGGCTCGTTTTTCCTATTACAATGTAAACGTATTACTAAGTTCTACAGGGTACTTTTAAAGATATGGCCATTTTTATGTGAAAATCGTAATGAAATCCGCACCATATAATATTTAAGATAAACAATTGAGGGCTAACCTTTCATGGCCAAAATAATTTCGTGGTAGTCTGGTTTTGTTAAAACATCACTTTCGTCATATTTATATCATCTCTGAAAAGTACTTAAGAAATACTTTTACTCTTCTTAAACATTCTCTATACCTATTTTTTTGCATAACTGCAATGTATTATTTCAAACTACTGTAAGATTAATCATGTCTGCATCAATACTATTATTGTCAGGTCAAGTATAAAATATTACAAATAGAATCACAAATTGTTTAACAAAACTAGGCATAACAGAGACTAAGGGTAATAAATGAAACAAAATTCTAAAAAATGGGTAACAAAATAATATTTAGGTAACGAAGTTTTGATCATTAAAACGTAGATTGAGCAAAATATATACCCGCACTTTACCGAAGCACTGTGTTTCATCGACCGACAATCATTTTGTTGACCACATACACGTCATCAGGGTGGTGAACCTAAACTTTTGAACTAGTATTTCATCACTCGACGATCGTTTCATTGACACCAAATCGACATCAGGAGGTTGAACATAAATCAGTTTAATCATAGTGCCGAGATACAGTGTTTCAATAAAGTGGTATTTGTAATAACTGTTCAAAGTGGCCTCTAATAACATTTTAACAGTGTTGTAGCCGATCTTCAAATTCTCTACTATTTTTTATGTCCTCTATAGTAGTTATAGGTAATACTTCATTTTTCACATACCTCCACAGAAAAAAAATTTACTTTTGTTGGACCGGCGATCTTTCAGGCGAAATTGGCCCTCCTCTACTTACCCATCGTCCTGGAAACTGATCGTGTAGTTGACCGTGATTCAGTGCGTTGTTATGTATGGGAGCCCCATCTTGTAAATACCACATGCACTGACATATACGCAGGAGAACGTTTTCAAGAAGTACAGGCAACTGATTTTCCAGAAAATATAAATAAACTTCATTGTTTAGCGTTTCCTCGAAAAAATATGTTCCAATCTCGAAATCCCCAAGAATACCACCCCAAAGATTTAAAGACCATCTTGTTTGTCAAGTAGTAACTATTACATGAGGATTTTCTCTTCAACAGTAATGAAAATTATGTCTATTTAAATATCCATTTTTATGGAATGTCGGCTCATCCCCGAAAAGTATATAATCAAAAAAATCTCTTTGGGCCCAATTACAAAAATTTATTCTTCGTCGAAAATCATCATCCAGTTATTACTGGTCCATCTTGTTTTTAGATTTAGAGAGCATTCTTTGTACATTTCCATAACTTATTTCTTGTTTCCTGGAAATTTCTCTAATACTTTTATTGGGATCATCTGTAACTGCCAACAATACATTCAGTTCATTTTCCTCGATCCATCACCTCTTCGAAATTCCATTTTTCAGGTAATCGGCGCTCTGTAAATTTCTCGTGATACACCCTTACTGCTAGCAAGCAATATCTATGACATTCTCCTAGTATCCAGATCACATCGACTAATTCCTCATTAGAAAGATTCATGATGAACTCAAAATTTGTACGTAAATAACAAGGAAATTAACCGAATAAAACTAAAATATTAATTTTACAAGCTTGGTAGACAAATAATACTACCCTCTGTCAAATAATGCTTTACAGTCACACAAACTGTAAAAAACTAGCAGTGCCAGAAAAGTCGCTTCTATTTTTAAATATCTAAAAAAATTAATAACTTTAAGGGAATTCTTAAACGAGTAAACGTATTTCTTTAAGGACGTTTCAGAGATGATATAAAATAGAGGGTGTTCCATTTAAAATAACCGAGATAGTCATGGGTGTGAGTTTTGGATCACCCTGTACATCAAATAAAAATTTATTTTGCCCGTGAGAGATTAACCCTCAATTGTTTATTTTAAATAATGTAAAATTTAAAATGTAAAAATGGCCATATCTTTAAAAGTACCCTATAGAGCCTTGTAAAAACGTGTTATCATTGGAATAGGAAATATGAACCTAATTGAAATTTGACATAATATACAGGGTGTTCCATTGAAAACCATAAATTTGATATGCTGTGACTTTATGAAATACCCTGTATATTATTAAATAATTTTAAAATGTGCAGCTTAACTTTAGGACTAACTTTTGTTTAAAACTTTTTTTGTAACTCTCAAGGAGTACAAGATGATCACCCTGTACGTAGGTTGGAAGGTAGAAATTAGAACATCTAAATTCTACCTTAGGAGTTTTTTTGTCGCTAAATTACGCGTTGTATCAAAAAATTGAATAGAGCATAATTAACCGATATGTTTAAGGTCTATACCTGGGTACTTTTATATCTTTGAAATATACTGCTGTTTTAGAAATATCTGATAAAAAACAAAAACTGACCATAATAACCCCCCCCCCCACTGCTGGATTTCTCCTAAAATCTAAATTTTAAGTACGTAGGTATTTTCGTTCTGAAGTTATCGTGGATACTAACATTAATCCACACACACCGACACACAAACACACATCCAGGCATCATGGTCGATCTTGACGAAAGTTGGCGAAAAGTTGTAAAATGACCTAATAAATCGATTTAGCGTTAGTGAAAAAAAAGTCGATTGCATAATCTTCTATATCTACATGTGTATATGTAGGTTAGAAGGTAAAAAACGGAACATCCAAGACATAATTGTTTCTGAATTTGCTAAGATATCATAACGGAATCAAGCGAAATTGGTTTCCATTGCAAAAACTATTATTTTATGCGATCACCAAGAAATACTTTTGCAAGTCACATTCGATCATGAGATTACGTGTCGACGCAGGAGATGAAACGCTGAAGTCGCATTTGAAAAGTGACAGAAAAATTGCTCATTACACCAGCAAAATGAATACATAACTATTCACGGAAAGACCTTCAAAGAATCAAGTTGTGGAAAAAGCCAGTCGCCCCTCAGTTTTTTCAGTTGTAATTTACAAAACAACATACATGTTTAGAATTCTAAAGTGTTATTCAAAACGCGCGGTTTTAATTATAACAAAAAAAGTTTATTTTAAAAAAGACATAAAGCTGTTAATCAATTTAGGAATGGAAAGTCTTATCGGATATATGCCCCCTTCTACTTTGCTGGCATGCCAAAACTCTCTTCCTGAAATTGTTGATTACAGCTTCACAAACTTGCACGTAGATTTCGTTGATAAATCGTTGAATTTCTTCCTTTAACTCACGGATATCTCGGGGTTTATTGACATAAACCAATGATTTAACATAACCCCAAAGAAAAAAATCGCATGGGGTTAAATCACACCACCTTGTGCTGGTCACCACGAAGTGAGATGAGCAGTACCGGGAATTTCTCAAGCAGCAATGCAATGGTTTCGGCAGAAGTGTGACATGTGGCGCCATCTTGCTGAAACCATAACTGCTGAATGTCCATTGCATCGATATGAGGCCAAAAAACTCTCTTATTATCGTGCGGTATTGGTCTCCATTAACTGTTACAGCTTGTCCTACCTCATCTTCAAAAAAATAAGTGCCGATGACCCCACCCGCCCAAAATCCACACCAAACCGTCACTCTCTGCGGATGAATTTGTCTCTCATGAATCGATTAAGGATTTTCTGATCCCCAAATACGGCAGTTTTGCTTATTAACAAATCCATTTAAATGGAAGTGGGCCTCAGAAAATGATTTTCCTCGCAAAACCGTCGTCGTCCTGTTGTCTTCTCAGAACCCAGTCAACAAATTCTCGTCTCCTTTGGTGATCGGGGACCTTAAGTTCGTGGGTTAATTGGATTTTGTAGGGATGGTAATGAAGATCCTTCACAAGAATTCGCAGCAGTGAAGAATACCCTATCCCCAATTGTTGGGAACGACGTCGAACCGATATCTGTGGGCTATTATTGACACTATCACGAAAATCCCACGAAGTCGTCGGACAGTTTCTGCAAAACTTTCTCCGTTTTGATAAAACGTTTTCACGATTAACACATGTTGTTCAGTAGAAAAGCGTTACATTTTGGCACACAGAATGAAATCGGAACATTAGCAGATGTCAACTTTATAAACAACTATGTTGCTAAGCAACAAACAACAAAATGGCGAGCCATTCAAAACCGGCGCGCTTTTTGAATCACCCTTCATAAATGTCGTTTTGTCTGAGATAATAAATCCTGATAGCATAGTTTTACGAGAGGATTTTTTAGAATTTGGCCCTATTTCTGATCTTACTAGAAAAGGTATGGCATTATGCATAATTAACCGGTTAGAAATGAATGGAGTGGTTAGTGCATTAGCCATGAATGAAACTTTCAATGGTATTCAAGCTGTAATAAGAACATTGCTGTTAGCTATACGTACACTGTAACGACCATTCACTATATTTGGCAATTGCAGGCACCTACAAAATGCGGAGCCTATCCAACTGTTCAGGTATTATAAATTCTGGCGGAAATTTTTTCGCGCATGGGCATTACGTTACACGGTGCTTACAGAGTCAATCACAAGTTTCATGTTAGAATCTAGACACAAAATTTTTATAGCATGTGCGATACTCGATGGGTCTAAAACATGATAGTTAATTAATTATTTAAAAGAGCGTTTCGTCAATCACAAGTCGTTAACATTATTGATGCTGCAGAAGTTTCCCGCCAGTACCAGCGACCTGCATGCGCAGTACAATTTTACAACCCGCTTCTCTGTGACGCAACAAGGTTTGAAGGAGAGTTTGCGATGTGGCGAGCGAATGGTGAAAGATAATTGCTGCGCAGTAGCCCACTACACCACTGGAAGCGGTGGACAAGTGTAACGCAGTTATGTTCTCCATAATTCACAAGCTACTCTCAATAGTGGTGACGCTGCGTGTGTCAACGACGACACCAGAGTGTACTTTTCCTCGTTGAGGAGGCTGAATATATTCTTGATTAACAGCATAAGTGTAATGTTTAGATCAATACAGAGATGGTTGTCACGAGCTTTATTCATGATGATCACCCACGGCGGTTGCCCTTTAAATAAATCTGTATTTATAAAAAATTGTAACATGTTAATTTTAAAATAAAGTTTTTCTTGTTGTCTCTGGTCCACAGCTCCACCCCCTCTCCACCCGAAGTAAATTCCTGGCTGCGGCCCTGAACGGTGCACGTTTCACTAATCATTATACATGTTTCTAGTCAACACTACTGAACCTACCCATTTACTGTCAGCGACTAAAAGGTTTCTAATGCATTCTAATTAAAATAACCTTTTCGGTAAGAAGCACCAGCAGGTAGCAGTTAAATAACAGTTGAATTCACAAATATTTACTAATAATTAGAATACTTACCTTTTGGGTTTTTTGAATTGTCGATTTTTCTATTTATACATTATATAAATTCATACGTTTCGATAACAATTACAGTTATCGTCAGTAAATGGTAATATCTGCAAGAATTACTTGAGATGTTAGAACAAATTTATCAAAAATGAAAAAGATGATAACGCAAATATAAGCACTAACAGTTTGATAAACGTATAAAGCCAACTATGAAATTTAATTTTAGTAAACATTTATTAGCTCCTTAATAAATTAAATATTACTAAACTGCTTTGAAGATGACAAATCAGAGCACCCTCTAACGGAAGAAGACTAACAGTAAAAAAGTTCAATTTGAACTTGATATAAACATTTATAATTAGAAACTTGACATACCAATTAAAGATCTAGCCAGGTCTAACAAAAAAATAGTTTTTTGTTAATAATTGTAACTGTGAAGTTATTGAGAAATATAAACATCAATAGCAAGACGAAAATCTCCGTTCAAACAGGCTTTGGCGTTTTACAATTTAAAAGAATTTTAATTTTAGCTGTTGGTAGGGCTAGTTTTGCGGTTTTCTCCTAGACCTTGAGGTAAATGCTTTACCAATTATATGTTAAGTTACTAAGTTACTAGAGCACTATCATAATTTAACGTATGTAAGTAAAATTAAAACTCATATTACATGTACAACATTGTGTTTTTACTGCACAATAACAATTGCAATTATTAACTAAAAACTATTTCTTTGTTAGATTTGACTAGATTTTTAATTGGTATGTCAAGTTTTTAATTGTAAATGCTTTTTTCAATTCCAAATTAAAATTTTTCACAACTTTACACTTACAGTACAATTTCATTCAATTTTGTTAAATTTACCCTTTGATTGTGACAATTTGCAGTTTTAACCTTCGACCGTTAGAGGGTGTTTTGATGTGTCATCTTCAAGGAAGTTTAAGGATATTTACTGAGGACAATAATATGTAATTCTTATGGAACGGTATAAATTTACATGAAACATAAATAGAAAACTACACCATTTAAAAAAACCCAAAAGATAAGTGCTTTAATTATGTATAATAATGGTGAAAGCTTACATGTTCATATTTATATTGAGTATTTTAAATATTGAAAACTCAGATTTTAAAACTGGTATTTGTGAAATACTCGTCAATTTCGTTCACATAACCACTTACTTTGATCTATTAATGTTGTGCAATTAAAATATAACATTCACATGATGTTTTCGAAATATATTTTTAAGTAGTCGCGAACATAAACTTCTATTATTGCTGCTAGACTGATTTGAAGTCTTGTATTTGTCAGGTTGACAGTACATATCCTTTCGACGTTTCCAATAACGTAGTGTGTGCAATGATATTTTATACCTTTTAATTGAGTTTTATTAAAAATCAGTAGAGCAAAGTTGCACAATAGTAGACTTGATTACAAACTAGAAAAGTGAGATTGATTTTATTACCCATTAATCACGAAGTGGAAGTTATTAGGTTTTAGACGCGAAATGTAGGGAGAGCGTTACAAATCATACTGGAAAAAATGAACATGCTGTGCCGCATCTGTTTTTGTTGCTTCCAACTATAAATTGCAGCTTTAAGAGCTCTCTACAACGTTTAATAACTGCTTCTCTTTAATTATTCTTAAAGTAAATTAATTCCTATTTTTAACATCTTACGTTAAGGAAAGGCAGAACTCTTAACTCAATTACTGTAGGCTTGCATACAAACAGGAAAAGTAAATCTTAATAGATTATAACGTAGACGGTGTATTTCTATTTATCAAAGTTTAAAAATTATACTCCTTCAGATATTTGAAGATATAATAAACTTGTTATTTATGGGTAAACTTTGCCAATAAAATGTACTTATCATATTATGTGACTAGTAAATGAGGGTATCTTAAAATTATTGTTGACTGTACAGAGTATTCCAAAAGACAGGACAAGACACAGTTAGTATTTTGTTAATGAAATACCCTGTATATCATTCCCTTTCTGGATTCTACGTGCAATTATAAAACATTATTTGTATAGGTTTATGCATGTGAAATTTACAGTTTTTGAAATAATTCGAAAAACTCGCATTTACAGGTATACGTTTATTAATACGTACCATCCTGCGTTTTAATAGAAAAACTTTTATGTTTGGACCAAGCAAAGACTTTCCTCAAGCGTCTCGTGTCCTATCTTCTACCTACCTTCTATGACACATACACGTTCTTTAATATTTCCCCATAAGAAGAAATCTAATGGGGTAAGATCACACGATCTCGGGTGCGACTGGACAATAACTCCACACCCAATCCATCTTTGAAGATAACTATCATCTCAAAATTCACGTATCTCGCGGTGGTAGTGCGGTGGAGCACCGTCATGTTGCAGCCACATATTCTGTTCATCATAACTAAGCAGATGAAGGAGGTTAAACAAAACCTCTTGAAGGAGAAGCAGGTACGACTAGTCAAAGGAGTGTTAAAAAAATACGGTTCAGTAATTTTATTGTAGAGAATGCACACCAAACATTTATGGACCAGTGGTTTTCGTTTTGAATTTGTTGGTTCTATAATAGATTGTTTAATAATAATAGTAATAGTGCGTATTACTACGATTTACAGCACCATTGCTTCTAGACGTGGCCTCATCAGAAAACATAATATCAGATAAAAAGTATGGATTAACTTTACGCTGAGTAATAGTTCACTGGCAAGGGTTTAGTCATCTTTCGAAGTCATTCCGTAATTGCTGGTGTAGTTGAATATGAATTGAAATATTAAATTCTACCGTAGGAATTTTGTTGCCGCTATGTTACACGTCGTATCAAAAAATTGCATAGAACATATGTTTAAGCCCTATATCTAGGTATTTTGTTACATTCGTTACCTACGCTGCACGATTTAGTCAATCTTTCGACCTGTTAAAACCTCTGAATTATTGTTCTGCTAGTATTTTCTTGAATATACTATTTTTCTAAAAGTAACTGCATTTCTATAACTTCGTCCCTTTGTAGTTTCTTGAAAATATTACTTTTCTCAAGTAAATAAATTTCGGTATTAATTTGTTAAAATTATTGATGGTCACTCATACGTTGCATTCAACCTTATATTTTGGGGGCACTGGTTCATAGCGGATTATTAATGGTGACTCATACGTTGCAATCAACCTTATGTTTTGGAGGCACTGATTCACAGCGGGTGATAAGTGACTTGCACGCTCTCTTCCTGTTTTGGTTGTTGGCGAAGTAGACATTTTGTATTTTTCTAAAGAAAAACTAAGTTTCTGGACTTATTTATCCCATTGAGTTATATCAGTTTTAAAATTTTTCTAAATATGTACTGACATTCTGCAACCGTTTAGTAGATGCGATCGTGTCGGATCAATAGGAAATAAATGCTATACCCATCAACATATCTAGGGTTCGATAATTAACTAACAAGAAGTCAATAAATTTATTAACTAAAGGGGTTATACATAACCTCACCAGGTTTTCTATAAGGGCACATTAGTTTTGTAACATAAACCGTAAGGTAAGATGTAATTAATTAGATTAACTGTTGTTGGTTTTCCTTTATTCATTTCAGGGGATAATCATATACTATGTTGCTTTTCGAAATAGACAACAGCTGTTCTCGAACTTGCACTTTGGTTAAATTTATTTCTTAAAGATTGTATAAACCTCATTGAAGGTAAGATCTATTCTTATGCTTTCGTTTTGGGTTGATATATTTAATTTTAGAGGTACGTTGTACATACTGGGATATACCTTGTCTTATACGTTGTACATACTGGGATATACGGTGTCTTATATATTGTACATACTTGGATACACGTTGTCTTGTACGTGGTACATACTCTGTGTATGAGTTAGGTATACCTGCATTTTGCCTATTAAGGGCGCTTTACTTCATACATCTTAGCAAGATACTTGATGCAGGTTATGCAACACCTGGTGATGAATAACTGGTAAACATTTGGTCGTTGCGTTGGATCTTCAGGACAAGATACCTGGATACTGAACGCTAAGTTATCGATTACACCTGCTTTTGTGTTATTTAAACTTTAATGCTTTAATTGTTGTATTGTGTAAGATTGTACAGACATATGTTGATTGAATTGATAAACAGTTAATTGTGTGTTGGGGTCAATGGCTACAATGTCGATTTATATTTCATGTATTTAAACTGTAGAAATAGTAAAACTGTACAACAGAATGCATTCGGCTTTGCAGTTGGTAAGTGTTATTATTGCCTATGTTATTACCTTTTCATTTGGTTCTTTTTTTAATTGCGTTTATTTGATATTTATTTAAGGGCACACATGTTTAGTGTGTAAGCTTTGGGTTAACGTCTTTGTGTAACACAATTTAAATATTTATTTATATCCCATACCTTCGGGATACAGTTTAGTTTATATCTATATATATTTAAAAGCTATACACCGCGTTTATGTGATTTTGGCATATAATATATTACTTGTGTTTTGGAACATTTTATCTTGTAACCATTTCTTTTACTGCCCAGATCCTTTCTTATATCCGTTGCTGGGCTAGGAAAATGACTAATTCTCTCCGTTTACCCAGGGCTGGTTGTTAATCATTTTAGTGGCGCCCTCTCTTCTCTTTTAAACTTTTGGGCACCACCTGCGTTACTCTAGAACCCATCCCACTTCTCTAATTTGACTGAGCTTTCCGGCAGCCCTAAAGCTATCTTCGGTAAGTTAGTGAACTAAGTACAAATTTGCACGTAACAATTTTTATATCTTTGAAATATGGAACTGTTTCAGAAATATTTAACAAAACACACGTACACACGTGCGCGTGCCACACGTTCACGCACGCGCACACACACGCATACACATGCACACGCACGCGCACACGCACACGCACACACACGCACACCCACACGCACACGCACAGCCACACGCACACCCATACGTTGTAAATGGTGTAATAATCGTATAAAGTATAAAATATAAAAAATGTAAAAATGTTCTTCTAACAAATCGTTAAACTAACTCGAGGTACAAACCATTCACCACAAATAATGCCTTTGATTCAGTCGGTAGATTAACGTAAGGTGGTTCAATCTTTTGATTTGCTTAGTTTCCACAAATTCTGCTCGATTATTTCCACTGTACATCAATAGAAAAAGAATGCAATGTAACAATAATAAAAATGATCTCGGACGCCAAGTTATTTTTTAATTATGCTCGGAATAACTAACCGAGGTTGTCTACAATAAAAATTTATCAAAATGTAAGAATAATAAATATACAGACTATGTTTATTAACATGTAAAATTAGAATTATATAAAATATATGTTAAAAACTAGTTATAGCCTTAAATTACTAACTAATGGTTATAAATACCTTTTCGTAAAATTTTGTACACAAACTTTTTAATAACCTCTGGTATCTAAACGATTACGGAAATGTCAACCAAGGTGATGTCATCTTTGCACCAATATTGCGCAATATCTCGAAATAATACTTTACGTTGTATACCACACCCATAAATGGAATTTTACTTCTTGTAAATTTCTCCTTGAAATTTTGAATCCATTATTTATTGCATTAAAATGAAAGCGTACGTAAAAGTAAAATTAAATGCGTACTTAAAATGTAATTAAAGTAAAAAGTAATTGTAATAAAAGTGTAAATCAAAGTAAAAAAAAAGAAAGTGCCATTAAATCAATGGCACTTTCACAAAATTTAGGTGGAAGCCCAAAAAATGCTTCCTAATCAACATAACCTTCATCAGGAAGTGAAAAAATGGACGCTTTGGAAGTTGGATGATGTAGCCGTGCGCGAAAAATTTGCGCAAAGAATTAAGTCAACGATGACGCATTGCGCGAACATAAAAACAGAAAAAGTAATTTAAAGAAGTGCGAGTATAAACCTTTAAGTAGACATGCACTTAAGTTACACCAAAATGCAAATTAAGTTGCCTACCTCATACTTACAAATCATTAATAAATAATTTTTTTTTATATTTACAACTAAATGAAAGAAGAAACTAAATTACTGTATATTTTAATACTCAAAATGGGTTGTTACAACACGCACACGCACACACACGCACGAACGCACGCACACACACACACACACACACACACACACACACACACACTCTGGCAGACAAACATCCATACACCATGGCCGATCTTGGCAAAATGACCTAATACGTCGATTTAGCGATACTGAAAAAAAAGTAGATTGCCTAACCTTCTATACCAACATATCTATATGTAGGTTGGGAGGTAAAAACAAATTTAAGAATAATAAAGTTTTTATACATACTAAACAGCTTATATAACCCTTCTTTTCGCAAGAAAAAAAAAGCCGTTTTGAAACATGTCTATCTTAAAATATGCCAATCAGTTTACTTAAATTCTCATCTACATGTTTTTTTAACCTAACCCTTCAAATGTTAAAGAAGCTGAACATGAATAGTTGAATAAAAAATTGGCGACTTCTATGCTTCTGTTTAACAAATTTTAAACGCTAATAATGCATACCAACCTGATTTACTATACATTTTATAATACTGCATCTAGGTTTACTGGTGCTAGATGCAAATTACTTTCTGAATGTATATACAACACAGCTTGCTTATTAGCATTGCAAAATTGTGATATGAAAACTGTTGTAAACGCTATTACTTTCTCGAGATTCGCTGAAAGAAATAAGCAAAAACAGACAACGTCAGTGAGTGCTGTTTGAAAGTAAATGAGTGATGCAAATGAAGCAATGGCGAAAGGCAAAGTAAAAATTGCATTTTGTAAAAGAATATTGTACACGTAATGATGTAATCTGGCTAAAATAATTATGTCATTTGAAATTTAAAAAAAAGGAATAATCAAGAGAAAATACTTTCTGTAGCCTTTGACGAAATCGGATTCGGTTTTTCTTTTGAGTGCGCATTAAGCGAATGGTGTACTTCTTTCTATCACATAATGTTAAAAAGGGACGAACTAAAAAAGCTTTTATTTAAGCGTGTAGCGAACTAACAGAAACAGTTTATATTCATAACTTTTACGTGTAGTGGAAGAAGATAACAAGGTACGCATCGGTAGTTACTCATTGTTACGAGTTCCGATCAAAAAGTTTATGTCAGTGGTATTAAAACACTAATTTTCAATTTATTACGTATTGTATTATAAATTACAAAAGTTCAAAAAACTGTGTTGATACTTATGCAATTATCATGTGTAATTTTATAATTACAATGTTACGTACCTACTTTACAAATTAAAAAAAATTACATCTACAATACACGATAAATGGAAAATTATGGTTTTACTTTCTGGTCGAAATCCGTTACGATGTGTAAGTACCGATGCTTATCTTCTTATCACCTTCTACTACACGTAAAAATTAAGAATATAAACCGATTCGCCACACATTGAAACGAAAACTTGTTTATTTTATTTCTTTTCAACATTATGCGGTAGTGCAGTATACATAATGTGTTAATGTGTATTAAAAAAGAATCTAAATTCACTGTAAAAGTGTACTTGTTTTGTGACTTTGTAAACCCCTTATTTTTATATAAAGGTATTTTAGATGTTTATTATTTAATAGCTATTGCTGTTCCCGATGATAGCTAGTATTCGGAGATGGGAGTGGGTTCATAGATTGATTGGCAACAATAAGATCAACAGACAACAACCTAATTTATTTCCTAGAAGTAGAAGACGGACACCTTCCCCTACCCTCTTTTTACGCTGCAAGCTCCCCCGCCACCCACACCCTATTTTATATGCCCACGTGGGGGCCGGATTTTCCACCCTTATTTTTACTTGCTTACGTGAGAGACTGTATTTTTTACCCTTATTTTGAGATGATGATCTTTAATTATTTTTATTAATATAAGATGATGATCTTTTAATTATTTTTATTAATGTAAGATGATGATCTTTTAATTATTTTTATTAATTAATTATCCTAGGGGGATTCTCAGTCTGATAGTTTATAAGAAGATGATGATCTTTTAATTTTTATTAATTAATTATTTTTAGCCCCTGGGAAATTATGTAAAATATAGTTTATTTAATTTTGTGTTTGACTATTAGCATTTATTAGAACTTGTTTATCAGATATAATTTGAAGAATTGATTAGATAATAATAATCACGTATACATTGACTGTATCTCCTCATTTTACTTCATTAGTGTATTTTTATCAGATTGTTAATACATTTTTTTTAATGCCTATCTACAGGTTGTTTAACCTACGAAGTTTATTTATACACTGGTTACATGTTAACACGTTTAGGAAAAATGTTAAGGATATTTCTATTAATACACAGCGTTTATATACGAAATTACAACAGTCATACCTTTATTTTAAAAATTTCACTTGTATATTATAACCTTCTACAGGTAATTAAGATGACCTTCACTGCATACTTTAGCAGTTAACCTTTCAATAGATAATAGAGTTATTAATACGAAGCGTAAATAATTTATATGGTCATTACCGTAAATAAATGTGAGCTACTATGCAATGGTGTTATAGACTATTGAAAGGTCGTTTTGTTAAAGCATGTAGTGAAGGTTGTTTAAAGCTAACCTTGTATTATACGCATACAGATGATATTTCAAAAATACCTGTATATACAAATTTCATATTACATTATATACTCAGAGGTATAACCTGATATAAGATGTATTTTGCTATCAGGTATAGATGACCGATAGGTTTAATATTTTTTATTAGGGTTGCTTTTTGACAAGACAGAATACACCCCTGCGGTTTCAAAGTTGTATAATCAATTAATATAAATCGAGGTTATTACATATACCTTTAATTTGCTGATTTCTTTTAAGGGTAATGAATTGCCTTATTTACAGGAGGTAAAATGTGATGTTTTCGTAAAAGAACAAGAAATCTCATAGCGATACATGTGCAGACTATCTCCCCTGAAATACAGCAATCCGAAAAAGGTTTTTAGACTTATAAAACATACCCTAAAATTTTATATTAGAGTGTTGCTATATGGGCAATTCATTGAGAGCGACTCGGCCCTAGAACAACATGAGCGGGGTCTACGGCGCCGTTTAGGGCTTGGTGAGAAAAGAATAACGCTGGATGACGGGGCTGCGAGGATGGGTGGTCGAAGCAGTAACGTCGCTGGCTCTGTCGCCGCGTCGAAGAGGATTAAGAAGGAGGCCACACCCGAATCCGTAATGGTTATAGACAGTGACGCGGAAAAGGCGGCGAACCGGCGACCAGCTACGCCACAACCCTCGACGTCGCGGAATATATCGGTGAGTGTTGGCAGAAGACCCGGAATTAAAAAAAATGCACATAAACCGCTGCCCCACACTGCCGAACTAACGACGACTACAAATCTCTACGAAACTGTGACACCCGTAACATCGCCAAGAGGCAGAGAGGACGAGGAAGAGCAGACTGTGGCGGTAGCAGCAGGGCCGAGACTAGAAGATGAGCGTCTGTAACCGTCGCTACAGCCGTCGATTGTATATAGGGTTGAGGAGGGGAGCATATGTTCTTCTTCTATATTGGAAGACCTGCACCTGCACCTCCCGGACCTTTGCCGATACCGTATCAACCGTTTAACATATATCAATTAAAATAAAAAGAATTTTACTGTTCTTATCCTTTTTATTCCTTGACAGATTCACGACGTATAGTTCGAACCCTCTCGCAGGTCATCCAGCGATTCTTCATAAGCTTAAACGGGCTGATACGTACGCGCATGATTAGCGGCTGCAGGTCGCTCTCAATAGAATTCGCGTCTGACGTTCGAGTTCCACTCGTATTATACCTCTGAGCTGCTTCATCTTCTCAAGCGCCTCGAATTCATACTCTTCGTTGAATTGTAAAATTCTGCTGAAACCTTCCATTTTGATAGAACTGTGTTCTCGAATGTAGTGACTTTAACACTGTAAGATATAATTTGAAAGGGCACGTATATATACACCTGAAGGTAAACACCCTCTTTGAAATTCCGTATACTTAGATAACGATTAGAAAGACCTTACTATTTACCGCTAAACACCCTAATCAAATAGACTTTAACATAATCGTCTAGAAATTTTCAAAAACTGTAAATAATAGCTAGAAATCGCATTCAGAGTATCGTAAATCATTATAATACAATCAAATAGTCTTTTTGATTTGAATTTCTCATACTTAGTTAGCGATTAGAAGCGCCTACTATTCTCTTAAAAGCATTATACAGCTAATTAAAATAACCTTTTACGTAATCGCATGCAATTTAGAAAATCCATCTGACCTGCAAATAATAGTTAGAAATTACATTCCATGTGTCGAGAATCATTCTAAACTAACGATTAGTAAAAAGAATGTTTACCAAGAATTTCGCTCCAATATGAAAATAATAGCTAGAAATCACATTCCGCGCGTATGGGTTTACCTCATCATTCTTATCTTCAGTGTTTTTTTTACCTTCAACTACAAATATTTTTTTATATCAGGTTATTTGTCATATTTGTCTTGCTTATTGAAAAAGAAGTTTACCCTTTTTTAAATATCCATGAACGTTTCCAGATGCATCTATCTTCGTTTAAGAACCCCACACCCAAACCCTATAGCTAAAAAACAATCCTAGTATATCATGTAGATGCATGTGTATCCTCGCTTATCACAAAAAGAACCTCTTGTCACCTGTCTTGAGTAAATTTCGCATTGTAGATTTACGTAGGGTATCTGTGGCTGACTGTAATATGTGACTTTGGGGCATGTTTTTATAAACCTAAAAAACCTTTTTGGGATTGATGTATTTCATGGGTATAGAGCTTGTATGTATGTACGTAAAATCATCTTATGTAATAGTATGGTCAAACTGTAAAATCTCGTTGTGTTTTTAAAAAGATGGTGTTTCTGAAGAGTCCAATATACTTAATTATACACCTTTTTTCTGATTGAGGTGATTCGACAAAGATACATAATGATACATGCGCTACATGTTTTTTATTGATTAACAAGCTGTTATGATGTAGTCACCCTGAATGAATCTGTTGAAGAAAATGTTATCTCAAGCCCATATAGCAACACTAATATAAAATTTTAGGGTATGTTTTATAAGTCTAAAAACCTTTTTCGGATTGCTGTATTTCAGGGGAGATAGTCTGCACATGTATCGTTATGAGATTTCTTGTTCTTTTACGAAAACATCACATTTTACCTCCTGTAAATAAGGCAATTCATTACCCTTAAAAGAAATCAGCAAATTAAAAGTATATGTAATAACCCCGATTTATATTAATTGATTATACAACTTTGAAACCGCAGGGGTGTATTCTGTCTTGTCAAAAAGCAACCCTAATAAAAAATATTAAACCTATCGGTCATCTATACCTGATAGCAAAATACATCTTATATCAGGTTATACCTCTGAGTATAGAATGTAATATGAAATTTGTATATACAGGTATTTTTGAAATATCATCTGTATGCGTATAATACAAGGTTAGCTTTAAACAACCTTCACTACATGCTTTAACAAAACGACCTTTCAATAGTCTATAACACCATTGCATAGTAGCTCACGTTTATTTACGGTAATGACCATATAAATTATTTACGCTTCGTATTAATAACTCTATTATCTATTGAAAGGTTAACTGCTAAAGTATGCAGTGAAGGTCATCTTAATTACCTGTAGAAGGTTATAATATACAAGTGAAATTTTTAAAATAAAGGTATGACTGTTGTAATTTCGTATATAAACGCTGTGTATTAATAGAAATATCCTTAACATTTTCCTAAACGTGTTAACATGTAACCAGTGTATAAATAAACTTCGTAGGTTAAACAACCTGTAGATAGGCATTAAAAAAAATGTATTAACAATCTGATAAAAATACACTAATGAAGTAAAATGAGGAGATACAGTCAATGTATACGTGATTATTATTATCTAATCAATTCTTCAAATTATATCTGATAAACAAGTTCTAATAAATGCTAATAGTAAAACACAAAATTAAATAAACTATATTTTACATAATTTCCCAGGGGCTAAAAATAATTAATTATTAAAAATTAAAAGATCATCATCTTCTTATAAACTATCAGACTGAGAATCCCCCTAGGACAATTAATTAATAAAAATAATTAAAAGATCATCATCTTACATTAATAAAAATAATTAAAAGATCATCATCTTATATTAATAAAAATAATTAAAGTTCATCATCTCAAAATAAGGGTAAAAAATACAGTCTCTCACGTAAGCAAGTAAAAATAAGGGTGGAAAATCCGGCCCCCACGTGGGCATATAAAATAGGGTGTGGGTGGCGGGGGAGCTTGCACCGTAAAAAGAGGGTAGGGGAAGGTGTCCGTCTTCTACTCCTAGAAAAGTATAATTCTAAATAGTCCACTTAAACTATGATAATTCATTTAAAACTAATAACATATCTTAACAAACATAAATTTTATTTGAATCTTCTTTTTGGTTAACTTTACGTAACTACGCTATAATATATAATCACTAATTACCCAAAGCACAAGGTGTACCTAATATGACTATTTATCCCGTTATATCTTCAAAATAAAGAAATCAATACTCTTTGTTTATTTTAACATCTACGTAACTATTTTAATACAGTCGTCTACACAAACGATTATTTTTACGACCGCATTCTTGGAACTGATAAGGGAATTTTACAAGTACAATGGACTTTATACAAATATTGGTCACTAGGTCAATGGTTTCCTTTTGATTACGTCAGATTTAAAATTGAACTCGTTCTTTTTAATAAGTAGGGCAATCGGATTTATGCAATAATTTCCTGTGATGGATTTATATCCCCAGCGGCACTATTTTTATTTCGGTTTGAATTTATTTCTCTTTATGCGAGAGCTTTGTAAAAAAATTAAAGGCAGGAATTTATCTTTTTAATTTGCTGCGGTTTATAGACAGCTTCTCTTTTACAGAAATTAATCAAATAATAATGCGGAGAAATTGAAGGGACGAAGTTTCTTTAAGAAAGTTTATTATTTAGAGACCTTAATTGCAGCAATTATTATCATATACAGAGGGGAAATGGGAAACGGAATCTCTATGCTATAGAAAATGTGTTTTGGGTTTCCGGGACTGTAAGTGTAATTTTCAAGGCGCAGGTTTCGACGATAATACTTTGAACAAGTATTCTGGTTGCGAATTACAGGAATTTGCGTATTAATATTCAGGATAGGATTCAATTAAATATCGGGACATGATATGCAGGGTTTCTCATGTAATAATGGAGTGGAATACTGGTCTAGGAGGGGTGCAAACTTGAATACTTTACGGGAGGCGAGTTTCTGCAGATTTTTCCTCGATCTTTTGTCTGTAATTTCTGCGGGCTTTCGCACCAGAGAAGTGTTAGTGTAACTGTTTTCTGTGGGCTTTCGCACCAGAGAAATGTTAGTGTTTGGTGTAAAGCTGAATTGTTTTCTGCGGGCTTTCGCACAAGAGAAGTGTTAGTGAATTGTTTTCTGCGGGCTTTCGTACCAGAGAAGTGTTAGTGTTTGTGTAAGATGGTATTTACAGACAAGATTGCTTATGATCTACCACAGGCAGAAAAGAACGCTTTCACTGGAAACTGGTCGGATAATATCAAAGAAAATTTATAACTTACCCCAGAATGGGTCGGCAGATAGAAGTAAGATCGCTTAGGCTGATAAGTAGGTCGGTGAAGGCCATTGGAACGGCTGCTGTAAGATAAGATCGAATGATGTCTTCAGGACAGCTGCAGTAAGATAGATAGACGATTACTTCAGGACGGACCTGCTAAGATAATTGATTTCGCGAAGGAAAGGAAGGGTCACGTATTTCATTCCCTCCCCAAACGGGAGGGTGGGGTGGTTGAGCTTTCCAAGCTCCTTCAGGCACAATCATGGATTCCCAGCATACACACATACATTACGTATATATATATATATATATATATATATATATATATATATATATATATATATATATGCATGGAAGGAGTAAAGATGGGTGTGGTCAGGAAAGGATCAGAAGGAACAGAGTTAGGGTTCTAAGGGGGAAAATATTACCCCAGCATTCGCCTAAGCAGCCGCACATATACTCAGTGACCATGCCGCTACATGTGTATGAGGAAAACACGCTGAAAAAACCTCGTACAAGGTAGACTGTAACGGAATTGAACCCATTACGTCCCGAGTGCTAAGCAGGTCTTGTCACCACTACGCTACTAGTTCGGTAATTGATTGATTTCGCGTCGCGGTCCCCCTTATATAGTCCACGGGCTTCCGTTATTTGAGAAAAATTTGAGATGATAGTATAATATAATATAACATAATAAATAATAAGAAGGAGTAAACAAATAAATTATTTCAAATGCATCAGAGCGTCTTCCTGTAACAACTAATTAATTTGCAGATTTTTGTAGGTACAGATTTTTTTTTGAAACTTTACAACTTTCAAATCAATTAAGCTAATTATTCAATTTTTGTCAATTCACCAGTCACTAATAATGGCGTGCACGTTAAAATCTACTTACTGTCTCTTAAACTTCAAAATAGTAAAGAAAATTACTAATTATATACATATAGAAAGCCAAAAAGAAAAATAATCAGTACACCATCTTGCTTTACTTTTTTTGGTTCGAAGATCATCACGTAGAAAATGTTTGTATGAAATTTATATTTCTTTAAATTTATTGTTAAAAATTTTTATGGTGATCTTAGTATTAAAAAAAATTGTTGGGAGTGAAAGGAGTACAAAACTAGATAACGGACCGGAAATCGCGAGCATCCGTGTCGCTTTATTCAGATCGGATGTGAAGCAGTTAGATTGAATCTTTTATCCTGATCGTATTGTATAGTTCATAATGGATACGGTAACCGTTTTTAATTTTTAATTTAATTAGACACTCTTCTTATACAAACATATTTTTCCATCAATTTAAGTTGTTAATTATTATCAAGTTGATAAAATAATTGATATTGATTGTACACCCCCCCTCGCCCGAGGCGATTTAACGTAGAAAATTTGGACACCCTTTAAATGTTAGAAATAACCAAGAACGTATTGTAATAGTCAGATAAATTTTACATTATATTACGGGTACGTAGATATTCGCTTAAACAACCAGTTTGATAATGAAAGAATCCTTATGAAAATACGTAATGCTTGGTCCGAAACTGACTTGAAAATCTGTTACATAAAAAGAAAAGTTATATTTTTTTATATTTTTAATGAATTTGAATATATGTGTATTTATAAAACCAAACAAATGGTCTTATTTTTATTGCATTATAATGGAATCGGATCATAAATTTAAAGGTCATTATGGTTTACTTTGAGAAATTTAAAACAGCTCCAAGTCAGTTGTTTTTCTTCACACAAATGCATTGATAATAGGAGTAATATATTTTTAATATGAATTAACTTCAATGAAATTGTTGCACAAAAATAAAAAGTCAATTAATCTACGATATAATTAGACTGATTAGAAGAAATACAAGTAACAATGCAATTCCAAATTGTTTTGATTTCACTGTTTCCCTGATAACACGGTCCTTGTTTTTTTCCATTTTAATTCAAAACACTACTAGCAAAAGAGGAATATTTAAGAATCGTATTATCAAGGATGTAAGTGAAATTAAAAATCGTTCTAATTGATAAAATAAAAACACGTTATTTGGCATATAATTTCCCATTAATTGTGATTTAAATATAAAAATCCTTTAACTAGTACCGCTAAAAATGGAATTAATATAAAAGTGGCAGTTTTTGAATCAAAAATGAAAAACTGTTTTTGAACTTACCAAATTCGTTTTCTTTTTCCAACGATAAAAATTGAAATTAAATTTAAAAAATCGATTTCTTTCTACCTTTTATATTTATTATTTACTATTATTAGCATTACAACAGAGTTAACGATTTAACTAAAAGTAAACACGAAACACTGTTACACGTCCAAACCGCACTAGGCGTCGTGCATGCTCACTAATGTAAGCGGGTTGCCAAGCCAGCTAACAGGGAAATGGGCGTGGTCGAAATAATAAGTAAAATGAATGATTAATAAGCTCAAACACCTTACACTTATACTCAAATAGCTCAATTCGGGAAAATATGTCTCTAGGCGCCACCACAATCGAAACTTTGCTAATATAATTGTCTTAAGCTGGATGTTAATTAACCCTACGTGATTGTGGAAAGTAGGATTGTGCTTACTCGGTAACCTCTCACACGAGGGTTCTAAACCAAACACTCGTCCAAAACAATTCAACTCAAACTCAAATAAATTTAGTACTACCCAGGTTATTAAAAACTTTTTGAATACACCTCGTATACCAAAACTTCTAAAATAAAATTGATCATTCAAATTCATTCAATGAACGGTAATTAATTTTTAAAATTCTTAACATGAACGATATCTTTTAAATTTACTTTACTTTTGAATCGTATTTGACATTCGTAAACATTTAAGGTTTCAAAACTCAAACTATTTGTTATACTTAATGAAATTTAAACTAACAGCTGATCTGTTAATAGTGCATTGCACTATTAAAACAAATATGAAAATTTTACAATCAACCTGGCAAATATGAACTTTCAGGTTGTTCCTTAAATCTGAAAAATTAAAATATGCAAAGCTTACTTTTAAAATTGTCAAAACAAGATCACCAATTAAGTAAATGTTACATCTGTGTTTCATACCTGGTTAAATAAACAACAGAATAAAAAAATATAACGATAAATATATATATTGTCCTGCATAAAATAATCAAAAACACAAATATCTACATAAATTACATCAGCGTGGTTGAAAGTTAAACCACCAAGTACCACTTTGCCTTCTTACTACTAAAACAAACCATACAATACGGCTCAAGAACGATTATCTCTTCCTTTCAAAACTATTTAATAATTTAAACAACTATACGCAAATAAACTAACAAAAAGATAATCGGGCTTAACTGAGTTCTTAAAAATTCCTTAAATCTAATTTCTTACTTAAAAAAAATTGTCCATAAATCCTTGGATTTTCTTTCTTCTTTCTTCCGTAAACCAATTATGTGTAGTCCATTGGTAATCCTTTAAATTGCATGAACGCACATTACAAAGGCTCAACAAAACTTATTCCTCTGTGCACCCGCGATTAGTTCACTACGCGAGGTTATTACTCCCACAAACATGTAATAACGGTAAACCTTTGGTTGCCTCTTTAAAATTTCTAGCAACCTTTACACCAATTTAGTCCCTTATACAAATAAATTTTCAATGTCACATAACGTTACTTAAACATTGGCTTAATATACAACGAACGCTTCGTTCACTTAACAGGTGGTCTCATAAATACTTTTAGCTGAATCTCGTTACAAGAACACGCACTAACCTTGACACTTCTAACGTTACAACTGTTAACTTTATTCAAATCTGCTTACGCACTATTATTTTCTTGAAAATAAACAAACTAATTTTTATCTTCAACTTCAATTTTATTATCGTTTTATTTATGAATGTCTTTTACGATTCATCCCCGGTTCGGGTTACGCAGTTGTTTAAACAATTACTGCCTCATTAAAATTCACAAATATACTCCAACATCATCACATTCTATCACACTACCTCCGCACGCGCGTTTCTCACCAACAGCCAAAAACGAAAAAGCTTAACTCTCTTGTCAATCTCTGACTTTCCTATTTATAACTTCAGTCATCCATCTTTAAACATGTCTTCCTTCCGCGTTATATTCTCCAATAATATTCATTCAAAATTTCATAGTTCTGATAGCTGCTTCCCTCTATACAAGCACGCGTGTAATTACAATACATCGCCATATTTGTTTTCACTTACAAATTTTACAATTACTTCATGAAGAAATCATTTTTCGTCACCACATTCATTCAATAGCCACTCTGGACCATTACACAACTTTTAACAGTTATCTCCAACTTGCGCTCGATCTGCTTCCGCAACATTTGCACAAATCAGCACCGTCTAAGGTCTCAAATTCCATATACATGCATTTATTCTCAAAACAATTGCACAACATTACAAAACTTTCTGAAATTAACACTTAAACATACCCAATCTTTCTCTACATATTTTCTAAAACATTCTACACTTATTCTTCACATTTTCTAACCAAGATTACTCATCTTATCTTCAAACATTCCATTCTTTATGGTAGCCAAACAGTAGCGATACAGTGGAAAGCATTATCGTCTCCTCGACAAATTTCTTTTCACATTTACATTCATCAAAATCTAATTATTCCAACACTAAAGTCTCTTTAATATTCAAATACACGTATCTACATACAGAATTATATTTCTCCTAAATTTCCAGTGGCGTATCATACACCCACATACTTTATGCACACACAAAAAATTTTTTTTTTGTTCAAACTCAATACACTCGTGCTCAAAACACGTAATACACGTCATTATAACATCCTACATACAGGGTGCGTCATCGCAACCTGACAACACGTATAACAAAATAATACTATCTAATTATAGTTTAATAATTACTGTAAAATCCTTCATTTTCAATAGAAACCTGCATTCTTCGACGCATGGTGCGCGTTGGCAAAGATTTCCAAAACTCCTTAAGCGACAGGGCATTTTTTCTTATTGTAATAAAGCTTCACAATATAGTTATGACAAAGTTAAGACGGGTTATAACTGAATATTTAATAATCACATGTTCTCCTATTTATACCCTATTTTCGCGAAACAATTTTAAATTCTATTGTTACTTGAAGTAATTACATGTATTTATTTGAATGGTATTGCAATTTAATTGATTTCCGGTTTAACCTATGTGCAATAATCGTAATTATTATAAAAATAAGATGTACGGAATATACCAGAATAATAGGAAAATACATTCTTATACTTCCTACATTGATTGATTTCGATTACATCCTAGATAATTTGATAAGAAGATATAAACTGGTTATTTGGCATAACATTTCCCATAGGTAGGGTGGCATTATTTAATTTAAACACACCCCAAATGGTTTTGTAAGAAACTGGAAACGCAAAAAATGTCAATTTTTAGGAAATCTCAAAATTAAATGTAATGCCGACATATGGGTAATTGGATCCTAAAACTCCTGATGAAGAAGTGTATATCTACCTCATGTCTGCCGTATTGACTTTCAGTTATATAAACCCGTGGGGGGTTCATTATCTTTACACTATAAGCAGTTTCCTTATTTAGTTGAGGACGATATCCTTTTAACAGATTAGTTAAAACATCTCAATTTTTAATAATATCGTGTCATAGACGGTTTTAAATAAAAGAGACCAATTGTATTCCGTATAACAATGGACCAAGGAAAGTCTGAAAATTATATTTTTTACTAAGTAGTACTGCATCATAAAAACCTATTAGTTTCATGAGAAAGTCCACTGAAAAATGTTAAAGGTAATAAACTTTCATTAATGAAGAACAGTACAACAAAAAATTGATCGGTAGTGTAAACAGTATTGACATATTATACTGTTAAGACATATTTACACATTAGATCGAAGTTATCGAATCTCAAATTATTACGAGAATTGTCGTTAGACTAGGGAAAATCTTGACAATTATAACGGCAAGAAAGAAGTTTTACTTTTCAAAGAAATTTGATGTAATCGTTAAAAATGGACAATGCAGAAATTGTATTTTTACATGAAAAATCTTAATCTTAATTTGTCATGAACTGTCATAACATAAAGTGTAGTGACTTTCTAGTTACATAACATTCAGATATTAAATTAAGCACTAACTGATTTTAATAAACCGGTTCAAATAATTTGAGCTTTAATAATATCGTGTCATAGACAGGTTTTAAATAAAGCGGCCAGTTGTAAAAGTGCAAAGTAAATAAACTAACGTGCCAAAGGTTGTGTATAATAAAGAAAACTATTTGTTATGTAAGAAAATGCATTGAAACTTGTTACTTGTAATAAACTTTCATCAGTGAAGAGAAGTGTAGATATCGTACAGTAAGGTATTGATCGGTAGTGACGACAATATTGAGCGACGGCGAGATCGAAGTACTTCTATTTGCACCAGAACGTGTTGTGACGTCAGCGGATGTGCGTCGTTCGTCCACCTGCGCGTCTTAGGTCACCAGCTGTGAATATCTAAACAATTTTTAAATTGTTGCTAGTGTCCAAACTATTTTGGATACAATTAACTGTTTGGATATAATTAACAGAGTAAGAATTTAGACTATACGTTTGTATTATTTCATTCTTAGATTACCAAACCCAGTTATTTTCGTTATTATTTGGTTACATAACTTGTTTAGAAAAGGAGTTTAATTTTGTAGTTAATTATGCAATAAATAATCTTATTCAACATGGTTAAAGAATTTGTAGTTACATTTCTTGATTCAATTAAAGTAATTATAAAAAGGTTATTTTTATTACAATCTATTTACATTTGTTTTTCTTTAATACTGAATAACTAGAAAGATGATTAAGCCGAGACATTTTGCCAAATTTTATCTTACTTAGATACACTGAAGGGATTTTACAGTTACTTTATTGACTATATAAGCGATTAACGCAATTCAACATACCCACGGAACGAATTCGGTTTTCATATTCACGGCAGTTATCCATCCACAGACTACAGTTTACTTCACAATATAATATAATCAGTTTCACTGGAATTCACACGTAATGCTTTATAATTATTGTAAACAAAGAAATTAATAAATTTATTTTAAAACTAATGTACTATTATGAAATTACTTAAACTGTATTTCAACCATTCACATATAAAATGGCGCAACACGCTACATGTTGCAACGTGCTAAATTTTCGCCAACATAAATTTAATTATAAGAAGTACACATGTACGCCCTATGTACTCCAATGTCATAATGTAACTTTGGTATTTACTTATTTAATAGCATATAATTTTTAATGTATGAAATTCTCGACAGACGGCGGCATGAAAAATACAATAATTTGGACCTTTCTTTATTGAATTTTTATCGATACAAACGCGATCTATATAACAATTTTTGGTCGAAAAAGTATTGTTCACGTTTTCTCATCCTTCTGCCGATCGCCATCTTAGCAACGCTAGAAAAATATCAACATTTCTTCTAGAAAATTTCTAATAACGATTATTCGAGTATAATCTGGGAGAAATACCTACGGCAAAGCATGTTAGGTTCTCTCTACGCTCTCTGTGCCAGCTTTGTTGCTCGAATTTAACTGCGGTTTTAAAGAAATATTCTGGTTGCTAAAATTTGAGTAAGATGGCATAGACTTTTCTTTCTTATTGGTAAAACATAACTTTCTTTGTTAGCGTTTGAAGGCGTACCACCTCTAAACAAACTACTGATCCTTACGATCGACTACGGAAAACAATCCATACCATTCTAATGTGTCTGTCTACAACAAAAGAGCACGTAATGTTTTAGCACGTAATGGTTATCACTTAATGGTTTAGTATTTACTGGTTAGCTCTTAATGCCTGTACTTTAATGGTTAGTACTGGAAGAAGTTAAAGCACGTTCTGTTCCATACTCCTTCTTCGTGGACGTTCCACTGATTCTTCATGCTTCTTTGGATTCGTTTACATCAACTTAGGTGCTGTAACTACATTAGGGTAACCCTTTACACCGTATAAACAAAGGTCAGAGTGTTATCGTTATCTATCGCATGTACTTAAATACATACCATACCATCTTTTTATGCGAAATTACTCGACAGTGATTTAATTAAAGCACTACTCGCTATAACATAATTTTTACATAATCAACTAGTAGAATTTCAATATTGTCATACTTACTTTATATGAAGTCCACACTGTACAGGTCAATGTAATTGATCAAGATTATATCTGTTGGTATTTCATAACATTTCACAAAATGCTGAAGTTATATTTAAGGGCTCTTGGAAGCGTTTCAACTGATAATAATCACTGCTAACTTTAATGTTTTATAACTGTGGAACCACACCATTATTAGTTGTAAATAACTACCATTTTGTTTTTTGACGGGTAGCACGCTGAACATAAACCATTCTCGATTGTTGAGTTGCGCGATAGAGCCTAACGTCATAACAGCTTCTGTATTATAAATACTCTTTCCTTCTTCTTTAATTTACACGTGGTTTTTACTACCACCTAGTTCAAAGGTTATTTACATGTAATTTTTTTGTCGCATTTGTTAGCTGTGAATTTATTTAATAAATACGGGGTGATTCTTGAAATATTGGAACGAATTAAGTACAATTCCTTTTGCGATTGATTGTTTTTTTTTATCTTACTACTTATATTTAACCTTTTGAGGGAACGTTCAGTTGTCAGTGTTAGCTTTTCTTTTCTGTTGCTTTGCTTTGTTTATTAGATACCTAATTTGGGCAAACTGAACTGTTCTTCCGGAAGACAATTTGTAAAAGAATTTAGTATATTTTAAAGGTATTACGGTTTCTCTGAATGTTGTACAACTACAGCAAGTAAATTTTATTAAAGGTTGAGTATTGTCAAACGCTGTGTGAGCGTTATTTATGTATGTTCTTTATTCAGTTAAACATAAATGAAGAAAGGGAAACACTTAACTTTTATGTTTAGATTAAAAATTAATTACTGCTCAGGTTCAACGTTAACTAACCTGCACTTGTCTGACACCTTTACCGCTGAGCCACTGAGTAATCCAATATATATTTTTTAGAATTTACATACGTATTAAACTTTTTTGCGGTTGCGCAGAAGCTTATTGAGCATGTTGCGCCGTAATTTCTTGCGCAGGTATATTGCGCTTAAACTCTTCGCGCATTACTGGAATCCATATGAGTTTCATTTACACACTAGCTTGGCTTATTGAATTTTCTGCTAGTACGATGTGTGTGGCTTGTTTGAGTTTCCGACGAGCTACGTTCTCGTCCTCTGCCACTATTTGTGTGTTATTCCATTCTATTGTTTTGCCCTTGCGGACGTTGTTCTTATGTTCCTTCGTTCTCACTTTGAGAGGTCTACTGCGCTCTCCTATGTATGCTCTGCTGCATTGCATGGTAGGTTGTACACACAATTCTTGGAATTATGATCTTCATTATGTGGTTTGGTAGTATTCCCATGCGCGTTCTGGCCGATTTGAAAGCAGTGCATATCTTGTATTTGCTGCCTATCCTTCTTGTTTTGTCTGAGATACCTTGTATATATGGTATTATGGCTGTATTTTTAGGTTCTTCTTTTCGGTTACCCTTTCCCTGTTTAGGTTTCACTACCTTCATCAGTGAAGGTAGTGAAAGCGGCGAAAGCAGTGACACAACAGGAAGTTAGTTCAGTTCGAGTAACTCGAAGCAGGAGTAGACAGTTACCAACCTGAGGATGACAAAAGAGACTTTGCCGAAACGTCGTTTTGCAACGAACGGTCTTTTGGAGACCAGAAGACCTACGCGGATCAACACCCGAAAGACCAGCAGTACATACAGCAGCCGAGAAAACCTAAAGATCAATATTTTGTAACAGATTTTGCATCAAATGACAATTGACATTTAACGATGGCATTTCAGATATTTGTATTAATTAGAACGTAATACCGCAAATATCCCATGGCGCTAATGAAATAATATTAATAACAACTTTTTTAGGATAACTATGCTACCTCTTCTACAATAAATTCGTTGCAGAAATAGGCAACATTGTAAAAACAAAACCAATAATCTGTCAGATGTTTACAACTTCATGTGAGATATTTATTTAATTTTACCACTTATTTTTCTTTATATTAAGAACCTTTATAAAGAAAAGTTATGTATAATTGCATATTCTTTAAACAATGTGTCTACTTATTTTCTTATAAAGTTAATCATTATTCAGATATTGAGAAAAATTTAATGAACACTTAAGTTCTACCATAGGAGATTGTTCGCCGTTAAATTAGGCGTCGTATCAAAAAATTGCACAGAACATAACATATCTCAATAACTAATCAGAATAGAACAGGGATTTTAGGACATGATGGTTTTAACCAAAATATTTTCAAACATTTCTAACTTCCGGTTATACCGGAAGCTGCCATCAATTTTGTTATTTTAAATAGAACACCCTGTATTTTATGACATTTTTAGAATCCTCTCTAAAATCTAAACGTAATCTGATAATATTGTCCTATACCTAGTGTTAACCGTTTTGAGTTATGTACAAAAGAGTAATATTAAATAATGATTGTAACTTATGAAACTGCTTAAAATTTTGTTGTTATACAATTTTATTTTGAAATTTTGGCAACGTTACAAGCAAATGATCATCTCTGCAATCTAAATTTTAAATACAGGGTGTTCATAACAGCCTTATCATCCCAACCTAACTAAAATCAGTATATCTCATTTTTTTTAAATGGCATACCCTATATATTTTTTTATTTTTGAATTTTTAAGGGTAAGTTTATTAAGGGTTCCCTATATATAAGTCTAATAGGTTTTAAGTTATAAGACCTAACATTAAAAAACAAATAAAATTCCACTAACTTTCAAAGTAGCCTTTGGAAAAAATAATTAAAACGAAATAAATCCAAATGTCAAATTATTTTGTAGGAAAGTGCAGCTTTCTACGATGAAAGTTACCTGAATTTAATTATTGTTTATGGAGAATGTAAAAACATTTTGGAACGCACGTGCCGAACGCTCGCAGAACGAAATCCAGGCAGTCCAAGACCTAGTACTTTATTTAAAAAATGTTTGAAATTTGGATGTTTTCGTCCGAAAATACCACGAATAAAATCTATGGTAGACAATGCGAACTTAGAAATAAATGTGTTAGCTTTTTTTAGTGCACATCCTAATGCCAGTTTGCATGAACTATCTCGATTTATTAAGGAGCCAAATGAGACAATTCATAGAGTTCTAATAAAACATAAATGGAAGCCTTTTAAGTATTGGCAACCTATGGATTTGTCTTTACGCACACTGTTTTGCGAGTGGATGCTTGTAAATGTTCAAGGTGATGAAGGATTCATTGAAAAAATAATGTGGAGTTACGAGGCAAAGTTTTGTAAAAATGGGTTGTACAACCGACACAATATTCATTTTTAGTCAAGTGAGAATCAATACGTGGTAATGGAAAGATACTTTCAAGACCCTTGGCAATCCAATGTATATTGTGCAATTAAGAATAATAGTCGATGAAAATTTAAACTTTTTTTTAGGGACCAAATTTGTTAATAAAGCGGAAGTTAGTGAACATTAGTGCGATCGCAAGAATTTATCTACTTAGTAAAGGTAGATCAGTGTTTGTATTGACTTAAATGAGGTCTTTTATTCACAAAGGAGCGGTCTCACAAGTAGCGGCGTGCCGCGGCGTTTTGTAAAATCACCCACTTGCACTTAGAAACCGCATGCGGTGAGCTGTTGTCATATGCATTGAGTTGGATGGGACCTTTTATTCCAAGCGGCAGCTCGCTCCCGCTATCGCAGGGCTACCAACCCACTCGACCTAGAATGAGAGTACGTTCACTGACTTATTGCCGGAAGTGGTTGTCAGCACTGAGCCCTCTCCCTATGAAATAAAACAACAGCGGTAGGTCGCAGCGGCTCACCGCGTGAAAATTTGGTATAATGGTCGGCCGCGGCGCTCGACCGTTGCGGCTTGCCGCTGTAAATAAAAGAGGCCTGACTTGGTTGGGAGTTTATAGGTGAATTTCGTATCTAATTGTCAATCAAAACTGCGCTAATTCGACTGAGAAGGAGCTGAACGCTATTAACATCGTTGACAGGAGATCGCTAACGAGGTGCTCGAACCTGAGGTATATTTAACCTTACTGAACAGCAACAGATACTGCGGTTTTTGATTTCTTTATTATGTAATCTCAATTAACAGTGAAAAGAAACGATATTGTGGATGTTCATTTCTACGGGCACAAATTTCATTTTATATATTTTAAGTAGAATTGTATTTTTGTGTAGGATTGTTTCTTATTTTTTAAGGTTTCATATTTTGCTAGTGATAATAAACTGGCCAGTAAAGTTTTTATGTTTAGTTGGGGGATTAAGTTTCTGTTTACTGATTAACTATAAAAGTTTTGTTTAATTCGGAAGTAAATGTAATAAACTAGATAAACTGAAAGTTTGAATTTCTAGTCAAATTTATAACGAACTGTAAGAATAGTAAAAATACGTAATTTGTTTTAAATCCATTCTATTTGAACGTGAGTGACCTCTTCAAACCTTCTGGGGTATCAAACAACTGATAATTTTACACCCCAAATTAATTGATGATTAAGAATTATGATTATAAATTTAAACTTGGTAAAAGAATAGTTTTTCTAAAACCTTTCCCAAATTAAAAATTAATCCAATTACCCTGAGCTAGCCCGGTAAGAAAATTGGAAACAAAGAAGTATCGAATCTTACAACGAACCTGAAAGTTTGTAACAATTGTAACTTTCGTTACAGTGTTACTCATTTTCAAAGGTCTATACAACGCTATTTTTATATCTCTGAAATATACAAATGTTTCAGAAATAGTTAATAAAAATCAAAAACAGTTTGTAATAAACCAACTCTCCGCTGCTGAATTTCTCTTCAAACCTAATCAGCTCCAGAAGAAATGAAGGCAAGCTTAAACAAAAAATTTTAAGCAAGTATGTGTTTTCGTTCTGGAGTTATCGCGGGTATTAAGATACATCCACACATCTACACACTCGTACACACGCACACACACACACACACACACACACACACACACACACACACACACACACACACACTGCCATAATGGCCGTGTGTGTGAAACTTGCTCAAACGTTGTAAATTGAGCTAATAAGTCGATTTACTGGTAGTGAAAAAAAGTCGATAGTATAACCTTCCATACTTTCATACGTATATGTATGTTAGAAGGTAAATATGTCGGGATGCGGCAAAATCGTGTTTCCATGCATTGGGAATAAATGGAAACATTCTTTCTCTATAGAATCTTTCTGAATTAGTGCGGAAAAGTCGTTTATCTGCACTGCAATGCGTTTGAAAAAGTCCACTTCTGTCATGCTCCTAGAAGAAATGTTTTTTACTCAAATATCATTAATTCGGTTATCTACATTTAGAATGTGTTTACATGTATAGGCAACACTGACGTATGCGTTTGTTGGCATTAGTCATAAATCAGAACGTGTATTAAACTACTAACTGTATATTAAAAATTATATATATATATATATATATATATATATATATATATATATATATATATATATATATATATATATATATATAATGGCGCATTAGTGTGACAAAGTCCCATATCTCCTTTATTTAAAGAGATACAAAAAAAAATTAAATACAAAAGTTGTAAGATATGTTCTGGTGCATATTCCAAAAATTTTATTATTTATACAGGGTAGATCATAAAAGCTTAGAAGTAATTTAAATTTTTTTTTTAAATAGAAAACCATATATATTATTACATATTTAGATTCTACATACAATTGTAGACACATTTTATGTATAATGTCCTATACCTAAGTCTAACCGTTTTGACAAATTTGAAATTTTTTGTCAAAAATGACGTTTGCAGGCCAAAACATAGGTGGACATCTTTTCTAAACGAAGCCTTTATTAATTAGTTGTGGTTGGTTTTCTTGGAAATGGGGACCTACTCTAATGGGCTGTATTGATATTTTTGTAATACATTCATACAGGGTGATCAAAAATGAACAATAAAAGTAGATTCAAAAACCTATAAAGTCATTTTTTAATGGAAATCCCTATTTTTTAATTCTATCTTATTTAGCATTAAAAATAAGGGTGACTTTGTATAAGAGTGTATATTCAAAAATTGTAGTTTTTGAAATAATGACAATTTAACATTTTTTTATTGTAAAAAGGCTATACGGCTTTCAAGTTTTGTTGTTAGTTGGCCGTGACGGCGAGGCGTGGCATATAAAAATAATAGAGATCATCAGAAACGTCATCATTTATTATCAGTTGATAATTTGTGTGATGCATTAACGTATTTTATAGCAAATTGATTTAAAACTTGAATTAAAATTGTAAATAATGAATTTTTCGCAAGCCGAGATGGTTGATATGATTTTTGTTTTGGGAGCTAGTGATAAGAATACGCTCTTAGCAAGAAGACTGTATCAACAACGGTTTCCAGAGAGAAGGCAACCTGACAGAAGGGCATTTGAAAAGCTTTTGGAGCGTTTTGAACGAACTGGCAATGTGTTATATGAAAAAAATACTAGGGAAAAACGTGCACAGACTGAGGAAAATCAATTAAATGTACTATTAACAGTTACCGAAAATCCATATATTGGACAACGACCCATTTTTCAACAGGTTGGTGTTGAACGACGTACGGTACAGCGGATATTGAAGTCTCAAAAAATGCACCTCTATCACATTCAACTACTTCAAGAGTTGGTTCCTGAAGATAATCAAAGAGGACTGGAATTTTGTCAATGGGCTCAAAACAAAATAAACCAACAAAGAAGTTTTGTTCATTTGATTTTATTTGAAGATGAGGCCACATTTCACAGAAACGGAAGTGTAAACAGCCACAATTTTGATTACTATTCTACCCAAAATCCACATTTTGTAAGATATACTTCTCAAACTAGATGGTCTTTAAATGTTTGGGAAGGTGTTGTCGGTAATTATGTAATTGGATCATATTTTTTTGATCAACGAGTAACAGGGGAAGTATACTTAGACTTTCTCTGCAAAACCATCTACCTAATTTGTTGCGTCAAGTGCCACAGGATACGCAACAAGAAATGTGGTTTCTTCATGATGGGGCCCCAGTGCATCATACAGGTCCGATAATAACTTTTTTTAAATGCTAGATATCCAGAATGTTGGATTGGGAGCGGAGGGCCTGTTGCTTGACCTGCTAGATCACCAGATCTTACTAAAATGGACTTTAGCATATGGGGGTATGTCAAAATAAGACCTACAACAAAGGAAGACATGAAGATTAGGATTAGAAACTGTTTTCAAAACATTAGTGTTGAAATTTGTAGAAATTTAAGCAGCGAATTTGAGAGACGTATTGCATTGTGTATTCAAGAAAGAGGTGGACATTTCGAACAACTTATTAGGTAGTACGTATTTGACGTGTTTCTAGTACTTTTATCTGTATAATTAGTTACAGGTTTAGTTATATTAGAGGTGTTAAGTTTATGATTAGGATTAGGACATAATTTGTTGAATCAAAAAAATATTGTCTTTACTTTAAGTTCGTTTAATAAAATAATTATTTATATGGGGTTCAATAAATTGTATATTTCGATCTGAAATGCTCGATTTTTTTTGTTTCGCCGCGCTCCGCCGTCACGGCCAACTAGCAACAAAACTTGAAAGCCATATAGCCTTTTTACAATAAAAAAATGTTAAATTGTCATTATTTCAAAAAATACAATTTTTTGGAATATACACTTAAACAAAGTCACCCTTATTTTTAGTGCTAAATAAGGTAGAATTAAAAAAATAGGGGGTTTCCATTTGAAACAATTGACTTTATGGGTTTTTTTGAATCTACTCTTTGTTGTCTATTTTTGATCACCCTGTATGAGTGTATTACAAAAATATCAATACAGCCCATTAGAGTAGGTCTCCATTTCCAAGGAAACCAACCATAACTAATTAATAAAGGCTTCGTTTAGAAAATATTTCCACCTATCTTTTGGCCTGCAAACGTCATTTTTGACAAAAAATTTCAAATTTGTCAAAAACGGTTAGACTTAGGTATAGGACATTATACATAAAATGTGTCTAAAATTGTATGTAGAATCTAAATATGTAATAATATATAGGGTTTTCTATTTTAAAAAAACTTAAAATTACTTCTAAGCTTTCATGATCTACCCTGTATAATTAACAATACTTTTGGAATATGCACCAGAACATATCTTACAACTTTTGTATTTAATTTTTGTTGTATCTCTTTAAATAAAGGAGATATGGAGCTTTGTCACATTAATGCGCCACCCTGTATATATATATATATATATATATATATATATATATATATATATATATATATATATATATATATACAGGGTGTCTAGAATCTACCCACATTCTGTGGTTATCTTTGTCATTATAAAGTTGGGCAGAATTACATGATAATTCAAATACCGATAAGAAAATTCAAGATTGTTGCCAACTTTCTAAGATATCTGAAAATAACTAAAAATCGTCCAAATTTTCAATCGGCTGTATCCTTTTTAATATTCAAAATACGAAAAAGTTATTAGATATACTTTGGATAGCCATTTTTACGCAAAATGGGAAAAGGTGAAAAAAAAATTTTTGTAGTAATTATTTTTCGAGTTACAACCCAAACATACATTTTTTTAAATGTCAACTATAGCGGCTATGGACTCATTCGATGACTTATTCTTTTCTGATTTCAAAAATGTATAGTTTTGAATGTTTAGTATTATTAGTTAACTCACAATTTTCAAAAATTTGTAATTATAGGATTTACTAAACAAATGTAATGTTTTCCGAGGTATGCTGTGTCAATTAAAAACAAAACTCTTCATTGATTGACTGTTAAATAGTAGGTATTGAATTATTTGTTGTAACCGGTTGTACTTCGTACTTAAATAGTGAATATTAATTTATTACTGGCTTATTCTTCTGAAGAAAGAGATGATATGCCTTTTTGGTATTACGTGTCTAACAGAGATGCTAATGTTGCTTCGGATTTATATCTTCAAACTTTTATGGAAAGAAGACAACCCGATGTGAGATTATTTGCCAAACTCGAATCGAATTTAAAAAAAATATGGGACTTTTACTAAAACCTCAAAATTTTAAAATTAATGTTATCACAGAAACAGAAGAATGTGTTTTAGCTTACGTCGAATTTAAACCTAGGTATTCCATATCTTCGTGAAATTGCGAACACTTCTAAAGATGAAGCCCACGTTATGTCGAAACAAAATAATTTTAAGCCATATCATTTTCATATAGCAAATACAGATTATCAGAAAAGATTACGTTTTGCTACATGGTTGATTATGAAAGTCGATCAAACAATCAATTCTCGAAAACCATTCTTTTTACTGATGAAGTAAAATTTACAAACAACGGCATCTTCAATAGAAAAAATAATATCCAATAGTCCCAAGAGAATCCTCATATTACTGTTGAGAGGAGAGATCAATATGTTTTTTCAGTAAACGCTTGGTGCGGTGTTATTGGTACCAAAATCCTTGGCCGTTTTTTTATGAATACTATTTTAATTCCGAAAGATATCTAACTTTTTTACGAAACGAATTTGAAGAAATTTTGGACGACCTTCCGTTGAACGTAATTCAAAATTTGAATTATTTTCAACACGACGGGGCATCAGCACACAATGGATTACTGGGGTGTAACT
This sequence comes from Vesta saturnalis, assembly GCA_036346205.1. Classification (NCBI taxonomy): domain Eukaryota; kingdom Metazoa; phylum Arthropoda; class Insecta; order Coleoptera; family Lampyridae; genus Vesta; species Vesta saturnalis. The sequence goes on along the minus strand of JARFJB010001728.1, from coordinate 1,674,312 downwards.
ATTTACAGGAACGTTTTAATATTTGGATAGGAAATCCAGGTCCAATAGCTTGTCCGTCGCGATCTCCAGGCTTAACCTCCCTGGACTTTTTCTTGTGTGACAAAGGGTACCGAGTAAAACGTGGTAATTTAGACGATTTAAAAAATAAAATTCGTGTTGCTATACAACAAATTAGAACCCAAAGTTTATTAAAAGTTCAAAACGAGATTTTAAAACAATGTTAATGTGTGTTCAAAATAATGGAAAGAATTTTGAAGCAGTTCTATGATTGTGTTATCTGTTTATATTTTTTGCTGTTACTCTTCGTTGTAAGTTAAATTTATTTAGAGCATTTTTATTTTGTTAATGTAGTACATTATGTCTTGTTGTTTCCACAAATTTAGTAGTAGAATATGAGCTTATTTTGTTATTTAAATGTTCACGGCACACTTTAATTTGTTTAATAAATATTATAATTACCTTTTTTTTTTAAATTGTGAGTTAACTAATAATATTAAACATACAAAGCTATACATTTTTGAAATCAGAAAAAAATAAGCCATCGAAAGAGTGCATAGCCACTTATAGTTGCCAGTTAGAAAAATGCTTGTTTGGGTTGTAGCTCGAAAAGTAATTACTAAAAATTTTTTTTTCGCATTTTCCTATTTTGCCTAAAAATAGCTATCAAAAGTCTCTCTTTTTCGTATTTTGAATATTAAAAAAGATATAGCCGATTGAAAATTTGGACGATTTTTAGTTATTTTCAGATATCTTAGAAAGTTGGCAACAATGTTGAGTTTTCTTATCGGTATTTGAATTATCATGTAATTCTGCCCAACTTTGCTAATTTAACCGACCCTGTATCTTTTATAATAACACATATAGCCATAGAACGTGGGTAGATTCTAGACACCCGGTATATATATATATATATATATATATATATATATATATATATATATATATATATATATATATAATAACTGTATAATTAATACTGCACTAATGAAAAACTGAAAGAGTGAAATGTTGAAAAACATGAATTTGCCACTGAACTATATGTCTTTTGATGACACAAACATCATTTCCTTTAAATTTCAATACTGTTTTAACGTACTAATAATAGACTATTTTTGTCTAATTAATAAATTCGGGTTTGTAAAGATTTATGGATCATCTCAGTAAACAGCAGTAGGTTGTTAACTTGAAGCCCTTTATGATTTACTTACTTTTATGCGGTTAGACCGTTTTATTTTGTTATATGTAAATTCGCATTCAGAATGCGTTTATATCAAAGGACAGTCTCTAATTTTAACATCGTCTCTAAATTAGCATTCAGGCAATAAAGTGACACAGTGGGCGAATTTAATAGGGAAATATTAAATTTAAACCATTTACTTCTTTTATAATTCATTGATTTTAAGAGAAAAGGATGAAATGTAGGTGTACTCGCATAAAATGATTTCTGCGATAATGATATTAAATAACAATAGCAGATAAAGGAATTGTTAATCGAGTTTGCAATTATTAAAAACAAGAACCTAAATTCAAAACCGCTTTGTAAAATTAAGAGCAATTAAGCGTAAATTAACATAAGGATCAAAAACTGAACACGAAATTGTAAAAGTTTATTAACATTCCTGTATTCGCACAGAGTAGTTAATGAATTTCTATACCTTTTGCTTATTTAATTAATTCTAACCCTGCCTCTGGATCTACTAACAAAGAACTCTTGTATAAGGAAAAAGTTTTAATTTAAATGGGTGAAATACCACAAATTTTAAGAATTTCCTTTCCTGATGTTTTCCAACATAAGATTCACATCTTTTTCTACCTTTACTGGTTCAGATACAATTTTGGTGTGTCATTATTATCGTAAATATAAATTTTAAGGGATCAAAATGTTAATTTCACGTAGCAGTACAACAATATCATTTTATGTTTAATGTTTTTTTAAATAGTTTCTTGCGTGGAAATACCGACTTGACGTTATTGCTAAATGATTAGGAAGTTTTCCGAACATTTCGAGCTTGATGAGCTAAAGTTAGAGGGACATACATACATAGTTTGTTGAGTTTTACGAGATTTTAAATTATTTACGACATGGTTTTAATGGATTATTTTATTGTGGCTTTATTTTACTTCAGTAATTTGAGTAGAATATTGTTCTGTCACGCTTAGTAATTATTTGTTCAAGTTTTTACTTGATGGCGACAGAACTTTTTTAGTTTGATCTTAATTTATTTTGCTATTTTTTGTAATTACACTGTTCTATAATTGTCTTTATTTAGAATTTTTTGTGGCGCTTTAATCGCTAGTGATAGCAATAGTTTGCTTTTCATTATTTTTAGTCTTCCAATCTACATATACCGGGTGTCCCAATAGGAACGGCTCCCAGCCATATATCTGAAACCGGTTATAAGTACAGATTCGGAGAAAAAATTTACAATAACAGTTGCCTCGAGAAAAACCTGGAAATTATTTATAGAATTGTAGGACCACCTCTAGAGGGCGTAACTAAAAATTAAAAATTGAAGAATAAATATTTTACAAATTTCGCCAAATTAAGAGGCGTTGAAAATACGATCATTATAATCTTCTAAAAAATCTAGATATATTTGATTTGACAAGTTTTAGTCCATCTTTTCAAATAAGAGGTGGGGGATAGTGGGAACCTTATTATGAAGAAACGCCTGTAACTCCGGTTCTGCTTAATCGATCTTTGGAAACTTACTTTTGTTGAAAACAGCTCTTTTCCACTAAAGTAGGAGTAATAATTACGACACAACCTAGTAAGTAACATGCACGTTAGAGGTCGGTATTTACTTTTTTATCAGTTTTCTTTGGAAAATATTTGGAGTATACAGTTTTAATCGTGGATTACAAGAGTAGACCAGATTAACAACAGAATGGCGAAAACCGCATGTCCATATCTCTTACCTATCCCGAGATATCTTAAGAAATGCATAAATTTTAAGCATTTCCTTTTGAATATAGATTTACTCGGGTTTTACTGAATTTTAACAATTTTGAACTACTTAAAATTTACTTTCCGTGTCCTATAAATAATATCAGTATTACTGTTACTGTCACGCGGAAACGGCGTTAGGGAACTTAAAGTGGAAATATTTCAAACCAATTAGTGGGCCATGGAAAAAAAACAAAAAGACGTGTCAAATTATTAAACATAGTAATTCGTTCATTTACGTTTCATTCCGATTTATTCGTATTAAATTCCATATAAAATTTTCTTTAAAAGTTAAATCTAAGATGATTATTACAAACCAAGAAGCATTTGACATGATAGGCGCGTATTTTGAATGCATGAGAAATACAACTGTTGCGGGTAGTGTGTATGCAATACAATATCCCTAAAGACGTCATCCCGATAGTAGAGTTTTTCGTCGGCTTATACACCGTTTAAATCTTCCTGTTTATAGAAGACGTGACAGAGGTCGCCCAGAGGCAAACACAATAAATGTTTTGGCATATGTGCAATTTAACCCCCATTTAAGCATCAGAGAAGTAGCTAGAGAGATGCGAATAATCAGAACCACCGTTCACCGTATTTTGACAGAACACAGGTAAATTCATTAGATGTAAAATTAAAACTAGATACCTTTTCATCTGCATTATATATGTTTCTTAAACAAAATATACCGACACAATAGTATTTGTTGGCGTGGTTATGTTGTAACAAATTAACTTATTTATGTTATAACTCTGCATAGATATTTATTGAGACGTTATATTTCTTTTAGGTTACATCCAGATCATGTAGTACTGCATCAAAGATTTACTGATCGCGATTACAATAGAAGGTTGGACTATTGCAACAGCTGGTTGCTAGATATGATATGTGACGACTCTCAATTGTTGTCACGTACTTTGTGGTCAGATGAAGCTACATTTAGAAGTGATGGTATGGTAAACCGTAACAATATGCACTATTGGGCACAGAATAATCCACGTTGGATGGAAGAGATTTAACATCAGGGCCGATGGTCGGTAAATGTACCTTGTAGTATCTTAGATGGTCAGATAATTGGACCCTTTATTTTCAATAACTCAATCAATGGGAAACGCTACCTAAATTTTTTAAGGGATGAATTGCCTCTTCTTCTAGAAGATATACCCCTAGCAATTCGTACGTTCAGGTTGTTCTGGCGCGATGGGTGTCCGGCGCATTTCTCCAGAAAAGTTAAAGAATTTTTAGATGATGCATATGGATAAGATATAGAAGCCTATTTTTTTGGCCAGCCGGCTTACCAGACTTGTCTGTCTTAGGCTTCTATTTCAGGGACGAATTAAAGACCTTGTTTTTGCAACTAGGCCGACTACTCGAGACAACATGATCGATATAATACGACATACCATTCAAAGGATAAACACTTGCATCGAAAATGATGGGCGAAAATTTTAACATTTAGGCCGTCACTAATTAACATTAATTTTTAGTTACGTTTTATAGTGCTGTTTGTTTTTATGTTTGTTTCAACATTACATGTATAGATAGGAAGGTAAATTTTAAAGAGTTCAGAATTCGTTCAGTAAAACCCAAGTAATCCATATTCAAAGGAAAATGATTAAAATTTACACATTTATTAAGATATCTCAGGATAGGAAAAGATATGGACATGTGGTTTTCCTCATTCTGTTGCTAATTTGGTCTACTTTTATAATTCACGATTAAAACTGCATACTCCTATTTCATATTTTCCAAAGAAAACTAGATTAAAAAAATAAATAAATGCCGCCCTCTTACGTGCATGTTACTTACCAGATTGTGTCGAAGTTATTACTATTACATTAGTGAAAAAGAGTAGTTTTCAACGAGACTAAGTTTGCAAAGATCGATTAAGCAGAACCGAAGTTACAGGCGTTTTTTCATAATAAGGTTCCCCCACCTCTTATTTGGAAAAATGGACTTAAACTAGTGAAATTAAATATACCCAGAATTTTTAGGAGAATGCAATGATCGCATTTTAAATAGCTATTAATTAGGCGAAAATTTGTATTTTTTCATTTTTAACTTTCACTAGCGGCGATCCTACAATTCTATAAATAATTTTCAGGTTTTTCTCGAGGCCACTTTTCTTATAACATTTTTTTCCGAAGTTGTACTATGAGAGGTTTCTGATATATGACCGAGAGCCATTCTTATTGAGACGCCCGGTACAATTGTAGGTATATAAAGTTATGAAATCTAATTTTATTTCACTAAATCGCTTTATTTACTCATTTTACAACGTTTGCAAAGTTTCGCCAACATCGGCAATGATGTGCGTATGCCTGTATGTGTGGATGTATGTTAGTATCCACGATAACTCCAAAACCGTAATAGATACGTACTTGAAATTTTGTGTTTCATTCCTCCTGAAGCTGATTAGATTTTGGGAACAATCTTTGCGGCGTAGTGACAGTATTAGTTTGTTTTTCATTATTTTTGTTATCCCACCTACATACACATATCGTCTAAAATATTCTCAAACCTCGTGAGTGCTGAACACAACATTTTTCAGGAGATCTAAAAAAAGGTATATTTTATAATGTTTTAAGTAAAATAAATATTTAATGACTATAGTCCTGATTATGTTTTATATAAAGAACGACACGGTATACATTTTCTGTTTGTGGGGTAATATTGCAGAATTATAAAGAAAAATGTAACTCGCGAGAAAGCAACTTCGTAATACCTTAAACTTTTGTAAAACAAATGGTAGTCTGCTTTAAGAAGTTAGTTCTTGCAAGTCGTCGTACTTGTTCTTTTGAAAACCAGTTTTTCGGCTGAAAATTTCCCTGGTGTTTGGGATATAGACAGCCAGGTATCTGTCGTTATCAATTTATATTCAATGGTAATGTCTGATCCACTGTATCACCTGCCTTTTTTCCAGGACGGGTAGAACTATAATATAATAGGATTTTTTTGTGCAGTTTCAATTATGTTCTATAATCAGCTGAAACGCTTATAATCCTATTTTGATTTTCCGTTCTATCACTCTATGCACGGAAACGCAACTCATTTGTGTATGACCCTTCTCTAAAATTTTTGAATGATAGATACATTTTTTAACGCTGAACATTGTAGTACTACGTTCGATAAGATGGAGTTTCTATTTTGATATGTGCGACCGTCACTCCATAAAATTATTTCCTTTAACTGTTCATCATAGTTTTTCTCGACATAGTCTACGATGCACGATGAGAACTCATTAGCTGTAACATTTCGCTCACCCTTATACCAGACGTAACAGATAACTTCGAGTGTAATATTATTAAACACCGTAACCTTATGAAATATTAGTTTTTTTATAGCATATGGCTGAGGCTTTCATAAGTGGACACAGAACAACCGCCTGTAAGTCCATTGTGATCAACAGTATACTTTTATCTAATTTAGCTCTTTTCGCGTCTTCTTTCCTTTATTTACTTGCGTCTTCCTTCTGCTGTTGATGTTCTAACCATTTCTCCTCACTTAGGTTATTTACTTCGTGCATGCAACATAAATTGTGTTTATCCTTTTTGGGTTGGTATAACTCAATGTTCATTTGTGTAAACATTTTTTTAGATTGAGTAAGGGATATTGGCTTTATTTTGTCTTTAAAGCAGTTTTCGACGGACACATCATACACTTCTTTTTGGGATTTAAAAATTGACTCTAAACATAACTTTCTACTACCTGCAGTAATGTGTAGGCGTTTTCGGTAGCTCGTTCAAAAATTATTTCAAATGTTTCTTTTGTTTTGGTTTTAGCGGAGCATTCGATTTTCCTACATTAAGAGAAGACTTGTGGTGCCCTTTTAAAACCCAATCTCTAGCAGTCCAACCCCCAATTCCTAATGTGTGCAAAAACATCAGTTTGCATACGCTTAACCTTGTTTTATCTTTTTCCAAGTGATACGTTAAAGCACCGGCTTTTTTTGGGTGCTCAGAGTTTAAATCCTGTTTTCTTGATTTTGGTGGACAAACATCTATTGGTCGTTAAATAAATACTTTCTTATCCAAACCTCCCCAAAAGTAAATAAGTAAATATTTTCAAACGATCCTCGGGAATAAATATATTACAGTACATATTTTGGTTCTTGGAACTCAACTTGCTGGAACACGCTTGCCCAAGCTGTCTTTTTTTCTTAATACAGGAACGGCTTTTCCTTCATATAGATTCCGACCTTGGCACTCTTCTCCTTTTCTTCTTTTCGCAATATTCATATTTTTTTGTCATAATGCGCAGTCACTTTGAACCTTTAGAAAACGTTTTCGATTTGGTTCTTCAATGGGAATTGCAAAGTTCGCAGCTATTTCTATTGCTTTGGTTTTATCGTGGTTTTCGTTATTTATGGAATCTTCTTCAGAGCTTGAGCCATTTCTATCACTGGATGGCTCTTAAAGTTTGTCTGACTCTTTACTCTCATTAGAGTGTGAATACTTTTCATCATCAGTATCCTGATTGTATGCTGATTTTCAACATTAGCATATGAAATAGTATCAGAATATTCTAGTATATCCTCGGAATTTTCAAGATGAGGTTGAAAGCATTACTTGGATTGATGAAGGCTCGACATCATCAACACTCAGTAGCAATATCTTTTGGACATTCAATGATTATATTAGTTTCTGTCGCAGTTGTCTGGTAATCAGTTGCTTTCAGTACTAAAAAAAAATAATATATTAGGAGCAAAGGTGTTTTGGACCTGATTTATTTGATATACACAAAACACGTTTCCGTTCACATTTTGGAGCAGAAATTATTTACAGCAAAACCCAATTTAAATAATAAAAAATTTAAAATCCATGTAAGAGTTTAGGAAAAAAAGAAATATTAATACATTTCTAATTCGTAATTCACAAGCACACATCGTATTCTGCCAGAAACATAAATAAGACCAAATACTTTAACTTACATGTTTCAGGTGTAAATTCTGTTAGTACGATTACACCTATTTCTAAATTTAGGGGCAGTTCGAATTGTCTCAACTGATGTTTCGGATTTCAATGTCAGTCAGACCTATGAGAGGTGCGATAAAAGATTTTGCCGCTATGCTCTTTTATTTATAGCCGGTGAGGCCGTGCGGTTCTTTTCAAGCAAAATCTCAAGATGTTAATTATTCCGGGCGCCACTGACTCATAACTAAATTCGCCTACACTACAAATTGGGATGATGTTACTTTCGACTCGATTTGAATAATAGGTTCTCATGTGTTATCTTTTTGCACTCCTGAAAATAAAATAAAACTTAATTAATCCTTAACGACCCTGACAAATAAAAAAGTGTTTGGCAAGAGCTAAGAAAATAAATATTAGATAATAGTACGAAAGCTGAAATAAACTGTACGTATTGTTCAAAAAAGTAAAACAAGTTAAACATGTCTAGTATTTTTTTTAATATGAAAATATTAACATGTACAATAATTAGCTGTGCCACCAACTTTTCTCTCCTTTGAAAATATTGTTCAACTAAACAGAGTTTAATTTTTTTAAGTAATAACAAAGTAATAACATGATAACAAAATAAGGTAAAGTTTACACACCTGTTTGAAGGTTAGATTCTTTCATTGGATATTCTTCAGGTAAAATTTTGGAGCACACTACGGAAATTTCATTCTGTTGTTAATTAGCGCATAAAAACTAAGAGCAACACAGTTAAGAACAAATTTAAATGTAAACAAACAGACTTAGGAGGTTTAAGAATATCGTTTTATACGCGCGAAAACCGCATGTCCCAACGTACTTCCATATATGAGGTTTGGATTGTTATTTTAGGACAGTAATAGTTACGAAGTTTGGTTTGTTTAGATTTTCATGGTTAAAATATTTTTATTTAATGCAAGGTTTGGTAATATAACGTGCAAACATACTAGGATTGGTTTGGTGCAAAAAACAAATTAAAAATAATTAATTCACGAGGTTTGAGAGTATTGTCGACGACATGTAGCTATAGAAGGTTATGCAATCGAATTTTTTTTTCCCTACCGCTAAATCGAATTATTGCCTCATTTTACAACGTTTAAAAAAGTTAGGTAAAGAGGTTATCAAACAAAGTAAACTTCTCGTGACGATTTTTTAAGTAAAATAGAAGTCACGAGAGACCATTGTTACAAGGTCTGTGCATTAAGTGATATGAAAATGTTTACGTTTCTTTAAGTATATATTAATTACTTAAAACAAAATGACTACTGGAAACTTCCCGCATACGTAACGAATTGTTATTTGTTAAAAGTTGTTCCATCAACCATCATTATATTTTGTACAAGGTTTTTTGATATATAAGATACACCTAAAGCAGGACTAGATAAATTATTTCGTTTAGCTATGAAAAGGTGTAAATTTGTACAGTATCATTTTCAATATCCCAAAGTAGTATAGCTATGTTAATTCTGGCGCCGAAAGTGACGTCACACCAATCAGCGACGTAGACGAGCACTTAAGTCCTGCCCCCTCCGGTGTCAAACCAATGAGCTACGTAGGCAAGCAGTTAAGGTCCGCTCCAGAAAGTTGTAGGTGACGTCAGACCAATAGAATGCTAGGATGGGCCCCTCGCCTGTTACGGAATTGACACAGTTAGCAGCCAATGGTAGACGTGAGAGGCCATGTTGTAAGAGCGGGATGTTGCGTTGCGCATGCGGAAAGGATCAACTTAGCATTGTTGATAGCGGAAATACCTCCGGGTGTTCTCTAATGCGTGAGCTGCTTCTTGAAGATGGCGCGTCTGTTAGCCTGCTTCCGGTAGAAATATAAACCCTGAAAAAAATTGTTTGCGCTGTGTGAGGTTCAAACTGTAGAAAGTCTATATGCTAGATAATCCTTGCCGCTAGACCAGGCGAATATATATATATATATATATATATATATATATATATATATATATATATATATATATTATGCATATTTGGTCTTGCTAATATGATAGAATTAAAGGTTATTGAGCATTACAATTAATTTAAATGTATTTATTATTCAATATTTCGCTAATGAATTATTAGCTTCATCAGGAACTAAAAATGAATTAGACTAATTACAATTAATGTTAAAAATTACTAAATTACTTACAATAAAAGTTGTTAATTAAAATTCGGCTTATGGAAAGACAATTGCCAAGAGCAATTACACCAATTACTTATAAACAATCTAGAACTAATTGACTTCAATTTTACGTAAGTTGTGTTAGTGTTCATAGTTGACAGAGCGATGAAAAGTTAAATGGAGAATTTTTATGTGGTTATCACACTCGCATACAATGTGAACGATAACGTACCTTAAGAACTATTGATACATAAAATAATTGTTAATGTTAATGTTAATTTTTATTTTATTTTATGTATCAATAGTATATATAGTAAAGAGGCATCCGTAGTAACGCATATTCTAGAACGATATGCATTGAAATTACTAAAATTAAATACTAACGTGATATGTTTATAATATTCAAGTATAAAACCTGGAAAAATTGTTTGTGAGGTTTGAACTGTAGAAAGTTTATATTCTAGACTTATTTGTTAATTGATTTTGTTTTAAAAATTTAGGGATTTGATTTAGGTCATGGAAAAATGCATATCTTCAACATTTAAAATTTTAGCATAGTGGGGAGACGCGGTTGCTCAAAGGAGCGGCAGAGGACTTTATTGGAAGCCCTATCGGAAGGGGTGTGCCTATTCCGGAGAGCATTCCGATCTAAATAAGTATGCTATATGCCATCTTTTAGAGAAGCGTTTATGCACGATACGCTGCCATGTAAGCCGAATTTTTAAAATAAAATCAAATTTATACTTAAAAGTTTACGCTCTTATTAGAACAGCTAAATCTAAATACATTACAGCACCAATATATTTAGGCGATGGTAACAAGCAACAGCAGGTTATTTAATAATTTCGCTAAAAAATATACATACGTAATTAGTTAGAAAAATAGAAACTTGAAAATAATTCATTTAACCATCAAATTTACGGTACATTCCTAATACTGATAAGGAATTTGCTATAAAAAGCGAATGCGATGATCCTGCAGTGGATAATTAGTCCAGAACATTCACCTTTCAACCTAAAAAAAGATATAATTAGCAGTAGAGCTTTGCATTATTGTTATATCTAGACAATAATATAAAGTATTCCTTAAATAGCAAATGAATTAGCTATAAAAATTTATCTATTATTATATCGTGGTGCTATACGTAAGGTAAGATTATATTTATAACTGAATTATTAATTTTATCAATAAATTAGGTTTCGTTGATTACATATTAGGTATATTATTTGCTAGATGTTCGTAAGGTACTTGTAATGTTTTCTCATTTTAAGAAATCCATTCTTAATGAGTTATTTTTTAGAAATGGCATCAATCCAAAACGTTGATTTAACCCTAAAAATGGTTGAATATTTTTATGAACATTACAGTGCAATGCCAAAATCCTCAATTTTAATAACATCTTTGATGCCATCGTGAGGTTAATTTAATCACATCAATAAATTGTTAGGTACATACTAATATGCTAAGTGTCCATCAGATATATTTTCTCAGATAGATTAATGTTTGGTAAAATAGAAACTAGAATATAATTCATTCATATCTAAAATTCGAAAATTACTACATTTTACGGAACGACCGCATTCATTATATTGATAAGAATTTTCTATGAATGGCGAATGTGATGACACCGCAGTGAATAGTCAGTCTTGAGCGTTTACCATATGACCTGCGATTAAAAGTCAGTGCAATATAGTAGTATGTTTAATGCGTGAAATAATTTTATAAGAAGAAAACTAATTCATATTAAGATTACACATGGTACAATCCTTTTAAATAATTTTGTATAAATATCAAATGCATTAGATATATAATTTTGTTATTGATATTACATCGTGAAAGGTGGATCTTCTAAAGGAGTTAAAGCTAGTTGGTCAGGGCCAGATTAAAACCGTATGAAAAATCAGCGACAAAGCGGTTAATTATAAATATAGGTTGCGAAATATTAAGGTTATGAATACCCAATATGGAAGAAAAATAGTGACGGAGACTGATGAAAATAGTATATTTCTCCCGTAGAGCCTTGCAGAGGAATTAACAGATAAAAAATTGTGAAAGCTCAGACATGTATTGATCAATTTGCAATTGCTTATAGCGGTAGCCTCAATATTGGAAAAACAAAAATAATTATTAAACTTCCTATTGTTAATTATACAGGTAAGTCGTTATTACCCTATGTATGTATATAAATCGTATTTCTATTTATATATTGTGCATAAAAATTTATAGTAGAACAATATTTACAATGTCCGAACTTGTTTACCTCCCCCTAAAATGCAACCTATAGGAATTAATATAAAATTGTACAGGTAAAATAAAACACACATAATTAAAATGCTATTTATTGCATTGGCATCCTTCAACCATCGTGAATCTGCGCAGTTATCCTTTACACTTTCCTACCTCTTGGCTTATGACCCTTGTGGGGAGTCGCTTTCTCGTGATCAGCAGCTTCCGGAAGCAGGTATCAGAAGACTTGAAGCGTTGTGGAAAGCATTGTTGATGTAAGATGGTTGCTAAAGAAGCAAACAGAAACAACATCATAATTGGCAAGCGTTCTACAAAATCCAGAGGTGGAATAACCATCTTCAGATTGTGGTCTATAGTTATTGAAACAAATTAGTCAGAATTCCACCTAGAAATAGTCCTTACAGGAGTGGTAGATATGCCCCTTCTGTACGAGAAGCTGTTTCTTCTTTTTTATAGATTTTCCTCTCTGTGACAGACGTCTTCAAGTGTGCTTCTGTTGAGAGAGGCGATGCTTCTGACCAGTTGATTATGTGTATTATGTGCACACTCGCAGATACATTCCACCTGCTTACTATCCTGACATTCCAATAAAGCGTCACGTTGACTTTTACTTAATCTGGCAAATGCGAGCAGGATATCCCTGTTTTCGATTAAAGCGTCAACTATCATATATAATGTAATCTTTATGACCATGAAGCTTAAACCCTTTTTTCGCTATATATACTTGGCAAATACCATGAGGGCCAAATATGTTTGTTCTATAGCGTAGCATGTCCGTATTTCGGGCTACTCGAGCTTTCCGAGCTCCTTCAGCCACAATCATGGATTCCCAGCATACATACATACATTACGTATATATGCATGGTGGGATTAAGGATGGGTGTGGTCAGGATAGGATCGGAAGGAACGGAGTTAGGGTTCTGAGGGGGAAAATACTACCCCAGCATTCGCCTAAGCAGCCGCACATGGTGTACATATACGCAGTGACCATGCCGCTACATGTGTATGAGGAAAACCCCCTGAAAAAAACTCATACAAGGTAGACGGTAACGGGAATAGAACCCAATACCTCCCGAATGCTAAGCAGATCGTGTCACCACTACGCTACCAGCTCGGTAGCGGTATGGGGGTCTCAAAAATGGTAATAGATACAACTCCGGTTAAATGGAAAAAAGTGTAATTAGAGGATCAATAAAATAATAAATCGATGTGGTGATTTTTTGTTTTTGAGATATTGTAAAATTTTAATTTTTGAAATTTCTATTTTAGTTTTAGAGCAAAAATACAAACGCTTCTTCATGGCCACTTGTTACGGGCTTTTTTTTTACTACAAATTCATAAACGTATCACACTTGATAGTCTGGCCGCGTTTTGAACCTTTTATGGACCATCATTACGAAATGTGTGAATTTCAAAAAAGTTTATTTAGTTAATTTTCCTTTGTGTTTCATATTTTTGTAAAATAAGGAAAAGTACTAAAATAAAATATTGTTAATTATGCAACTCAACATAAAAACTAAATGCTTGTAAAATTAACATTAAAGTTACCTATTTAAACGATCATTATTAAACGCTGCTAAAATACATATGTATAATTAAAAAAGATTTTTCCAAGCTGATAAAGAGATAAATAATATCTTACAGTTCTATCTGCGACATCATAACAACTAAAGAAGAATAAATACATACAGGTGACGTTGAAAAAAAATAAAAATGAAAATAGTTCAGGAAGCGCAGATAGTTCTGCGAATGGTATACCAGTTAATGTCCAGATAATATAAAATCATTTGGTCGGATGAAAGACAGGTGACCAATAATGGAGTCTTCAACAGAAGAAATTCTCACTATTGGGCGAAAGAAAATCCTAGAGTTTATAAAGTGCGCAGACACCAACACCTTTTCGGTTTTAACATGTGGGCTGCAATATTCGGAATGCAAATAATAGGTCCATTTTAGCTGATTTACCTCAAGCTGATATTGAGGATTATTGGTTTTTACAAGACGGTGGTCCGGCACATACTTCCAGAACCGTCCTGGAATATTTATCGGCAAGGTTTCCAGCAAGATGGATTGGAACATATTTGAGAGTAAGATGGCTAGCGCTATCCCCCGATATAACACCTGTTGACCTTTTTCTATGGGGATATGTCAGAAATTATATTTACCGACACAATATTGAAAATGACAATCAATTGCGGATCTTAGCTCACGAAGCATTTGAAAGTATTACGCCTCAAATACTTAGGAATGGTTTGAACTCAACTGTAAGACGGTGTTATTTGTGTTTGGAAAATAACGGAGAACTTTTGAACAACTATTATAAAATTTATAAATTAGTAATTCTTACTTTAATTTACACTAAAAACAAAAGGAATTAGTAGTTTTCCTTGTACTGTCAATTTGTTTGTTGATATTAACATCTAATATTAAGAAAGTTTATTATGGTGTATAATAATCATACGGGAAAGTTCCTGTATCAACTTCTTGAAAATGCAGGTCTGTATTCAAAAATTTCATGACGATGGTCCATAAAACGTTCAAAACGCGATCAGAACATCAAATGTGATACATTGCCGAATTTGTAATACAAAACCTTTCAAAATCAGGTTGGACACAGCGTACACTTTGCTTAAGTGAATGGTATATATTAAGTTGATATATTTATTTAGAAAGGTACATAATTTAATATTGTACGTTTAAAACTATGCTTTGTTATAATAAAGAGGTGTAAATGGTATAATAAATTTAATAATAATAAATAAATGTAATAATGAAATAATGAAATAGTTCTCCGAAAACAAATCGTTATAACTAACTGGAGATACTAACCATTCACCACTAATAATGCCTTTGACTCAGTCGGTAAATTCAGTTGGGCTGATTCAATAATTTTGATTTGCTTAATTACCACTAAATCTGCTCGCTTACTTCCACCGAACATAAATAATAAAAGATTAATGTAATACTAATAAAATGATCTCGGACGCGAAGTTATTTTATTTTAATAATGTCGGAATAACTAAACCGAGTTTGTTAACAATAAAAATTTATCAAAATGTAAAACAATAAAAAATATACATATTTATATCTTAAAACTATCCTTAAATTACTAAAAATATCATTACATAAATACCTTTGTAAAGTTTTTGTACACATTTTTTAATACCCTCTGGTATCTAAATGTTTATGAAACGGTCAACCAAGGTGATGTCATCCTTGCACCATTATTGCGCAATATCTTGAAATATTGTTTTACGTAGTAAACCAACCCATGAAAGGAATTTTATCTCTTATACAGTTCTTCATGAAATTTTAAATCCAATATTTATTGCATTATTTTGAAGTTTTGAATGCAAAAATTGCAATCATAAAATGAAAGCGTACGCAACAGTAAAATTAATTGTGCAGTTCAAAGCGTTAATATTCAAAAGTAAAAGTTAAAGTAACAGTAAAAAAATAAAAAGTGCAGTAAAAAAAGTGCCTGAAAAGAGCAAATGTTTTAATTTTTAGTATTACGCGTTAAAAGATATCTTACTATCAAATTAATGGCACTTTCACTAAAATTAGGGAAAACCCAAAAAAACTTTCTGTTTCTCTTAACGTTCATCAGGCAGTGGCAAAATGGATACTTTCGAAGTTAGATCATGTAGTTGTGCGCGAAAGGAGTTGCGCA
This sequence comes from Vesta saturnalis, assembly GCA_036346205.1. Classification (NCBI taxonomy): domain Eukaryota; kingdom Metazoa; phylum Arthropoda; class Insecta; order Coleoptera; family Lampyridae; genus Vesta; species Vesta saturnalis. The sequence continues at coordinate 1,658,393 of JARFJB010001728.1, read as the reverse complement.
AAAAAATGATCAAAAAACAATTTATGAGAATATAAACCTTTAAGAAATATATACACTTAACCTTCGAGGGGGCGCTTGCGGATTTTTACTCCGCGAGTAAAGATTTTTGTCAATTAAACCTACTTCTTGGGTGTTGGCAGTCACGTCCGCTACCGTACCTCACGCGCCTCACGCCTAGAGTCCCCCATCCCATTTTTAACTACGTTTTCCTCATAGCATTAGTATCAGTTTGGACTTTGTCGCGTGCGGTCATATTGCGGAGGCATTATCCGCAAGCGCCTGATCGTGGAAGTTATTAGTGCGGAGTAAAGTTCCTCGCGTGCCCCGTAACGTTACAGATGACTGTGTGTAGTGTTGTTACATAGTGTGCAACGGATGGTTAGTTTTATTATAGATTTTTAATTTTACTTTATTTGCGATAGATCAATTGGAAGAGCAGAGACTTCTAAAAATGCTAGATAGCGTAGAAAAGGAAGAGACGGTTGAAATACGACCTACTGGAGATTTTGTAAGACAGCTGTTTGATGATTCCGATAACGAGTCACTTACATATGGCGAACCTGACGAACAAGCTAATTAAATGGAAAATGAATCAAATTACGACATACCAGTAACAACTGAAATTTATCAGGACGATGAGTTTACTGAAATTCCGTCAGATTTTGACGTTATCGAGGATATCCCGCTAAAAATTCGACAGAATGCTGTTACAGTGGAACTTAAAAGTGGAAAAAAAAGCATATTTTAGCAAAAATCGAAAAATGTTGTGATATACTGAGCCTGTAAAACAAGGAAGAGCAGCGGCAAGAAACATTATTCTCATGAGGGTTGGCCATGTTCATGCAACAGCAAAGACGCTAAAACACCTATTGATGTATGGGGTTTGTATTTTGATGAAGAGACACTGAATAAAATAGTAGAGTGCACAAACAAATGGATTGTGAAAAATAAACCTAACTGCAGTAGAGAAAGAGATTGCCTTGAAGCAAACGTCGAAGAACTAAAAGCTGTGTTTGGCATTTTGTACATGGCAGGGGTACTCAGAGCTTCTCACTTGAACCTTGAAGATCTTTGGTCCACAGAAGGCCTAGGGGTAGAGTTTTTTCGTGCCTGTATGTGAATATAACGGTTCAAGTTTTTACTCCGAGCAATGAGGTTTGACGACATAAACACCCGAAATCAGAGGAAACTACTAGACAAACTAGCCCCTATTAGGGATGTGTTTCAACATTTTGCTGAGAAATGCAAACAGTACTATGTGCTAAGCGAGTTTGTGACAGTAGACGAAATGTTAGAGTCTTTTAGAGGACGCTGCAGTTTTAGACAGTATATTAAGAACAAGCCAGCAAAGTATGGTGTGAAAATATTTTCCATGGTTTGTGCCAAGTCTTTTTATACTTCAAACATGGAAATTTATGCCGGAAAACAGCCTGAGGGACCATTCAAAGTAGATAATTCAGGCAAAAGTGTTGTTGAAAGGCTTGTACAACCAATCGTGGGTACTGGTCGTAAAGTAACTGTTGACAATTGGTTTTCCTCCATTCCTTTGTACCTTGAATTGCAAAATGAATACAGACTAACACTGGTTGGTACATTGAGGCGAGATAAAAGAGAAATTCCGCCACCTTTTCGCCATACGAAGGAAAGAGAAGTTGAATCCACTATTTTTGGGTTCAAACCTGAGTGCACACTCGTATCATACAAAGCAAAGCCACATAAAACTGTGGTGCTTTTGTCATCTATGGACCAAAGTGGTCTTGCGGACACCGATGAAGACTCACCTACTTTTGGAAAGCCGGAGATTGTTCTGTTTTACAATGCAACAAAAGGAGGTGTAGACACAGTGGACAAGTACAAGGAATCATACTCGGTCTCCAGAATTACAAATCGTTGGTCTATGACGATTTTTTATTATATGCTAAACGTTGGAGCATTGAACAGTTTTATCATATATAATACCACTAGAGAAAAAATTTTGTCGGCAAAATTTGCGATGGTGTTATGAAAGTGTGTTGCTTGGCAATTTCGCGAATGACATTTGTAACAAAACCACGAGCCGTCAGGCGAGTGGTTTTGGTAAATTAATATTTAGCTTTTATTGAACAAAGAACAGAATATGTAACATAAACACTCACTAACGTTATGGAATTGACTATTTTGTAAAGTAAAAATTACAATTATAGTAATTGTTTTGATTTGAACCATTTTTTTCCACTTGAGTTGAATGTGTGGATGTTGGTATATCTTGCCTTAAATTTTCAACCAGTTTTAAATGGTGTTCGGGATCTAGTTGTAAATAAGGTTTCAAAGACTGAGCACTAGAATGTCCTGTTAGTTTAATGAGTTCTTGTTCACCGGTACCTTTTTTTGCCAATGTTGATATAGCAGAGGAACGTTGGGAATGATTAGCCACTTTAAATTTTTTAACATCTAGACCAATTTTTTTTGCTGATAATTTTGTCCATTTAGAAATATTGTTGAGTCCCAAAGGCATATTCTTATACCATACTCCTTTTTGCCAATTAGGATGTACTGTAAGAAAGAGTCTTTCTGTTGTTATATTAAGATTTGTCAATCTTTTTTCGATAAGCTCCAAATAAATACGAACTGGACACATATTGTCATTAACTTTATTTCTTACTAGCCATTTACTATTCGATAAATTTTTTGAGCCTCCTTGGGTAGTTTTTGAGAATATTGGGTTGTATTCTACTCTTCCAGTGAATTCACCTTTTAAATCAAGCTCTTTCTAAAAATATTGTATTTTACAATTCGCAGCCTCATTACCCCACCATGCAAGTTCAAAGGAGCAAAGATGAAACAATTTTTTCTGTAATCCTTCCGGATTGTCTTCGTTGTAGCACTGCACCATATCTAAAAACTGTTTTGTGGTAAATGCACTGGAACTTTGTTTTCTTTTCTCTGGTATAATCTGAAGTTGACGGCGTTTCGCGTCTCTAGCCGCGCGAGCTGATTTGAATGTAATACTTTGAAATGGATCAATATGTTTATCAAATTCTTTAAAATATTTCTCTTGAATTATTTTAGCGGTTGTGTTCCATATAGATTTTATACTTGATTCTTTATAATTCTCACCATTTATTTTTTTCATATTATATGCATAATCTTCGAGAATGTTGGCTATAATTTCGGGTTCCGTATCCTTATCTAAACTGCATTTTCTCACAGTAAGAAACTGAGAAAACTGTTCCCAAACAGATCGTTTTGTCTTTATTGTATTATAGGGTGTTGTTTCGTTAATTGCTTGCTCTATTTCAGTAATCGAACTACACCCAAATCTATTCTCCATCGTATAATTTAACTAAAACAAGTAAAGCCACGCGCTGCCACTTTGACAATTTTTATTACAAAGCATACTTAAAATATTTTATAAACGTCAAAATTTTATCACTTATCAATACCAACTTGTAGGTTTTGCCAAATTTTATCAAGCAACGTGTTTTGCCGCTGAAATACGTTCGTTACTATGGCGATTTCCTAAGTAAAATGTTAACGAGTGAAATAGTCATCCTAAAACGGAACACCGACAAGCCAAAAATGGTTAGACGTCAATTTATTCAGGAACTCGCCAAGGAACTATGCCGGGGTTTCATGACATCTCGCCTAACTGTCAAGAGTCTGCCACAACACACGAAAAAGAGAATCCGTGAAATTATGAGGATTGAAGACACACAACAAGTACAACCACCGGACGAACTCACCAAAGGGCGATGTTACTTGTGTGACAGGAAGAAAAATCGTTCGTCTAAAACACGATGCGGGAACTGCAAGTCCTTTATCTGCGGGGAACATTCAGCACCAGCGCAATGTGTCAACTGCATTCAGAATGACCAAGAGATGGACATTAGTGATGACGAGTATTATTCTCCAGAACTGGTTGGAAAGCACTATTTTTATTTAATTATACAATTTCATTTTATTATTATGTAACGCTTATTACTTACTGTTGCTACCAATTATATCATTATATCATGACAAACTAATTCACGTTTATATTTTCACAATCACTTTACAATTACATTATAATTCTGTTCTTATAAGATTTCACACAGTTGCAATTTGTGCTTATGTCATATTTTTGTTACTAATCTAGTGAATTTTGTATTAATATATTACGTACTAGTAGTAATAAATGTGTATTGTTTTTACAGAATTTGAGTTCAATTATTGTGGAAACTCCGCAAGCGCCCTCTCCCGTAATTAAATCACTAGTATATATTTGTTCAGGAAAATGTTTCACGATATTTAAAAATTTATATCTAATAGGATGGATAAGAATAAAAATATATTTACTCGACAAACTGTTGACAATATGTTTGAATAGCATTTAACTGCAAAATAACGTCAATAAAATAAGTGCAATTGGTTAAATTCAAACGTTTTAACGGTGCGGAGCAAAAACTCCGCAAGCGCCCTCTCCCGTTTGAGAATCTAAGCGCCCCCTCGAAGGTTAAGAAGATATGCACTATAAACCCTTAAAAAGATATGCAAATTAAGTTGATTACCATATACCTATATTTCAATAATTAAAATTTTTCTTATATTTACAACTGAATGAATGAAAGGCCTTAAATTAAGGTACATTTTAATACAACTCAAAAAGGGTTGTTACATTGTCTATTACCCAATGTTAAACAAAAGGATTGCGAGTGAAACATACGATCCACCCCATCTTGAACAATGACACCTAGCAGACGGAGCCCATTAATTAATAATTAACTATAGTAATAAGCTGGGCTAGTTTACATCATTACCTCCCAAACACAACGTAAAGATGATACCTCAACATATATCCACGATCCACTTTTTCTTATTTTAGTAAAACTTTCAATATTTTTTCTTATACAGCAATAACTTTTCCATCTCTTTGCGATTGAATTGTATATAACCTTGCAATACATTAATGATGTTGAGTGTTGTAATTTCAAGAATAAAAATGATCCCCCAAAGTAACTTTGGTCCACTTTAAAGTGAAGGAACTTTTGAACTGTGCGAATTGACCTTCAGTAACTAGCAACTTCAACATTTTCTTTCTCTCTTTCTCACTCCCATGTAATTTCCTATGTTGCCGTTTCTCCCTTACACATGTGAATTTCCTGAGTCAAAACCCGATTTATCCCTGCACCTGCTCCGTCAATTAAATCAGACTAGAGTGCAAACATTACAAAGGCAAAATTGTGGTTAAATATGAAATTAGATAAAAATGCTTAATTGTAAAAAAATTATAACAGTATAAACATGTGAGTAATATGAAGACTTGAGTATTATAAATGAAAATAGTGATAAGAATTTTGAAATCGTACTAACCTCGTGCTGAATGTGAAGAAAGGAGAAACGTTAATCCCCCTTTATTAAGATTTTGTTTATTTTTAAATAGCAATGTGTGTATTTGTAAATGTAACGAGTATTTGACACGTGGAGAGATTAAATAGAATAACGGTAAAAATAAGATAATTTGAAAACATTGTTTTTTTTCCGTCAAATGTAACAGCAATGGATTAATCTAAAACCCTTTTCATACTAAGTTAAAATGCTAAAACATGGTTATTTTGTTTACAGACGAAGTTTATTTCAACATTTTTAGAATAAGTACTACAAATCCTCTAGGTTAAAAACAACAATGTAAAACAAAGAATAATAAATTTTTTAACAGGGGCATGAGATTACAGTACGTTTAACAGTGGTTGTCTTGCAATAATACTTTTCTTTCTGCAGTTAATTAATGCAAACAAAGAAATTTGTATTGTTATAAAACCCTGAGTATACTCTGGGGGTTAGAGTTTCGTTGCTAAATGAGAAACACTGTGTTTATAACGTATTTATTAAGTTGAATACTTTATAATTAGTTTTTTATTGTATGCTGTAACAAAAATTCCCCCCTAAGTTGTGCTATTTAAGAGTGAAAGGGATGTGAGTGTAAAATCCGACCGAAATGGTTTATGTATCATCCTTCCGTAATTGTCTGTGCAACGTGTGGTGTATTATAGCAATAATCAATTACGGTTACATTTGCAATAATCAGCTCGGGACGGAATTTTAGTAGCCTCGAAGGAATAAATATCATTAGGAATTACGACGGATTCGCAATAAGTTTGTACAGAAAACTGAAAATGTTTTGTGAAAGATGAAAATAGGTGGCTCTGTTATGGTATCGTGGTAAAGTTAGCTAATGAGAGCTGAAGTGTGGTGACTACTTTTACTTTCTTATCAAAGTATCAGATGTGGTCGAACGTTTCCAGGTTTATATACTATATCCGGAAAGTTATAAAAAATTTATTTAATCAATAATGCAAAAAAATTTAATCAGTAGGGTTAGGTATTTATATAACATAAATAATAATTGGTAAGTTTTCCGGAAGTACCCTGTTATTTATTAGTTAATTAGTAGATGTTTTTTTTTTGTACCTTCACGCCGTTCCCTTACGGGTTAGGCAAAACAATCCCTGCATCTTATTTATTTTTCATTCACAATCTTTCTCCATGCTTTCCTATCTCCGCATACCTCCCTAGCTTCCGCAAGATTCATACATAGTCTCTGACATGCCATTTTATTTTTAAAACTCTGCGTTGTTCATTCTCTCAATGTGACCAAACCAACGTAATGTCCTACTTTTATATCTATCCATCATCGTCTGTTGCTCACCACACTCCGTCATTATGCACTCAATACTTGTCTTATCTCTTTTCGTTTTACCACATGCGCTTCTCACGAATCTCATTCCCACGGCATTTATTTTTGTTTCGTGCTTTTTTGACATACTCTTGTCTCACTTCCATTCAATTATGACGGGACAAACACGCCATTATAGATTGCTCTTTTCGCAGGATTATCGTCCACATACTTCCAATCGCAATCCATTGTACCATTTGCAGTAAATATTCTACCCAGATATACCAGCTTGCAAAGTAAATACTCTACTTTCCTTTCCACCTTCCCTATTGAACATAACAATCTTAGTTTTGTTCACGTTTACCTTTAGATCCATGCTCTCACAGACTGTATCAAACTTCGTCAGAGCAGTTTGTAGCTCATCCACTCTGTCACTTAAAAAGACTGTGTCATCTGCATGCACCAGAAATCGTACATTTACGTCACCAACCACTTGTATAGGTATATGCTTGTCTAACACATTTATCCATGTATACATTGAACAACCAGGGTGACATCACACAGTCTTGTCGCACTCCCTGCTCAATATTAAGGTATTCACACAAACACGCGCGCACGCACGCACGCACGCACGCACACACGCACACACGCACACACGCTAACACGCACACACGCACACACACACACACACACACAAATACACACTCACTCGCACACTCGCACACGCGCACGCGCACACACGCTCACGCACACGCGCACACGCGCACACCCCACACACGCACACACACACACACACACACACATAGACATACACACACGCACACTCACTCGCACACGCGCACTCGGGCACACGCGCACACACGCACACGCGCATACGCGCACACGCACACAAGCACACACGCGCACACGCACACACCCGCACACACAAACACACACAAACACACAAACACACACACACACACACACGCACGCACTCACACCCGCACTAACGCGCACACGCGTACACGCGCTAACACGCGTACACGCGTTCACACGCTCACGCGCACACGCGCACACGCGCACACGCACACACGCACGCACACACGTACGCACGCACACAACACACAGACACACAGACACACAGACACACAGACACACAAACACACAGACACATAGACACACAGACACAGACACACAGACACACAGACACACAGACACACAGACACACAGACACACAGACACACAGACACACAGACACACAGACACACACACACCCACGCGTGCACACGCCCAAACGCACACACGCAAGCACACGCACGCACACGCACGTACGCACGCACGCACGCACGCGCGCACACACACGTACGCATGCACACAGACACACAGACACAGACACACACACACACACACACACACTCACACACATACGCGTACACGCGCTGACACGCTCACGCGGACAGGCGCACACGCACACAGACACACACAGACACTCACACACACGCACACGCGCACACACATACACGTACGCACGTACGCACGCACGCACGCACACACGCACGCGCGCGCACACACGCACGCACGCACACAGACACACAGACACACACACACACCCACACGCACACACACTCACACACACGCGCACACGCGCGCACGCGCGCACGTCCCGCGACGCACCACACACACACACACACACACACACACACACACACACACACACACACCTTCTCTCACCCTAACGCATGCCCGGCTACCTTTATATACTGCCCTTGTTCTGTTTATTAGACCTTCATTTACGCCATATTTATTGATTATTTCCAACAGCTTCTCCCTATTCACTCTGTCGTATGCCTTCTCCAGATTTAGAAACGCACAGTGCTGCTTCCTTTTTACACTTAAACACTTTTCGATCACTTGCTGTGGATCAACCATCTGATCAACACATCCTCTCCCTGGAATGAAGAATAGTTCCCCTTACCATTATACTGCGGTACAATGATAGCGCACTTGCAATCACTCGGCATACATTGAATAGTTCACATAATCTTCGTATAAGCTATGCACCTCCATAGTTTAGCATTTCACCGTTGATTTCATCTACGCCTGCTCCCTTACCGTTTTTCAACCTTCCTACCGTTTTCTCTACCTCATTTATCCCTCAGTTTCATTCAACATTCCTTCAACATTCTCCTTATTTAACCCTTCAGTCTTACTTTCCTCACTACTGTACAGCTTTCCGAAATATTCTTGCCAGCATTTCCTAACTTCACAATCGTCTCATACTATTTCGTTGCTCATATTCATCACTCCTGCATCGTTCAGTTTTGGGTCACGTTGTAAGGTTACTTTGATGCAAGGTGTATGTGTAGTATTTTGATAACGTATGTAACGTGTTTTAAATGTTGATTTCCGTTAGGGTTAACCAACCTAATTCAAGTTTGACAAAAAATATTCACCGTTTACACGTTTCTTAAGATATCTCGGGATAAAAAAAGGGTATCGACATGCGGTTTTCGCCCTTACGTTGCTAATTTAGTCTACTTTCACAATCCACTGTTAAAACTGCATGCTTCCATTTAGTAATTACAAAAAGAACTAGATTTCTAAAAAAAATATATGCCGCCCCCTAATTTGCACGTTACTTATTATGTTGCGTTGAGTATATAACACTTACACTGGTGGAAAAAAGATCTTTTCAACAAGGATAAGTTTGCGAAGATCGATTAATCAGAACCGGACTTACAGGCGTTTTTTCATAACTAGGTTCCCACTCTCCCCCACCTCTTATTTGAAATGATAAACTAAAACTTGTTTAATAAAAAGTATGCAGAATTTTCCGGAGAACTTGGTTATCTTATTTATAATTCCCTTTAAATAGGCAAGTTTTGTAAAATTTGGCTTTTTAAAATTTTGGTATTCAATTACGCCCTCTAGTGGTGGAACTACAATTCTATAAATAAATTCCAGGTGTTTCTCGAGGCCATTTTTGTTATAAAATTGTTTTTCCCAAAGCTATAGTATAATCCGATCTGAAGATATGGCCGACGGCCGTTCTTATTTACTCACCTGATACAATCGTTAGCAATGCCAAATTTATTGTATAAAAGCAAATAAGAACTTTAATGTGTTTATGGAAGTAATTATTTTTCATTGTGGTAAACGTTTTGAAGGACAAACATTTGATGTTAGGCTAAAGAGCCCCTATACCCGGTATGCGAGTGAACAAACCATAGAAACTACGTTAGTAAGTACTACAGCCAAGTGCGTAGGGCAAATACGGCTACCTTTTGTGTTTTGTGCATAGTGCATCTAAGAATTGAAAAAGGATTACCGAAAGCAACGATACCGCACATAAAAGGATTAATTAATGTAATACGTAAGAATTAGATTTAAATTTTATTTGAACCAAGACAAGTAGGATTATCTTTTAAGTGGACTTTTTTTGTTATTGTTGCGTTAACCACGGTTCATTCAAAGAAAAAAAAGATACTCGAACTTTATTTATTTTATTTTTAATCTTAGGAATTGGATAACCTTGGTCTTAACGCATTGATGTGTTTGGTGTTTTTTTTTAAACCACGCTGTTGTATATATTTACATGCGAATTTGTCAATACTTATACACTGTTTAATTTATTTTGTCGTTTATTTGTGTCAGTTGTGTGCCTAACTGGTTACACCTTCTGATAAGTGAAATTAGTCTTTGCATATTTTCGAATGTTAGGATCGATTGGAAATTGCGTAATGAGCCAGATCGATCACAAAATTTCATTTTAGCTTTGAAATATCAATGCAGAACACTACTAACAAAATACTTACTATTTTTATTCAACATAAATTACAATTTTGAAGTATTAAAGTTTAAACTAAAATTTGTTGATTTGAAAATTCACTTTTAGAATTTTTCTTTCTTTTTTTAACCAATATATTTACTAAGCTTAAAACAGGGATGTAATTTGCTTTAAAGGTTGTTAACTCCTGGATTTGGTACCGAACATTGGTTTATTCATTTTTTTCTTTTTCTCTGCGTTTTACTTGATTATTGAGTGCTTTACTTCTTATTATATGTACTTATTTATGGTTACATTACCCACGCATCCAGTGTACGATCAGTTTAGTGACCCTCAAAAGTCAGCTGAGCTAGGCCCTATCTCCTTATTCTTTCTGTAGTGCATTTCAAGCTACGTTCAAAGATCATGTTGAACACGTTATAATGAAGAAACTTTATAAAGAAAAGTTATGTAAAATTATATTTTTTTTTAGTATGTCCACACATTTTCTTATAAAATTAGTCGTTATTCAGAGATTGGAAAAATTCGAATTAAGACTTAAATTCTATCTTAGAAAAGTTTTTACCCGACGTGTCAAAAAATTATACAGAACAACTGATTTACGATTTTAAGGTCTATATGTCAGCATATTTATACACTTAGTATATGCAGCTGTTTCAGAAAAAAATGATAAAAACCAAAAACTGCTACTAATAAACTACCCCTAAGGCCGCTAGATTTCTTTCAAAATTTAATCAGCTCCAGGAAAAATCTGAAATCGTATCGTGCATATTAACATACATCGACACATACACGCACACACGGATACACGCATACACGCATACACGATTACACGCACAAACGCATACACGCATACACGCATACAAGCATACACGCATACACGCATCCATTTTCAAATTATTACCATTAAGCGGGAATTATTTTCAGCCTCATAGTTATTTCGCTTAATTTTAATTTTTTTTTCTTAATATTCAAAAATAAAATCCCCATAATGCAATTCCCCTAAGATTATAATAACTCAGACCCTCTGGAAAATGAAAATCAATTTGAATATACTATTGCACAAAGACTAAAGTTGTAACCAGAAGCTAAACAAGTCAAAATTAGTGATTAGGGGCCGGTTCTGGATCAGTTCAAGCGCACTCGCCCTCTGGCGGTGAGAAATGTAAGCATTTGGATCTCTTCAAGGTCAAACTTTTGGCGGGAAATTTAAATTTTTGGAACTCGCTAAAAATAAAAATTGCAATGTGATCATCATATTGCAATTGCATCATTATACTACAAGGTCACTCTGCGGTGAAAAGTTTTGGCGCAAAATTTGTATGTCAAGGTCAAAAGCTAAAAATAGGAATTGCAATGTCGTCACCACCATATTATAATTCTTAGAAGTCTAAAAATAGTGATCAAGGTCAAAGATTACTGACCTGTAGGGGTATCGTATGACATTTCTTAGAAGTATAAAAATAGAATAAGTTCATGGAAAGAAGAAGACATTTTTGTCTAGGTTAGCGGTTTTGAAGGATGTGGATTTATAACAAGAGGCTTCCTTGGGTGCGCACGATTAAGTACACTTGTATTAGCAGAAATGACGAAAATGGTAGTAAGCAGGATAAGAAGCGCACGAAAAGAAGTATTAACTATTGTGGATCGAAAGAAGAGGTTGGGGGTGTTGATAGGAACAATTAAAGGATTAAAAGTAGGTTTAGAGGTGTATGAAATAAATAGAAGAATGAGGCAGCTTCGAGTTTGAAAATAAAGAAAACATTTAAACATATTTGGTATTTATATGTTGTAGTGTTTAAATGAGTTAGTGTATTTGTAGGCAATAAATAATCAAAATTGTGACGTTAGGAAAAGCTTTTAATTTTAAAATTCACCATACATAAAGTGATGTATAATGAAGTGAAATTTTGTATTTAACTTTAAATGAAATAAATGTTGTACACTGATATGCAATAGTGAATAATTAAGAATGAATAAAAATTGTAACATAAATAAGGTTTAACCCTGAAATATTATGCGACTAAGAATACTCTCGTGGTATCTTGCATAAATTTATATTTACAATTGAATTATGTACCAAATCAATAAATTGTTAAAATAAATACTGATGTAAAATAAAATCCTTTGTTTATTTCGGAAATATTTTTGTAATATGTTGTTTATCTAAAAAATTCTAAGGATTTTTTTATTAAATAAACTAACTGTGATATGTTATACATCACAATTCGATATAAAACGTAGATGTATCTTTACATTTTTAATATTTTTATATAAATAAAGTTCTATAAAAGGTGCTCCTGAAAATTTAAAGTTTGCACCTGAATCTCAGAAAAAAACTTTCTTTCAGCGCACTTGTGCTTTATAAGTGGCAATTTATCCATTTCATGTACAAATTTATCAATATATAAAAAAATGGCTCTTAAATTAACCAATTCCATTTTGAAACAACAAAGAGAACTTAAAACACTTACATAAGCTCAGAAGAAACACATGCATGGAATTTACCCATTTCATGTATAAATGTATCAAAATGGTCCTTAACTTAACCAATTCAATTTTGAAACAACAAACAGCACTTAAAACATGACAATTTTCGATGAAGCGTGAATATTACTGCTTCAAGAATTGTAGGATAATAAACGCAGTTATTTTGCTTTGAAATTATTGTAAGCAGATGTGAAGTCAAACATTCTATATTTATCTTAGTCACTAATGCACATTTTGAATTTTGAAACGATTTGCAAATGTATGAATGCAACTGTGCCATTTGTATTGCATAAATGCATGGCGTAAAGTTTTCATATTTACATGCTTTTGGGAACTGTTTTGATTTTTATTTAACGCAAGCTTTTTTTCACTTTTAACTGTACCATATTTTCACACTTTCTTTATATGCATATTTTACAATAAATAAACCTGAAACGCAACATGCACTTAAAATTTGCAACAAAATGACTGCTTTACTTTGATATAGAAATGTATACATGAGTACATGAGTAAGTCAGATTTCCAGATGTTTTCAATTTTTTCCGTAACGTAGATCATTTCACTTTTACAGCGCAAATTAAACTATCACTCACATTTTTTTTAGCTGTAGTAAAATTATAATGTACCTATGCACTGTTTTCATAAAAACTGGAAGTATGAGCTATATGTATGTATATTTCCAATAATAATAATACAAGGATGTTTTTTAGCTGTAATAAAATTTTTAGGATAAATAATTAACCAAAAAAGTCTAACATTTATTTATTTATTAAAACATAAAAAAATACTTACAACTACAATAAATTCCACAAAAAAAAACTATACTAAACAAATTATGCAAAAACTTCTTACTAACATATACTAATTTAAAACTATTCACACATCTAAAACAAATTGACTAAACTACACTATACTCACTAATTTAAATATGTACATCAAAGTCCTCTAACGTGCACAGCACGTTTTCTGTTTTTGCTATACTTATTCTAATGTTTTCTAACTGCTAGTTAGCCTTAGCTAACTCCACGGTTAGTTGCTCAACGCGAGCGACTCCCGACAACTCACTTTGTGTATTCTGCCAAAATTTGATGTAACCATCTCATGTTCTTCGCCATAAATTCTTGCAATGCCGAAGGGTCTCGTGTAAGATGCGTCGGTGAAGATGTTGCAAGGCCCTCCGAGTCATCATCCCGTTGTATGAGGGATAGATTCTTCCCTCCATATTGGATTTGGCGAAGTGGCGGTGGTAATAGTAGTTGTTGCGGTGTAATACTAGAAAATAATGAATTACATTGGTAATGTGTTATTCAATACATAAATCAGTAAATAAAAACTCATTTAAGTAACGTATACTTACTTTTCAAAATATCGTGAAAAATCCTCCTCCACATCACTGTCTAGATATGACAGGAATATTTTCATTTGAAGGTGTCGGGAGTGGTTATGCAAGTTGGTATCTAAAACAGGGTTACACCAAGATATGCTGCAGAATATTTGTCTTTTTTTCATTGATAGTTTAGTTTTCTTGCTTATTAAAGCCGTCGTGACTACTAGGTAATAAATAAGTAGTCACATAAAACTATATACATGTAAATCTGTTAACGTTATCAAAATTGCTAAGAAGTGGAAGTGGTTAGTAGAATGAACTGACCTATGCAAGCGAAGGGTGATGATCTGTAATGAATGCAGCATAATCCAGGCATGGGAAAGTATTTAATATGATATCAGCAAGGTTAAGTTAATAGATATTCCCAGTAAACGCCCACTGAAGATAATAAAAAGGTGTAATGTCTGAACTGATACTCTTGCGAATACAATTTCAACGTAATCTAAAGGCAATGAAGTAAAGCATGTGAAAGTATTTCATGCAATATCAGCAAGATTAATGATAGGTGTTAGTAGATATTCTCAGTAAAGACCAGTAATAATAATAAATAAAGTGCAATATGTGAGTCTGTCTGAACTGTAGTTCTTGCGAATATTATTGCAACGCAATCTGAAGGTAATGAATCAAATGGTGCGAAAGTACCAAATTTAATTTTTAGGTAATGCGAGTTTCTGTATGCTGCATAGGCAATGTACTAAAGCGTGTGAAAGTATTTCATGCAATATCAGCAAGATTAATGATAGGTGTGAGAAGATATTCTCAGTAAAGACCTGTAATAATAATGAATAAAGTGCAATGTGTGCATCTGTCTGAACTGAAGTTCTTGCAAATACTATTTCAACGTAATCTAAAGGTAATGAACTAAAGCGTGTGAAAGTATCAAATTTAATTTTCATATAAGACGAGTTTCTGTATGCTGCATAAAGTCAAATACAAGTTATAACAAGTTTGTGATATTTGACCTTGAATATGGGTTTATATGACTACATAAGCCAATAAAGAGCATTTTAATACCAGTCAGTATATTGCACTCATGACTAGAATTGTAATTGTAATTGTAAACCTAAAGTACTTCTATAGTTACTAAAATTATTATGAGTAAGGTTATACCAAGTAGTAGTGATATTGTTAATTTAACAAGACGTATTCCATTCTTGAAAACCAAAAATGAATTTGTAGAGCACATCCGTATAATTAACACTAATATTAAGCTATTGCAAGATATAATACAAAATCAAACTTATCTAGAGGCAAGTGAAAATTTGCTTAAATTCGAAAGTAATTTATCATTGTTAAAGGGCTATCTTGTTAGACTTAAACAGTTAAAAAACGCTTCATAGAAAACAGGTACTGGAATTATCAATGGTGTTAAAAATCGTCCACGCAAATTATGTTGGTCCTCTCTAGATTCATGTTTTAATGGTAGGTTACTTACAGGAATTATAGTTAATATAGCAAACATCAAGGACCCTCTTATCTTTTTACAAAATGCATACACTACGAAAGGATAAAGTAATGCTAAGGCAAACGATGCTAAAGGTGAATGTCCTTCTAGTCTGCAATTTTATGCACCCTCAAATTACTGTTATCGAGTTGAAGACATGTAGAAATGTACGTAAACATAAGGATATACGTTTAGTAATGAAATGGGAGGGTCTCTATGGTGCTCGTGCTTACATAGCAAAACCAAATTTTCATAGTTGTACAATATTTAATAGTACACTATTCAAATGAATAAGCTAGAACTATATTTCAATAAACCTATATATGCAGGATTCAGTGTTTTAGATGTTTCAAAAACTTGTTTATACAATTTTCATTACAGTTACACGCTACCCAAGTTTCATAATAATGCTAAGCTCTTGTACATGGATACGGATAGCCTCATATACGCCTTTTTAGTTCGCGATATCTATGAATGCATTAAAGAGGACACTAATAAATTCCATACATCTGATTATAGCCCCAACAATATCTTTGGAATTCCATTAGTAAATAAAAAAGTCCCTGGCTTAATGAAAGATGAAAATCATGGCGCAATTATGTTGGAACTTGTAGGACTTCGTGCAAAAATATGTTTACATTGTTGATGAAAAAGTTGTAAAAAAAATAAAAGGGTTCTACCAGCGCAAACGTCAAACAGATCACGATAAATGATTATAAACATGTTTAGTTTGATTGTGACGTAATAAGGCATTATCAGCATCTGATAAGATCAAAGAAACATGATGTGTTTACAATCAAACAGAATAAAGTAGTACTTAATCCTTGTGATGATAAACGATTAGTAAATTTAAATTTCACTGATACTAGACCTTGGGGATTTAACTTCATAGCATTTTATTCGTCTTCTGTTTCAGAAAACAATTTTATCATTATGAACAGTCTTGAAAACAAATTGCAGGAACACCTATGGTATAGTAGTGATAAAATCTACAGAAAATACCTGAAGCGTTCTTTGATGGGGAAGTCCCCCCCGAAAGCTATTTATTTGTACTGAATATATTACAATATATTGGTATTCCTAATGAGTGTTTTACTGGTATGCTATAACTCATAGTGTGCAAATGAAGTTATTATTAAGACATTATTTTATAAAAAAATTAAATTAGACAATACCATTAAAGGTTTTATGAAATTGTGTACTGATAAAGGCTACAATTCATTAACCTTTGATGAATTAGATAGGATCTTAGCCCATATGAATTTACTTGGTGACATACCGCTTAAAATGTATCTATACAATCTATTATGAGTTGATGATTCAACAAATGTTAATCTACCTTAGAAAATATTGCTTATAAAGACAATTTATTTATTATGACTGAATATATTGAGAAAGCGGCATATTATGCTAACTACAAGTGCCTCGATATTTTGATTGGAATATTATTAGAACAAAATATCAATTATATGTTCCAACCGTGGGAAAACGATGTGCACCACAAAATTTATTACAGGGTACTAGACAACATCAATAAAGGTGAAACAAATTGAAATTCCTGATTGGGATGGAGGTGTGGGCCAGATTCGTGGATATGACCATCCAGTAAGTGATTATAGAAGTACTTTAGGTTCACTTTATAAGATAATGAAAATTTAAAAACAAATGTAATATTTATATTTAAAAAATAAAATTATACTATTTTTTAGTGCGTTTTGTTTCACCTTAGAGTTGCATCCTTTTATACAAACTATATAACTAATATAAGTAATTTATTTCACAAATTACAAGTTAAATGTTATAAAACAATATCATCCTTATTGATCCATGATATTTCATCCAATCCCCACCACTTTATCACTTTACTCTTGGAGCGAAGCACTTTTTCTACTAGATACACGTCAGGATACTTTGTTTTCTGTAATTCATGTTCATAAAACACTCCCAGTACCGGTTTTTCGTTCATGTTTTCCAGAATGTACGTAGTGGCGTTAGTAATGCAAACTTTCACAATCTTAAATAGTTCACTAGACCAATTGGGTATGTATGTTTGGCGAAAATACTTTTAAATTTACTGATTCGTACTATGTCCCCCACAGAATATTGATTCCTATCGAATATTTTTATGTGAATGTAAGCCTCTAGCTTTGCATGATTACCGACATCTTTGGACTTCATTCCGGTAGTTCTATGCGTACGATTGTTATAATCTATGGTTATGGTATCAATTGTATCAATCCATTTGTATTTACCTTGTAGGATGAATGATATATAGAGCACCCTTAATGGTTCTTATAACAGGTTCGGTAATTGCAGCCTTCTTTGTGCTATAGGTGGAGTAATGATTGACTCCATAACGCCGCATTAGTTTAGAAAAATGCTCATTGTAGAATTGTTTTCCTGCATCTGTCTGCAGATTCGTAGGTTTCCGTCCTTCTTTGAAAGTTGTGTGTATGGCCTTGATAACTTCTTGACCTATTTCGTTTTTAATCCTTTAGTCCATAAGTATTTCGAAAAACAGTCGATAACCACTAATATATACTTATAGCCCTTATTTTGTTTGGCGTATGTGTTAAATTCAGCCAAATCTGCTGGTCAAAGCTCATCAAAACTTTTAATTATCGTGCGCCTTCGTTTAAAATTTTTTCGTGCAGGTTTATGCAATTCATTGACGAGTTGTAATTTGGACGTACTAATTTATTCACAATTCCTTTAAGTTGATATAGTTTTTGCTCCAACACTAGATAAGCGTTAGTTTCCTTGAAAAGCTTTCTGAACTGCTTGTAGACAAAAATCACGATATCCTTTACTTATAGCACCACCATCTTCTTCCGGACCCGCCAACTGTGTCTAACGGTTTCCATCCAAATTGAATCTTGTTGATAAACAGTATTACTTAGTGATGATATCTTCAGGACCTATGAGGCTGACCACATTGCTGAGTCTCCTATTGTCGATATCAAATTGACAATCATCAATCAGTTTAAACTGAGGGCTTAATTTCTTGAATTGATACTGGACATGTGAACATCCAAATTTGTCAAGGGTCACCTTAGTTATGATATGTCGACATTAATGCATTCTCATTTATACTGTTTAAAAAACGGCTGTTTGGTTTTTCAATGTACCCATCCTCATACAGTTCTTCTACAATTGATATTATGTCATTCACGACACCTGTATTCCCTGCCAATTTTTTTGTCCACAATACCTTTAGATCACGAATTAGTTCATGAACATCATTCCAATATTTATATTCAATTGACCTGTTTGTTAATTCCGTAAAAACATAGCTCCACCTCCGTTGGTTGTGGGTGATGATGATAGCAAGGGTTTGATTAGTTGTGTATACTTTTTGCTGCGGCTCCCTCGAATTTTCCCACTTACGTCATAATCTCGGCTTGTAACATTAGTAGCTTCTAAAACACTTCTATAATCTGTTCTATCTTTTGAATTTACTAGATTTAAATTGGGTTCATTTATAAGAAGCAGATCATATAAACCTGGAGTCCCTTTATACGTGACACCTTTAATAATCATATCGTACGAGATAATTCATGATACTGCTCAAGAAATTCTTTTCTGAGATGGGTTCATTACAGGTAGTAAAATCATGTGTGACACTAAGAGGTTCTTCTTCTTCCTCAGTATTCATCTCTGCTACAACAGATGTATCTATGAAAGATGGTGTACGAAGACCTGGAGGATATCTTTGAAAAAAGGGAAGCTGAGCTAGTGGACTAGTAGCACCCTTTCTTGAATCACCTAATGGAGTGAAGCCTGGAGTCCGTTGAACTTGAGCTAGCGGGCTAGTGGGTGTAGCAGCGTGCTTTCTCGGAAATATGAATAGGGTGGTTTTTTGGGTTTAACACCAATGGGTTCCTTTTTAGGTGTTTTTTATCTGGATTGATTTTATTTACTATTTCAGTTAGAGGTTTTATTAGGGGTTTATAAGTACTGTCATATGTTCTTTCATTATCAATACGAACAGTTTTAATACTGTTATACTTCTGCTGTATTATTTTACGAGCCTGAATAATTTTGTTCTTTAATATCATTTCCTTGTTATTCATTGTAACAACGCGGGTTTACTGAACAGATACCGGTTTACCTCGAACAGATACCTGTTAATACCTAAACAGATCAGTACCTACTAAACTACTGTAAGCAGTTTAAGGTATTTTATCTACAACTGTCATGTAATAACACTGATTTGACACTAATTTAAATTTTGTAATGACGTATATTACCGCACTAGTGCGGTATTGAAATCATTACCGCACTAGTGTGGTAATGATGCGGAACTAATAGTTAATCAAAATTAATCATTTAATTAACAAAACAGAACAAATATGACATTAATAATGAACTCATACTCGCATGTTACTTGTATTCTCAAATAGTCAATTTTAACGATATGCCGACAATTTTATTCAATATAATTTCGAATTTTCGGAGTTGTTGTTACATGACAGTTGTAGATAAAATATTGTACAATATTCGTGCGGGTAACACATTATTAATATACTTATGTAATTGCAATTTCACATGCGTATATTAACAATGTTCTTACCGCACTTATATCGTAAATAACTAATATATTCATCAAATCTTTTCCTATAGCGACCATTACTAACTTCAGCATCCTTCTTTATGACAAAATAATATAATTAGATTCGTATTGTCACGAATTAATTGCTTTGGAATTTTACTGTAAGTTTGACCCAAATAGTAACAGTCAATATCGTTATGCCCAACCATAGAAAAATATGCCCTTATGTTATTTTGCTTTTCACAAGCGATATCATCTAAGATAAAAATAGAGTTTGATTTTGCACAATTAGACTCAATCACATTTTGATTATCACTGAAGGTAAAATAACCTATATCCCTCATTGGAAGTAAGATTTCCTGTACAAGTTTGTACTTGTTTTGATTCACTGACTTAAGGTATACGTATACATGTTTAAATTTCAAGCCATTTTTATCGGTAATCAGACTGATCATTGCGTTTGTTTTACCACAATTGGAGGGGCCACATATAATAGCATGTATATTATTAGGAAGTAAATCACCATGTTTTGAAGTAATAGACTTTTCATCAAAGTCATGATTTAGAATTGAGAGTATTCGTTTTTGAGCAACTACTTTCATCGTTAGTGGATGAAATAAAACTAAACGCATAATTACAACATTTTTATTTATATACTAGACTATATTACAATAACTATAACTTTTTCACTTCCCCAGTGAGTGGCTGTACTGCACAATAGCGCCATGGAGAATAAGACCATAGACAACGATTCCATTATCGAAACGTGTTAGAGATTCCATTTCCAATTTGATGTCTACTGTTGAGTTTTTTAAGGATTCATTTTGTATAGAGCAGTTCATTACAAATACTGGACATGATTTGAATTCGAAATAGTTGAACGATGATCCTTATGATCTTCACCATAGTAATCACATCGAAATTAAAAAATTCTTCTCTGCTTCATGTGGATAATACTCAGATTTCAGATGTACTTTAAGGTTTCTGATGTTAATGTGATCAAAATTTCCGGCCCTTGCTGACTTTGTGTACTTTTTACCTTGTTGGAATGCAACAATTATCCAACGTGGTTTTTCCAGTTACGTTGATGTTTTTATTGGCCATATGTCTGAGGTTGCTTGTTTTAAAGCGGGTAATTCATATAACTCCCATTGACGAAATGGAACAATAATAATAGAATTTTTATTGATTTTTTGAAACAAGTTAAGTTTCGCAGCATCACTAAATGTTAAGTGTGGTACTTTCCAATGAATTTTAGTTAAGGTTATTGTCGCATCAACATCACCATAGTAGCAGTTTATATCGCTTCTAGATCGAATTAAAATCAAACCTTGACGCATATTCACTATAACTTGACGATAATCCTCCATTATTCCAAATATGTGGTTCAATGGTATGCATTTATTGCTAATGGAATTCTACTTGTAATGGTTCTTCATTCTTTGGTGACCACCCCAAATGGCTTCGCGCTTTGCTCTTGCTTGCCGTATAAGAAATATATCCCTTAAGTGTAGATGTTATGCCTGGATTTCTGCAAACGTCCACTCTTTGAACACCTAACATAACGAATTTCTTCGAAAAAAAAGTGGAGGAAATTATTGATTAAGTTGCATTATTTTTTTTCATCTTCTTTTTTGAGCTCAAGCTTACCTTCTGTGTACAGAAAACTATCGTAAGTAGCCGTAATTAGATCTTGGCTTTGAATTAAGATGCGTGCGTATTTATTCAGAACGCCCATATTTGGAAGACCCATACGGAAGATAAGTGTGAATATCTGATTTAATTATAGTATCATCAAAATGTACGTTTTGAAACACGGTTAATGATTCGGCCATTGTCGGTGAAAACTTTTAAACCAATTGACGTATTTCTCTGAAATGAAGGTTGATGACTAATTAATGACTTATTGTAGGGATGAATTTTTGAAAGATGGAATTGGTCCTGGATTAATTCTGAGACCCATGTTCTTCTAGTTCTAAGTGTACTGTGAATGGTTCACTTTCACCAAAGTCTATTAATTCACCCTTTTGATTAGTCAAATTAATTGTTATATTACTAATTATGTGGGTGTTTACTTCTAAATATTGAGTATTGCTGGGTGCTTTATCTAGACGATAACCTAGCGGAACTGAAACGTCAATCTTATATAATACTTTTGCAGGTTTGCCGTTTCGATAAGCTTCTTTTATAATGTTGCACTCTACGTGTAAGTGTAAATTAGCATGTTTAGGTATTTGGATGTCTAACACAGACGTACCTAAAATATTTGGTTCTAATATTTTAGACTCAAATCCTAGCATGCGGCCAATGCTATTTTCTTTAGAAAAAATGATCTCAAATGAACTGTTTATCTCACATTTAAGTGTATTGTTGTTTGCTCTAATGCTAAACTTTTCTGTGGGTATTTTAGATTTTAGATAATCGCTAATTTCATCCAACTCATATGCACCGTGTGAAATATTAATGACTTGCAACTGAGATGGATTTGTTCTAAAATAAAGTCTATAGTTGTCTGTATAAATGTTTCTAATGCTGTTGCAACCGTAAAATTCAACCAATCCAATAACGTATTTCTTCCTCAAATCTAGCTCAAATCGGTGGACAGAAGTTGTAGCTAGCTGTGCTACCAACACCTTCTAAACTGAATGTTATTGACATAACTGAGAAAATTTGATGTTGTATGGATTATTTATATAAAAATTGCAGCCATAAGTGTCCGCAAATAATTGTACTAAATTCTTGATCTTGGTTGTAATTACAATAAATTTTACATCCCCGAAAGTAGTTAATCACTTCAATTGGTGGTCGAGGATTACCGAAACTATCGTAATACCATACCTTTTTACCATGCTTTTTGTAGTAAACCCAATGTGTACCTGGTCCGATTTGACTATCTAAGTTAATAATTGCAGATTCGTTTTTCCATGGTAATTTAGGCATGCTATATCTCATAAAAATATCCCTAAAGTAGGGTACATTTTTGGTGTATTTCTTTAAGTTTAAATCAATACCTGTTAACGGTCTTTCGGGTAATCTATTCAGTTTTTTGGAAACAGTTTTTAGTATAACGCACCACCACCAGATTTGTATCGTTTTAGATAAAGTGCACCACCTTTGTTATTCACGGAGCCTGTAGCGATCGACTCCATCATACGATTATGGCGCGATATCTCTTCTTGCAATTTGTTGGCATTTTTATCTTCATTGACTGCTTTATCAATTCCTGATACACCATAATGCACTGATTGCTGATAATCCAGCGAATAACGGAATAAGAAATGTTAAAGCCCTCCTTGTTTAGGTATGGGAATTACTCTATGAACTTTAATATTTTTCTTTCCTCCTAAACTTTTTACCACACGTTTTGTCGTTGAAGGGCTGGCTTTATTGTGTCTATGAAATTTCCATTAGGTTTAATTTTGTTAGCTATTGTTTTTCTTAAATGCAATAAATTTCTACAATTGCGTAACAATTTCTTCTTCTTCAGATTAAATCGACATTTACTTCCCATTCCTAATTTGCTCTTTGTTTTCATGGTGGTACTGACTGTTAAAGCTGCAGCTCGTTCACCTAACGTTGCGCCTTATGATTTAAAGCGTTCCCAAGCTTTTTTTTGTAAAAATTTTATCTGCTTTATGTCTACTTTCTAAATCTCGATAACATCTGTAACTGATACCATGAAGTTTGCATTGAGCATCTAATTGATTAATACCGGGTTCACCGTGTGCGAGCCGTTTCTCTAATTTTGTACGAGGACAATACTGGTAACCAAGTAAGTGCAATTCAAACGGAAGTTTATTGATTAAAGCATTCACTAAACCACCACCACTACCTGCACTCTTTCGCTTCTTACCTAACATTGTTTAACTATATGGATATAGCAGGGTGTTTATACCTAAATTGAGATCACAAAAACAAATCATAGTTATTATTTTCTTTATTTAGTAAATGCTATACATTAGATAAGCAGGACGATAATACAATATTTCCATTAAGCATACAGTGTTATGTGAATTAATATTATACTTAGCATTTATAACATCTTCTCTGTTTTCATAAATGTCATCGCCACTACCATGGAATTCTTTCTCACGAAAATGACGGTAGTCAACAACTTATTGTATGAAGTTTTCATAGAAACATATCAAATTGTAAGATTCAAGAAATTTAAATCTCTAGCTTATTATACCCTTTAAAATGAATAATTCTTCTACATTATGGGCATTGAATGTACAAGAACAGCAGTTATAGTTTTCTATCATAACAGTTTTCAAAATTCTGTTATATCCTTTAATCAATTCCCAATTGTAATAAATGTAATAAACAGATTGCTAGATAGAGATTCATAATGTTGATCATAGATTATATCCTCTTCTTCGGTTGCATTTCACCAATCAATTTTGTTTTCAATTTCTTGTGATCGGAAAAATTGTAATTCTACGTATAAATGCCATCTTAGTAGTTCATTCCATTCCTTCATATGCAACACTACATTATTGCTTTAATCACAGTTACCACACCCCTTACGAACTACTGGTGCAAGATTGAGGTGCGTACTGTATCCAATTTCCATATGTTTTGTATGACTAGTATCGTTCGATAGCACAATCGATTAAGTATTAATTAGCTGCTTGTTTATACACTTCATCCTTAGTGTTGAAATGATGATGATGACCAGTCAGTGTTAGGAGAAGAATAACGATCATCTTGTCTCTCTTCATTTTTATTTTTACTACTACTACCTTCACTATTTTGACAGCACCAACAACAAAATATTGATTAATTATTCATATTTTTTCTACAATGATGTGAGGTATCCATATATAATGGTGAACTTCTAAGTTTGGATCGTTCCAGAAATGATTTTATTGCTGCCTGCATTATAACGACTTTACTTGCTCACAATTGCACTACGACTAAACACTGTTTAAGAAATGATACTAGCACGCATAATTTACATATGATGAGGTACTACTGCTAAAAACAAAATGTTATGTTTGTTGTTTTCCCAGCTGCACCCAAACTACTTATGAACACATCCCTCGTGTTTAGTTGTTTCAAATTCTTCTATTCGCGTTTCTTCTTTGAAATACTCATAAAAGCGTTGAGGTAATACACATTTAAAATCATCTGTTTCCATTACTATACGCTCACGTACTTAGTATTAATTACCCCCACATTAATCACTTTATGCTTTCTCGATATCTCGAATTCACACACATTTTTAAAGGGTTTGCAATAGGTGCTATGGTTTAACCCTGCTAATTCCATGTTTAACAATTACAAGTTGATAACTTACTGATCTCAACACAGCTCACTGCAGTTTATAAAGGGTTTTCCAATAAGAGGTGTTATTTTGAATAGCCCGCTATTTCGGTAGATGTCACTTTTGAAGCTGTCATTTATTGACATTTGACAATTAAAAACTACGCGATTAATAAAAATGGAACGATACACACGTCAACAACGCATTGAAATTATTAAAATTCACTATAAAAATGGTGGAAATTTGGCAGAGACGGTTCGTAAAACTAAAACATTTTTGGGTAGTCGTGAAGCACCTTGTCGGGCCGCAATACAGAAATTAATGAACAAATTCGAGCTGTTGGGACAAGTTAATGATGTGAAGAATAAAACCCGTGCACGTCGCTCAAGAACAACTGAGAATATTGCTGCTGTAGCCCAAAGTGTTGAAGAAAACCCAGGTTTGTCCATTCCTCGTCGTTCTTTGGAATTGGGCATTCCACAAACGTCATTACACCGTATTTTGCATAAACACTTGGGTCTTAAGGCTTATAAAGTTCAGTTAACACAAGAACTCAAGCCGGCCGATCATCAACAACGTCGTGTCTTTGCTGATTGGGTCGTTGAAATGCATGAAAATGATCCGGAATTCCATCGAAAATCATCTTGACTGATGAGGCCCATTTCCACCTCGGTGGATACGTCAACAGGCAAAATTGTCGCATCTGGGGCTCGGAAAACCCAAGAGTTATTGTTGAAAAGCCTCTCCATCCTCAACGTGTGACTGTTTGGTGCGGTTTATGGTCTGGCGGGGTCATTGGACCTTACTTTTTCGAAAATGAGGCTGGAGCAACAGTTACGGTGAATGGATTGCGCTATCGAGAGATGATTAATGATTTTTTATGGCCGGAATTGGATGGTATTGATCTGGACAACGTTTACTTTCAACAAGACGGCGCTACGTGCCACACAAGCAACGAAACCATTGATCTTTTACGGGAAAAGTTTCCGGACCGTGTCATCTCTCGAAGAGGTGATCACAATTGGCCACCGAGATCTTGTGATTTAACACCTTGCGACTTCTTCCTTTGGGGCCACGTGAAAGATAGGGTCTACGCCAAAACCCCAGCGTCGATTCAAGACCTCAAAGATGGAATTCGTGAGACTATCGATGACATAGGGCTGCCACTTTGCGATTTGGTTATGAAAAATTTCATGAAAAGGATATGGTCCTGTAAGCGTGGTCGTGGTAGCCATTTGGCTGATATTGTTTTCCATTATTAACGGCATACCTTCCTCTTTATAATGAAATAAACATCCGATCAATTATCTCAAAAAATTCCATTTTTCTTTGAATATCAAAATAACACCTCTTATTGGAAAACCCTTTATAAGAAAAATTAGTCCTTGAGTATCTATCAAAACATGTTTAAAACTTGTTAAATATCCATATTGACCTACTTTTAGTTTATTGACCTATAACTATGCACCTTGATTCAATTTAGTCGCCAATAAAAAGTTTACTGAATCGTGCGCACGTAAAGAACGCTCTCTTATTATGAATCTGCATCCTTCAAAACCACCAACCTAGACCAAAACTTCTTGTTTCCACGAACTGATTCTATTTTTATATTTGTAAGAAATGTAATATGATACATGTCAATAATCTTCGACCTAGACCACTCTCTTCTTAGACATCTAAGAATTGTAATATGATGATGACATTGCAATTTCTATTTTTAGCTTTTGACCTTGACATACAAATTTCCCGCCAAAACGTTTGACCGCAGAGTGACCTTGTAATATGATGATGATGATGACATTGCAATTTATATTTTTAGCGAGCTCCAAATATTTAAATTTCCCGCCAAAAGTTTGACCTTAAAGAGATCCAAAAGCTTACATTTCTCACCACCAGAGGGCGAGTGACCTTGAACTGGTTCAGAACCGGCCCCTAATCTCTACTGTCAAAATCCTACAACATATAAAATAACAGGATTCCTTTACAATATATATTTTTTTTTTGTAATTTAGTTACAAAATCTTTTTGAGGTACACTTTAATGATCAATAGTGGTTGGTTTCAACACCAGTGTTCAAATTTAATCTAATTTTGCCACTAGTAATAAAACAAGGTTTCTATTTGATTATTTTTGTTCAGTAATTATAATACTGTTGTTATAAAATTAAAGGGACAATTTTAAAAAGTTTTATAAGTAACAAAAAAGAATTTCTGTATATTATTTTAAACGAAATGAATCTGATACACATCGAATGCGTTTTTTGTCACAATGGCTCAACTATAAGAATCTTGTATAAAACACCGTGCAAAATTAATTGTTTTTTTCACACGATATCTTTGACCACTCGTTACGCTCGTCGTTAAATCCTTAAATCTAGCGCAAAACACACGCTTATTTTGCAACTTGTTATTTAAATAGCCATTTTTTAAATCGTCATTAAAATGCGTTAAAATAGTCAGTGAAATAGTTTATTTTTTATCGATTTTTGTTTGAAGGTCGGCTGGGATTGACTAATGTGAAAAACGCATTTTGAATATTCGTTAAAAACGTAAGTAAAACAAAGTTTTCTTCGACATTTTCTCTAATTAATGATTCTTCTAGATACACAAAATGTCGGAAGAAATTAATTGCACGCCACCTGAAGAAAAAAATGACAAATATTGTAAGGCACGTGTTTCAAATACCATTTTTTAGTAGGTTACATAAAATTGAAAAACTATTATAAAACCACAAATGGCAAGTTTTATAATAAAGGCTAATTGTAATACGTACATTAATTAATAGTTTCACTTTCTGTTTATGTATTAAATTTTCGACATCAAGAAAAAATATATAAGCCTCTGCAGAGATGGATCCTTTTTACGAATCATGCGTTTTGTTCGCTTTGACCCTGCTGAACCTCGGCAACTAAATTCCACATTCGTCTTGTAAAGTTCAACTTCACTGCCCACAATCATAAATAACTATTTTTAAAGAAATTACAACTAAAGTTTCCTTAAATTTACTTTTTGACATGAATGAATTTAGAAATGATTTAAAACTGCTACTTCTGGAACACAATTCAGAAACGTAAATGGTTGCATATTATATCTAACATCGAAACATAACGTAACATTGAAATGCCAACTGTGTAAAACACTATTCACAGGAAGTGTATGCTAACAGTTCAAGAGATTCAATCCAACGTGCCAATCGCCAACGATATGTGTGAATTATGTCGTGAAGATTAAAATTGCATTATAATGTTTCCTAAACTTAGCGCCTGCAAGTTCACCATCAAGAGTGCTTTCACTACTGAAATGTCTTTTAATTGTTACAACTGAAAAAGGTATAAAAGCATGGCAGTGACAGCCTAAATGAAGGAAGATCACTTTCGAGTGATTACTATTTCACCTTACTTAAACTATCTATTTATGTATATAGCTTGGGACTTTGTTCGTAACTGTTATTTTGTTTGCGGTTAAAGGAATAACACAACGATTACAGGAATGTAGATTATTATTAAGATTGACATCATATACAGGGTGCCAAACGAGGAGGGGATGGAAGATTGTGTAAAGACTAAATAAGTTATAGAAATGATTTTTGGACCAGGGGTAGATATCAATAGGCACTACATTTTAAAAATAGTATTGATCGTACAGGGTGTTTCATGTTGTTGGAGCAAACTAAACTTATTTTTTTTAATGAAGTGCCCTGTATATTATTACATTTTTGGAAATCCGATAAAATACGCTTTCATTCAATACCAAATTGTACGGTTCTACCTCCTTTGGTTTTAAAGATATTTAATTGTTTTTCGAACTTGCGTTCGACGCCACTGATTTGTTAGGCGACTTTGGTTTATTTTAAAATGACAAAAATTTTTTGATGGTCCTGTAGTCTTTTGAAATATCTTAATTTTCAGATTTGTTTTAATAATGTACAGGGCGTGTCACTGTATGAAAATACTACTTTTTTTTTAATTTTTTAAAATGGCACCCCCATGATGTTCCCGTCATTCGATGCTTTGTTTGATATTTTTTCTTTTTCATTAAACATGTCTTATACCTAAAATTAATAATTTTCAAAATATTTTCAGTTTATTTGTGAAATTGCGGTTGTAATACAAAAAGACTGAAAATAGAGGTATTAAGTTGGCCATGGGATTGTAGTTTCTTACTAAAGTTTTCAAGTAAAAACAAGAGTTAATATAACAATTAAAAATTGATTTAATCAATTATTTTAAATTTAACAGACTTTTTTGAACAAAAAACACCCTTGTTTCTAGGCAAACTTAAGTCAGTAAAATTTCTGAAGTACTCAATTTGATTATGTTCAGAATAACGATTTCCTTTTATAAATGTAAACGTATAAAGATGGTAATGGAATTGTAGTTTCATGCTAAAGAATCTTTTAATCAAGTTATATTAATTTGTAAAAGGAACTTTGGCGTTCTTAAATATCTATCACTTTTCTACTGTAAAAATCCAAATCTTCAAATGTATCTTTAATTTATCTATTGGCATTACCAAATTTGTCTTAATTAGACTGGTGGAAATAACCGTAAAGTTACAATAAAATGAAAAAGAAAAAAATCAAAAATCAATTTCTCATTAAATACTCGAATGTTTATCCAACTTCAATACATTTATTAACACGTCGCACAAAATTATTTTTCACTAATGCCCTCCATCTGTTATTTTGAAAAGCATTTCTGAATTTCGTTGTACACATAATCTTTTACGTAACCCCACAAAGAGAAATTGAGTGGGGTCAGATCAGGTGACCTCAGTGGCCAAGAAATGGGCCCCCCCTCGAAATATCCACTGATTTTCTTTCCCGTGGTTTAAAAATGTTCGTACGTCTCGATGGTAGTAGGCGGGTGCACCATCATGTTGGAACCACATATTTCTATTAACTTCTTCATTAATGTTTTGAAGAAGGTTAGGTGGCACATCATGTTGGAACCACATATTTCTATTAACTTCTTCATTAATGTTTTGAAGAAGGTTAGGTGGCACCTCTCTTAAAAAATTTAAATACACCTCTCCTGTTAGAGTATCTTCAAAAACATACGGACCTATAACAATAATACCCACCCCTTCCACACATTTAGTGACCACCGATTTTGTTGATCAACATGCCTGATCCAATGAGGATTGTCAGTGCTATAATAATGCATGTTATGTCTGTTCACTAAACCATTAATTTTGAAGATAGCTGCAATTTTTTGCAAAAACAAGTTGCTAAAATTTATTCTTCATTCAAAATCTTGACCATGTAGTTGTTGAGGAAGTTCTATATGATGTCCATGGTATTTATGGGCATTTAATATATTTTCCACGCTAGATTTTTTTATAACAGTCATATGTGATATTTGTGAAGTACTTACATGAGGATTTTCTTGGATTGCAAGTAAAACTGTAAGTTGGTTTTCATCATTTGTCACTGCTTTATTAGCTGCTTTCCGTTTTTTTTTTTTTAATTTAATACTACCTGTTTCTTCAAATCTTTGTAAAAGATCTTGAAACGCCTTAGGTCGCGGCTTTTTTTTTCAGCATCGGGATATCTTGCTGCATAAATTCTACTTGCCAGTAAGCAATTTTTTTGGCATTTTCCAAGTATAAAAGTCATTAAAACGATTCCTGACTAGTTAGAGTCATTTTCAACACTTTGAATAAATTAAACCGAAATTAGGTTTAGACTGAATAAAACCAATTGTTACAAACAATTTTTTTTTTCAACGCAATATTATCATGGCACTCTTGTTTTTTAATTGCGAGCTCAGACATTGATTCCAAATAATCTTTGTTATTTGATCAGTAACCAATTTAAATTTACAAAAAGATGTAGAAAATGGAAAAGTAGATTTAAACATAATCAAATTGAGTAGGGGAAATCGTTCGTTTTATCACTTTAGTATGATCTATATAACATAATATTGCCTATAGTTTTAGCTACCATTATATATAAGCAGTTACGTTAGAATTATAAATATAAAGTTTTAGCAACCCGTTATGCATACACAAAATTTTCTGCCAACCAACCCCGGTTACGGGGCTAGTTGGTACAATCTATGGTGTTGGTTGGCAAAACCTTTACAGTTGGTTGGTATAAGCTTGAGGGTTGGTAGGGACATATTAAAACATGATATTATTCGTTTAAAAAAATATAAATTTGAAACTTAAAAAAAAACAATAATGTAACACAAATGTAACACAACAAAAAAGTTAGAATACACAAAAAAAAGTAAGAACAAAAAAAGTGAAAAGCTAAAAATCATAGTCTGAATCACAATTCTCGCAGATATACAGCGGAGTATAGCCATTAGTGCAGTCGCATGTGCCCATCCTTTACATTTTGTGCATTGTATCTATCGCTCCTTAGAACGGCTATTTGCAAAACTGTCTAAACAGATCAGGCAGCAGCAGTCTTGTTATTCTTCAGAACTTTCAAGAACTGACAAGAAAAAGGCTACTGCTTTGGCCAAACATCTAGAAACAGTATTTGCACCTTTCCCGTCACAGTTCAATCCAGATGAAGAAGGCAAAATCCACAGTTCACTAGGCGCACCTTTTGCAAATGGAATTACGAATTAAATCATTCACAATGTTTGAAGTAGTAAGAACCATACTTAAAGAAATAAATTCAAAAGAGCCACCATATTAATTAGTCAACAATCTGCTAGATATTACTTTATTGAAATTACATTATAAAACGTCTTAAATTGACATAGTAGCGCCACTTAGGGGACATTAGCAGTACTTCTGTCGGATTCAAAACTGTCTACATCGAGTTAACTGATTCGTCTGTTTGACCACCGCTAGGGGGCTATACAGGTAATAAAAAGACTTTATTAAATTATGGAAAAACAGGAAAATACATCTTAAATAAGTGGTAACAATGTCTTTTATAACTAAATTTTCAGTGAAAACGTCCTACAATGTGTTTTGGGTGGCCAATGAGCGAAGATTAGACGCATTTCTTGGAAAGATTTTCTATTTCTACTTTTATTGATGTAATCGACAGTTCTAGAACACAAAATTTAATTAAAAGTAATTCATTTAACTGTTGCTGTACTTACATTGATAATGAATACTATTCGCAGATATGTACAAGAAAAATTTCTTTCACTCATGGGTAAGATATTTCAATTCTCTGAACTTTTGGTAGTTCTATAATTTCTTGTAGCAACCGGAATTAAACCAATCGCTGGCCTCAAGGGTGGTGGTTAAAAGTATTTGTTACTACATCATTTAAGTTCGCCTACGAACTCAGAGGTAAACATCGTTAGATTATAACTTTGAAAACACTTGCGTTACATTATTTTAGCTTTTCTTTTCTTCTGGGATCGTCCTTTCGCTGTGTTGGATGTGTGGATCTCCTTTTTGACCGTTTTGTTGTTGGTGGATACTCATCGAGACTTTCCTATACCACCGTAGTAAGCCTCGCTGGTAACGCCCTCGTCAACCTTTTTACGATCTTTATGTGGCACCGCTACGAAATGGAAGCTTCGACTTCCTCAAGTTGATAACCTACTCGGCGTCGTTTCAACCTGTGCTCGTCTACGCCTACATCGATCAGCACGAAGTTTGTTAACGGCCGTGTACAAGATGCAACCCCTCGTCGAAACAGGTTAGAGCTTTCCATATAGCATCTGTCGTCTCGTTAAATCTATTACCGCAGCTATATATAATTTGAAGAATACCTTGCAGATTTTCTGTATAAATTATATGTTGATATTTTTTAATCTGATAAGTTAACACCTCTCATGCCTTATTGAAAAAATTATTGCATCTGGACAAAGAAGTCCGCTTATTCCTCCATTATTTAACTTTCTTCTAGTCATAACCACCGAGTTCGACTGGCGATTTGACAATTTACTTGAATCATTTAGGACAAGAAAGTCGGAATTTCCCCTGAGCTTTTAGTTGACTCCAAATTTTGTAACATTTTTTCCGTTGCACATGTAGGTTCCAACACAAGGAAAGTCGAGAGTATTCATTAGTTGGACACTTGTAAAGAAACTATCAAGCACAAACAAACATCAGTAGATCGAATTGTGTTACAAAGCTTTCTCACCACACGTTCTCCAACAGTACCTTCTGCTGCATCGAGTTCTTTTCCCTAGTAAATATTAAGTCATATACGTACTCAGTCATTGAATTGCATCTTTGCCATATTTTGATTCCTCTTTTCGCAGGTTTCAACGGTATGTACTGTTTTAGCCACGAGCGGCGTTTGAATTTTACCATAGTTTCACCTATTGATTGGTGAGAACTCTCATTTCTTGCTCTCTGGAATATCCGTTTTAGATACTCTACAACTTCGTCAACATAATATGTCTTGGAACAATCAGTCATTTTTCGGTGTTAGTAAAATACAGTTTGGACAAAAACAACGTGCACCTATCTCGTCCAATCGCCTCCATTATAACACGATTACAAAGAGATGCGTTATTAGACCAATAATTTGAAAACGCCGTCTCTCTGTTATATGACATCACTAATATACAACCAACGATTTTCAAACTTCGCACTATGTTAAACGATGTATTATAGTACTATAGTTTGGTAAAAGGAGAGCCTCAGGTGACGTTTTAATATAGTCACGCTGCCCTCGAAGATAACAAAGAAAGTAAAAGTTAGTTTGTAATAGGGAAGTGAAAAGAATACTATCATTATTAAAAGTTAAAAGGTTAAAGTGAGTAAGAGTGCGAACACTGTTAAATGGGTGATAAAATGAAAGGTGACGCAATAATTTAAAATAACGTGTTTGTGCATACACGATTGTAATTAAATAGTGAACGAACGATATAAAATACAATAATCGAACCAGTATAATATACTGGTTACTGAAAAACAATAGCCATGAAGATTGCGGGTTAAATTTCAGTAAATCATATTAACCTAAAGATAGTGTAGCCAAGTGGGCCACATCTCGGAACTGCCTTTATTGTTACGTGCTTTTTGTTGTGAAAATTAGAAGTTATAAGTATAACCAGATAATGGTGATCGTGTGAATTGGCGAAGAATGGACTAAAATTGTGCAGTCAGCGACGGATTTCCAAAGAAAATATTTGGTAAACAAAGGATTACAGCTCCAGAGCGACCCACATGTCAGCCACTCCTCGGGATCTAAAATAACAAGTACGATTACCGACTTTGTGTTTTATTTTTCCTTAATTAGTTTTTTAACCATCAACACAAAATGACTCAATGTTCGTTCACTGTTGATATAGAATTTATATGTGCGTGTTAGATGATAAGAAAGATGAAAAATCATAATAATCAGTAAGGGATTGTTTCTGTTTGATTATTGTAAACAAAGCATTTGTGCATGTTTGAGTTTAGTTGCATTAAATAAGCGTAACGTCTGATTTAAATTTATTATTGACCAGTATTAACCTTAAAAAATGTAATGCTAAATGAGGTAATCTAAATGAAAGTTACGTATTACATATGTACGTAAGAAAATCAATTTGAAGGTATTGTTGATAATCGATAACAATAATCATTTCGTTTAATAAGTAAGGTAGTCGGCGCAACCAGATAAGAAAGGAAATTATTAAGTAACTATAAGGTTTCATTTACGCAGACAGAAACTTGATAGCATACTTTTATTAAATACATAAATAAAAAGTTTACCTCGAGTAGGACTTGAACCTACAATTAGAATTTACATCAGTTCTACATACATAAGGACAAAATTTAC
The DNA here is from genome assembly GCA_036346205.1 of Vesta saturnalis. Taxonomy (NCBI): domain Eukaryota; kingdom Metazoa; phylum Arthropoda; class Insecta; order Coleoptera; family Lampyridae; genus Vesta; species Vesta saturnalis. Next base: position 1,623,161 of record JARFJB010001728.1, on the reverse strand, counting down.
ATCAATTGGTGCTTGAATCTTGATGGCGCAGTTGGTTAGCGCGGTACTCTAGCAAAGTACAGGTCGTAGGTTCAAGTCCTACTCGAGGCAAACTTTTTATTTATGTATTTAATAAAATTAATAATAATTTTTATTTATGTATTTAATAAAATTAATAATAATTTTTATTTACATATTTACCTTTGAACTTATTCGTTCATAACAAAAACTTATAATAATTTGATAGCATACTATTTAAAAAATAAATTGTTGAATGTTACCTTTGTGTGTTGACACTAACCAGAATCAATCGAAAGGTAAACAATTGGAGTTCTCACGAAAACAATACAAGTTTAATTTAAAAGATTTGAAAATGTTTCACCATTATAACATACAATAAAATATTCACGTTTTTTGGGTTTTTTAATGGAGTATTTTAAATTATACAATCTAAACGTTTCGATAACACTTACAGTTATCTTCGTCAGTAGTAATATCTATTAAAATTGTTAAAGATGTTGAAAGCAATTTTGTCAATGTTGAAAATTTAAACATAAACATCAGCCTGCTATTAATATAACGGTTTGAGAAACCTATAAAGCCAACTATAGAATTAAATTTTAGTAAAGATGACAAACCAGAACACCATCTAACGATCGAAGGGTAACAATAAAAAATGTCAGCCAAAAAAACACATTTAACAAAATTTAATCAGGTTATGATGAAAGTGTGAAGTTGTGAAGAACTTCAAATTGAAAATGAGAGAAACATTCACAAATATAAACATGACATCAAATAAAATAATCCAGTTAAAATTTAACAAAGAGATAGCTTTGTCAATATTTGCAAGTGTTATTAACAATGAAAAGAATAATGCAAAACGTTTTTTGTAATTTTTTTATTTTAATCCTAATTTCAACTACTTATGTTAAATTATAGTGCTGTAGTAATTTAACATATAATTGGTAAAGCATTAGCTTCAAGGTCTAGCAAAACACAGCAAAAAACCTAGACATACCAAAACTCAAAATTAAAATCAAAATCAAGACGTATTTTTTTAATTATTAGATGTCAAAACCTATTTAAACGGAGATTTTCTTCTTGTCCATTAAAATTATTAGGGTGTTTACATATCTCAATAACTTCACGTTGTAAACGAACATAATAATGAGTTTGTCTTGACATCTTTAGGTGACTTACATGTACTTTAATTTTTCTTGTATGTTTAAAAATAGTCCTAATGCTATATTTAATTAGGACTTTTTCAATTCTATCTGTAACATTAGCTATAAAAGGAAGAAAGGAAGTGCCAACATTAAGAGCGGTTTTTTATTTAAGGTATGTCTAGAAGGTGTAATAACATTTATATTAATATCTGTAAGTGAATATCCATGTAAGGATTTTGTTAAATATTTATATTCATCCTTCAAAAATTCAGGGAAACAAAATTCGTTTTGCTCGATCTACTAAAGATTTAATTACACCAATTTTGTGACGTGGATGGCGGTTGGATAATGTATGAAGGTATCTATCAGTATGTGTTGGCTTTCTGTAAACCCTAAAAGATAGTGAATTATTTATTTTTAGATATATACAATTTATAAAAATCAAAAACCCATGCAGTGCCTTTTCTCCATGTCTCCAAATAACAAATGTATCATCTACATATCTATACCAAACTGAAGGTTTTTTAAGTGTATTTTTTAACGTTAATGTTTCAAAATGGGGACTACCCATCAATCATTTCACAAAATTTATTATTCCACTGAAAATAAGTTGTAGTAGCACAGTGCTGAAGAAGAATGGTTACATCCTTTAGAAAAGTATGATCAATGCATTCAATAGTTTCTTTTAGAAGCACTTTTGTAAAAAGTGAAACATCAAAACTGACCTTTATATACCCTCTTCAATTTTGAAACTATGCATTTTTTCAACAAAGTCGGCAGAATTGGTAATGTAATGGGGTGTTTTACCTATATGAGGTTGCAATAAAAGTGTAAGATGCTTTGCAACACTATACAGTTCAACCAAGGAAACAAAAGCCCTGAGAGGGCGTACCTGAGGGAGCTGTTTTTCAACAGGTACATTCCATACAAAAAGTATTAAGGTGGCAAATTTAAATCAAATGTATGGATTGATTATTCAAAATTCTGTGAACAAATTTATTTATTTTATGTTAGGTACATCAAATGTTATTGAATTAATTACCAAAAACTTTTAAGTATTTATTGTTTAAGTACAAATAAGATGGTTTTGAAGTTATAACATTTTCTACAAATGATTTACACAATTTTTGGTTTTGTAAACATTTGTAAAATACTTGAAAAAACATCATTCTGATCACATTTGAATATAAAGTGACTAATAAATTACAATGATTCTTCTACAGAACTTTCTTCCTCTTTATCTGATTAACTTGTATTTACTTGAAATGACAACCTTTCTACAGTTTCATCATAAGTGTAAATAATATAATAGCATTTAAAACATTCACATAAATAAAGTGTAATGTTATTCACAATAGAAACAAAACACAATGCATAATTAAAATTTAAAATAATGTCCAAGATTTTATGGAAAAATAAGCACATATCGTTTATTATTAGTGATTTATAACTTCGAAATATTGAAAATCAACATGATTTGATATTTTAAAACTTGTTATGCTCATTTAAGTGCAGCTACGTATTTCAAAATCGTACACTACTCTAAATATTGAAAAATCGATGTAAATCGATATTTAAAAAACCATGCTTACTGTTTTAAGGTTATGAACTCTATAATCGTTTTATTATTTAAAGCTTTATACTAAAAGATACATGTGCACAATACATACCGTTTCTCTCACAAATCAGTAAAAAGAGCCTTAAAAAAGACTTTTTATAAAGACTAATCGACAATAAATACTCAATAAACACGAAAATAACCTGCCAATGCAAAATGCGTATGACAAATGTCAATTGTTTGCGTTTGGGAATGTACGGTCGGAGACTTCTTAATGGTAATTGGACGAACGTTTTACCGCTATAAATTTTTTAATTTAGTCCACATATTTTCCGGGGTTTTTGTTTGGTTGGTAGATCTGTATGTAGGAGAACCAATAGCACTAACAATAGGCCTTAGCGTAATATTAGGTTTATGGATTTTTGGTAAACCATATAATTTTGGTGAAATAGCTTCAGAGTTAGGAAGTTTCCGGTTTATTTCTTCAGGAATAGATGATAATTTAGTAAGTTCTTTAGTTTTCAAAAGAAACTTTTTTGTTGAATATTTTGGTATAGCACGGTAAGTCTCTGGTTCCAACAATTGTTCTATTTTAATGTTATAATCGCTCATATTTAATATAACTTTTATCTGATTTTAATATTATTATATTTTCATTACGTTTAAGATCAAGTAAATTCGTCGTTGACGAAACGATAAGTTGCCCTTTGGAGGTTTTGCTTTACGTAGTATATTAACGCTTTTACTTCTAACTTCATTGGCAGCATCAAAAGACAACGATTTAACAGAATTCTCGATATTGGAAATTATACCTTCAAAAGGTATTACTCTTGGTGTTGTCGCAAAATTTTCTCCTTTAGAAAGCGCTTCAATAGCGTAATCTGAAACAACATTATCAGAAAGGTTTATAACTCTTTTTTTATAATCAATAGACGGTCTATTGCTTTTTTGTTTGTATAATTCATTAAATTTTTCTTTTTGACGTTGGCATGAGATGTCAAAATTTATTTCCATAGATTTAAATGTTATAGAATCAATTTTATCCCAATCCTCTCTATTCAATATAGATGAAATTTCTAAATGTAAATATAAAAGATTTCTATCGGTGTTATCCAATAACTTCCTAGTAATATGTATTTGATTACGCAGAAGATCATTTTCAGTTCTTCTGTAAATATTATTAGCTTGTTTGTTATTAAAATATTTAAATAGAAACTATGAAATAAACTCTCAAATTCGGAATATGACCCGATTTTTTATCAAATTTTTCACACAGCCCGAGTTCGATGAGATAAGAAACGTGTCGGGTGCCGTTTCGACGGGAACACTCGCATTCTGCCGCCACGTTCCCCCCTTTCGAGATTGCCTCGATCGCGTTTGCGAGGGATCGAAATAAAAATTTGCCTGCGGCCCGACTTGAGTGTCGAGATTGCGCGACCGACGGCGAAGGAGTGGGGAGGGAATAGGGCATCGTGACGTATAGTCGAAACTACCGTTGTACCACCCCGAGGGGATGGAACACCACACATATAATGGTGAAGGGGGTGGGGTCTTTTCTCACGCGCATCGATTCTGAGGAAAGTCGACTTCGCGCATCTCTTGTAGTTCGACATCAAATGCTAAACCGAGAATTTTAAGTTTTTTGTATCCCCCCACTTTTCGAGATATACACATCTGCCTTATCTCGTGCATCCACACTGTGAAATTTGAAACATAAGTTCTCTGGGACACCTAGATGAAGAATCCCTCAAGTAACGCAAGTCGGCTTTTTTGGCCCAAAACTCGAACTTGGAATGCAGCTAATGTTCAAACTCAGGAGAGACGTGTTCTACTATGAGCCAGATACACAGTAGAACTTTAAAACTGAACTTAAACTAAAACCGAGCTATACAATATGCGAAAAACGTGATCACCCCAAATCGATCCAAACTACCTTTAAAATCATTTTGGGTGGATCAGACCACCTTTTGGTTATATCGGGGGTCTGGAGAAGGAAAGTAAACGTAGTGCGAACGTCCAGAATTAGGGTAGACAAACTAGTGCATAATAACGCGAGAATGAAATACGCAGTTGCTGTGAGTAAAGAGTTGAATGTGAATGAAACAGTGTTGAACGAAAAAATAAAAGACACTGACGTTGAAAGTGCATGAATAAGCTTGTAAAACTGTATTATCGATTGCACCGTGCAAATGTGTGGAAGGGCGACTGTAGGTAGACAGAAAAAATGTGGTCGGTGGAATGAGCTGGTAAAAAAGGATACGTGCATGGCAATGATTGCTGCAAAAAATGAGATTGAGAAAAAGCAATTGTATGAAGTGTACAAATTAAGAAACAAACAAGCGAAGGAGAATAAGTAAAGAGGAATTGATGGCTGTGGAAGGAGAGAAAATGCAGCATCATTTTGAGGGAAACAAAAAACCCTTCTGGAAATGGGTCAAAAATACAAAACGTGGCCCAAAACAGAACGCTACAGGAGTGATGAATACGAGCAACGAAATAGTATAGGGCGATTGTGAAGTGAGGAAATGCTGACAAGAACATTTCGGAAAGCTGTACAGTAGTGCGTAAAATAAGACTTCAGGGTTAAATAAGGATAATGTAGAAGCAATGGTGAATGAAACTGAGGATATTGGGATAAATGAGGTAGAAAAAACGGTAGGAAGGTTGAAAATCGGCAAGGGAGCAGGCGTAGATGAAACCACAGATGTCTGTGCGAAATATGTGCTGGTAAGGAGCTATAAGATTCCATAATCTCTACTAAGCTTTATTATATTATATTATATTGCAGCCTCACATTCCATTAATATCAGTAATTTGTTTGCAATCTCATCATATTTAGAATTTACATCAGTTCTACATACATAAAGACAAAATTTATATCGATTGAGGCTTAAATCTCGATAGCTCAGTTGGTTAGCGAGGTACTCTAGCAAAGTACAGGTCGTAGGTTCAAATCCTACTCGAGGTTGACTTTCTATTTATGTCTTTAATAAAATAAATAATAACTTTTAATCTACTAAGCTTTATTGCATCGATGTTTTTGGTGTGAGTGGAATGGCCATCGAGAAGGAGAAGAATTTGCTTTTTTTCACTTCTGTCAAACCGTAATCAGCGTACATGGTGTTTCATCCATTCTAAAAATAGTTCACTAGTGATCCATCCGCTGTCGGAACAAGTGTAAAGACTGTTTGGTGGTCCATCTCGTTTCAATAGTTCATTCAAACGTTGCCGTTTGTAGATAACCATCAGAGGTATAAACTCCCCGGCAGCATTGATACAGCATACACATGTTTTTTGTACCCCTTTCACCGCTTGTAACAGCACCCACTTGGTGTTTACCTTTCTTGGCCAAATTTTAGATGGTTTATGGACGGTACTTAAACCAGTTTCATCGACATTAAAGATTTTTGCCCTGAAATTTTCTCTTGGTCTATAATTTGTTCATATTTATCAAAGAAGTCCATTACTCTTTGCTTATTAAACCCTCTCCAACGTGCCATTGAGGTTGCTTCTGGTTTACGCAAGGATACTTCAGGGTGATCTTTTAAAAATTTATAATACCACTTCCAACTCGCTAACCTCTTTTCTTTACTAAATCGATGATGAAGATCATACTTTTCAGCCAGTCGAAAATCGAGGCTACACAGTTCTTTAACTGTCAGAAACTTTAAAATATGTTGCACCAATTCTGCTTCAATCTTAAACGTTAAGTCTTTTGGTTGTCCAATGCTATTACATTTGTTAAGATTTTTTACACGTCTTCTAAAAGTGGGCTTAGGGATCTCGTAAACACGACAAGCTTCATTAAATTCCATTATTTTGGTATGATACTTTTTCAAAGCCTCCTTTATATCGGCCTCTGCCCAACAGTTGTACTTTCTTTTTGCTGTCATTATCTGTCATAAAAGAAAATAAATGCATCCTAATACCTAATTTTCCTTTCGGAAAGAGGTTATGAAAGAAACCGCAATCCTAAAATCAATTTTATCCTAAATCGTACCGGTACGATTAAATACAAACGTAGGGTACGATTTAGACTCATGAGTATCGACTTAAATTTGTATACACAGTAAGAAAAAAACATCACATAACCTAAGTTTCTACTCACTAAACTACTCTTAAAGTACACACTTTTAGGACGTAGTAATTTCATATGGATCAATAACAACAGTTAGTTACTTAACGCCTTGTAAATAGAAGCACAATATTATTAAAGACTGGAAGAAATACTAACCTTTTAATTATTTTCCGCTGCAATAACGGTAAACGATACACACTCTGACTGTGGTTCAAATAAAGATCCCTATTGCTACAGTTACCACGCCGCCATGTGGTCGTAGGCGCGAAATTCAAACAGGGTACGATTTAGAAGCAGGTACGATTTAAGTGTATTTACCCTAAATAACTTCACGAGTAAAAATGACCCTGTTATATTAAAATTAAAATTAAAATTGGGACGCACAGTTTTTAATATTAAACGAAAAAAATTTAAACTTAATCGAAATCATGTAAATTAGTTTAAGGGAGGCAATAACCCTCTTAGATGTCTGTTAAGTTGTAATTTTACCTGAAAATAGTTTAGGTTATACTTTACACTATATTGTATGTTAAAATTGGGACTTTTATTGTTGAATAGTAAAAAAACATTTAAGCTAAATCAAACATTGTATAAATAATTTTGAAAATTGTAATTTTATCTTAAAATAATCTAGGTGATACCCTATCCCAGTATCAATATTAAAATTTGAAATCTTATACTTGAATATTATAAAAATGAAAAACTTATTAACAAGTTAAGATACAACTTGTTTATAGTACTTTATTTAAATTCCACATTATAGTTTCTATAGGTTATTGTGATCCTATTGAAATATGTGCATCACGTATCAATCGGGCATAGGCATAAGAAAGTCATGTGCTGTCCATATCAGATTTTGTATTTAGAGCTCATTAACAATGCTTAAACAGACATACAGTATGCCAACCAGGTATGATATAGTTATTGCAATATGTAATTGACACATACAAAATATTTACACTCACTCCAGTACCTATAATCTTATGGCATCATTCGTTTTTACTTGGATTTACAATCCTCCTACATACATCCCCTTAAATTCCATTTAATTGTTTTAGCGCTATTACCGCGTTAATTACTATCGGTCTACCAGTGGGATGGATTCACACAACAGCAGTTACCACAAATTATTAGCTATTTATAACAAACTGTAATAAAAATTACCTACCTAAGTAAATTTTAGTTATACAAGTATTAGGGACATAAACATTGAAATTTAATTATCATTACAAACTAATATCCATTAAACCATTATAGATATTATTATAATCAAACGCATAGATGGCAGTACATCTTTATTCGGAATCAAAGCCATTAAACGATGTATTAGAAAATTGTTCACCACCTTTTTGCATAATAACATTGAGTAATGAAATTTCATTACTCAATGATAAATAGGATACTCTTGTGTAAATTGTATATCTTTATTTCGCTTTAATATATATTTTAACAAAAATTTAATTATATACTGCACCAGTGACTATAATTTCTATAATATCATTGTATTTAAGGATTATAAAATGTCGATCTGAAATAAATAACGAATCTATGCGGGTGTTCCATGCTATTTGTGTTTGGGATTAACATCACGTTGTTTCACATCACACACAGAGATTTTAAAATGGTTTACCAATCACGCACACGATTGTACAAACTAGCTTTAAATACCGTTAGTAATATTTTTGTACATAATCGTACATTGTCATTTTTTCCTGCTCCTACCCTTCGTTGCAGCACATTACAATTTACAGAAGCGCCAAAAGTTTTGAAACTCCTTTACGTTATACAAAGCATCGTAAAAATCGTTTTTTCCAGCATACTTTATGATAAGAACATCTAAATTTATAAACTCTTATGAAATATGTTTACACGAACCTTTTTTATTGCGCACAATCCTGAGAATAATAAATATAGAACATTGGTTGCTTATATTTATGTTATATGCTACAATACAGATATTATTCGATTATCTTACTATACTTTCTATGACTTGCATTTGCCCTTGTCAATGCCACAAAAAATATTAGGCGTGTGAACAAGACACAACCTTCCACCTCACAACGTGGAAACTATAAGAAATGAGATATATCTTTTTAGGATAATTATTCCACTACTTTTGCTATATGTTCATAATGAAGATAGGCACCGTTGAAAAACAACAATAATAATTTATGTCAGATAGACATTTAAATCTTCATGCCAAATAGAGGTTAACAGCATTTATATACTCACTTAAAAAATACAAAATTGACCTCGAGTCAAAAATGTCTTCAATACATTCTAAATGTTGTATAATCAATTATTTTTAAGGTTTGTTTTGGTTTCGTATCAAGAAATGTACAGAGAAAAGTTATGTAAAATTGGATTATCCTCAATCAAGATGTCTACATATTTTGCTATAAACTTCACCGATATTCAGATATAAAAAAAAATTAAACCAAAAAATTGTATTGAATATAATTAATTTATTATTTTAATCCTAGCTTACCGGTTCAGGTACGCGCCCATTTTAGTTATAGGAATAATCGACACATATTTAAAAAGAATGCGATCCTCGCCCGCGTTGCTTGTTTGCGTTCGTTTCTTTCCCAGATGATATAGTTATTACGAAAAGTAAGGTTAACAGACATATAGACTTGAAAAAAAAAATTCGAAAGCCGCCCGCTTCTAAAATAATATCAATAATACATCTCATTTAATTAATTTGTAAGCTTTATTTGGCTCGTACTCAGAAATTTTAAACTCGGAAATTATATAAAATTGAATTATCTTTAGTAGGATAGCTACTGCACTTCTAACGTAATTTTGATAATAATAATAATACACTTTCCCGTACAGATTGTCCACATCAAGGTCAATAGTTTTTAAAGGTCAAGGTCATCGCACACATTGCCCGTCTCAAAGAACATTCTTCAAGGTCAAGGTCATCGTACACATTGCCTGCGTTGAAGTATATTCCTCTAGATCAAGGTCATTGAAGTAACTAAATTTGGAAAAGTCTCTAGAAAAGTTACTAGATTGGTTTTTCAAGGCCAACGTCATTGAAGCTCTCGTGCAGATTGTCCACACAGAAGATTTCAAAGTCATCACATTGCCTGTATATTCTTCAAGGTAATCGTACACATTACCTGCGCCCAAGTACACGCTCACATACACACTACCTATGTCAAGGTTCTCAAATGGCCCACTGTACACGGTGCCTGCGTATATTATTCAAGGTCACGTATGGGGATACTAACTCACATTCCCTACGTCGAAGTCAACGATTTTCAAACACATCGTAGCTGAACCATTGTAATACCTTTTTTTCATTATAACGCTTCAATAATAAAAGTATTTTTAGTTAACATATACTTGAATGCCATTTATTGATATAAAATCAATCGCGTTTCTTTCATTTACAAACAAATTAGATCCTTTCAAAGTCTAGCGATCTGCATACATTAAAACCAACAAATCTGTATATGTGCAACCCAATAAAAACTTTTCCATGGCAAGGTTGCAAGCTCGGGGCGGTCAGGGATACTTTAGGTACAATTCTAACCACATTTATGTTTTTCGGGTCGCTGAACATACATCTGAGGTATGCTGACGGATATTATGCGAAAAACGTCTAATTTGATCAATTTTTTAGGTTTTTGAACCAAGTCTCGGCAATTATGCAGTTTTTGGAAAATACAATGCTTTGCAAAAAAAAAAACAATTTAAATCTCTTCCAATTCCCGTAACATTTTATACAAAGTAGTCATTGTATTTTTTCATTATAAGTAGAGTAATAATAATAAAAGAATATTTAGAGTTAGCATAAATGCCATTTATTGATAGAAAATAATGAAAATTTTAATCACGTTTTTTTGTCTTTCATTTACACGTAAATTAGATCCTTTCAAGGTTTATGGAAGTCTACATTGTCTACATACTACTGTATGTAGATGATCAAAAACCAACAAACCTGTAACTAAATCGAATTTTTTGTTAATTTAGAGTCGTTTAGACACTTTTACACAAACAAATAGGTAACTACATTTCTTATAAATGTTATTTAATTAAGAGAAACATTACACACACAATTCTAACCAATAATTACATATGTACAACGAGTCCATATTTTCTAACATATCACGCAATTTATTAAACTCTGTCTTTGTTTGTTCTTTTCCAATAAATCCGTATACTCTTTTATACGTTATATATAGTCCAATTTCGCCTCTTTAAAGCCAGTTCCGACGTACGTAGGCTTGGGAAAGGTTCTACTTCCTTATGGGGGATTACATTAGTTGTTTTAACGAGACCATGCATTGGTTTTAGATGAAGAGCGCAAGGAGGCTACATTCCTACGAAACCTTGATGTTTTTCAGGTAAATAAGGTACACTTTGTGATGATCCTGAAAATTCCTACATAAAATTTCCTAGAACTAATTCCTATCAAATCTTATTTCCTAGTTCAGTGTTTCAACGGCTTAAAGTACATAAATAGATATGTATTACCTTCCCATCTGGAAAAAGAAGGTTGATATCAGATAGAATCCTAGGACGGTAGTATTCCGTACTAATATAAACCTAATGACTAGACGTTTGTCAAAAAATGTCCGCGCCCAAACGTCAAAAAACCTCGATACGTAGAGCCAATATAGAACCGTTTAACCTTGATGAGTTGACTGCACGAGGATAGTCGAGAAATACCAAGCAACCAGTACTATTTTACTGTCTACGTCGCTTTAGCTTAAAAGATCACCATATTCACAACACTTGAAGTCTTTATTTTTTAAAAATTATTATTAATTTTATTAAATACATAGATAAAAAGTTTACCTTGAGTAGGATTTGAACTTACGACCTGTACTTTGCTAGAGTACCGCGCCAACCATCTGCGCCATCGAGATTCAAGCCCAATCGATGCAAACTTTGTCTTTATGTATGTAGAACTGATGTAAATTCTAAATATAATGAGATTACAATCAAATTACTTATAGCCTCCAATATGGCAAGGATCCACACATACCAAAGCAACTTGACTAATACTAATTTATTATTAGTTTTGTTATGTACTCTAGCAAAGTACAGGTCGTAGGTTCAAATCATGCTCGAGGTAAACTTTTTATTTATGTATTTAATAAAGTTAATAATAATGTTTAGTTACATATTTACCTTTGAACTTATTCGTTCATAACAAAACTGATAATAAATCTTTATTTTTTAATCATACAATACTCTTTGTCTAGTTCTGTAAAATTATTCTAGTTAAATCATGTTTACATATGGTTGGGGGCACGAAAACGAACCAGAACCAGCTTTTTTAAAAACCACCCCTGGACGATAACCCCCATCGACTTATTCCAGTATCTATCATATCAATTAAAAAAGCCATCCTTTATCCCTAAAAGTAGGTGATTTAAGGGGCTTGTCCAGCTTTTTCGATAATACAAAAACTAGAAAAATGGATTTCTAGGACCTCGCACAGCCTAGTTCAATTTAGCCTCAGCTACGATGAATAAGCTATTTGTTTTCTTCTGGGGGGAACGGTTACCTGTGTTGGGAAACCGCTATCTGTATTTGGGAATCGGTTATCTGTCTTAGGGAAACTGCCTCATCCTGGTGGTTAGGACAGTAGTATTATGTAAATAGAAACCCACATAAATAGGACACAATTTCAGAATTTTAAATGTACAGAACACGTGTATACTTTAATTAAACCCGCGCAATTGGAAGCATAATAAGAGATAATTTTCCTTTTGATGCGAGTGTTAGACATCTATTTATAACTTTAACTAATATCTAATTGCTCTTTACAGCACTTTAGGTTTACCATAAAATTATTCATCATGATTGCAATGTATAGACTGCCACTGCTCTTTCTCTCCTTATGTAGAGGCATAAATTGTATTCAGGGTCAAGATATGAATAAGATCGTATAAGATAGGACATGATTGGGACCTTGAAAATTCTGTTTTTAGATTTCCCAGAATTCTAATATGGTGTGACCTTGAAATTTAAAGCAAATGGTGGGGGTAGTAGGTGATACGAAATGATTCTAGTTAAAGCATGTTTACATATGATTGCGGGCACTAATATGTTTGTTGCTTTTCCGACTGCGCCTAAACTACTCATGAACACATCCTTTGTATATGCAAAAGAACACTATATATACACAATTAAAGTCTTTATTTTTTTAATTATACATCTTTTTCTAATCGAGAAGATATAATTAGTAACTGACTAATGCCCTTCATATCCCCCTTCTTCCCCCTCTTCATCTTCACTGGTATCCCCACCTTCCCGCTCCTTCAAATCTAGAGTGAACTCTTTTAGTTGTGCCGCACTTAACTTTTGTATTAAACAAGTCAAACATTATAGACCCTTTAAATACCTTTCACATAATTTTACACCATCTTCATATTTCTTTGCAAGTGTCCAATAATGTGGTTCTGATAAACAAATTCTTGCCTGATTTTCAGCATAAAATATAGGTGCCGACAAATGTTGAAATAAACGTTCCACGGTCGTACGTGCATTTAAAGCTTTGGTCCATGATTCCGTTGCGTAACACATCCACATATTGATTCAATTTTGTTTGCACATTACTACTTAAATACTTAACAACTTTCACAAGCCCCTTCCCTTGCTGATGACCTTCTAATTTCTATTTTCGGGTGTGACCTTGAAGAGCATTTAGCCAATATAAGACCCATTTAACCTTGATCTACTTTTAGTATAGATAGCAATCTATCATTCTATGAACTATGATACCACTGCAGATGCCCTTGAATATTGATATCTAAGAATTGTAATAACTTCTAAGACTTATACAAAAGTCATTGATTAGGGATGCCTATTGATTATTGATTAGGAATTGCTTTATAAGAATACCCTGCAGGTGACCTTGAAAATTGATTTTGATGCTAGTAAATTTTGACCTTGACTCCATTTAGCCATGAACCTACTTTACCATAGACAACAATTTGTTTCGATTGTAATATGATACCCCTTCAGGTGACCTTGAAAATTAAATTCTAGGAATTAACACATGACAATAAAAATTTCCCGTCAAAAAGGTGTTAGCTAGAAAATTTCAATGGATGACTCACACCTTTAATGAACTTGACCCATTCTAGGAATACCCATACAGGTAGCCTTGGGAATTGATTACTAAGAATGCGCAGACAACCATAAGAATTCATTTCTAGGAATAGTAATAACTTGTAAGACTCAAAAGAATTACCTGAACAGTGTGGCCTTGAGAGTTTGCTTAGTGACCTTGGATATTCTATTTTTAGATTTCTTAGAGGTGTGACCCTGAAATTTAAAGCAAATGTTGGGGGAGCAGGTGACCCACACAAAGTCAGTGGTCAGGCCTATTTTTACTATTTGACATTGAAGAGTCAATACAGGAACCACTTGACTGAACAGAGATCAACATTGAATCCAAGAATTACTAGGGGCGTGACCTTCAATGATCTTGAAAAGGTCAATAAATTGACGACGGTGCATGACGTTGAGACATGGTTAGTATAAACAACAATCTGTATATTGCCCCTGCAGGTGACATCGATTTCTAGGAATAACTGAATTAACATCTTAACTCAGCCAGATTTGCTTGAACAGGGTGACAATTTCTCAACCAGAACCTTTAAGAATAGCTTACTGACCTTGAAAGCCATGTGAGCATAAGGAATCTGCTAAATTTTCCCCTGCAGGTGATCTTGAATACTTCCCGACACATGGACCTGACAAATTCGAAGAATTGGTTGGTAAAAATTTCTCCCTCCACGTGTGAACTTGAAATTGTAAGACTTTGATGCGGGGAACGTGACTCTCAATGACCTCGACCGAGCTAACAATCTGTTTGAATTGTAGTACCCCTGCAGGTTGATTTCTACAAATTAACACATGGCTTGGACTCGATCAAAAGAGCGTTACTTTCAAGAATCACTCGCTAAAGATAAACTTTGACCTTGAATCGGGGTGCGTACGTGCACGAACTTTGACCTTGAATAATGTGAAAAACTGTAGGTAATGTGATGACCTTGACCTTGAAAACCCAATGTAGTGACTTTTTCAAATCTAGTTACTTTTCTTGTGACAAAGTCAGATTAGTATCCCACTATTGACCTTGAAGAACACCCCTATACCCTCAATTGAGTCCCCATACGTGACCTTGAAGAATTGTAATAAATGAATTAACACCAATTGCTTGGTGACCTTGAGTACTGTGGAGTAAAGTACGTATGCGTAAAGCCCAAACACACGAGTCGTGCAATATGACCTTGAGGGACTTACTTCAGATGTCAATGAACTAATTGCGTGACCTTGAAAAGATCAGTGACTGAACATTTTCTGCCACGGGGCCTTGAAATTTCCCGCCAAATTAACACATGACAGCCAACTTCCAAGAATTGCTTGAAACCGTTGAAAATTTCCTGTCAAATTAACACATGACTTTGACTCATCCAAATTCCAGGAGTTGCTTGGTGACCTTGAACATTTCCTGTTACGTAGCCCTGAAGACTTTGATGCAGGGAACGTGTACGTGGCCTTGAAAACCGTTGACTTCGACGTGTAGAATGTGAGTTAGTATCCCCATAAGTAACCTTGAAGGATATATGCAGGCAGCGTGTACAGTGTGCCCTTTGAAAGCCTTTAGATAGGTAATGTGTACGATGCCCTTGAAGTAGAGGCAGGCAATGTGATGACCTTGAAACCTTCGATGTGGACAATCTGTGCGAGAGCTTAAATGACCTTGAAAAACCAATATAGTAACTTTTTTAATGACTTTCTTCAAATCTAGTTACTGCAATCACTGTGACCTTGAGGAATATACTTTGATGCAGGCAATTGTACGCTGACCTTGAACTTGAAAATTATTGACCTTGATGTGGACAATATGTACGAGAAAGTGTATTATTATTATCAAAAGTGGGCTAGAGGTGCAGTACCTATTCTACTATTTTTGGAAAATATGTACAAAATTGATCGTTACTAAGATTCAATTCATTGAAAGGAACACTTAAATTACACCATAAGAATTTTTTTCCGCGTCGTATCAAAAAATTTCGTAGAACATAATTAATGTATAATTTAAAATTATATGTCTTACTATTTTTATATATTTGAAATATGCAATTGTTCCAAAAATATTTTCTAAAAAGCAAATAAACCCCCTCTCCGCCACTGGATTGTTCCAAAAATATAATTAGCTCCAGGAAGAATTCAATCAGACTTAAATACGAAATCTCAAGTACGCAGTCTTGTCATAGATACTAATTCGTATCCATACAAGTAGAATGAGGACAGTCTGGAAAAAATGGAGTGGAAGAAGTCACGCCCACTTTAAACACGTGCCCCATCCCATTTCCCGCCCTTTTTGACGGCTTCTTTTTCGGCGCTATTTTCAACCCGTTGATGGCATTTTCAACCCCTTGATGGCATTTTCACCCCTGGAGGGTAGGAAACCGCAGTAGCTTTGCGCTGTCATACAGTACTCTGATTGGAGGGCCTGAGAGTAGGCCACGCCCCTTGGTTTCTGATTGTGCATAGGCTCCGCCAGTACGCCCCCTGGTTTCTGATCGGTGGCGGTCATTTTGTTTTGTCGGACGTTTTATCATGGCGGGACCGGTATAGGAAGCCGGAACTTGTTCTCGGGTCTTCAACCCTTGGCGGGAAAACTTGAAATTTGAAATGCTATCGGCTTTGTCGACCATTTTTGTACTTGTATTGTATTGTATTATTGTATTGTAATAAGGGGCCCTCACACTATCTCGTAAGACAGGTGTAAGACGGCGGAACCTGTTCTCGGGCCTTCGCTCCTTGACAAAAGGCAGAAATTAATCAAACCAGTCATTCGGACAATCAAATCATAACCTGTATATACCTAACTCCTAATGCTCGTTTTATGTTTGACGTTTATGAGAATACATGCGCAGAATTTTAAAGTAGAAATCAATTTTCATTATGAATACTGTTTTAAATATTACATTTCCCGTAAATAACGGTAATATCAAGTTTAATGACCTCATACATTGTTTTAGGTTGGATCATTGGATATTTATTTAATAGTTTGAGTGTAGTTTAACTGATTGAATTTAAGGCAGACATTCATTAGATTCAATAGTATAGGCTTTGAACGTATACACATACGGTTGCTGCTTTCTGCATTAATTGTCTTTATAGTTTAAAAAATTACATATTTAGGGAATTAATAAAATTCCTATTTTCAACAAATGGCATGTTTGTAGTGCGGCTATTAATGTTGGTAAGGGACTAAATTTGATGTTTGAGATAAACCAGTGCATACAACGTGTTCCAGTTTATCTAGTGCCTAGATACAGTGTCTTGCCACTCAGGGGCGCCGTGTTAAGTTTATGTGTACGGAGTGTTCAGGTAACCATCTACAAATTACGGATTTAATCAAGATTATATATTATATTTAGGCAAAATCTTATTAGCGAGATAAATGATCGTAACCTTAGATCTCGTAACGTAATTATACATGGTGTTGAAGAATCACAGGTAGCTAGCGATTTACTGAAGCACGATCTTGAAAAAGTAAAGGAAGTCTTTGTTAAGATAACCCCTCTCCCTATTGAAAATGTAAGTTTGTACAGATTAGGCCACATCAATTCGGCACGACCTAGTCCGATAAAGAAGTTCTCAGTACTAGAGAAGACGCATTGATGCTGCTTAAAAATAAACGTAAATTACTTCGCGATTTAGGAAATCTACCTTTCCTGGCAAAACTATCATGCAGCGCGATTATAAAAAATCTTTACGTTCACTACTTCAACGATCGATAATGAAGAAACCAATCTACTATAAAATATATACGCAATGTTCCTAAAATTGTTAACAAATCGACAAAAAAACTGATCTACCATACGATCAATTATTTCCCTTAATCCTAAAAAAATATATTTTCAAAATATTCGTGGTTTAAGAACTAAAATCGGAACTTGATACACATACCTATGCGTTTGAGTGCGATTATGACTATCTTCCTTGTCGCATTAGATGCTGACGTAACCGATAATGAACTATTTTCGCAAAAATTTAATGTCTTCAGATGGAATCAAATATACTTGTAATTGTGTTGTTTTATACATACTAGTTCTTTATATACCTACGAGTACAGAGTTTAGTCATCATGAACCTTTTAGAACAAGGTTATTGCTTAAATAATCTAATAATATTAGTCGATTTTTATCTTTCTTATTTTAATAACGGCACAGACCTAAAATAACAAAAATGAACAATTTTATTCAAAGAAACGTTATAATTTTACAAATACAGATTTTGTTAATTTGTATACTAGTCTTCCTGATACTGATTGGGGTTTTTTACAACACTTTTCAAATACTGACACTGCATGTGAACAATTTTATAATGTACTTATTTCACTATTTGATATTATTGTTACCCATAAGAGTAGAGTAGTAAATATCCCAAATGGTTTACGCCTGAAATTATATTCAACGTTAAACTAAAATCAAAGTATTTACAGAAATATCGAATATCTTCTCTAAATAATCACTTATACGAGTATAAACATCTTAGAAAACTAATTAAAGTGCAAATTAGGAATGCTTATAAAAATTATACAGGGTATCTGTGTATTACACCGACAACGCTTAACTGTAGATTCAGGGGATAAAATAAAGACGATTTAGCAAAATATGGCCGACTTTAGGTCATGGCCTCCTAGATTTTTACGATTATGACGTCATAGTATCATACAGAACTTTTCCTATCGACAAAATCATAACAATTGAAAGCTGTAATTCCATAGAACATTAATTTTTCAAGAGAAAAGCCCCCTTGCAAATTTTCTCTAAAGTTAGCCATTTTTGAGAAAAAAACTGTTTTGAGAAACCCTGAAAATCGTTAAATCGGAATGGCTATTAGAGCAATATTTCGGCAGAATTCCCATTTTAATTAAAAAAATTCTTAAATTTTGGTAAATTTGTCGCTGAGAATAATCATTTTAAAATTTTGTTGCTGAATAATACTTTCATCACTGTAGCAATGTGGAAGAACGTATTTCATGTCAAACAAAAGATCTAGTGTGTATTTAAATAAATGCTCGCCTTTACAAAGAGTTTATATGATCACGCATTTTTTTTAAACCAACATCGAAGGTGGCTTTTCTCATGTGATATCTAATGTTTTGCCTAATCTATCAGTTTAATTGTTTTTTTACTACAAGAACACATACGAAACATATCACGTTTAAATTTCGTTTTCCTTGTTTTTTGTTTCGAATACTCTAGTTACTATTCGTAAAAATGAAATATTCTTTTAACGAACTCACCGATATGCATTTAATATTTGGAGAGTGTGTAACACCCTAAACGAATGTACAATAATTGTTTTATTAATTGCCCTGGTTTGCTAGCTCAGGATCACAGGGGAGGTTCAGTTTGAAATTTTCAACACTCCAGTGTATGTTGGGTTGCCTAGATTTAGAATCCAGTAACACAATGTATTAAGAATATAATTTGTGAATTAAAACAAATTTATAATACTTTTAAACACTAAAAAAAACAAATAATTATTCTGGGTTCTAAACTAGAATTAAACTCAATTCGGTAATTTAAGTTGGACGTCGGGGTCTGGCTTCGGGTTTGATTACACCTGGTCGCACTGTAACAAATGCCATTAAGCATGTGTCTGTTATTTTTCGCGGGTTTTCTTTTAGTAAGTGTAATAATAATTAATTAACAAGGATGACTGTCGGTCGGGTTACTGGTGGGGGTGAAGATAAATGGACCGAGTGGTTTTTATGAGAGAGCAGAGAGGAATAACAACTTCAGTCAGGTAAGGCAGTGATCCTATTATGTTTCTTTGCGATAATGAATTTGTGGGTGATTACAAAAATAGGGGTGAAATCTGTGTGACTTAGAGGAGGTTTAATCAATTAAATATAATTGTTTGACATTGATGGGAAAGTTGTGGTACTTAAACAGGTTAGGATAACCCTTGACCTACACTAACATTTGCAATTGTTATAATCAGCTGTTTGTTAATGTTGTAGAATTTGGGTGTTTGGAATATGACTTGATTTTTAATGGATATTATTAAAATAGATTGCACACAATTGTACTAAATGAACTATGTATAATAAAATGTGATTTATTTAACTGTTTTGGTGTATTATGATTAATCGGGTAACTAAATGGAGAAATTTTAATATAAAGTGTAAATCATGTGAAATGGAAATATGGTGCATTAAATTATGTTTAATAATTAGTACTGGGGTTAGACTAAACAGAATTTTTGTGAAGTTTATCCTGGGGTGTTATCTTGAAATTACAGGGCCATGTGAGTGGATAATTTGGTTTCGATACCAGGTGGTAGAGGTTCGGACAAGAGTTCAAGAGGGTGTGTAACAGAGAGAGGATATAGGGGTAAGTAGTATTCGGATAAGTGTCTGGTGACGGTATAAGTTTTATATTGAGATTCCGGATTAAATGGATATCTAATGATTTCTATACACCCTTCGTGGTAGTAACACCGGACAGATGTTAGATAGGAATCAGGTTTATACAAGGGTAATAGGGAAAATTATAGGGATATGATTTATACTAATCTGGTAACGGTAGGAATATTATATTGAGAAACTGGATTAAATGGATAACTAATGATTTCTATACACCCTTCGTGGTAGTAACACCGAACAGATGTTAGATAGGGACAAGGTTTATACGAAAATTATAGGGATGTCACAGTATAGGATTACCTTACAATTGGGGTCGAAACCACCATTAATAAAGCAATACTATTAACAATCTTTATCTATCCTTCGAGGTACGTACGCCGATAGGGCAGATTTGAGATTGTTTCTCGGATACTAGGGTTAGAAGTAGAAGTAGAACCACGTTACTGGGTAAGTACTTACTACTCCTCGTGGTACAAACATCGAGAAAGTGCAAATAGCTACTTACGTTTCTGGAGAATTATTTTGAACTGGCTCTAGGATATCGAGAGATCAGGAAATATGTCAGGCAGGTTAGAATGGAATTAATGACAGGCAGGTTATAATAAGCAGGCAGGTAATTTGATATTTACTGGTTAGGGTTTCTAGATCAAGTTGAATCAAATTCGAATTGAAATAGAATAGAATGAGTGATTTTTTTTTAATCGGCTTTCAATGTTACTTGTAACAATTACACCTCTTTCCCGTAACTGACACTTCAGGGATACCGCAAGGGTCAAATCTCCGTCCACTTTTATTTGTATTATTTATTAATGACCTTCCTGAGAAATTAATTGTAGTAACTTGCTCTGATGATTTTAAAATTTATTATTCTGTTACTTGGATCGATGATTGTGTTTTGATTCTGCAGCAACACGGTGCCCTTGTCGGTTGGTGTGTCATAAATGGATTGTCCCTAAACATCCCTAAGTGCAAAGTAATTACTTATAGTGGTAAATCTAAACCACTTGAATTATGATTACTACATCAGTTCAGTTAAAGTATGCAGAAGCAAGGGTATTAAAGATCTACTATTTCTACAGCGAGTTAAACTTTGTTCAACATATAAACAGTATTTCAAGATCTTACATATCAACACTTGGTTTTATTTTACGAAGCTGCAAATCGTTTCTTATCCTAAAAACCATGCATTTATTAATCTAGTCTTACTTGATTTTGTAAATAATTTTTTCACTTGTTTAGTTATAAATGATGCGATAAGAAAATTACTGTATAATGCTTGTTTTTCAACCATTCTTCTCTGATAAATAAAGCGTTTTAGTCAACTTCTTTTCAGAAAAACTTTGAGTAAAAAAATCTGCAATCACAGGTATATTCTACTCTGTTTTATCGTATTTATCTTTTAACATAAAGATAATCCTGTCTGTTGTTGTCTTTTAGATATTTACTAAAAGCTGGCACACGCATCGTGCATTAACAATAATAGTTTCGATGTAGATCTAATTTAAAGTGTCTAGTTACCTGCTTACTTAATTGCTGCTCGTTTATTTATTTAAAAGTAATTTGTGCGCGCGCGTGTGTGTGTGTGTGTGATTAATTGACCATACAAATAAATAAGGTATAATTTTCGAATGTAAAAGTGTTGACCGCTTAGATAGAGAATCTGCCTGTATAAAACGTTAGGGTACAAAATGATTACTATTTCACCTAATATTTAGACCTTAATGTCTTTTGCAGCAGCAAATTTTTAAAATATTTGTAAGCCTATTAATTAACACGAACGTTGACGGCTCATGGCTACTTTCCAATTCATATAAAATGAAATTGTATAACTGTTTAATAATAATAACTGCATTCCGTAAAAACAGTTTTATCATATAGGTGAAATCTTTTAAATGGATGTTGTAAATAACAAAACATCGTTTTATATAAATTCTCATAAGGTGGCTTTAAGTAGTCTGCGAAAGGGAAAGGTAAATACCAATTGCAGTAAGCTGATAGAGATAATTAGGTTTGTATATTTACATTCTACAAATTAGTTAATGATGGTGGCAGAAACGAATAGCCAGTTTTATATCAACTATTCATAAGTAAAAACACAAAACGGGTTTAGTAAACTGTATAAAATATTTAAATATCTAGTTTAGTTCTCCAACACAGTTATTATTAGAACAGTCGAAATAAAAACACGTCTGAAGGTATTCGTATTATTTTTAAAATCTATTTTACTTGATATTGTTCACAAAAATGCCAATAAAGATTTTCATGTGGAGTAGGCTGCCATAAACCAACCAACTCTGCATCAGCTCTTATTCTACTCGATCTCTACTCATTTATTTAGTTAATTAGATAAAGGTGTGTGTTACGCTATTTTTTATTAAATTAATTAATAGCATTATGCGGTACGTATTTGTTAGTTTTAAACTTCGTAGTTAATAAACCGTTACAACCTTTTGTCTTTTATTTCCGTTATAGCAATTTGGTATTTTGAACAGCGCCTGATTTTGAGCAGGCAAGCTATAATTAATTAAACCAAATCAGTATTTTGGAATTGTAAGTTGGTTTTCGTAAACTGTAAGGTATGATCTGGTTTTATTGAGATTGATTTAGTTGATTGATTTATTGATTGATTGAATTGTTTGTTTGAGAAAGAACCAAGGGAGACATGCATGATCAACTTCTATTGCAGAAAATGTTCATTAGTCTACATCACTAGATGGCGCCACAAACAAACCCTAATTAGTCCTACCGCTAAGTGACGCTACATTTATTACAGAAGAAATATTCATTAGTCCATGCACCACCAGATGGTCCTACAAGCAAATTCAAGTTTCGCAACAAGGGGGCCACGACAATAGGGCGCAGACCTAACACAAGTTCTTACAAGTTAGTATTAGAGCGCCCTTATTTAAAATTTCCCACCGTAACCATTGCAGAGCCTTAAGCCTCCAATCAGAGCTCAGAAGCTGGGTGGGGACAATCAGAAGCTAATTAGGTGAAAGGGCTGTCCTTAGGACCTCCATTCAGAACATTCTATGCGCACGCATGTATCTACCTTCCAGGGGCTGAACTACCAAAGAGGCTCTTAATACAACCAAATTAGGGTGAAAATTCCATCAAGGGGCTGAAAATGCTCTCCGAAAAGAAGCCGTCAAAACAAATTGGCCGACAAAAATACGCCACCCACGTGGACGAGTAAAAAAGTAAAGGAGGAAGGTGTCCCAGTGTGCGGGGCTTGTGACGTAAAAAAGTGAAAGTTAAAGTGCCGGTGTTCTACTAATGACTCATGCTATAAAGTAGGTACTTTGTACATTTAAAGTAAACTTTCCGAATTTTAGATTGAGAATGGAGTTATTTATTCACCGAGTAGGAATTTATCTTGTATTCTGTGATCATATAAAATTTCTATCAGCTTTAGCCTGGTGTCCATATAATTCTACGGCAACATTTCTTCGAAAGAAAATTCTTCGAAAACTTAGTTCTTGGACAGTGACATTCTTCGAAAAATTTGGGAATATAAAATTGTTAGATGTTTAATTATGTGTTAAGCATTAATGAAAAGCGATCACTCAATATGACCCAGTACAACTACATAAATACGGGGATCTTAGTCTACATTTTACTTCTTAATTACCTTTAGGAGTAGTTGCATTTCTTTCACAATAATAACTGCGATTTGAATAATGCTTATAAAATCATTAAATTTTAGGTTACGACAATGAATATAAAATTATTAGAATGTTTAATTAAGTGTTAAGCATTAATGAAAAGGGATCAATAATTATGTCCCATTAAAAGTAAATAAATGTAGGGAACTTAACCTGTCTTTTACTTCTTAACTCATCATTAGGGGTAGTTGTATTTTTCACAATAATAGCTACAAATTGCATATAATGAGAATATCTCAACATTTCTATAAATACTGACAATAGTAAACCAGACTCACTTATTACACGACAGTGTATCGACAGCAATGGCTCCTCAATTTGTGAATAGTGAAAAAGGGAAACGAAAGTTGTTTTTTAAAAATCATGTATACAATGTACATAACGAAGTATATTGGAAATTTTCAAACTACCAAGTGCAGAGCAACAATAACAACACGTCGTGAAGTTGTTGTGTCTAACGGTCGAAAGCAACATAATCATGCCAGAAAATCTGCAATAATTGGGTATGACAAAATCTTAAATGCAATAAAGGATGCTGTACTCAATATTCGTGAAACGCCGCACACTATTTTGACCAATGCTTCAGCAGGTGTGAGTCTTGCCATTACTAGAAGACTGCCTCCAATAAATTCTATAAAACAATATCAGAAACGATCGCATGAAACAAAACACAGGGGCTGCACATTCCCTTAAATAAACAGCCACAGCCAACAATTAACCTAGAAACAATGTTAATAGACTACGAAGTGGCAATGATTAGTGCTATTGGAAACCAGTTTCCTGAATTCAGCAATACGGGATGCTTTTTTGCTTTTGTCAAAGTATTCATCGATATATACAATCAGATGGATTACAACAAAGGTACGAGACAGATGTTTATTTTGCACTATCAGTGTGTCATCTTCCGCCACTGGATAGGTGATAGCGATATATTTTCACCAGAAACGCAACCAATATTGGATTACATTGAAGATACATGAATAGGTAGGCCACCGCCGTCGTTCAACTCGATTTTCACAGGAAATGTGAAATTGTTATAATACTTCTTTAGAAGATTTACCTACTCTTAAGGGACAGCACCAAAGGTTTCAAGAAGTGGTGTATGGTAATCATCTTAATATATGGAGATTTATTTATACCGTCAAAAAAGGATAAAACATAATTGTAGTAAGAATTGGACAGTACCATAGCGGCCAACAACCACCTCGTGGAAAAAATAAATATCGAGATTGGGCCTAAGACGACTGGTGTCTAACTGATTAAAACATATCTGTGGAATTACACGTAATCTCTTTTACTAAATAATATATATATATATATATATATATATATATATATATATATATATATATATATATATATATATATACATATACACAGGGTGTGGTTAAAAGTAATGGCAGATACAGTTATGTTAAAAATCTGAAATTACGAAGCTGTAGGTTTTGGATGACGCTGAGTTCAAATACAATATTGTCCTGAATGTGGCACCTCCGGTTATACCGGAAGTAGACGTCAACTTTGTTATTTTAAATGGAACCTAATATTTTTTATTTTATTTTCGAATTCTACATGGAATTCTAGATAAAATTTGTGCACAATGTCTTACACCAAAAATGAAGTATTTTCGAGATATTTCGATTTTTGTAAAAATTTTGAAAAAATGTAAGTCCACATTGAATAACGATATCTCCATTAATAACGAAGGTAGTGACGTGAAATTGTAACCAATAAACAACAAGCTCTTGCCCATTATCTGCATATATCCATCTCATTGATATTTAATACAGGGTGTTTTAAACTTAGTCACCAACATGCACAATTTAAATCATTTATAAGTTGCTTACTTTAAATAGAATACCCTGTATTTTATTACATTTTCCGCTGTATTTTTTTAAGCCAATTCGTTTGGTATCAGTATTCCCTATACCTAAATCCAACCACTTTTGAGATATTCCATTATCTCAGTTAAAACGTAACAACACTTAATTATTTCACCATTAGTAAAGGGTAGGCCATGATTTTCATTATTTAAGGTGATATTTTGTTATTTTTTCATAAGTTATTAATTCTGAAAAGTAACCAGTAGCCTGAAAGGATTATTAATTGTGGATATCATTAAAAACGTTGACTAGGTATTTTGTATTAATTTAATTAGATAACTTACAAACAAAAATAACTAAATGTAATATTAAACAAATAAAGTTTTATGATAAGTGTTCAAAATTAATTGTGTTCGTTAATAAACAAAATCCATCCAGTCGCGGGGCATTTTTAGGGGCTTACAAAATTAAAAAAATTCATTGCTTCAAATTTGAAAAAGTTCCAAAAATTAAAAAACAAACTAATACTTTTTGTATAAACTAAAAATAAAAAACAAAAAATCAACAGTGGCGCACCATTTTCAGAGTGCAAAATTGTGTCGAGTATTGAGGGTGTTTAAGATCGCTAAGTATAAATCATTTATCAAAATTAATATTCAAAATGGCGGATCAAAAATGGGGGATTGTCCTGTTTAAAAACAGATATACTCAAATTCAGGTATTGTGGGCTTTGAAGTTGCTTATTACAAATTGTTGGTCAAAATTTGTTTACATACCTAAGAAAGCATTATGGTAGATAATATGGCAGCAGTTTTATTCTTTATACTAGCTCGATAATGCAAAAATCTTAAACATAAAAAGATCAAATTACTGGTTAACATTTTCATTCGAAAAGAGATTTTCTTCGAAGAAAAGTTATCGATCAGTCAAACAGTCCCTGTACCAAAGATCCAGATCACAGCGACGGTTATTACGGATTTTTGGGAGTTAGTTTTGGTAAGTATAAGGCTTTTAAAGCATTCTTTCAGCTACTTTATGCCTTAAAACAATCCACGGCCTTCTCCAGTGGGCTATCTCGGCAACTCGCGTTACGCGACACTTAGTGCGGTTTGTGCACGTAACATGATATCTGTATTGATGGTAACCTAGAGAGCTCTAACATAAATAGTGAAAGGAGTTTACTATTTTTTTAACCAATCTGTTGATGTTTTGAATTTAAGGAAGCTATGCTGCGGAAACTCAAAATAGCACACCTCGTTAACATTTATCCATAAATCAAGTACCTACTGCACCTCACTCCAATGTAATGACGAAAACTAATAACTTGAATATTCATTAATTCGATAGTGTGTTAATCACCTTAACCTTCCGTCGGGCGCAACTAATCTGTGAGATGAAGTCACGAGTTTTTTTTTGCACCAATCAGCGAGATCGGAAGGGAGTGTAGTGAGTCTCCTAGTAGCTTCCTTCCTCCCCCCCCCCCCACTTACAAAAGATCGTTTTCGGTTTTTCTCCAGTACTTCGCTGAGTGTCGTGAGGGGTGATTAATTTCTCAGATGAATCGCGCCCGATCGTATAAGTACTTTTGATTTTCGAATTTTCACTTTTTTTGTTTATATTTCCTTTTTTAAACCTAAAATAGCATGTATAACAAGTTCTAGTCACTAATTTAGTGATATTGACCTTTATTTACTGTAAGATACAAATATTAATCTGTCAGATTATTGCGCCCGATCGTGTAATAGGATTTTTTTTTCTGAAAGGAATGGCTTCTTTATCAAAGCAATCTACTACCCCAATGGCTTCAACATCAAAACAACCTCCTCCTCGAAAGTTTGACCTGCGGAACTCTGCAGACTTGGCGGAAATCCATCTTATTTTGTGGGATGAAGACGAAATAGTGGCTAATGAGAACAATGGAGATGACCAGTCCGACACTGATACTGAAGAAAATGTAGAAGAAAGAGAAGAGGATTCTAATACTGACCAAGACGGTGAGAGCTCTAATGAAGACGAAACGGCTGGTCAAGAATTTTATGTAGGTAAGGATGGAACTAAATGTTTTGTTGCGATTACCTGGCCCCACTGGAAATGCTCGGAATGCAAGGTCCCCAAATGAATGGTGGAATAATCTTTTTTCGAATGACGTAATTGAATTGATTGTATATAAATATATACATTGAGAAAAAAAAGAAAACTATTCAAGAGAAAGGGATGAAAAACTTACTGATTTGATTGAATTTCGCAGTTTTATTGGTTTGCTCTGTCTTGCAGGCGTTCTAAGGAGCAATAGACAGTCGTTAGAAGAGTTATGGGCTTAAGATGGTTTTGGTGCACAAGTTTTTCATTTGGTAATAAACTTGAAAAGGTTCAAGTTCCGTATGAAGTGTACTCGCTTGGATGACGTAAATACGCGAGATCAGAGAAAACTTTGCGATAAACTAGCAACAGTTCGCGAAATTTTTCACCTGTTTGTAACGAACTGTCAAAAGAGTTACTCATCTGGAAAAGATGTTACTGTAGATGAAAAGCTGGAGGGGTATCGTGGGAGATGCTCATTTATACGGGACATCCCATCAAAACCCAATAAGTACGGTATCAAGATTTATGCTGCCGTTGAGGCCAAAATGTTCTACACACATAACTTAGAGATATATGCAGGCAAACAGCCAGAAGGTCCCTTTGCGATAAGCAATAAGCCGCAAGACGTGGTCATGAGAATTGTTCAACCGTTGTGTGGATCAGGACGTAATATAACGTGCGACAACTGGTTCAACAGTTACGAATTAGTGCAGGCTCTCAAAGCAAAAAAAGTTGTCATTGTTGGGAACCTTGCGAAAAAACAAACGTCAGCTCCTCCTGAATTTGTGAACACAAAATCTAGGGCTGTAAATAGTAGTCATTTCGGTTTTACAAAGAACTGCTCACTTATGTCATTTGTGCCGAAAAAATGGAGAAATGTGCTTCTAATTTCAAGCATGCACGATGACGATCAACTTGATGCAGTCACACGAAAACCACAAATGATTTTGGATTATAACGCCACGAAATCTGGAGTCGATGTAGTTGACAAATTGTGCGATACCTATAATGTATCAAGACATGTACGAAGATTGCCAATGGTGGTTTTCTTTGCACTACTAAATATAGCAGGTATTAATGCAGAAGTGATATATGTCTTCATCCCGATTCAAACACCAGCAGAAGGCAAGATTCTTTGAAAGCTCTATGCAACGAGCTGGGTTTGGAACAACTCCAAATAAGGAGCATTCAAACAAGGGGAATGCCTATTCAACTACAAAACGAACTACGTGAGTTCCAGCCTGCCTCCCGACATCAGGATATGCCTGCACCTGCATGCCACGACGGATAGAGGACGAGGTGTTCCAAATGTCGTCAAATGAAAAAAGTTCGCTATTCAAAATATAAATGTCTGAAATGTAATGTTGAAGTATTCTGTTTGCCAAAATGATATGTGAAAAATGTTATTATTCAGCTTTCATAGCTCATTATTTCATTATTTTTATGATTATGTCGATTTGTTTTATAAAGTTAAAGTGAATTTTGAGTTATGTTCTTGAGAAAAGTTTTTTTGGAACACTTTGATGATTTGTTCAAATTTGTAAATGAAAACTGCAAAGAAATATTAAAACGTTATCTGAAAGCATAAATAAACGCAAATATAAGTGAAAAGTTAAGTTTGAAACGTTTTTCTTTATCTACACTCAAAAATTGCATTAAATGTATACATTAATCTGTCAGATGAATTGCGCCCGATCGTGTTAGGATTTGCATTGCGCCCGACGGAAGGTTAAAGCAATAAAGAAATAAGAAGCACAATTCTGTGATGCACAACTTAATATTTGTCCCTTTAAAAAGGTAAAGATTTTACATCAGGATCTATAGAATAATGTGTTTATTCAGCTTAGAATCGTAATCCAAATTTATTAAATTTGATTAATAATAGTTAATACTAACAAATTATTACATTGGTTGTAGTTATTCACCACACACAATCGTGAAATCCAAATTAAGCAATAACATCAAAAGGTATCCAATTATAGGCTTAAATGATACCTCGCTTCGAAGTTCCTTTGGCAATGCGGTTTAACCAAAACTTACTCATTAACTTTTAGCTGCGCTTATTTTATTAATAGCACCTTCATATTAAGCCACAGTAAAATTTGTATTCACTAATTAAACTTGATTCTAATAAAGATGTTTTCTCCTAATAACGTTATACTAAAGTATGAAAACTGACAACCATCAACGTCAAACCGTCACGATTAACTTCAATGTATCAAACGACAGCTAGAATTGCTATATTATGTACAAAACGGTGAGAAGTTTGCTCAAATAATTATAACTTGTCTATTAAAAGGGAAATTGTAATGATCTAATTACTTCATGGCGTCGATGACATTCTCTTATTAATTCAACTGATTCATATACCTAAGATATAATCTACTAATGTACGGCTCTTAAAGAACGAAACATAATGCTGATTTTTAATCACTAGATAAGATGAAAATATTCTTTTTGTAATCGTTACTTTTAATACATAAAGCGAAAAGTGGTATATAACTAAATACATACACTTTTTTATTTATGTATTTAATTTGACATTTGTCAACAAATATTTCAAAATTTAATTTTTTTCTAATTTTATGTAAACGATTACAAAAAATTTTATTCGCAACACGTGCGCTGTCACCTTTTGGTGCTCGGTCATATTTTATCCTCGGCTACGCCTCGGGTAAAAAGAACGACCTCGCATCAAGAAATGTGTAAACAGCGCACTAGTTGCGAAATCTACTATTATGCTTAGCAGACCCAAATTTCACTAGGATGAAACTTCAGCATTAATTTAGTGCTATTTATTACTTGTTCCTTGAAAGGAAAGGGGATAGCTATAACTAAATTTTATAATATGCTGCACTGTCTCTGGGAATATTTTAACTACAGCTTCTGAATTATACCGATCTGTAGCTGATATCTTTTACCTTTAGAATAAGTAATGATGTTGTTTCATAGATACGGACACGTGTTCAAAAATTTCGTATACGGGCATCTAGGCATCCAAATGTACAGTTTAATACCGGGAAATTCTAAATTCCCTGGACAAAACATTAGATGTTCTAGTTAGTACTTTTAATAACTTATTAAAAACACACCTACGCCCAATACCTGCAAAAGCAGTAGACCTCAATATGTACCACCCTTATGGAGTGTACAATTATATTTTGTACTTGCCTTTGTCGGGAGCTCTTAATCTTCAGAGGGGGTTCTCTACTGTCACTACAGAAGTAAATGATGGGTTGCCTGTTATTATATAAAAATTTACACAGTAAATTGTAACAAATATATTCACAAATAATAAAATAGATGTGCAACAGGTAAAGTAACAACAATGAAATTAAGAATAGTTCTGTACATAAAACCAAACTAAACGGTATCCCAAGGTATCAAAGGTAATCATTCTTTGTATATATTATATTAGTCGAAAATCTACAAATCGTCTTCATTATGGTGCATGTGCTCCAAATTAAAATGTATGTTACGTCTCAAAAAGGATGTGCACATCAGCAAGTTTTCAAAACTTTCGGCGTTCTTGAAACACTATTCTGTTCAGAGAAGTCATTAGTGTTTTCAAAAGAGCACTTACTTAATTTTTTCTTGAAGCACCCAACGATACATACTTATGAAGGTAAATTTTTACTTTTGAGATTATTCTTAATAAATATGATTACATTTTAGGTAGTTGCAATATTTGGTGTGTTTACATAAAATTGTACAATCTGTGTGTTTGGGATATTAAAGAA
The DNA here is from genome assembly GCA_036346205.1 of Vesta saturnalis. NCBI lineage: Eukaryota > Metazoa > Arthropoda > Insecta > Coleoptera > Lampyridae > Vesta > Vesta saturnalis. Next base: position 1,591,641 of record JARFJB010001728.1, on the reverse strand, counting down.
GAATGTTCTGTCTTTGTGGTTTATATTAGAGGTACCAAAACACATAGACCCAGGGTTTTTACCATATTAAACGATGACTGTAGAGTAAACTATATTGACATCATTAAGTACATGAGTTTAAGACTGAAGCATGTGAAGATTGAAAAGTTTTTTTTTATTTTACAATGGGTGTAAATTTGCCTGTAATCCTATTGGCATTAAGCCATTTGGTCAGATTCTTCGACAGATTGCCAAGTATTTAAATATTCCCAATGCCGATCAATACCAAGGGTATTTATTTCGTAGAACTTCTGCCACATCTTGGCAGACAGTGGAGCTGACATTAGAACTTTAAAACGGCATGGAGATTGAAAAAACGATATTGTTGCTGAAGGGTAGGTGGCAGACTCCATCGAAAACAAGAAGAATTCAAGCGAATACCTTCTTGAAACATCTGGGGAAATTCCAATTGCACCATTAATATTATCATCAGTAAACAATAATTTCTCTAATATTACATTAATTACAGATCATATTCTAACTGTAGTATTAATATAAATAAATAATTTGTTCAATTTCTGTGTTTGTATTTCGTCGTCAAGACGACTTTATGGTGAAAATAAAATATGTGAATGTGTAATGAAGTGAAGAATAATTTATACTCAATGGAGTATTTTCGGTGGATGTAATTAAATCAGGAAAACTAAACTAAATAGCAGGATTATGTCAGGCAGGTTATAAGTAAATTCAAAAAAGGCAGATAATTCTTACTAGTCAGGAATGACAAGTGCTTTTCGTGAATGGGAGTGCGGTTATTTATAGGTGAATTGGTGAGGAGAAAGAAAGAAATGGGCAACTGATAGTATTTCTGAACGATACTACATTCAGTTGTGGAAGGAACTAGAACGTAAGTTTTGAGAGGAATTTATTTGTTAGGATAGGAAAAAAATTAATTGGTAGGATTTGTAGGATCATTACACACCACCCTCACCTGAGGGAAGAAGACAGATATTGTAAGGAAGGATGTCAGACGAATGGTAAATTTTTATGTCTTCTTTTTACATGGCTGAAATTGAGGAGGCAAACGTTCTGGCCTATGTGGTCCGTGTACTAGTGTTCTTTTTGGTGTTTGTCAGCGTCATCGGGATTCTGGTTCTGCAGCAAATTTGAGTTAATTTAAGTAGAACTACCTTTCGTTTTGGTGTAACGTTTAATTTCGTTTTGTTTGATTAGTAATGTTGCAATTTCTAGCTGTTATAATATGGTTTGCGTCTTAGTCGATCAGGACCATCGGTGGACAGATTTAAGTTAATAGCACCTTCATATTAAGCCACAGTAAAATTTGTATTCACTAATTAAACTTGATTCTAATAAAGATGTTTTCTCCTAATAACGTTATACTAAAGTATGAAAACTGACAACCATCAACGTCAAACCGTCACGATTAACTTCAATGTATCAAACGACAGCTAGAATTGCTATATTATGTACAAAACGGTGAGAAGTTTGCTCAAATAATTATAACTTGTCTATTAAAAGGGAAATTGTAATGATCTAATTACTTCATGGCGTCGATGACATTCTCTTATTAATTCAACTGATTCATATACCTAAGATATAATCTACTAATGTACGGCTCTTAAAGAACGAAACATAATGCTGATTTTTAATCACTAGATAAGATGAAAATATTCTTTTTGTAATCGTTACTTTTAATACATAAAGCGAAAAGTGGTATATAACTAAATACATAAACTTTTTTATTTATGTATTTAATTTGACATTTGTCAACAAATATTTCAAAATTTAATTTTTTTCTAATTTTATGTAAACGATTACAAAAAATTTTATTCACAACACGTGCGCTGTCACCTTTTGGTGCTCGGTCATATTTTATCCTCGGCTACGCCTCGGGTAAAAAAGAACGACCTCGCATCAAGAAATGTGTAAACAGCGCACTAGTTGCGAAATCTACTATTATGCTTAGCAGACCCAAATTTCACTAGGATGAAACTTCAGCATTAATTTAGTGCTATTTATTACTTGTTCCTTGAAAGGAAAGGGGATAGCTATAACTAAATTTTATAATATGCTGCACTGTCTCTGGGAATATTTTAACTACAGCTTCTGAATTATACCGATCTGTAGCTGATATCTTTTACCTTTAGAATAAGTAATGATGTTGTTTCATAGATACGGACACGTGTTCAAAATTTCGTATACGAATAACTGCCGGGTGATTGTGTTATAGACTTGCCTCCGAGGTGAACTGTCTCGCTGTCCAATGTTCTAGATAAACAGCGTGCTGGATCAGAAAATTCTTTAGTTATCTACTCATAATACTTAAAAATTATTAATTTTATTAAATATATAAATAAAAAGTTTACCTCGAGTAGAATTTAAACCTACGACGTGTACTTGGCTGGAGTAAAAATATAAGAACTTATAATAAATACTCATAATACTAATTTACCTCCTATGTCAAATCAAGATATTCAAACTTATATGGCAATTTCAGTCAACAGAATAATAATCTAGTTAAATTTAATGCTAACAAAACTCAGTGTTACCGTGTGTACGCCAGAAATGTGGATCATTTCCTCAATGGTACAGATCTTAAGATGTCAGACTATGTTAATAATGACTGTACCTTCAAATCTATCATGACTTGACCATCTTATATTCGCTACTGAAGAAGCTACTCGTGAAATAGGCTTTTTATTGATCTAAGCAGTACTTTGCTAGGGATACTCGGTTCGCCCATTCTCATCATCAATATGCGCTACATTTTTGAACTTGTACTAAACGGACGTAACCCACGTTCTTCTAAGAGACGTCTACACTCATGACCTTCCTAGTTCCTGTTTCTTTTTCACTTATGGTATGAAAAAATATAGGATAGCCGTTAAGGTAGCCGTTCGTAGGCGTTTATTGGCAGTCCAAAATCTTACCTTAGTAATTCTAGATATAAGTTTAAATCCATGCTTATTTATTCAGATAGGTGGTTCTAGTGACACATATACATTCCCATTAGCATCCTCCTGTGGGTTCCTCGGCCAAACTTATCCTGTTCACGACCACGATTAAGAAAAATTCAAACACATAACGTAAACGTCAGTTAACGCTCAGTTTCATATTGTCACAAACTCTATGAAACTCCTTATTATTTATTTATTGCAAGTTTTGTTATGAACGAATAAGTTCAAAGGTAAATATGTAATTAAAAATTATTATTAATTTTATTAAATACATAAATAAAAAGTTTACCTCGAGTAGGATTTGAACCTGTACTTTGCTAGAGTACCGCGCTACCAACTGCGCTATTGAAGTACAAGCCCCAATCGATGTAAATTTTGTCTTTATGTATGTAGAACTGACGTAAATTCTAAATTTAATTTTTTACTCTATAGTGGTTTGCCGAATTTCAGTTATTGTATCTTGTTATTCTTCCAAAGAATGAATTTTGTTCCCGAATACTTCATTTTAAGAGGAAATAAGAATCTGAAGGAGTCGAATAAAATGAGTTTAGGGGCGAAAGACGTTGACTAATGATATTATCGCCATAAAACTGATGAAAATATATTACTGCATATGTGCTTTTGTTGAAATAAACGATTTTGTAATTTATTGTTTCAAAGCTTTTATTCAAATATTAATTAAAATATTTTCTCTATACGTTTCTTCTGTTGCGTCCTGACAGAAACTTGCGTCAATTGTGTTGTCTTAGAATCTTTTTGAGGGTGTAATTTACTACAGTATAAAAAATAAGTACATAATTACTTATTCTATGGTTCAAATTTTTTTCTCGAAAACTACGCAAGATACACGCAAAACCCTCAGTTAAAATAAGTTGTGTTTCTCGTTGATTTATCTAAAAAAAGTTTCAAAATTGCAAAAAAACACTGAGTGTTGCCCCGTGAACACACACCAGGAATTAGTGTATCTTCCGTAATTGATCCAAAAGATGCTGAAGCATTTTTTGATAATAAGAAAAACAGTTCTTTAACAAACAACAAACACCCTGTATCTCTAAAACGAAGCGTTTTCGGACTATGTTTATAAAGCAAAAATGTGTATTTTGATGTCCCCTACCACGCCTAAAAGTTTGTCGGTATATTTATGGAACACCCCGTACACAGGAGTTTTTCGGGTAGACAAACATGAATATACATTTACTCTCAACGTAAAAGATAGAGGGCGCCACCAACATCTTACTCATGTTTCTGGTTTCTGCTGTATTTTTTGTGTGGATAAAGATTATGAAAAACAAAATTTCTGAAAGGTCGTTTTATTTTCGTTAAAAAGGTACTCTTATTATCGCTAAATGGTTCCGCTTTAGAGGAAAATGCGCTTACATTGAACTCTGCAGAATATACATATTTCATTTGCATAAAATTTAATACCAATTTAATGTAGTAGGTATCCATCAAAAATCGTAATTCTGATTTGAGTCGTTGTTGTTACTTGTTTTGAGTATTTCATTGTTTAAGTATTGGGTTTCCGTTTTAAGAATGTTACGACATAATTTGTTCTCAAGTAGTGAAATGAGTGATATAGTGGCAAATTATGCTCAACAAAATTTCAATGAACGTGCTGCGGACAGAAGTTACTGAAACATCTTTCCAAATCGTAGACAACCAGACAATTATTTTCAAGAATGTTTTCAAGATTTCGAGAAATAGGTAGTTTTCGTTCTCGCCAGCATTACGGACGGCCCATAGTGCATACCGTCGAACAAGAAGAGGTTTTAGATCTAGTTGAAATTGATTCGTCCATTAGCATTCGTGGAATATCTGCAAATACTGGGTTATCTTGCCGGGCAATATCAACTGTTTTGCATGAACAGCAACTACACCCGTACCATTACCCACCAGTATAAAATTTATTTCCAGATGATTTTTTGGCAAGAGCGAATTTTTCCAACTGGATTTTAAGCCATCATTGACTTGATCAATCTTTTATAAACAATATTTTGTTTACGGATGGGGCAACCTTTACCAGAAGAGGGGTATTTAACATCAGAAATTGCCATATCTGGTTTGACGAAAACCCAATCTCTACAACGGAGCGCCATTTTCAACACAAATTTAAAATTAATATTTGGTATGGGGTAGTGACGATTCTCCTGTGGGTACTTTTGAACTCCCAGCTAAACTGAATGGCCGCGAGTATCTAAACTTCCCTCAGCATAACTTGTTTCAAGTGCTGGAGGAAATTCCTTTAAACGTTCGTCGTGAGATGTGGTTTCCTCAAGACGGTGTCCCTGCCCATTATCCGCTCGCGGTGCGAAATCACTTAAATAATGTATTCCCGTATCGTTGGAAACGGGATACGGGACGCCTTCCCCCGCCCCAAATTTAAAATACGTAAAGTTTTATTTATTTAACAATATTCAACTTTTATAATAAATATTTATTGTACCTTGAGCGCAGTTATTAATGATTATGCCTGATGAACTTTGATGATTAATTCTAGCCGTGGTATTAGCAATATGAATATATGATGATGGCACTATATCAGTCATTCCCGCTGAGGTTGATCCTTGCAATATTTTTTCTGAAGCACTTATTTTAATACGAGAAGAGCTATCAATGTATTCTTCTGCAGTTGCGGAGGAACGCCAACGTCCATGTTTTTTAATTGCTAACATATCTACTCCTGACTGATCCATTAACGTTTCAGAAGTGCTTCGGAATCAGTGACCAGTATAAGAGTTAGGGTTTGATAGCTTCAAAAAAGTGGCAATTATACCATTTATATCTTTATTATACAATTTTCCAAATTTGTTTTTACCCACAGGCTGTACTGTGCGTTTTCCTGATGAGTGAAGCAGCAACCTTTTATGTGGTGTATGCGACGGTCTTAATGCATAATATTTCTTGAAGATGCCCATAATATCGATGCCATCAATTATTTTATTGGTTATTACAAAAGTCCTTGGAACATTATTTTTTGTATTCGGAATTTATATGGTTACGCAGTCATCTTTAACAGATATGTGGTCAACAAGCATTTCCACTAGTTCACCTCGACGACAGCAGCCATGTATTTCCATTATAAGCGTAACCTAATAAATTAATTAATTTTAACAAATTTAAACTAGGAAGGTTTTATTTTACCTTTCTCAACAGGTATTCTTCATGTGGCGCCTGCTTTATAAATTCAAGACACTTCTCATTTTCCAATACTTGCGATTTCTTAGAGACATAGTTTTATTACTTTTATTACTTTGATTATGGATTTTAACATCGAAAATTCTGACCATAATGTCCCAGGATTTATTTTTTTGCTGCGTTCAACCAGATGAGCGAGAATAATACTTTCTGTAGCATTTTTTGCCTTTTTGGTGCTTCGCCATTTACAATAGTTATTAAACCTCTTTTCGTACCGCGTCTTGGATTTCTCCGGCAATAAAGCTAATAGGTGCGTTTGTCGCTATTTCACGTAAGTCTGGTGGCGTGCACTCAAAATCACTATCATCACTCATTTTGAAGTTTAAAATTAATAATAATTGTATATTAAAATTTCAAAAGTTAAAAAAATTTCAATTGATTGATATTTGTTAAATAAGTAGCTGGATGAATACACCTGTAGTATATGCAACCAATTATACACCTAGTGAGAATCGAATTTGGTTTTATTTGTTAGTAAAAAAAATTGTTTGTAATGAAATCATTTATAAATGATCTTCAAAATATATACAAAATTTACCTGATTTCATTAAGTGAACAAAGCTTTTAATTAAACATAATTAAATGTTTCATGTATAAGAATTACAAAAAACTCCTAACGACCTCTATTGAGAAAAAGTTAAACTTCATAGTCGCGCTAGGGAAACTAAACGTTTATATACAGGGTCCACCTTTGGGAGCTGATCCTATGAGTATCTGCTAAACCAAACTTACTATAATTTTGAAAATTTGGTGACAGGGTAATGATGTTAGGGCTAACTCATCTAAAATATTTTCACGTTCGTACCACTTCCGGTTATACCGGAAGTCGGTACTTAGTTGCTTATTTTAAATGGAACACCCCGTATATTAATACATTTTTGGATTCTATGTCGAATTTTAAGGTAAGTTTGTTAAATAAACTAGATACGAAATTTCAGTCGTTTTCAAAAAAATTGACAGATGCGGTCTTAGTAATAACTCGTTAATTGTTCAGTTCCTGTCAAACAATTTGAATAAAACTTTATTTGCCTAGACGTAACAGTTTCATACTTATTATCAAAAAAGTCCCAATTTTAAAATTTGTGATAAAAATGAGCTACATACTTAAATCTACTATTCCTTGTTCGTGGTCACCATGGAAACCAAATAATTGAGAATTGAAATAAAAAAAAATATTTTAATAAGTTACTGCAAAAAATTATAAAAATTGATAGTTTTGTGATTCAAAAGTCATTTTTGCCAAATAGAAATTTTCTAAGTCATTTTTTTAAAATTCGATATACAACATAAGTGTAAAAATGTAATACTTTATGAGTAAATCGAAAAAAACTACTTTTTACTGCGGTGGTAGTGACTACATACTTATCAGTGCATTCTTACACGATAAAGTCGCTTATTTAGTATTTCTTGCTCGTGATCAAATGTAAATTAATTTACAGTTAATGTTCAAAATGTTGCCCGTTAGATGCAAGACATTGTTGAACCCGTCTTATAACGGTTTCATTTGTAGCCCTTTGAATTTCTTGTGGAGAAAGAGAATTGAAGGCATTTTGCACTCTTGCAATGCAATCTTCTTTAGTCGTTAGTGGTGTAGCATAAAAAATATTTTTAATTCGACCCCAAAGATAAAAATCCATTGGCGTAAGATCAAGTGACCTAGGTGGCCATGGAAAGGGACCATTATTGGCAAACCAACGATCTTCAAAAATTTCATAAAGTTTCATGGAAACAGCGTTGGTGTTGTGAGGGGACGCACCGTCTTGTTGGTACCATAAATTTTCCCTTTCTAGATTTAATCGGGGTTGAATTGGAGTGTTTAATATCTCAAGATAATTTTCTCCTAGAAATTAAATTTGTAATCATAAATCGCAACAATCAACTATTTTAAACCTCTCCAATTTTCGTTGTAAAAATACACGTCAAAGATTTCGTTATTCCGAATAGCACAAAATACGTTAAAATTCCAGATTTCCTGAAAATGGCGAATTGGATTGCTATTTTCGTTATTCCAGTAATGCGAGTTTCGGTGATTAAATATGCGATTTTTCGTAAATTTAGATTCGTCCGTCCATATGATATTAGTAAAAAAATTAGAAATATATTGTATTTTGAGCAAAATTGTTTCACAAAATTCGATACGTTGCAAGAAATCCGCTTCTTTCAAATGTTGAACTAATTGTAAACAGTATGGTCTAAACTTATGTTTCTTAAGAATTCTTCTGATAGTTGTTGGTGTTAAGCCAATATCTGTTTTCGCGTCATTTATGGAATTACAAGGATAGGCACGGAAATATCCTAAAGTTACAACTTCATTCTGTTCGTTAACAATAGCAGTTTTTTTGCGAGGCGCAGAGTGTTTAAATGTGCCAAACTGTTCCAAATTTTGAACCACACGTCTTATTGTATCTGCTGATGGTCGGGGGCGCTCAGGATAGCGTTCAATAAATGTTCTTACTGTTCGTTTTACAACTCTATGACATTCCCCGTGAATTAAAATTAAATTCAAATAATCCGTATTAGAATATTCAAGTCGAGCCATTTCATTAAGAAAAACACAAACTGTCAACAATTTTATTAAATTATTGACTACAAAAGAAAAACAAAACAAATAAGCATCTTCATCGTGTAATGATGCGCTGATAAGTATGTATTACCTCCGCAGTAAAAAGTAGTTTTTTTCGATTTACTCGTAAAGTATTAAATTTTTACACTTATGTTGTACAACGTGATCAATCTCAAGTGTACTGTAGTGGTATGACAAAAATCCCTAGTTGTTAATATTGTTGTGTTTTGCAGTTGGCTGCTTTGGATTTTTAGTGTGGTTTTAGTCGTTTTAGTTTATGTCAGTTTAAGTCATATTATACCTTCGTTTTTCACTTTTGTATTTTCTTGAGTTATTTACAAACTGTCTATATCAAGACAAATTATATATTCTGAATTTCAAATTGTGATATCGAATTTAATCGTCATGCCGTTTTCAATCGAACACGACACATTCATTGTTGTGGCTCATTTTCCTAGCGGCTTCCAAGATAGTAATGGACAATGGCATTATTGATTGCAATCATGCATCAATCAATTTACTGTTGAGTACCCAAATGAAAATATTAGTTACGAAACATTTAGTCAATATCGTAATCGATTGATAGCTCGATTCATGGAAACTGGTAGTGTTTTAAAACGCAAACGTGAAGCTTCGGCTACTGTCTTAACAGAGGACACCTTAGCAGATATCCAAGCAAGGATGAATGCAAGCCCCAATAAATCTTTGCGAAAACTATCTGCACAAACACGTATGAAAAATGTTACCATACAAACATAATTTTGCATAAATAATTTTTAGATGTATCCTATGGAAGTGTCCACACTGCAGTAAAGAAGAATTTACATTTGTACCCGTACAAGGTGTCGGTATTACAACAGTTGCGAGATAGAGATTTTCAGCTTAGAGTAAACTACTGTCAATGGTTCAACAATACGATGAACAATGATTTACTGGATGTATCTTTTTTTTCTGATGAAGCTTGGTTTCATCTGTCCGGTTACATAAATAGCCAAAATTATCGTACGTAGTCTGCAGAAAATCCACATGTATTTCGAGAAACTACCTTGCACCAATCTTTTTCGATGGCACAATTACTGCGGCAAGTTACAGGGAAATACTTTTAGAACCATGTATTAATAATTTGGATGATCGTGAATTACGAAACAGATATTTCGAGCATGACTCCGCTACCCCGCATACTGCACAGGCTACATTTAATTATTTACGAGACTTCTTTGAAGATAGAATCATTAGTGTAAATCGTTGGCCACCGAATTCACCAGACTTGATACCGTTAGACTTTTTTCTTTTTGGTTATTTAAAAAACAAAGTGTTCAGCAGAAGATTGCATACTCTTCAAGAACTGCAAGATGCTATAACTCATGAAGTTCATAATATTGGTGCCGAAATGTTACAAAATGTATTTGCGAATATGCAGCGTAGGGTGAACTTATGTTTACAATTTAATGGCGGTCATTTTGAACATATGCTATAAAGCAAAGTGTACCTAAGGAGTTAACAAAAATTTGTAAAAGTCATTGTCATTCCATAAACATGTACTGTAAATTTTATTTAATTATAATGAAATTATAACATTTAAATACTTAAGATTCATTATTTTGTAATGATTTAATCCAATCATTAAATAATATTTTATTTATTTTGTTGTATTTTATAGGGATGCAGTCTAATCAAATACAAAATAGTCATTATTTAAATTAAGATAATATTTTATAATATGTATAAATTAATGACCTTTATAGAGATTTGAAACTAATCGTAGTTTTTACTCGAACCATGCTCTAGAGTAGCTAGAGCAATACAGCTTCTTACTAACCTATCAGTGGTACCAACTTAAATATTTTGATCACGTGGTATACACATGAGATTGATCACTCTGTAAAAACAAGCTATGTACATACATACTAGTTTATTTTTACAAACGGTAATTATTGCATAACTTTTTTTATTTATATACAGTAATAAACCCTACACGTCCAATACATTAATTAAATAGCGAAAAAAAATTTTCAGGAGTTATTAAAATTATTTTCGAGTATACAGGGTAATTCAAAAAGGCGGCTTGGTAAAAATTTTATATTTTTTAAATGGAACACCCTGTATATTTTTATATATTTTAATTCATCCTAAAATTCTGTATTTAGCACCGAAATTTGTATAGCATATTTTTGCAACGTGGTCAATTAAATTGAAAAATTCCTTAAATTTGTGAAAAAGAAATGGGTCAATGAAATTTGCAATATTTTTTAACTTATAATAACTGGAAACAAAATGGAAACGGAAACGAAAAGAGGAATGATGACAGAAGTCCCCTAAGATAACACAGATTAATGTTTTTCTACAGGGTGTCCTATAAGTTCATGCCAACATTGCGAAATTTAAACCTAATGTTTTCACCATGGTCGTTTTTTTAGTCACCTATGACATAAAATAAAAATAAAATATTATCATTTTAAATAGAACGTCAGTTTGGTACTTTGTTTATTAATTACAATCAATATAAACATAAAAACAATGTATTCATAGTGGAAGATATGCCACAAAACTTCGGGTGTTCATCAGAAAATGTCATCAAGTGGTCGGCTGTCATGTTAGATTTTAGTTCTGTCAAAGCTCAAGTTTGAATGAAATAAGAATACACAAACTTTTTCGATATATTTGTCTTTCAACATAAATCCAAAGCCAACTTGATGATTTTTTCTAATGATGATCCAAAATTTAGGGATTCAAGCTTGTGAACAATTCTTAAAGTAAATTATTACATAATTATATGTTCAAAGTGACCCCCGTTGACTTGAATGCACAAATCAATACGTTTTTCCAAATTATGGGTCATGTTTCTACACATTCCCCGAGTAGTAGTTTGAAAACAGTTCGTAATACGAATATCCATATCATCTCTCGTTGACGGGGTATTTTATATACCTGATCTTTTATAAATCCCCATATACTGATATCCATTTTTGTTAGATCTGGTAATCTAGCCGGCCATGGCACTGGTGCTCCTCTTCCAATCCACTGCTGCCCATCTGTTTCATTTAAAAAGTTAGTAATAGGCCCTGTATAATGCACAGGGGCTCCATCATGTAAGAACCAAAGACGTTCACGAACTTGGTATCTGAACCATTAATAGCGGTAAATTATATTGTAAGAAATCCAAATATACTAGTTCAGTTACTCTTCCCTCAAAAAAATACGGTCCAATAACCTAGTCTCCTACGACTCCTCCCCAAACATTTAAAGACCATCTGTTTTGTGAGTGGTTCCTTATGAAATGGAGATTACTTGTACCATAATAATGAAAATGATGCCTCTTCACGTTTCCATTTTTGTGAAATGTTGTTTCATCACAAAAGAATGTTCTCTCACATTCTGCTGCACCCATGCACAAAAATTCGATTGATAGCTCGATTCATGGAAACTGGTAGTGTTTTAAAACGCAAACGTGAAGCTTCGGCTACTGTCTTAACAGAGGACACCTTAGCAGATATCCAAGCAAGGATGAATGCAAGCCCCAATAAATCTTTGCGAAAACTATCTGCACAAATACATATGAAAAATGTTACCATACAAACATAATTTTGCATAAATAATTTTTAGATGTATCCTATGGAAGTGTCCACACTGCAGTAAAGAAGAATTTACATTTGTACCCGTACAAGGTGTCGGTATTACAACAGTTGCGAGATAGAGATTTTCAGCTTAGAGTAAACTACTGTCAATGGTTCAACAATACGATGAACAATGATTTACTGGATGTATCTTTTTTTTCTGATGAAGCTTGGTTTCATCTGTCCGGTTACATAAATAGCCAAAATTATCGTACGTGGTCTGCAGAAAATCCACATGTATTTTGAGAAACTACCTTACACCCTATCAAGGTCGGTGTCTGGATAGTAATGTCGCGACAACGAATATTTGGACCAGTATTTTTCGATAGCACAATTACTGCGGCAAGTTACAGGGAAATACTTTTAGAACCATTTATTAATAATTTGGATGATCGTGAATTACGAAACGTGTATTTCGAGCATGACTCCGCTACCCCGCATACTGCACAGGCTACATTTAATTATTTACGAGACTTCTTTGAAGATAGAATCATTAGTGTAAATCGTTGGCCACCGAATTCACCAGACTTGATACCGTTAGACTTTTTTCTTTTTGGTTATTTAAAAAACAAAGTGTTCAGCAGAAGATTGCATACTCTTCAAGAATTGCGAGATGCTATAACTCACGAAGTTCATAATATTGGTGTGGAAATGTTACAAAATGTATTTGCGAATATGCAACGTAGGGTGAACTTATGTTTACAATTTAATGGCGGTCATTTTGAACATATGCTGTAAAGCAAAGTGTGATAACTAATGTGTACCTAAGGAGTTAAAAAAAATTTGTAAAACACATTGTCATTCCATAAACATGTACTGTAAATTTTATTTAATTGTAATGAAATTATATCATTTAAATACTTAAGATTCATTATTTTGTAATGATGTAATCCAATCATTAAATAATATTTTATTTATTTTGTTGTATTTTATAGGGATGCAGTTTAATCAAATACAAAATTAGTCATTATTTAAATTAAGATAATATTTTATAATATGTATAAGTTAATGACCTTCATACAGATTTGAAACTGATCGTAGTTTTTACTCGAACCATGATCTAGAGTAGCTAGAGCAATACAGCTTCTTACCAACTTATCAGTGGTACCAACTTAAATATTTTGATCACGTGTATATCGAATTTGAAAAAATGACAGAAAATTTCTATTTGGCAAAAATGACTTTTGAATCACAAAATTATCAATTTTTATAATTTTTTGCAGTAACTTATTCAAATATTTTTCTTTATTTTATTTTGCCACCATAATGTTCTTTATACGCCTCCAAATGCGGGCGTAATGTGGTCTTTATAGCACGGAAATGTCATTGATGCTAAGCAGCATGATTGTCAGCAAACACATGACATGATATATAATAGCAATATCACAGTATCTTAGTAACAACAAATTAGCCTACTGTCTACTTTATTTCACTGCATTTGCATTTAAAAACTTGCCGAAAATACTGAATCTTTTTAAAATTTCGTTCCAGTTTCATGGTGCAAAATAAAATAAAACATTGTATGTACCACGGGCATAATTGTAGATTATGCCCTTAATACATAAATATCTATTATTTCAATTCTCAATTATTTGGTTTCCATGCTGACCACGAACAAGGAATACTAGATTTAAGTATGTAGCTCATATTTATCACAAATTTTAAAATTGGGACTTTTTTGATAATAAGTATGAAACTGTTAAGTTTTGGCAAATAAAGTTTTAAACAAACTTACCTTAATTTTTGACGTTAAATCGATCTGAGTAATAAAAAATAGGGGTTTCCATTTGATTTTTTTGAGTAACTTGCATTTTTTGATAATCAAGTTTAGACATTCATAATTTTATTTTTATGAAAAATACAAATGTCATTTTTTGCAGACTGTTGCAATAAACCTTTGCCTACAACACCTCAAAGTTTTATTCAAATTGTTTGACAGGAACAGAACAATTAACGAGTTATTACTAAGACCGCATCTGTCAATTTTTTTAGAAAAATGTTTTTTTAAAACGACTGAAATTTCGTATCTAGTTTATTTAACAAACTTACCTTAAAATTTGACATAGAAAAAATTATTTTCGCAACGTGCGGCAGATATAATTAATAATTTTAATTTGAACAAAAATAAACAATTTAACCCCAAATAAAATATTAAAAATTTAAAGAAATAGGTAAAAATCTTTTCAAGACAAATATATAAGTTTATCATATCGAAAACGAGGTAAAGTTCCTTACGAACGGTCTACATGGCGACATTAAAAGTTAAATCTTGACAAGGTTAATTGATAACTAGTTGGTCTATGGATTATGAGGAAGGTTGTGTCACGGTGACCACACCAAATATTTAATTATAATTTAGATTCTTTGTCTTTTTTAGACATTTACAAACGTTATTTGTAATACGTATAATAAATAGCAATGTATGATTTGTATATAACCAAGACTAAATAAATGAGCATTAGTATTGATTTTATTATTAGATTAAATATGATATACGAGCATTTGGTAACCTTATGTAAACCGAACAGAATTATGTATCCCAATGAAATGAAAACATCGTTAACAGTAAACATTGTATTGATGCAATCCATAATGAACGTATAATCGTTTGTTATAGCAATGATAACAATTCAAGTGCGTGTATTGTTTTCTTTCTCGTCATACAATCGATGTTATCTTGGTATAACAACGTGATATATGGTACAGGTCAGCGAATTTCAATACATTTCCTGCTGCTTTAGTTGCTACTTCCAGTTGACATAACCAAGCTGCACCATGTGGAATAATTTTGTATGCACATTACTAAACAATAATTTGTGCTATAAGCCATATATAAAATTGAAAACTTTCGAAATATTGTGATATATCTACGTAACGGCCAACTTGTTCATCATAATTTTTGAAATGTGAGAAATAAAACGAATTTATTGTTAGCTTGAAAAGGTAAGATCAAGATATTGAATCTGTAACAAAGAAGTATCCAATATCGAAACTTGAATACATACATATCAACAAAGTATGATTGGGGAAAAATATAACACTTATGGACAATTTTTCTGTTTAATTTTATTTGATTATAAGATTTTAAGTCAGAATAAAAATTACATAAGGCGTTATTCACAACGCTGATCCGTTTAATTTGTGAAAAAGATGGTTTGTCATTTTTTACTAAGTTTACTATATAAATAAGTTTTTAAGCAAACATTTTGTAAATTCTTTCCTAAATAAAGTAACGTTTGACAGTAATAAACCTGAAAGGTCCAGAGTCTTTTGCTAAATTACGATGCATAAACTTTGAGTTTGAAATTATGTATTTTTATTTGTCTTATATAAATTAGTACTGAGCGAAATATATTCAAGAAAACACCACTTTTCACCACTCTTCGCGCAAATCAAACATTATGAATTAAGAATTAAACACTAATTAATGAATTTCTCTCATTTTTACACCTTTGCGTAGAGGTTGATGCTGATTTCATTATTTTCTATTATTTAAAAACCAATAAATACGGAAAGGTCGACTTTTTCTTAATTTGTATAAATGCTAACCAAGGGATAGAATTAAATATTTCGTTGAATAAGGATAACGACTAACTGCATGCGGAGGTAACAGGGGAAGAGAATTCGACGCGCGACCTTGTGTCGCTTCTACTGAGAAATCGCAATTTATATAGTGCGGCAAAATGATTTCATGTATTAACGCATACATTTTAAAGTAGCAACGTAATATTAAAATTGCAATAAAAGGTGAACTTCCAGATTTAGATCTCGAAAACTGTTTTTCTTTCCAATTACATAATAAACACATTTATATACAATCGTCGCTCTGGGTTCGAACCTTTATATGCCCTCACTTAACATAATATTTTTGCTCATTAACAAATAATATATTGATTTAAATTGAATTGAACCTGTGTACAAATTTTGCTTTCACGCGATATAGTACATGTGTGCCGCCATTCCTAGATTACAAACGGTTGCGGTTTGCCATCTTTATTCAATAACAGCACATTTTTCAAAACCGTATAATCTTATAATCACGAGTATATTTTAAGAAAATATCTTTACATTTATGTTATTTAGGCAATTCCTTAATGTTACGACAAAAATTTATTTCAGGTAACAAGTTCAGAAAGAATCGAACTACCTTATTGATTTGCATTGGAAAATAAAATATTTATGAATGTTTAAAGTAGAGTATGTTGAAAAATGATACGATTTATAGTACCTTTTTGTAACTAAAATTCAACAGTTTTAAAACTACACCAATTAAACACTTAGAATTTACATATTTTAACAACAATATATCAATTGTTAAATAGCAAAAAAATTTAGGCAAATCGACCTCACCAATTTTGTAAAATAAGCCTCCAAAGTGAAGTGACTAAACTTTTTTACTTTGATAGTAGATGTTTAATATAATACATTTTACTAAACCGTCTTGGAGATGACAAATCAGAAAACCCTCTAATGAACAATGTAGAATGGGATCAGCTTCGCCGCGATTTTGTTTTCGTGACGTCATATGTCGCGCCCACTTTCACGACGTGACCACGCCCCTTCCCACGTCTGGAGTGGAGTAGTCACGTGACCACGCCCCTTCCTCCACGTGACCACCTCCACTTCAGCTGATTGGTCCCGCACGTGCATACTGACACAGGCCGTGCATTTTGATTGAAGGGCCTAAGGATAGATTACGCCACTTCCAGCTGATTGGTAGTACGTGCGCATACAGCTCCAGGGTGTTTGTCTTAGAGGCCTAAGGCTCTTTATTCTGATTGATTGGTTTTGCTTGTTTACTTGTGACACTATCTAGTAGTGTAGGTACTTCTAGACCTAATGAATGTTTCCTGTAATAGAGATTGATCGTGTCTCCACCTGGTGGTATAGTTGTAAAAGTAGATGTAGGTCCCTGTAATTGTTATGGCGGTAAAACTCGGAATTTGAAATAGTATTCTAATAAGGAGGTCCTTATACTATCTCATAAGACAGCTATAGGACTCCGGAACTTGCTCTCGGAGTTTCTCTCTTGTCGGGTCTTCGCCCCTTGTTTATTATAGCGGGAAAACTAGAAATTAGAAATAGTATTCTAGTAACGGGGCTTGCATACTATCTCATAAGACAGTTACAGGCCTCCGAAACATGTTCTCCAGTCTTAGCCCCTTGTAGGGCACCCCTGATTGTTTGTGACCCCATCTGGTGATGTATTTCTAGGACTAATGAATGTTTTCTGTAATAGAAGTCGATCGTGGTTCCACCTGGCGGTAAGTACATATAGGACCCTGTAATCGTTATGGCGGAAAATTTGAAATGGTGTTCTAATAATAAGGGGTCCTCATACTCATAAGGCAGCTGTAGAAATCTTGAACTTCTTGTCGGGTCGAAATCATAAAAGACACAAATGAAGTCTTTCACGACTTTTTTCGAGTCCGCCGTTCTCTCGGATATGTAACAAAAATGGCGGATAGGTCTTTTCGGCTTTACAGGTGGTGCAATGTGCAAAACCGCATTTACAAGGATTCTTAGCCTTCCATGCACTCACCAAACAAGTTCAACAACGTTGAGTTTGCTGCAAAGACCTGTAAGTGTATGGTTCTGTAGACTATGGTTTTCACGAAAATCCCTATTACACTCATCACAAACGGTTGAGTCAGCAGATTGGCGAGGAGGACTGTTATGGTAACATGGACAAATGTAAGGCCAGTTCTTGTGACGACAGAATTCACAAAAAAAACGTTGAAAACGCACCGGTTAAAGTCTACGCGTGGGACTTCTTGGGCCATCAAACTAAACTGTCTGCCCCTAATCTGTGGTTATATACAACTATAGTGTAGTGTAGTTTTGAAATTGCTGTATGTGTTCGATACTACCGCCGCTATTTTAAACCGACATTAGCGGCGGCACATAACTCATGCGTCCTCCGATCCAAAATAGGTCGACCTTTTTTAAGGTATGCCATTTAAGGATTGTCCTCGGCTACAGCTATGGCCACCGCTAATTCACGACCTAAACAGTTTTACGTCTGCAAAACTAACTCCTGTTATTCTCTGACGTACTGGACCACCATACCCGACAGGTAAAGCAACTCTGGCTACTTGCAAATTTAACGTGCCATTATTAAAGAAACTTACATCACTCTGCAAGATTTTCTCAAATGTCGCCATCATTATAGCGGAGCTCAGTTGATCTTCACGTCAGAATGAAAGTCCTAAGGTCTTATCGGGAAATTGTCATTACTCAGTGCCATCCCAACCCGATCTGATGGATTAAACCCTGCACATACTTTATTCATCTAACGAGGCCTGCAACAAAAATGAACTTATAGTAAATGTGTCTTAGTACATACAAAAGAAATTAGATTGAAAGTACGCAATATATTGTTGCTTACCTTAAATAAGTCTTTAAATTTAAAACAACCCTCTTCGCGCAGTGTTAAACTTCTTAATATACTTTTCACCAGTAAGAATTGTTTTAAAATATTTATTATCATAGGCGTGTATTGAGTTACCACCACCACTACCATCACCATGTAAGGTTCCAACTGTCTTATTTGCTATTACATCATGTGTACCCGTAATTAAAATACAGATAAACATACGAAAAATATAAGTATCGTCTTTAAATACATACACTTAAATTCAAAAACGTATTGCTTATACTTACAACTTCACGTGTACACTGCGGAGAAATGTAGACGTCACAAACACCATCAGCGGCTGTAGATGTTGACGGCTTCTAATACAATACACCGATTACTAACTTAAAATTATGTAAACATTTAAAATATGATAGACTGTATAGTAAACAATACAGTTTTGCATTTATAAAAAGTATTCTACTTACTGTGTCACATGCAGAGTTTTTAAATGAGGATGATGATGTTGGACCACCAGCGCATACACCAGCACCGCAACACGGCCTTCTAGCTTAGCTAACATCCAGAATGATAAAGAAATATTAACAACAAATATAACCTATGTAACCTATCTTTGATATGTTCTCACCCCTGTCAACAATACGTTTAATAATACAATCGTGCATATGTGTGATCTCGTCTTCTGACATCAAACCCAATTCAAAAATATTTAAAAGTGTAGGAATTGACATTATAGCACAGTTTTAATACACCTTTTATAGCTACCAGCTAATTACGCTTGGTTTTTACGTAAAAAGGTTTAGATAGGAAAAACAAGACTACATTTGAGATAGAGTAACCGGTTCATTTTCATTTTACACGATTTAGCATTTTATATATATATATATATATATATATATATATATATATATATATATATATATATATATATATATTGAAATGTACTATATTTAATTTTATTTATATTTACTATATTCAATTGGGGATAGAATTCAAGGATTTAAGTTATATTTAATATTTTAGGTAAATTTAGATGCTGTATGTAATAAAGAATGAAGTATTTATCTAACTCTAAATGTTATTATTGCACCGTTCTAGCTCAGGAATCTCAATTGGGGAAAGAGTTCAGGGATTTAGTTGAAGATAAAAATTTTTAAAATATAAGAAATATCCTATATGTAATTTAATTTAACGTATAAAATTTGCTCTGAATAGAATTTGCTTTCTAACGCATGCGTTAATGACTTTAAATGAAAAATAAGTAAAGCTGTCAAAAAATGTCAAATAATTAAGAAATTTTAATGTATGGATCAAAATGAAAATTTAGAAAAAGAAAAAGAAACTATTAGCTTCACAGGTGTTTACACAAGTAAATAATTGAAATTCTTAATTAATAACATATAACAAATATAAATTGCAGGAAAATGCCAATAAACAGGGTTATAAAATTTAAAACTCACATATACAGTCCTTCCTGTCGATTGAATGATGTCTTCAAACTTCAGCTGGAGGCAGGCAATGTTCACTCGGCTATTGTTGTTACTAATATCCAACTGCTATCTCGGATCTCGAAGACACCAACTTCCAAGCTTCAAGATGTTTTCTTTCCAAAAACGGCAACCTCCAAACACTTATTTACTATGGTAACTTTTTATTTAAAATGGTTTTAAATCTTTATGAGTGATATCGTTTAAAATGTATTATTAAGTATCCAAGATTTTTGTTAACACACTTTTATTTTAGTTACCGAAATATAATATTTATTTAAGAGGAATTGTCCGGAGAAATAAAACACACTTTCACCAAATAAAAATGGAATTTAATTTGGTATATCAGAATTATTTTAAATCGGAAAACACGAAAACAAATTTACACAAAATCGTGACATCAAATAATCGTACAGAATTATTTTATTAACAACGACAGGTATCGGTGACCGAACTATTTAATTTTAACCGATGATATAAAAACAAGTGCTCTCGAAATTATTCGTAACGTAAACTTTCTCGACGATAATAAATTAGGTTAAGTAAACACAAATCTAGCAACACTGTTTTAATTTTTCACTTTTTGAACAAATTCTAGAGAGAGAATGATTCCTGAGCGCTTGCTTTTATAGGTTTCTGGTTGCTACAGAAATTTCAACTTTTTTACAGCCATATTGCAAAATTTACAATGAATGTGATTGGATAATCAAAATTAAGAATTGTACATAAATGTAATTTTGGCCGTAACTTTCTTATATATGGTCGGAAATGAAATTTAAAAACGGAAATGAAAACTATGTGAAATTTCGAATAAAAGGACACCTAATAAGCAATAATTCCTACCACTAATAAACGAAACAACTTAATCTAATCAAAATAAGCTACTAACTATACACACTTACAAGCTACACTAAAATTACTTGCAAAATTGGAATTCTGAGGACAATTTACATAAGAAAACATATCTTTTAAATTCGAAACATATAATTTAATGAAAATTTTAAGCTTTTGTAAATTTGTCTAGAATTCACCTCAGATTTAGCAAAACTTTGCGGATAAAAACGCTGTATCCTTATAAAAACTTATTTATATTGTGAAAGAACATCTATTATTTGCTTTAAGAGCAAAAACTAAATCTAATAATGTGGAAAAAGTATAAAATTATGTGAAAAAAACTAAAATTTACAACGTAACCACACTTAAATTTTAAATATGAAATTCATTCATATTAAAAAATGTTTTTAACGCTTAAAATGTTATGTTTAAGGTTTGTACAACTTGTCTTTATTGTTCTCACTACTTATTTGCAATGCATAATGTTATTTAGTCTTGCATTGAAAAAGTCTCATCGTCTAACACTCTTTTAGGATTTTTACACTATAAATTGTACGGCACTATAAATGTTTGTATGCCATAATGTTCTAAATGTCTTTCTTCTTGTGAATCATGTATTATAATTTTTGTCACTAATTTGCTAACAAAAATGTGTGCGAAAATTGTCTATACTGTCCATATTATAACCCTTTTTACTAAATTTTTGTATTTCCTGCCTTTAAAAACTAAACATACCTTATCCCTAACATAATCCTAACTACATAGTCCATGTTTAAACACCTGTGAAATGTCTACTTGCCAAATTACCTTTGAAAAATTGAATTTTATTGTAAAAATTGCACTACTAAAATGACTCTACGAAAATGGTGATATCTAACATTCTTGACAATTTTGGTAGCAACAAATTGCCTTTTATGATGAAACCAAACTTAGCAAATGATATTCAGATCAATTTATACCAAACAAATTTATTTTAAACACATCGTGAACCAGATTTATGTAAAATTGTGTCTCGCACTTGTATCGAGCCAGAAATTACCCATTTTTATGACCCAAATGTCATGTAAGCTGTCCGATACTTCTATTACCTCTTTCTAAACATCTCAATATATATATATATATATATATATATATATATATATATATATATATATATATTTGAGATGATGTCTTTGAGTGTTAAACATGATGGTTATAAGGAAATAAAGTTCACACTAAAGATTATAATAAGATTAGAGTGTGATGAAATTAGATAAGCATATATGTAAGATCGCGAGTTACATAGGTTCATAGTAACATATAACTGAGTACATATGTAGTTGTAAAGCACATTGTGAGCTAAATGATTCAAGTTTTACAATTATTGCATTTTAATCATGGTTGTACAAGATAAATTTCACATTAATAGTTTCCGATCACCTTCGGAAGATATAAATTATGAATTTTCTTTAATATTGTTCATCATATACATTTGGAAAAGGTAAAGCCTGTTCTGCTAGTATAATCTGCTTCAGTTCTAAAATAAAAGAAAATAGTATGTATTAGACAACATGTTCATGAAATAAACTGTATGATTAAAGTTAAAGATAAATACAATATTAGAAAGATTCATATAATTTATGAAATAATGAAGGATAATACTGAACAATTAGTGTAAAAGTAACTTACAGTTGTGTTAAAAGGAAGTGTAGCCATATAAATTAACATTATTGGTAGAAATTAACTAAATGTGTTGAGAAGATAGATTATGGACATTTTGAACTCCGATTGTGAGATAGTATTTTACATTATTGGCTGCGTTGAAGTTAAAGTTAGTGTAACTTTATGTTTTTCGGGTCAGAGAAACCAAATACGACCATAGTTTTTCTGTGGAGATTAGAATTAGTTAGATATAAGTAAATTTCTGAATGAGAAAATGCATAAATAGTATAATTATCATAGCAAAGTAGTTTAAAGGCGAAATAGGGCAAATGGGGTATCATTTTAAGGTAAATTTTGTGTAGAATTTAATACTTATGATATTTTTAAGATGCATCCTTGCATAACAAAGATATTTGTAAAATTAATAAATTTTCAATTTTAGAAACATGATCAACCAATCAGAATTAAGTTCAGGTTTGTTTGTATGGTATATAAGGTCCAATCAAAATTGGTGATATAGAAAAAAATGATGCTACATTTGAAAATTTTATAGAAAGTCTCTTTATTAATATGGAACGTGAAAGCATGTTACTTTTGTTTAGAACATGTAATACAAATTTAAGATTGGTAAGTTTTACATAACCTAATTCATATAAAAACAAAACCTATTCGCAGGAAGTTAAACTACTTAAAACAAAAGTCAGGTTAGAGTAATTAATAATAAGTGAATCGTTAAATTGATGTTTCTAATGAATTAAATAATGTTATTAATTTTTTTTAATCTAAACAAAATTGATTAAAGACAAAAATCGAGCTTATTAATTTCATAGAAATTAGAAAAGTTTTAATAAATTAAAGTTGAATGCAGATAATTATTGCATTAAAATTATGCAATAATTATTTGTTTATTTTAAAACTAATTTTGTATGTTCGTATACACAGTATAAATACTCAAGAAAGTTGACTTTACAATCTTGAAGTAAAAGCAGAGTAGTATTTAGAATTGCAATTTTGAAAATGTTATTTCTATGTGAGCATTTGGTAATGAAGTTTGAATTCAGATTCTGACAAAACTACCTCAGATAAGAGTCCCAATCAGGAAAATAACCCTTTAAAATTAATGATTGAGAGAAAACTGTTAAGGGAAACAAACTCTTTCAAACGAATGATGGGAAAACCGTTAAGTAATCTATAGGTAAAAACGTATTAAGGTGAATGTGGTGCAAAAATATATAAGAAGTAGTAAAGTAACACAAGTACATATACACCAAATGTCAAGATTTTTGTGTACAACAACCCTCTGTGTACCATTAACGATATTACAAGCCGAAAAGTCTTAGTGAGTATTCATAACTATATTCCATCGTATTATCAATCCTATACAATTGTTATAGAATCAGTCTAGCTACGCTGTATGTAGTGTCTCCATGTCTGAGATGTTGTGTTCTCACACTCTCTAGTGAAATACAGTTGTGTCGGATATACGAATAGGCCATAACGGGGGAATTACGTTGATAACGACGACGACCATCCCTGGCCAATTCTATATTGCCTTGTTATCTAATTTGTGATGTAATTAAAAATTAGTTTATAAAATTCAATGTATTTGTATTTCAAACACAGCGTACCTTTTACAGAACTAGATAATTAGTGTGATTTCCCCTGACACGTTAGAACTGGCTGAATAGTAGAAATTTGTTATTGTAGTTACATAACTGAAAAATCCAGAAAATAATTACTTTATGTTAATAACAGGAAAAACCGATAAGTACTTTATATTGAGAATTCAAGTAAAACACAGATGATTGTACTGTGACTGTATAAGTAACAGAAAACCAACAGTTATACACTCGCGGATCAACCTTCCAAGGAGTTCTTTCAATACAGCACCTATAATTTTATCTTATAATTACAGATATGGATTTATCTACTCTAAATGCATCAACATGCTTTAAACCATTCAAAAACGTTAAGCATGTTTCAATACGATCTTTAGGACCAGCAGGCATAACTACCAACTTAATATTCATTTAGAAAAGCGGTTTTGTTATGTTATGATGAGGTTGACTTAATAAATAAAATCATTTTAACTCGTACTACTTGAAATTGATTTGATTGATTAATACTTTTAATTATGAAGCATAATTAAAACAAAGAAATGTGCTGCTAAATTGAGCCATGATCAATCTCTATTACAGAAAACGGTTATTAGTTTTAAAAAATATGCCCGTAGATGAGGTCACTAACAGTCGAGGGATCTACCAGGGGGCGAAGACCCTAACACAAGTTCTTATATCTGCCTTATGAAATAGTATGAGGACTCCCTTACTAGGACACTATTTCAAATTTCCCTACCAAGGGGGCCACGGCAAGGAGGGTGAAGGCCATAACACAAGTTCCTATACCTGTCTTATCAGATAGTCTGAGACCTCTTATTAAAATACAATTTCAGTAAGCCTACAGCTGTCTTATGAGTCCCCTTATTGGAATACTATTTCAAATTTCCCGCCCTAGCGATAACAAGGATCTGCATGTACTTACCGCTAAGTGGGGCCAGGATCAATATATTCCAGAAAACATTAATTCGTTTTAAAAAGACACCACTAAACAGTGTCACAAACAATCAAACCTACTTTTTAAAATATACTACTACTAGGTGGATCCACGATTACAGAAAACATTCATTAGTTTTAAAAATACAACACTAGATTGCGTCACAAACAATCAGGGGCCTGGAAAGGGGCGAAGACCCTAGAACAGGTTTAGGAGGTACCTGTCTCATGAAGTAGTATGAGGGATCCCCCTTATTAGAATACAAACTCAAATCTCCCGCCAATTGCAAATCGAGGTTGTTTGATTGAGATTGATCTGGTTGAGATGAATCTGGTCATCTGGAAGGGTGTGGCCTACGCTTAAGCCCTTTGATCGAGAATGATTTGATTGAGATTGATCTGGTTATCTGGCATACCACCATAGGCCCTTTTGATCGAGATTGATTTCATTGAGGTTGATCTGATTTTTGATTTGATTAATTGATCTGATCAGTTGAATTGATTAATTGATCTGGTTAAATGAAGTGAGTCTTAGGCTTCCAATCAGAACACAGGCTAGGCGGAGTCTAAGGACCAATCGGAAACCAGTGGGCGTGGCCTACCCTCAGGTCCACCAATCAGAACGCACGGCCTGGGGATATATGCACGCACACGACTAATCACATGAAAGGGGCGTGGTGTCATCTTACGTCCTGCAATCAGAATACTGTGTGCATGCGCATTTACCTACCCTCTAGGGGGTGAACCGCCAAAAGGCTCTTAATACAACTTAAACGGCCATAATTAGGGGTTAAAACGTCAACAATGGGCTGAAAACGGCGTCCTAAAAGAAGCCGACCCCACCCTCAAGCCCACGCTTCGCCAAACCTACAGTCCCACTCACACCCTACACCTTCCCCAGCACTTTTAATTACTTATGACGTCATTGCCCAAGGCTGCCCTCATTCTATTAACAATGGTTAATAATAAAAAATCTCACATTCAAAACACTCGTTTGATTTATTCGATAGTACACTATTTTAATGAAGATCAACTATATTTTTAATAATGTTAATATTACTAAACGGTCTTAAAGATGACAGTTCAGAACATCTTTTAAAGGACGAGGGGTAACAAATAAAAATGCCACAATCAAAAAACAGATTTAACAAAACTTAATTACATTATAATGTCATTACAAAGGTATGAAAATCCTCAATTTGAAAGTAGTAAATTTACTCACAGCCAAGAACTTGACACCCCTGAAATATACAGTTAAATCATAACAAACCTAACAAAGCCAAATTTGTTTTACCACGTAACATAAAACCGCCACACAATTGTTATACCTACAACCTCTGCTACCGGTCAAATTCACCGACATAAGAATAAGATGTTATAAAATGTTTTTTATTCAAAATTTTAATATGAAGTTACAAATTGAAGAAAACTCACACTTAAAACATAAAATTGAAAAAACTATTCTACAGTTTTAGTGATGAATCTACATAAGTAAAAAAGTAGTTTGCATTTGGTTACATGCACTTTTTGTAATAGGTCAATTACTCTTTCGACATTTTGGTGTACGTCTGGGGTGTTGCTTTCACACTTAGTTGTTTGACATGTTCGGCGTTTAGCATTTTGAGTAGTTCTGCTGGTTGTATCTCCCGCTTCGTTTTTCTCCACTTCTCCACTTTTTTCCGCATATCTCCTTCTACAACACGTATGCAGTTACTGCTGCCAATTCCAGTGTAATGTGTAATACATCAACTGGCCATCGACAAGGTCCATCTTTTACAGAATACATGCTAGCCAGTTGTCTCTGGTTTTTTCTTCGTGTTGGACTGTTGCATTCGTTCCCTATGCTGCACCATTGGTTAAATCTAATTAGCTGTTAAATTCATCTGCTTCTTACTGTTTCGCTAATTTCGTCACTTAGTCTTTCCTTGGGTATATTTTCTAAATTAAATAAATTTATCTATTAAAATATGTTGACGGTCACTCGCACTTGATACTTACTTTCACGATTTGGGGTCAGTGGATTACAGCTGTTTACATCCGGGTTAAAGTTCAACTTTAACTTTCTCTTTCGTTTTGGACATTTTGTTTTCCTGAAGAAAATTGAATTTTCTTTGTATATTTAATCCATCGACGTGCGTCGGCTTGCAATTATTCTTCTAGATATGAAGTGATTATTTGTACTTAATTGTTTAATACGCTTTGAGCGGATTGATAGGAAATCAAACGTTCAGGTGCGCTTTGTGATCTTCTTTTGTGGTATACAACGCTCTTCAATTTTCAGCCATCAATACATCTGTTTTAACATAATTCCTTGTCACTATTGTTAGTAGTCATCACTGTCACTTCACTTTTGTTATCTTTAGGATTATTGCCACTATTTGAATCACTATCCGAAGTACTCTCACTCTTCTAAAATCAATATTATCTTTTTCGCAATCTGAAATAGGTGGAGCGCTTTACTTGGCCAATCCATCGCGAACGGCGAATATCAACAATAACTAGAATGCACCGCTACGTTTGCCCTTATATAGATAAACTGCACCTACATGTGGAAACCTGCAACTTGTTTGTCTGTGCATACATATCGTACGTAGCAAATAACTTTCAATTATAAGGAGGCTCCTGCCTATCAAGACTTGTTCGAGCCTCAGACCACCCTTAGATATCCTCGTAACAGTAAACTTTGATATTTTCTAAATGCATATATAAAAATATCCTAAAACAACGGCAAATATTATGTATTGATAACTAAGGTTTTGCTTACATAAAAGCGCATAAAAACTGCAGCGGTGAAATTGGCCTGTTCGGCGGTTTAAAGTATTCGATCGTGAAAAAGTTCAAAAATAAAGAAATTTAAATAAAGTTTGGATTATTTTATGAAAATTCTAAAAGCCACAACTCGAAATTTTTAAAAATTAAGAAGTTAGAAGAGCCGGGAAAGTTAAAATGGTAATTGTTAGGGTATATCAAAAACAGAATTTGTACATTTAATCTTAGTTTAATTTTAACTATGTACGTCAAACATTTGCAATGCTGTAATAACTTAACCACTTAATTAGTAAAGTATTTACTTCAAGATCTAACAGAAAACCTAGACATACCAAAAGTTAAAATTGACAAACTACTCTTCCATTTCTAATTACAAGATATCAAAACCAATATAAGCTGAGATTTTCTCCTTGTCTGCTTAAGTTATTTGATGTTTATACATCTCAATGGCTGGTCGCAGTAAACGAACATAATAATAAGTTTGCTGTAATAAAATTTTACCGAATTGAATGCCATGATTTACATTATTAAAGGCATACTCAGCTAAGGAATACTTGGTATAAACTTAACCAAATCTTAAGCTTTATTTAAACATCAGAGTTTTTGAAAGCAAATACCAAAACGATTTCCTTTCATATTTATAATCTATGTTCTCAAATAAGTATCGATTTTGCAAAATTATTTCGCAATCCCTACAGTAGTGTAGTGTAAATATTATAAGGGTACCCATTTCACATATTTGTGTAACATTACTATTTGTCCCTAAAATACTACTTGACAACGGAAATGATACTTCTAAAAAAATGTATCATAAAACTTATCTACTAATCTAAGTTAAACGTTTTTCTTTATTTCCTTTACTATCATGTACCAGAATTTAAACATACTCTATTGTCTCAAGCAAATAAGTAATGCAAGTCAATCTGATTATTGGGCTAGATCGTAATTTTTCAATACAGGATTAATGAAGTTAAGTGCAGGTTCTTAAGCAATTTTTGTTTATTGATATTACAAATAACATCCTAAAGAAAAGTTGTATAAAATTGAGTTACCTTTAAAAAATATGTTTACACATTTTCCAATAAAGTTGATCATGATTCAGATATTCAAAAAATTTAAACCAATTAATTCGTAATTTTAAATTCTATATGCTACTACAGGAATATTTGATAAAAACTGTGTCTAACAAACGTTGCTCTTCACTGCTGGATTTTTCCCAAATCTAGACAACTTCAGGAGAAATGAAATTAAGCTTAAGCACTATATTTCAAGTACGTACGTGTTTATCGTTCTTGAGTTATCGTGGATACTAACATACATCCACACACACGCAAGCACGCACGTACCTACCCACCCACCAACTCACCTGGGCACCCACTGAAGTACTACTAACAATTCTTAGGTTAATATTTAAAGTTGCTGCAACTCGCTGGAATTTGTTTGCAATTAAACGCTTTCGTAATAATAAATAACGCATTGTACATACTTCTCTTACAGCTCCTAATGGTAATTATTATCCCGCCCTCCCATTATTATGCTCTCATTGAAAATAACCATTTAATGATGCTACGAGTTGCTTATAGGTGGAAGGCATGTATTGGTATACCCTATGCCGCCCGGTGCAATACCATCACCTTTACCATGGGCTTCTTAATATTGGTGCTCCAATTATCTGAGTTTGGTAAGGGCTGTTGTCCACTTTCTCCTTTATTCCTTATGTACTCGCCAACATGCACTAGCCAAGCGTGGCGTTTTAGCTGATAAACCCTTAAAATAACGAGTTCTAAAACAGACGCTATACTCCATGTGAGTAGGGCGAGATGCCACACTCTCACATCGATTCGTCGATCCGTCCCAAGACTAAGAAGAGCAAGATCTGCCAGGAATAACATTCTGCCCCATTCGGATGCCCGGGAGGGCAGGACTCAAGTGACTTCCCAGATACAACCTCCACTCTAATTTTCACCAAGGACAACGTAGGTTGTAAGAGGATGTCCACTTTGAAAAGCAACAAATTTGACGCGATTTGGTTCAAACATTCTGGACCCAAATTTGTGAAATTCTACTGTTGTTTATATAGGTTTCCCAATGATAAGAACTTACAAGATCTTTTTGGTTACCTTAGTCTGAAAATAGTCTACCTCTTATCACAGTTTCCATTTTGCGATATTTAAATTTTGGAAGATTTTAATGCCCATAACTCCCATTGGCTTCAATTTTCATCTACCACTAATCCCGCAGGCCATAGTACAGAAGCATTTACTGTATTCACAAATCATTTCCGAACCAACCAGAATCCCTGACAACCCTAATCATACTCCACATCTCCTGGACCTATTCCTTACAACTAACCCACTTGTCTATAAAACAAGAGCCTGTTCCCCACTTGGTCAATCAGACCACTTCCTGATCGAAATAACTTCATCTGTACCCAATCCCACTGTTACTCGAATATGGTGTTCTAAATCAGCTAGCTGGAGCGAACTATGAGATTTTTTTTGCAACCTTCCCTGGGTGTATTTCATTAAACGGTCCTCCTCTTCAAGCACTCTTTCAATAACTGAAGTTATCTTGATGGGTATGGAGTTATATATTTCCAAAAAACAATCGTGTAGGTCATGCCCGTTGCCAACCCTGGTGCACTGATGCATTATCGCAAAAGCATAAACTCTATACCAAATGAAAGACAAATAAATCTGTCGAAAATCACGCCGACTATATTTCCGCAACGAATGGTTGCAAAAGCATCATTACCAAGGTCAAAAAAGGTATTTGAAGAACGTAAATGAAAAAAATTGGTCTCATATCCTTTTGGTGGTCGTAAATTTTGGCCATTAGCTAAAGCCATGAGTGAAAACTTCGTTACGTCTTCCTTTCCTCCCATGACGTCTTGCGACAGAGCTGTAGTAGCTGATCCTGGTCAAAAAGCCAACCCCTTTGTCGGTTACTTTGCATCGAATTCATGTCTCAATGATTCTGATAAAATAGTACCGTCGCCCAAATCTACCCCATACGCTATTAAACCAATCCACTTTCGTTACAAGCTCCTAGAATCAATTATCAATAAACTCGACTCAAACAAGGGGACTGGACCTAACGGTATTCCAGCTATCGCCTTTAAAAGTGCTACCCCGATCTAGTACATGTATTGTCCAAACCCTCTTCGATATCCATGTCATCTAGAGAGCTTCCCTCATAGTGGAAATTGGCAAATATCCAACCTATTCCTAAAAAGGGCTACAAAACCGATCCCCCAAACTATCGACCAATAGCAATGACTTCTATTCTGTCGCAAATCATGAAAAAAGGCATCAACCACCAACTATTTTCGTTCCTCGAGTCCAATAAATTCCTAAACGACCACCAGTATGGGTTCAAACAGAGTCGCTCAACGGGTGATATTCTTTCATATGACACCCAGCTTTCGAATAACACAGAGAGGTCTGGTGGAATAGTCGTAGCAGCTTCAGATATTTCAATGGCTTTTGACCAGGTTTGGCACAACTGCCTACTTGCCAAGCCCGCATCGTTTGGCTTATATGATGCGCTCATCAATTGGATATCCAGCCTTCTTGACGAAAGACGTATACGCGTTGTCGTGGATGGCTTCTTTTACAAAGACGCGGCCATACCCCAAGGATCAGTGGTAGCTCCTACACCTTTCCTGCTATACATAAATGACCTCATTTCCTCAACAGCTAACCCGATCCATTGCTTTGCAGACGACAGCACTCTACATTGTAGTTCTTCTCAGTTTCCCACAACAGTAAGTCTAGTCAGGACATTAAGGTGGAAATGGCAGCCTGAATCAACAGTGACTTAGAACGTGTCCTTGAATGGGGAAGGAATAATCTACTCACGTTCAACGTCGACAAAACCCAGTGTTAACTTGTGTCCGTCAAGAAAGACCGATAATTATCTGCTGTAAATATGAATGGCTTAGATTTCAAGTTTTCAAACTCTATTTCAATGTTAAGGATGCCCGTATCATCGAACCTTTCATGGGTTCACCACCTTTTGTCAGTCAGCAAAACAGCTGCCATGGGTTTTATATGTAGATCTAAACAGTACTTCACATCACAACAACTCCTTTAACTCTATAAGCCTCAAATTCGACCTCATCTGGAATATAGTTCCCACCTCTGGGTCAGTGCTCCCCAATACGCCCTTGATATGGTAAACCGCATCTAAAAGAGCTATAAGGCTTATAAATGATCCGTCTCTGACTTCTGACCTACAGTCTCTTGAGCATAGAAGAACAGCTACGGGTCTTTCCTTGTTCTGTCGTTATTACCATGGTAAGTGTACCTCCGAAATACACTCCTTAATACCTTCGCAGGTCATCTTCGCTAGGAACACTCGGTTTGCCCATTCACACCATAATTATGCACTCATAATTCACATTAAAAGGGCGCAATCTACATTTTTCCACACGGCGACCAAATTGTGGAATGCACTACACAGTTCCTGTTTTCCTCCAAACTTTGGCTTAAGTCAATTTAAAGTAACGATTCATAACCATTTCTCGGCAGCCTAACAATATCCCTAAACACTCCCAGTGTTCCTGAGTGCTTTAGCACGTTAGGTCTGTTCGGGGAAACTATAAGTAAAAAAAACATTACTATCAAATATTTCTGCACTTTGGTAAGTTAACACAGTTTTACGACTTTAAAAGAACAGTTTAAGTAGTAACAAAACAAAAGTAAAGTTTAAAACAAGTTTGGGCTTAGGTCTGTCAAAAATTGACCAATCATATTTCTTAATCCTTTGGGCAATCTGTCCTATGAATACGTAAACGATAGTTTTGGTTGGCAACTACGTTTTTTGTTACCAACACAATAGATACATTTCTTAAGAGTTTCTTTCAGTAGCAATGTAATTGATTTAATCGTCATGTTGGTACGACATTTTGTTCAATGCATTATTTATTTCCTTGGAGCAACTGCATACATTATAGAACATAAGAACCAGATGATTGCATCAAGCAAAATTATAAAGCAGTACACAATTACAGCTAGTTACTAACACAGATGATTGAAAGAGACATTAAAATGTAACGAAGGAGTCTGACTTTTTTGGATACGTAAGCGTACAGTGTCGAAAAGTGAATAATATTAAAATCCTTGGTAAGCAGTGTAAGATTTTGCGGTAATTTATTAAAAAGCAGGGCAATATTATAGCGTGGATATATTTATAGAATTCTTTTTAACATTACTTCCATAATGAAAAATATTCGCTTTTGATATGAATGACATACATTTAAAAAAAATTTATATTAATTTTATAAATTTATTACATTTAAAACGACCGACAAGGAAATTTATTCTTTAATAAATCCTTTCTAGTAAAAGTCTAGTAGATACAAAGCAAACATGAAGCTCACTATTACTTTTAAGGTTTCGTACGACATTAGTGCAACGTATTTTTGTTTAAACGTTTGCAGATTTGAGATTTATTTCTAAGTGGCTTTATAAATATTGAAGTTAAGTTGTTTAATTAACTATTACCGTATATGCGTATTTATCACAATTGCAATAAATTGTAGGAGTGTCACAGCACACACGTACAGTGGCCGGCGTGTAGAAGACGAGCCCGCCTGTGCGCGAAAGACGACTTTATGATGTTCAAATTCCGCGTTCGTTTACCTCAGAGGCGTCACATGGTGCATAATGTATATTTTAATGGTATATTAAAAGCAATTCAAAGAACCATATTTTATGTAAATACGCAATTTATTATAATTAAAAGCTATACTGGAAGTAATACTATAATTAAATTAATAAAATCAATATGTTATTACATTACACATAATTGATACCTATTACTAAAATAATATTGTCTAAAATGTTTCAATTGCACTGTCACTCAAATTACTAAACTGATAATCACTGTCACAATCTTCACCCATATTTATAACTAACTTCTCAGTTTCTATATCCAAAATTTGTTCACTTTCAAGATATTTGTCTTCTATATTAATTACTTTATTACATCGGCTTTTCCAATCTTCTGTAGTTGTCGTTTCAAATGCTCTGTTGGCCAATTCTATGACATCGTTTAACTTAAATGTAACGTTTTGCTGTACTACTTCGCTTTTTAGCTTTGCCCAAATTAATTCTATGGGATTTAGATCCGGATGATACGGCGGAAGTCGTAACGCAATGTATCCATGATCGTTCATTAATTTGTCAAATTTATATGTCTTATACCGATTTTTATTTTCTAGTACAATTTTGTAAAGTTGTGTTTTATATAGGTTCGCAGGAACTTGAATTCCTTTTTGATGTAACCACTCTAACATTTCGCTTTTCCTACTATTCGACGCTAGTGCAGGATCTAGTAGAACACTGTGGTACGGGGCGTTATCAATAACAATGACGGAGTTGTTTGGCAAATTCGGTAGAAGACGTTCTTTGACCCACTTTTCATAATTGGCACCATTCGTGTCGTCGTGGTAATCTCCACTTTTTGTGCCCGATTTAAATGTTAATAAACAGTTAGGTATAAAACCTATGTCGCCCCCTGCGTGAACCATAATTACTCGCTGGCCCTTTGAAATAGGAGCAAATAATCCTTCGTTACTGTTGTCATTCCAGCTTCGTGAACTCGTATGTCCGCTGTGAATATAGCTTTCATCCAAAAAGACGATCGGTCTGTTTTCAGTACGGTAACGTTTAATGTTTTGAAGGTACACTATTCTTTTTTTTCGAATATCGCTTTTCTCTATTAAAATTCTTCTGTTTTCCTCCACTTAAAGTTAAGTTTTTTAAGGATTATTCTCAGCGATTTTTCTGAACCACTCAAACCCAAATCTTCCATTAATTTCTGTTTTTTTTTGGCGCTTCTTCTCCGGAGATCTCAGTATAATTGTACCATTATTTTTTGCGGACGATTCCTTGGCTTCCTTTATGATTCGTTCTATTGTTGTGACTGATACCTTTGTTGAATTTGAAGTTTTTTCCTTGATGCTCCGTAAGGTGTCGGTTTCTTCTTCTTGTGTTAAAAAGTATTGAAACACGTTATGCACTATTTCTCGCGTTTGACGTCTAAGATTTTTCCAGACTTAGACATTTTTTAAAACGGATTACAAATCAGTAAATGTTGACACCGTATAATCAATTTTCAAAAACTAATATGCATATGTACCAAGAATCCGGATATTTATATATCAAACCTCTAATTGCTGTCATTATGTTAACTGCTTATAAATTTATTATTTAGATAAGTATGTTTTTCCCCTTTAATCGTCTTTAAGACAATTTTCTAATGGGTACCTAATGCTTTCATTATTTCATTTTTATTAGTGTATATTAAAAATACATTCAAAATTACCTATTAGACAAATGGGAGAGGTGCCTACATACTTTCAGGGATAGATGCCTATTATGCAAACATGAAAAACCAAATGTAAAAAAAAAACGCGTCACCAATGGAAATATTGGAATTATTCATCTTCATACGCATTCTTCCAATATACATACAATTAAACATACAAATGTGATACGCCACTGCTTAGTATTTTTATTATAATGGGCAACCGCCGTAGTTCTTCGCGATGCGCCGGCTCCTCGTCTTTTTACACGCCGGCCACTGTATACAACGTGATCAATCTCAAGTGTACTGTAGTGGTATGACAAAAATCCCTAGTTGTTAATATTGTTGTGTTTTGCAGTTGGCTGCTTTGGATTTTTAGTGTGGTTTTAGTCGTTTCATTTTATGTCAGTTTATGTCATATTATACCTTCGTTTTTCACTTTTGTATTTTCTTGAGTTATTCACAAACTGTCTGTATCAAGACAAATTATATATTCTGAATTTCAAATTGTGATATCGAATTTAATCGTCATGCCGTTTTCAATCGAACACGACACATTCATTGTTGTGGCTCATTTTCGTAGCGTTGAGTACCCAAATGAAAATATTAGTTACGAAACATTTAGTCAATATCGTAATCGATTGATAGCTCGATTCATGGAAACTGGTAGTGTTTTAAAACGCAAACGTGAAGCTTCGGCTACTGTCTTAACAGAGGACACCTTAGCAGATATCCAAGCAAGGATGAATGCAAGCCCCAATAAATCTTTGCGAAAACTATCTGCACAAACACGTATGAAAAATTTTACCATGCAAACATAATTTTACATAAACAATTTTTAGATGTATCCTATGGAAGTGTCCACACTGCAGTGAAGAAGAATTTACATTTGTACCCGTACAAGGTGTCGGTATTACAACAGTTGCGAGATAGAGAATTTCAGCTTAGAGTAAACTACTGTCAATGGTTCAACAATACGATGAACAATGATTTACTGGATGTATCTTTTTTTTCTGATGAAGCTTGGTTTCACCTGTCCGGTTACATAAATAGCCAAAATTATCGTACGTGGTCTGCAGAAAATCCACATGTATTTCGAGAAACTACCTTACACCCTATCAAGGTCGGTGTCTGGATAGCAATATCGCGACAACGAATATTTGGACCATTATTTATCGATGGCACAATTACTGCGGCAAGATACAGGGAAATACTTTTAGAACCATTTATTAATAATTTGGATGATCGTGAATTACGAAACGGGTATTTCCAGCATGACTCCGCTACCCCACATACTGCACAGGCTACAATTAATTATTTACGAGACTTCTTTGAAGATAGAATCATTAGTGTAAATCGTTGGCCACCGAATTCACCAGACTTGACGCCGTTAGACTTTTTTTTGGTTATTTAAAAAACAAAGTGTTCAGCAGAAGATTGCATACTCTTCAATAATTGCGAGATGCTATAACTCATGAAGTTCAAATATTGGTGCCGAAATGTTACAAAATGTATTTGCGAATATGCAACGTAGGGTGAACTTATGTTTACAATTTAATGGCGGTCATTTTGAACATATGCTGTAAAGCAAAGTGTGATAACTAATGTGTACCTAAGGAGTTAAAAAAAAATTGTAAAAGACATTGTCATTCCATAAACATGTACTGTAAATTTTATTTAATTATAATGAAATTATAACATTTAAATACTTAAGATTCATTATTTTGTAATGATTTAATCCAATCATTAAATAATATTTTATTTATTTTGTTGTATTTTATAGGGATGCAGTCTAATCAAATACAAAATAGTCATTATTTAAATTAAGATAATATTTTATAATATGTATAAGTTAATGACCTTCATACAGATTTGAAACTGATCGTAGTTTTTACTCGAACCATGCTCTAGAGTAGCTAGAGCAATACAGCTTCTCACCAACCTATCAGTGGTACCAACTTAAATATTTTGATCACGTGGTATACACTTGAGATTGATCACTCTGTAAAAACAAGCTATGTACATACATACTAGTTTACTTTTACAAACGGTAATTCTTGCATAACTTTTTTTATTTATATACAGTAATAAACCCTACACGTCCAATACATTAATTAAATAGCGAAAAAAAATTTTCAGGAGTTATTAAAATTATTTTCGAGTATACAGGGTAATTCAAAAAGGCGACTATTTTTTCAACGGGACACCCTGTATATTTTTATATATTTTAATTCATCCTAAAATTCCGTATTTGGCACCGAAATTTGTATAGCATATTTTTGCAACGTGGTCAATTAAATTGAAAAATTCCTTAAATTTGTGAAAAAGAAATGGGTCAATAAAATTTGTAATATTTTTTAACTTATAATAACTGGAAACAAAACGGAAACGGAAACGAAAAGAGGAATGATGACAGAAGTCCCCTAAGATAACACAGATTAATGTTTTTCTACAGGGTGTCCTATATGTTCATGCCAACATTTCGAAATTTAAACCTAATTTTCGAAAGTTTTTTAATTGGAACACCCTGTATTTTATTACTTGGGTTTGTAGGGAATTTAATCCTCTTTTGTAAATGTCTTCCTATGCCTTTCTTTACTAACTTTGGGGGTATTTCAATTTTTATTTAAACTCTAGCAAAAAAACTAAATGTTTTCACCATGGTCGTTTTTTTAGTCACCTATGACATAAAATAAAAATAAAATATTATCATTTTAAATAGAACGTCAGTTTGGTACTTTGTTTATTAATTACAATCAATATAAACATAAAACAATGTATTCATAGTGGAAGATATGCCACAAAACTTAGGGTGTTCATCAGAAAATGTCATCAAGTGATCGGCATGTTACATTTTAGTTCTGTCAAAGCTCAAGTTTGAATGAAATAAGAATACACAAACTTTTTCGATATGTTTGTCTTTCAACATAAATTCAAAGCCAACTTGATGATTTTTTCTAATGATGATCCGATATTTTAGCGATTCAAGCTTGTGAACAATTCTTAAAGTAAATTATTACATAATTATTTGTTCAAAGTGGCCCCCGTTGACTTGAATACACAAATCAATACGTTTTTCCAAATTATGAGTCATGTTTCTACACATTTCCCGAGTAGTAGTTTGAAAACAGTTCGTAATACGAATATTCATATCATCTCTCGTTGACGGGTGTATTTTATATACCTGATCTTTTATAAATCCCCATATACTGATATCCATTTTTGTTAGATCTAGTAATCTAGCGGGCCATGGTACTGGTGTTCCTCTTCCAATCCACTGCTGCCCATCTGTTTCATTTAAAAAGTTAGTAATAGGCCCTGTATAATGCACAGGGGCTCCATGATGTAAGAACCAAAGACGTTCACGAACTTGGTATCTGAACCATTAATGGCGGTAAATTATATTGTAAGAAATCCAAATATACTAGTTCACTTACTCTTCCCTCAAAAAAATACGGTCCAATAACCTAGTCTCCTACGACTCCTCCCCAAACATTTAAAGACCATCTGTTTTGTGAGTGGTTCCTTATGAAATGGAGTTTATTTGTACTATAATAATGAAAATGATGCCTCTTCACGTTTCCATTTTTGTGAAACGTTGTTTCATCACAAAAGAATATTAAATGTGCAAAATTTGGCTGTTCTCTCACATTCTGCTGCACCCATGCACAAAAATTCATTCGCCTCTGAAATCTAACGAATCCCTAGAAATTCCAGGTTTGGTAACCTTTTTCTAGATCAAAAGAAGGGAGATAGGTTCGCCAATTCTTGGAAATCCAAAAATGGAACCAAAACCTAGACCGGAAGTGGAGGTTCACAAATGCCAATCATCTGGCGCAGATTCGAGAGCATGCCATCAACTAAAAGAACATTAAAGTTATTGTACACAACCATGAACTAAAAAAAAATGTGGATAATGAATTATAATAAAAAGATTATATTGACAGTATGTAGGTTTGTATTTACTTACATTTTACATAATACTACTACTGCCCTGACCTTCCCCACTAGGATCTGGCTTATCCCCAAGATGAGGTAGTTGTTTCCCAAGAACTGGTACCAGTTTTCCTAATACACACACCAGTTTCCCAAGAACTGCTCAAAAATTGGTACTCGTTTCCCAGAAACACGTGAAAACAGGTCCATAAGGCTGATAAACATGTCAAAACAGGTCAATAACAGGTATCCGTTTCCTAAATACGAGTACCTGCTTCCCACAGACAGATAGTCATTTTCCAGAAACTGGTCAAAATAGCTCATTCCTCCTAGCTAACGTCTCTAGAATGCTTACTGGCGGTAAGACTATGAAAACCACGCAACAATTTTAAAGACCGTGGAAACAATGGGTCGTGCATGTGGGAGAATAATATGGAACCAAGTGATCACTGTTTTAGATAAGATACCTTACAGCTGCGCAGCGACCCCGTGTCCATGCTGTTTTCAAGGGCCTTGTTAACAATGACTGCGGACTTTCCCTTAAACTGAGCCTCCTTGTTCAAGTTGCTCGTAAGAGGTTCTCTTGTCAAAAAATGACTGCCAAAATCCTCTCAGCACTTTGTCCCCAAACTAAGTCTGGGTTTGTCGGTAAGGGCCACCTTGCTAAATACAGCGCCAGGCCCCATTAGGACTTTACAGTCAAACCGGACTAAAATTGTATGCAAGACCAGCACTGTCCTGCTCGTGCCATGTTGTGGTATATATTATTATTACTATCAAAAATTTGTGAGGATAGGTTTATATCCAGAGATACGAGAGCGAACATTGGTAAGAAATACAGAGTACTATGATTACGTACTGTTGAGCGTAGCAGTACAGAACATTCCCAAATCCAGTAACAACAGTACGAGTCATTGATAAACAATTTTGCTTAACTCACTTGTGGTGCAGGATTTGATTCTATTTTTAGATTTCCAAGAATTGGCCAACCTATCCCCCTCCTGACCTAGAAAAAAGATAGTAAACCATAGGCTTTCTAGAAACTGGTTAGATTTCTTTGAATTTGTACTTCTAGAGGTCGCTAGACTCCCTTCCAGAATATTGTTCAACTTCTAGGAAGCACCACGCCTTGGGCGTTCTAAGAACTGGTTAGATTTCCAAGAATAAGCACGAGTTACCTACTGTGAACTTAATGATTTTCGACATCTCCCCTCTCCTTTTGACCTAGAACAGGAACTATTTTTAGTTTTCTAAGAATTAGCACGTGACTCATGACCTACTTCGGAGTTTTCTGGAATTAGTTCTATTTTTAGATTTCCAAGAATTGACCAACTCCCGAGGTTAATGGATGTGGCAATCTCCCTCCCCGTTAACCTACTTTATAGTTAATGACCTTTGACCTCTCCTCTCTCGTTTTGACATACAAAAAGGTCAATAATCTATCCCCTCTCATTTAACCTACTTTGTGGATCAATGAACTTTCGCCCATCCCCTCTTCTCTTGAGTTACTTTGAGGTCAATGAATCTTGTCCCACCCCCTCTACTTTTGACCTAGAGAAAGTTCAATGACCACTACTCCTTACAAAAAGGGCGGGACTGTCCCATCACTTACAAAAAAAGGGCGTGGCCACCCCCTCCCCTCCTACTTTCTCTCTCATACTTATTGAATTTCGCAATCAATCTGTCTCTGTCTTAAACATCCCTATATGATCCAGAACTGGCATAGTTATACTACTTTCCACACACACTCCACACTCACACTCACACACGCACGCACGCACAGGCACACGCACACGCACAGCACACACGCACAGCACACAGCAGCAGCACACACACGCACACACACACACACACACACACATATATATATATATATATATATATATATATATATATATATATATATATATATATGTACATGTTGGTAATAAGGTCCAACCTCAAGAAATTTTATAATCGTATTTGTATTTCAGGTATGTATTCAAGCATATCTAAGCTATATTTAATTGGAATATATTTCAGTTTGGCAGAACAATATTTCTTTCATAACCCCAAATCCAAAGAACTTACAATGCGAATGATAAGGTCCGGCATAAATTTAGTGGTCCTTATTACTCACCCTTGCATTGTAAAATTAAATTAAAAAGTTAACATCACAGTAAAATGGGTAAAAAGTGTCTTGAGATACGTGCAAAGTGGAGTGAAGAAATGATGGAGGAGGTACTCGACTTGTTAAGACAGGATCAATCGCTGCGGTACGTCGAATCCATTTATTAACTGGATCCTGTAAAAGAAATTTAGGTGTAAATTACACTCTATTAATAAATCAAGAAAAAGATCTGAAACAAATTCTTCGTTCTGCTGAGATAGGGTTACTTATGACACCAAAGTCCTTTACAAGATGCGGGTAGGAAACCAAGCTATATATTCAAAAGAATATCGCTGGAAAAGACTGCTACAAATATTTCAGGAAAAGACCACACTGGCACAGCGGAATGCCTAATCCATGAACCCTGCTACTTTTTCTGTGTAAGATTATTTTTATAAGCTGGGAGAGATTTGCAATAACCTGAACTTTAAACATCAGCCATCTAAAGTGTACAACATGGACGAAAAGGGCTGCCGCCATACCTTACATCATCAGCAAACAGTAGTAGCGCAAAAAAGCGCTAAAAGGGTGCGTCTCATCGCTCCTGAACATGTCATTTACAAATCAATATCATTCCTACTACTATTTTATTTAAGGGCCGAGGAAAAAACAAGCAATTTTTATCAAATGACTTGATTATTTTACCCCACACATTTCTCAGCCTTCTGTGATTTTAAATCTTTTATGTGATCTCTCCCAATCGGACATTTCGATTTTAGAGAAATCCGATTCACCTAAAAAACACTTACTGTACCTGCCGCGAAATACGACACACAGATTGCAGCCTATAGATGAAAGCCTGTTTCGGTCGTTCAAACACTATTGAGACGAACAACTGTTATTACATTAGGAATAAAAGAAAAATGTGTAAGGAGAGATTCACTGATATTTTTACACGACGAGGGGAAAATGCATGGCAGTTGCGAACATAACGGCCAGTTTTAGAAGCACGGGTATCTATCCGTTCGATGAACGTTCTTCCTACTTACGTCTACGGACTCCACTCTGCCAGCACATTGCCCTGAACCACTACCTGGTAATACCTATCAAACCAATACTGATCGAGAATGGAATTCAGAAGATGAACTTCCGCTTGCTGTTATTACAGAACGTTATAACCAGTCTAGAATTTCCAAACCACTTAACTCATTTTCTGCAGTTGTGAAAATACCTAACAGGAAAATAACTAAACCTACCAAACCGCGCAAAAGGCCATTAAATTATCGTGCTCAGGGGACAACCAGGGCGCTGTTTGAAGGGCAAAACATCGGTCAACCTTGTAACAGTACATACATACAGAAGAGTTCCTTCTGCACGTCCACAGTTCCAGAAAAGGAAGGTGTTATTATGAGCAATTGCGTAGCTTCAAGCCACGCAGTACACGAACGTTTGTTTTGTGTTTGTGGAGAAGATTTTGTCGTAGACAGCGCATGCATAAAAAATGTATAGGGCTTACACCAGACCACTTAGACGAAGTCACATGCCAAATCTGGATGCCATACGCATAAAAGTGTAACGTGGACCTTATAACTCACCTATGTGGGAAACAAGTCCCATAATATTAGTTTTTTAAACATTTGGTATGGAACAACACCAGATTCCAAGCTACCAAGTGGAAATTAAAAGAAATGAAATAATTTTAATAATAATTGTTAAGATAACCTATTTTTTAATACGTTCATAACTAAGATAGGCAACATTTAAAAAATATCAAATGGACGTTTAAAGCTTCATGTCAGATACGCGTTAATAGACATCTAGATGCTAACTTAAGCAAACTCCAAAATAGGGCGGCTTCTATGACGTACCGATAATACAATTAAAGGATTTTAAGTCCTTTTTAATTAATAGTTTGCTTTATATTAAGAAACTTTGTAAATAAAGGTTATGTAAAATTACATTTTCTTTAAAACATATGTACACACATTTTCTTATAAATTTAATCGTTATTTAGATATTTAAAACATTGAAATAAGGGTGGTTGGTTGGGCCTGATTTTACAACGTGTCCACGTAAGAGACAAGTTTTTATCATATTGATGTCTCTTGTTGATGGCCTTTGAGAAATAACTGTTTACTTGGTACTCATATATACGGTGCTTCAAAAATGTCTGCCAAAATTTCTAGTACGTATTCTGTGTGTGAAATTAAGCTAATTTTGTCAAATGAACATATGGTCCAAAGATCACCATTTTCGAGATACAGGGACGAAAAAAGGGGCGTTTTCTTTTGATTTCTCAGGAACTATACACACAGACAATCTGATATTATGGACATTACCCACACTCCACACGTGTC
Source organism: Vesta saturnalis (assembly GCA_036346205.1). Classification (NCBI taxonomy): domain Eukaryota; kingdom Metazoa; phylum Arthropoda; class Insecta; order Coleoptera; family Lampyridae; genus Vesta; species Vesta saturnalis. The sequence continues at coordinate 1,547,957 of JARFJB010001728.1, read as the reverse complement.
ATACACTGATGCTCGCGATACTCATTTATTTGATACAGTGGCGGAGAGTCAAGTAAACCCATATTCCTACTGTCATTTTAACTTAGCTTAAATTGTTCTTTTACTAAACGTAACTTCAGTATTTAAACTTAAACAAAAATTCAGCATTATACACTTATTCTTATAAACAATTCACCAGACAAGTAACTAAACTTATTTAACGTTAATCAAAGACTTTCATCTTACTGAAATAAGTGATAAAAGAAAAACCGAACATACAAAAATAAATAAGTTTAACTTATAACTTGAACTTAACTTATTTCCAGAATGAACACAACTAACTGAAACTACTGTTTTAAAATATTTTTAATCAATATTGAAACATAGCTCTGTGAAATCAATATTAAATGTCACCATATTTTGAAACCTGCTATAACTGGTTTTAAAAGGGTTAGGTAGTTTCCTAACAAATTCTTTTTTAACAAATAACGTTTCACCTATTTCAATAAATTTCTTGGTTTGTGGAAGCCCTTTGTAAAACTGTACCTCATATCCACTGTTAGAAAGATCTGTCACCCTGGCAATGTACATTCCAAAGTTTTCTTGTTTTTTGTCGAAAACCTTCACAATGCAATATTCTTCTTCCTGTAGTGTAACTTATCATCTTCATTACCACGGTCTTCTGGAAGATCACTTAAAAAATGTCATCATTATCACTATCTTTTAGAGAGAAGTGGGTATTTTCCCCTTCTGAATCCTTTTTTGTGTTACTGTAAGTTCCAATAACAAATCTTAAAAACTTTTGCGACGGACACCTATAGATGTTGATAGTTCTTCAATTTGGACAGCAGCTGTTGAAGTGGCAGATACTTCCAGCGCCTCTGCCCTAAAGCTACTTCCATCTGCACTGCAATTATTGAAATGGCAGCTACTTCTAGTGTCTCTAGAACTGTTGAGGTGACAGTTAGTTTCAGCGGCCCTGAAGCTGTTGATATAGTATCTACTTCCATCTACAGTGCAGCTGTTGAGGGGGCAGCTACTTCCAGTTGGTCTGTGTTGGGGTTGGAGAGATTTTTCTTGTATATTTTCAGATCTATTACTTTAAATAATTGTTCTGGTATCCTGTCTCTATTATCACCATTCTCCTCTATCTCATAAATTCCCGTGCTCATAAATCTATTGATAATGTTGGTTGTAGGTAAATTGCTACAAAATCAATCTTCGGAGTTTTTTTTTGAGGACTTGCTTCTTGCCATCTACACAACTCCTTGTCGAAATATACATCCAGAGTACATGTTTAATGTGTGGTGGAAGCTTCAAAATTGTTACTTATTTTTCCTGTTCCAGCCTTATCAGTTTAGTTGAAGCGTGGGTGGTGTGTCCATCGTAGATTAGCAGTACATGTCTTTCCTCTCTCAGAAGAACTCAAAACCAATTATAGAACAAAGTCTTTTCCATCCAGCCCCGTGAACTCACTGAAACAGATGTTTGTCCATAACAAATTTTCCTTTGAACATACATAACAATAGAAGCATTCTTCCTTCTGCAGAACAGTACAGCACTACTGATGTATTTTAACGACCGCAGCTATTTGATTTTCTTCAATTACTGGCCCCAACTGCTTTGGTTTTTGATGGATCATGACAAAAAGATGTCTTGTCACAATTAAATATTTGTCCAGGTTTTCCGACTAACAGGAGTTATTTGACGATATTTTCTAAAACATCAAAAAAGTTGTAGATAACCCATAGGTTTATTTGGTCAAACCCTCTGTGGTTTTTTGAAAGCTTTATTATAAAATTTACAAACCAATCTGGACCGTTGGTTTTTGAATCGGGTTTGGATGTTGCTCTGTCTAATATAGAGTTGGACTATATCAAAAACTGCAGCCCTTGACAATCCAAAACAATGTTTCTCCATAACTTTAAGACAATATGCAATTTCTTGCTCATCAGTTTCGAACAAGTAAGATTTAACACCACCGACACCATTACCATTTTGTGAGGTGCATCCTTTTCCTCTTGTGCGCAAGACTCGATGTTTTAAAGTGGAACTTGGAATGGTATAAAAGCTAGCTACTCCCCTTATTGTCTTGTTACCATTCTTCACTCTTCAAGAACTTCCTCCAAATCCCCTTGAGAATAAGAGGTTCCTCTCTGAGCTTTCCGAATGCCTATATGTTCTCACCATCATAATACTACAACAAATAACATTTAATATTACTTCCTTTATTTGAAAGAAAAAAGTTATTTCTTTGGTTTTTAAGTTATGTAAGTTAAATTGTTGCACTTTTCAAACTTTGTGACTGTTGACTGTTTTTGTTTTAATATTATTGATTCATACCATGACTTCTTTAGATAAAAAAAGTAAATCTGAAATAACTTATTAACTGAAGATGCGTCTCATATTCCGGGGTATTAACACATGCAATTTTATTAACCAGGGATAAAAGGATCCTACATACATGGGGCGAGTGGGCCGTAAGCTAGCCTAGGTATCCCAAGTGCCTGGCTCACTTACCACATTTTCAAAAATTTCCGGCGTAATTCGACCACCTCTCCTATCCTGGAACACTAACAATAAAACTAACAATAAAATGTTAGATTAATAGTCAAAGCAATAGCACTTACTTCAAAGGATATAGGAGTCTTCGAAACTCAAAGTGGATGGCATTGTTTTAAGAAAATTTTTGAGCGAAATTCATTTGCTTCAAAGAAATCAGCCATTAGAAACAGAGAGCTTAAACCTGATATTTGAAGTAAAAGAAGTTGAAAGGCTATGTTACCAACCGCGAAAAGATTAATAACTATACAAATTTTTATGTGAAAAGACCGTCTCCCATTTAACCCATGGGTCCAGTCGCCCCAACCTACCGTAACGATAAAATTCTACCCTAGGAATTTTTTTCTGCTAAATTAAGCATAGAACATAATTAATCGATATGTTTAATGTATACATGATAGTATTTTTATATCTTTGAAATATACAGCTGTTTCAGAAATATTTGGTAAAATACCAAAAACTGCTCGTAATAACCCCCTTTACAATTGTTGATTTAGTGATAGTGAGAACAAGGTCTATTGCATAACCTTCTATACCTACATATGTACATGTGGGTTGGAAGGTAAAATTGACGATATATACTAACGTTTTTATTGTGTTTGTTGTTACACGTCCAAGTTATCGTGGATACTACCACACACCCAGACACACTGACACGCACACGCACAAGCACACGCACACACACACGCACACGCACACGCACGCGCACGCACACGCACAGCACACCACAGCACACGCACGCACACGCACACGCACGCACACTCACACGCACACGCACACGCACACGCACACGCACACGCACACGCACACACAAACGTTGTAAAGTGATGTAATATGTTGATTTAGTGATAGTGAAAACAAAGTCTATTGCATAACCTTCTACACCTACATATGTACATGTGGGTTGGAAGGTAAAATTGACGATATATACTAACGTTTTTATTGTGTTTGTTGTTACACGTCCAAACCGCACTACGCGTCGCGTATGCTTACCGAAATTAGCGGGTCGCCAAGCCAGTTACAGTGGAAATGGGCGTGGTCGATATAAGGAGTAAAATGATTGAAGGGTGGTTTCAAATACCTAACACTTACCATAAATCTACAACTCACAAAGCCTAGTCCGAGAAAAATTGTCTCTAGGCGCTACCACAATCTTGAATTTTGCTAAAATAAACAGTCTGAGGCGGGATGGTAAATTAATCCTATCTGACTGGAAAAGACAGGATTGCAGCCTACTCAGTAAAACAATTCACCATTCAAATTCAGTCACACTTCAAAATAAATTGATCCAAAAGCTTAAGAAAATTCTAAAATACACGAGTCGTCGTAAGACGTTAACTTGAATACTTTTCAAATATCCCTCGTATACCTGTAAATTTTTATTTATAACTTATAAAACTTTGAATAAAATAAATATTCCCAATTTCGAAAATTCTAAATAAAATAAACGAAATCGGTTTGGAAATGAATTGTTATCTCAACAAACTGTTCGTTGATTGCTGAATAATTCAAACATAGCGGTTAGTGCTTGTATCATTAATAAAATTGTTACATTTTATTAATACTTTATCTTTAAAATCGTATTTAGATATTTATTAATAGGTTTAAACTTTAATAGTTCCAAACTGTAATTTATGCTGAATAAAAAAAAAAATAAGTACTCTGTTAGTAATGTTCTGCATTAATATTTAAAAGCTAAAATGAAATTTTGTGATCGATCTGGCTCATTACACAATTTTCAATCGATCCTTAAATTCGAAAAATATACAAAGATTAATTTCGCTTATCAGAAGGTGTAACCAGTTAGACACACAATAGACAGAAATAAACTACAAAATAAATTAAGCAGTGGATATATATTGACAAATGCGCATGTAAATATATACAACGACGTGGTTTAAAGAAACCACCAAACACATCAATACATTAAGACTAAAATTCCCCAATTCCTAACACTAAAAACAACAAAATAGCTAAGTTTCCGTTACGTTTATTTTTTCTTTGAATGAACCGTAATTAACGCAAGAATAAAAAAAATGTACATAAAAGATAATCGTACTTGTCTTGATTCAATAAAATTTAAATCTAATTCTTACGTGTTACATTAATTAATCCTTTTTCGGTGCAGTAGTTGTAGGCCATGTGATCTGCTTTCGGTAATCCTTTTTAAATTCTTAGATGCACTATGCACAAAACACAAGAGGTAGCCGTATTCGCCTTACGCACTCGGCTGTAGTACTCACACAACGCAGTGTCTATGGTTTGTTCACTCGCATACCGGGTATAGGGGTTCTTTAGCCTAACATTACATTACCTTTTACTGTGATGTTTGCCCTTCAAAACGTTTACCACAATGAAAAATGGTTACTTCCATATACACTTCTTATACAATCAATTTGGTATTGTTAGCGATTGTACACATTCAATGTCAAACTTTACAAACTTTTCTTTCGGTCACTTAAATGGTTACCTTCAATTTTCTTTATAATAAATTAGGTCACGCGTCCCACAATTGAACACTAATAACAAAATATTTGCTGTGTTAACTTCTAATCTGCCTAAGAACTTTTTATTTCAAGAAGAAAATCACTAATGTTTTCCTTCAACTCACAATATATTAAATTATTTATTTCTGAATGTCTATACGATGTATCCCCTTATGAGTTAATGCAGTCGCTAGACATGCTCTGCTAACACTATCATTTTCACAAATAAACCCTTACCTTTCTAATGGTTATACAACGGTCGCGACCGGTACTCAAGGTCTGCTTTAACTATCTAAAACCTCTAACCAACTAACTAACCAACAACTCCTCAAATTTGACACTCGCTTATATGCCTTCTTCCCACCATATTTATCCCAATTGAGTATTTCACGCGTTTCTATGCCGCGCGAAGGTTCCAACCTGGAAGAAGACGCTAACGATGCGAAATTAACGTAGCCATCTTGAACTACTTTGTAAATTTACTAAAAACTTTCCGAAGAAATCATCAATTGCAATTACATTCACACTGTAGATTAACCAGATTATACCTCAACTTTCTATGCAAATCTCGCATGTTCGCGAATTCTATTTCCGCACAATTTAGTGAACTCCGTCACATTCTATCAACTTCATTCTTGAATATGCATTAAATTTTCTTATTGCTCAATATCACAAAATTTCTACAAACAAAAATATGCGTCCATATTCCTTACTGCACGTTAAAACATTATTTCACTCACTCATACGTCTACAAGCATTTCTTTAGTCCAAATTCCTTCATACACAGTAGCAAAAAGATTAGTAGTCTTACCAGTCCCGCATCAATAAAAATTTACTCAAAACATTATTTCTCAACCAAATTTAACGCTTTCAACACGAAAATCTTTCTACAGCATTCAAACATTCCTTCACACGATCACCAATTCGTCCTTAAATTCCAGTGGCGTATCATTTACACCAACTTAGATTACGCACACACAAAAAAAGCTACATTCAAAACACGTTACATATGTTATCAAAATACTACACATACACGATGCGTCAAAATAACCTTCCATCGTTGTTGTGTAATTTGTATTACAAGAAATATATTCTTATGTTTTCAATAAATTTTTTTGATATGTATTATTTTACTCAAATTTTATTAATTTTACTTAGATGGGCCTTATTACCCTAGGTAGCCTTATTTTTGGAGACCAGTGACTTTCTCTGTTAGACCTTTCACGTCACACTTCCTGCAATTTTTGTACCGCATGCATCTTTATGAACTACATTTCTTCATAATCTACATAATTCCGTATACCTTTTGATAAAAGGGTGTTAAAGCCGATGTCGCAATTCTGAAACATAAGTTGTTAAATTTTGTGAAATTTCTTTGAATTTTATTATGAACTTGGTCTTTTACAAAGTTAGCAAAACGCTGGTGAAATTTAGAAATACGACTTCTAAATTAACGTTAATTAATATATAATTACAAAAGTTAAACACATTGAAAACTATATAATAAATTTATAAGTTTAAGAATTTAAGATTAAGAACCAATTGAAAACTAAAATATTGATGACTACCTCTAGTATCTTTAGACAAATTGTCTCTATAATTTAATGCCATTGAAGTAGCCTACATGGAGATCACTTAACATTTCCAAACCCGTATTACATACTTTACAAGCACTTTGCTATAACGAACCATCTTCACAAACTAATCGTTAATTGTTAAACGTTCATGTGATCCGAATTAATCAAGGTTGGGTTGTTAAATTTATCCGAGGACTGATTTGGTTTTCTCTTTCAATCTTCCAGCTTAATTTTATTGACGTTAATAATTCATGGCGGAACATAAAATGAATGCTTGTACAGTTAATAACAGTGCCAGAATATGTATACAGATTCTTTTTCTCGTGATAACAGTTAGTCATCAATCTCATTAAAAAAAAATGCTCTGTGAGTGTACTTTGTTAGAGGAAACAGCTATAAATTTCAGCGCACATATTTTTTCGCGTGTTTTATCATACAGATCAAAACTTGACAAAAACAAATATTTTACTTACATTTTGGAGCACATCCTCCTTTTGCTAAATATCCCTTTAGTCTGGAGGAAGCAGTCGTAAATTGCATAATGTACTAGGTTTTCTTGTAATTTTAGTTTATATTGGTGCAGCTTAAGTAAAATAATTTAAACATATTTTCAAACTTTAAGAAGTTATGACTGAGCTGAAACTGTAACGGCTGCATCAAATTGTCTTCTAATGTGTTTTCCAAACTTTAGTTGTTATTAATTTATATAAAATTATATATGGTCTCTCTATTCTTTTATTAAAGCTTTTGTGCCAGTAAATTAAAATGCTTTTAAAAGAGCTTATAAAAGTAAAGTTTTCTCATCATGTATCCAACTTGTATAAAGTGACGACGGAAATTATGTGGTTAACTTTGCACCATTTTTTACGTTTTTATGACACCTTTTTCTTGTCTGTCTTGAACTACTATCTTACAAGAAGTAAAGAATATCAGATTCAAACCTATTATAAGCAGCTTTTAGACTATAGAAGTGAACAACCATATGAAACATGATGGAATTAGAGCTTATGCCATTCTGCATGGCGAAAGGTCGCGCAGGCGACGCGGACACTTTTTACCAGTAAGACAGCCCATCAGTGTTACTATTTGCAATGGCGTATGCAAAGCAATACAATTTTTATTTAAATTTCGTTATTTTCCGCAACCGTTACTTTTGCTTCTTTCGTAATCCGTTCAATCATTCTTACCGATACTCCAGAATAATCATGAACACGTTGCTTAATCAAAACAAACAATAATAATAATAATAATAATAATAAAACAACGGATCCTCCAGTTGGTCCCTACCTAGAATGTTTCGAACGGTTTCAGGCGGCTTAGGAACTTCCTGGCGGACGCTTAATCTCTAACTTATTTTGTCATTCGAAATATGTAATCAGATGTTTAATAATTTTCACGTAATCCTCTTTTATATTTGGGTAATTAAAGTATTACCCAAATCAGGTATTAATTACTATAGGAAAAAAATCAATATTTTCTTTTTACTACAAATTCGAAGAAATTATATTAGCGACTAAAGTAGTTAACATCTGGATGTACGAAGCAAATTTTATATAAATGTATTCCTAGAAGAATACAATCCGTGATAATGAAGGCAATGGCTTTTATTTTCTATGGAACTAATGTAGTTTACTATGTCAATCTGTGCTTTATCGATTTTCGTTTAAAATAAAATGAAAGTATTGCTTTTATTTACATAGCTTTTAATTTGCTTCTGGTCTTGGCTATAATTACTTAAATTATGCAAAAGCGTGTAATATGAAATAATAGGATCATAAACTACAGAAAATGTGAACACGATAATAAACGGTCGGTGAGATTATTATGCGATTATCTGTCTGTAGGTTTTACTGGTCTCGCAACTCGGTCATTTATGTCTTAGATACTTGTCGATAAGAAGGATTAATTAATCAAACGGACGTACGCCCTTTGCTTAACTAGGAGGACGCTAAACTAAACAGACGCACACCTTTCAGACAAGCAAAGGTATCAAAATGCTACCACAGCCGTACGCGTTGTGAAGATTCCCCAAGGAATTCTCAGTACTTTTCAGGCGACAACATAACAGCGAAAAGTAGAATTTTGTGTGTTTACGCTAGGAATACACCCGAGTATGTGCTTAGTGTATAGGTATGGTGGTGTTTTGCAGACGGGGTCGAATAATAATCTGCCAACGCAGAAAAGAAATATTTTTAACGGAAAACTGGTCCGATGAATATGATCGGAATATTTATAACTCGCCCCGGAATGGGTCGGTAGGTAGAAATAACGGCTTCTGATTCCAACTAAGTTACTTATTTAGTAGATATTGTTCGTAGACTGTTCAGAAGGCCTCCTCTTCTGCCCTAGTCATTCTTTTCTTGATGGTGTTGCGCTTTTTTTTGTAATTGTATATTTTGCAATCATGAGTTGTGGTTATTTTTGGTGTTAAAAAAAATAAAAAGATTAATTTAGAATTTACTTGAATATTTATGTTAATCGGTTTATCAGTGCGTGTTTAGCTGGGTGTAGCGTGCTGCATGTGGCTAATCCAATTCGTTTGCCGGTATCTTGCGAGGTCGTCAACAAATAGACAATAGACAAATAGAAGCTGAAAGAATATGGAATGTTATCTAAGGATTCTTCTATCTCCTCGGGAGGTCGCCATGGAGTTGTGTTTGGATCACGGGGAGTGTTTGATTTTAGTTTGGGTTTTTCATGGGAATTGGGGAAATCAGTAATTGTAGGGAGTGGTAGGGATCTCTTTGGTTGGGATTGTGTGGCCTAAAATTCCTTTGTGTGCAGTTTCCTTGTAATTTCTGTATTCTGCGTGTGATGGGTGGAATGCTTTCGTGTTGTATTGTGAGGCCGTTATGGTACCTCCAAGGTAACCAGTGTAAGCATCTGAGTATTCGGCATTCATAGGAAGCGATAGAGGAGAGGTGATTAAGGATTATGTTAGTGTACATGGGTGCTCGGAAATCAATAACAGGACGCATATATGTTTTGTAGGTGTGCTGTAGTGTTTTGAGTAGGCAACATCTGAGTCTACCCCAGAGGGCGTCCCGTAGGTTTGCTCGGTTTCTTATTCTGTTTAGTGTTCTCTGTACATCGGTGAGCCAATTAAGGGTTCTAGTGAAGAGTTCTTGTTGAAATGGGAGTCTTTCGTGGTTTAGGGTGAGGTAAACATTGCTGCCGGCTAGGTTCGGAAATTTATTTTTGGTGTACTTAGGATGTTGGAAAAGGATCGCTTGGGTTTTGGTGGGATTGACAGACTTTCCACCGGTTCGCCCAGTTGGAAAAGTTCCGGAGAGTTTTGGACATGAGGCGGGAAATCGTTCCGCTGTTCCGATTCACCCGCCCTGCGCAGCGACTACTCCGGGTTGTGTAGCTTCGGGAATGTCGGAAGCGAAGACAGTGTAGAAGATCGAGGCTAAGGCAGAACCTTGCGGTACGCCTGCTGTACGTTGAAACCCACCGGAGAAGGTGTTGTCTCCTACGAGAGTAGGAGTTTGGAGAGGGATCGGGTATGTTTAAAGATTGCGGATCTTGTGTAGGAGACCGGTGTGCCAGACCCTATCAAAAGCTTGCATAATGTTGTAACAAACCTTTGTGAGTTGTGTTAAAAATATACCATAATTTAGGGAACTTCGTTCATTTTTGTGTCATGTAAATTGCATACCTTAGTGGCGGAAAAAAATATACGTTTAGATATTTTAAAGTGGGGTAGTACGCGCATTTTGTCTTGCACATTGAGTTCTTGCGCAGACATCTATTTTTTGGGAGTCGTTATTGTTACGACATGAAAGCAAAAAGCTTCCATTTTTGTTCTTGAGTGTTTTTATTAACGTTTTTTAGTGTTTCTTAGTGTTTTTAGTGTTTTTTAGTGTTTTTAGTGTTTTTTAGTGTTTTTGACGTTTTTTATTGTTTTTAGTGTTTTTTAGCGTTTTTCAATGTTTATTAATGTTTTTTAGTATTTTTAGGGGTTTTTTTAGTGTTTTTTAGTGTTTTTAGTGTTTTTTAGTGTTTTTTAGTGTTTGTGGTGTTTTGTAAAGAACCAGCGTCCTTTACGTATGCTTTTTAGCATAAATTATTTGCGGACCATCCTATATCTAAAATTTCAAAAGTTTACGCGATATTGCACAACGAATAATTTATTAATCACCGTTGACGTGTATTTCTAAAAACCCGTAAGTTTTTGCACGTCAGAACGATTACAACCAATCGCAGAACGGCATCCCCCGCACAGCAGCCGCGAAGCCGCCCACAAATGCACCTTTATAAACCCGCGACGCGCGTGAAAAAGGAGATAGAATCGAAGTAGATTCAAGTCAAGCCGATATCCAGCCGCCACCACCTTACCGTTTGCTTCGTGTAAGCACCGACCTGTTATTCACCGTCGAAGAGTCCATCGCGATCGTGTGATAACGAGCACCACCTCGCACCGGGCAACCTAAAGTTTAATCCTGTACTGCCATTGATAGACACGTAAGTTGTAAGGATATAGAATCGAAGTAGATTCAAGTCAAGCCGATATCCAGCCGCCACCACCGTACCGTTTGCTTCGTGTAAGCACCAACCTGTTATTCACCGTCGAAGAGTCCATCGCGATCGTGTGATAACGCGCACCACCTCGCACCGGGCAACCTAAAGTTTAATCCTGTACTGCCATTGATAGACACGTAAGTTGTAAAGTTATAGAATCTGACAATTTACAATCAAATACTACAGAACGTAAATAACGCCGGGCTGAGTCTCCAGGAGTTATACCGTGTACACTAACACCTAGAGTGCCACGCAGGGTAGATCCCGACGTCACTCGCAAATACAAAGTACACTAACACCTAGAGTGCCACGCAGGGTAGATCCCGACGTCACTCGCAAATACTTGAGGGCGAAGGGTTGTTACAGGGCTGTAAAGACCTGCGACCTTTCTCTTAGTCTATCCAGTTAAGACAGGCCGTCGCCTACGTCTTCTGAGTATTACTGAGATCCCGCTCGAAACTCATACATACAGACCAACACAATAACCATACACGGTGTCTTTAATCGCAGGAGAGTACACCCGAAACCCGTTGTATAAATCTGTAGTCAATATAACCATCGCAAACACCTGGTGTGATATCATTTGTAAATAAATTAGATAGTACGTAAATTATCCAATATTTACCTTAAACCTATTAAAGTCGTTTTAGAGTAGTTTTAATATCAAGTATTTTGTTCCCTTGATTGATTGTAGATAATTAGACTTAGTATCGAAATCCGTAATTAATTCCGTTAGATAAATAATCTAATTGCCTAATCAAACCGGTTATAATTAAAGAAAGACAGTCCCGAGATCTCGCATTTGCATACGCGCATTTCGCGTGTATTATTTCCTGGGAGTACGGCATAATCGCTTCAGCGCTCCAGAGTTACTGAAGGATAAGCACGATATTGATTTTCTCAGTCCCCGAAACGATTCGAGTTCATTGCGCTGGCGCCTCCGACCAAAAACGGTATCGAGAATACCACTCCCGCTTCTGTAAATACAGGACCGTAACATAAATTTTACGTATTAGGTAAGGAGTAGATTAAAATAATATCTCTGTTCACAGAAGCGACTACGCACATAGTAACTAGCCGCCCACCAGGAGAACGAGAGTGTGGAGCCGCCAGGACCAAGAAGTCCCAATACATTTTGAGTTGATGTTAATTCCAGTTTTTATTATATTGTTAACTTTATTTAATATACGTTATAAACCGCTTTAAGAGATTTATTTAAGGTGACAGTGTTAAGCCTATCCAGTACTTAATACGAACCACACCCCGTTTATAAAATAAATTATAAACACGATTGAGCAAAGCCGAGGCAAAATAAAACCGCGTTGGGTTACCAAACCAGAAGGCGCGTAAATAATAATCATTTAATTAAAAACGTAATAGGGAGGCATTACAGTTTTTAGTATTTTTTAGTGTTTTTAGTGTTTTTAGTGTTTTTAGTGTTTTTAGTGTTTTTTGGCGTTTTTTAGTGTTTTTTAGTATTTTTACTTTTTTTTTAGTGTTTTTTAGTGTATTTTAGTGTTTTTTAGCGTTGTTTCATGTTTACAGTGTTTTTAGTGTTTTTTAGTGTTTTTAGGGTTTTTAGTGTTTTTTAGTATTTTTAGTGTTTTTTAGTATTTTTAGTGTTTTTTAGTGTCGTTAAATTAACGTTAAGGGCAATTAAACCTATTTTTCTTTGTCTATTATATTTATCCTTTTTAGGCACTTTTATTTTACTTTTATTTTTACTTTTATTACGTTAATTTTCCTATTACGTAATTTTATTGTATTATTATGTTTCAATTTAACGAGGATGACGCAATATATGTTTGTTGCTATGAAGAAAATTATAAATAAATGGTACATTAACCCATTTAAATCAACCAAGTTTGGCATTTTATAAAAGAGTTTATTCATTTGGGATCAACGAATATCAAAACTTTTATTATATTTCCATTTGAAGATTGATTGCACAACCAAAACGGAAAGCGTGGCTTCGTCAGCACATCTTATCAGTTACCGTATATCAGTGACATCCAAAATTTTAAAGTACAACGGGTATTTAATTTCTAATTATTACTATAAGGTATTTTTTTTAAGTTATTAACATTAGGATTAAGATTTTTTACTTTTATAACTTGTCTTAAAGATTTTATAATAAACCTTGTTATTGTTTTCAATTTTACATTTATTACATTTACGGTTTACTTGTTTTCCATAAAATAAAGGCTGATGTTTATGTTTAAATTTTCAACATTGACAAAATTGCTTTCAACATCTTTAACAATTTTAATAGATATTACTACTGACGAAGATAACTGTAAGTGTTATCGAAACGTTTAGATTGTATAATTTAAATACATCATTAAAAAAACCCAAAAAAGATAAGTATTTTATTACACCCTAGTAATTTTATATTACAATATCCAGAAACACAACCAAGTTGCATTGCTTGTGATTAAATGCTCTGGTGGTCGCTGTAAGCACATCGTGACACGTTCGGTTGGAACGAAGGCCAAATTGGCTGTTAGGAAGTTCGTTGAATTCAAGGTGGCCTCTGAGTCGCCTGACTAGAAGCCTGGCTCAAAGCACTTTTCGAGGCAATTCATGAAGAGGATGGGTCTGTAAAAGGAGTGTGTGATAAGTCGGAGTGAGGTTTGGGTATCATGACGGTGGAGGCCGATTTCCAGTCCGTCAAGAAGTGGGATAGGATTAGACATTTGTTGTAAATGTCGGAGAGTAATCGAAGGACTGGGTCGGGTAGGTGTCGGAGAATTTTGCAATTTAGACAGTCATGTCCTGGGGTTGCAAATTTTAATTATGAGGGCCGTTCCATGGTGGCTGTTGTTTAAGTAGGTATGATATGTGCATCTGTTTTTGAGTTTTGTGTCTGTGATGGAGAGAATATGTATATTGTGTTCGTGTAAAATATTTTTAAGTAGGAACGGTTCCGACGAATGCCCCTGGCATTAACTGTCCCTGCTAGGATATCCATTTTGGAGGGATTTAAGGATTTGGTACTCGCATTACGGGGACCGCGTTCCGCGTGCCGGATACGCAACCGCCGGTACTACCTTAGAAGTAAGATCGGGAGGGCGAGCCTAGGACACGAATGATCCTATTTCGCCGGTCAGGAAATATACCGAAAAGGGTGTGTGTAAAGACTTGGAGAAAGTTTTTGATGAAAAGGGGCTTGGTGTCGGGTATGGGTTGAGGTGTGCGGTATCATCCGAGTCGGACGCTTCAGAAAACAGGATGGGTTCGAGGGTTAGCATCTTCAACGGAGAACGGGGAGGCCCCCGCCGCTTCCGGCACTTAAAATAGTAGGAAGCGTGTATTTCCCCGCAGTAGTTACACCTTGGGTTAGCAGAAGATTTTCAAGAAGAGGATCTGCGACTTTCGCCACAGTTGGGGCGGGTAGGACACTTCTCAGCGGTGTGCCTCAGCCGCTTGCTGGTAGAGTAATGCTTGGGGAGAGGTTGTGGTTTCAGCGAAGGTTCACAACTGTAGTGTCGCCTGAACGTCACGACAACGCGTGCGAGGAGGTACTCCAGGGTAACTTTGGAAGGGGTGATGATACTGACCAGGGATGTGGGTGTGTTAGTGGCCTTTGAGATGATGCGAACGACCTTGCTTACATGTGGCAGATCGATGGCACCCAGGATCCCTTCGGCTAGGATGTCCTTATCTACGTAACGAATCACGCAGGAAAATAAGGGAGGTCTAGGGTTGGAGTTGGAAGAACAAGGACCGGGGAGTTAACACAGAGTAACGGTCAACGTGGTGCCGCAACCAAATCTGTCTACAATCCGGCAAGGTAAACAGGTGTGGTAATCGTTGAACATTAAGTTCGACCAGGGAAGGTTAAGGGGTTTCAAGGAAATGAATAGGGATTTATACGTAGTGATAAACTTGGGATATTGCGGATGCAATACCCCGTACACACGCACACATGAACACACGCTCACACGCACACAAGCACCATCGCGTGGGTGTGTATGTGCGAACGTGTGTGTGTGTGTGCGTGCATACGCAGCGTACAAGCGCGCGTGCGTGTGTGTGTTTGTGTGTGTGTACGTGCGAGCATGTGGTACGTGCGGTGCGTGCGTGTGCGTGTGCGTGTGCGTGTGCGAGTGCGTGTGCGTGTGCGTGTGCGTGTGCGTGTGCGTGTGCGTGTGTGTGCGTGTGTGTGCGTGTGTGCGTGTGCGTGTGCGTGTGCGTGTGCGTGTGCGTGTGCGTGTGCGTGTGCGTGTGCATGTGCGTGTGCGTGTTCGTGTGCGTGTGCGTGTGCGTGGCGCGTGTGGGTGTGCGTGTGCGTGTGCGTGTGCATGTGCATGTGCGTGTGCGTGTGCGTGTGCGTGTGCGTGTGCGTGTGCGTGTGCGTGTGCGTGCGTGTGCGTGTGCGTGTGTGTGCGTGTACGCCTATGCGTGTGTGTGTGGGTGTACGTGTGTGCGCGTTAGCGCGTGTGCGTGTTTGTGTGTGTGTGTGGTGTGCGTGCGTGTGTGTGCGTGTGTGCAACCGTAAAATGAGATAATAAGTCGATTTAGCGATAGTGAAAGAAAGTTGATTGGATAGCCGTTTATACCTACATATGTATATATAGGGTGTAATGTAAAAATTAAGCAGGAACGTGTGCATAATTTTTAGCGCATATAAAAATTTTAGATTGAGAATAGTTTTTTGAAAAGTATAATATGAATGATAAAAGTAAAATGAAGTATTACAATTAAAATAACACCAGTCATAAGTTATGAGAATAGGTATTTCAAAAAGTCTCAAAGGTAGCTATTAAGGATATAACGGAAACTGTCGAGTTTTGAGCAAAAACTGTAGAGATCTTTCCATGTACACATTTAAACAATTTTTGTTAGGGTAAGAAATTTGTAACAATAATTAATTGTAGAAATTCCATGTAATAATAAATAAGCGTTAACAGCTACTTTCTGTTACCCCTAAAGCAGTTTTGTTAATCTCTTGAGCCTGAATTTTAGGCAGTGTCTGAAAAATTAGTTTAATTAAACAATGTGGTGTACACAGCTCACGCTAATGGAATAAACTTTATTTTAGTATTTATACATTTAATATTTGACAAATGAAAGAGAAATATCATTCATTAATAGCTTATTTAATCTAGTGTTGCTCCAATATAATATAGTTCTGTTTAAATGCTAAAACTTGTAACAAGGTACAGATATGGAAGAGAATAAAAAGATTCTAACACATTACTAGAAGAATTTTCCTCTGGGGGTTTTACATCGTGGATTTTAATGTAAACTGTTCATTCAAACTTTACTATTTTAACAGCAGCTGAAGTTGCGGTTTACATTTTTATTCACCATCAAACACTAGAATAATTAAAAAGCTCGGCTATATCTGTTTTTATTTTTAAGTTTATTAAGTGAGTATACTTTATACGTTTCGTATAAGTGGATATGTGAATGCAGTTAAATATTCGTATTCGTAGTAACGCAATTAAAAACGGGAAAAACGTAGGATTCGTAAAATATTCTTTAACTTACACCTATATTCTTTACTAACGCAACGTGAAGATCATGTGTTGGCAAGATGATATTAATTAATTTAGAAATGTACAGCTTTAAATGCCCGTAAGTTAAGGTGAAATGTCTAATATGGAACAACACACAATGATTCAACCCAGAAAGTGTAAATGAAAAAAAAAACTAAATAATTATATGAACCATAGACATGCTTCTGCTGTTTGAAAAGTAATATTCTGGGTTTGAAAGACGTAAAAGAGGATAATATTTACCACTTGCCTACGGGTACTACTCGCCCATTTTCAATTGGAAATTGTCAATAGATAAGAGATCTTAAACAATTGACCAACTTATGCCATTATATTTATAGGATATTTGAAACAAAAAATTCATCGTAAGCCAAACGGCAGAAAATTCCAGTCGGTGCAGTGCTGAAATACGCGTATGAAATAAAAATTATGGGCAGATAATTTACGCATACGTAACACTTTTTACATTCCAGCCTATATATACATATGTAGGTATAGAAGGTTACGCAATCGACTTCTTTTTCACTATCGCTAAATCGACTCATTTTACAACTTTTGGTCAAGTTTCGCCAAGATCGACCATCGCGTGCGTACGAGCGCGTGCGTGCGTGTGTATTTGAGTGTGTGAGTGTGTGAGTGTGTGTGTGAGTGTGTGTGTGAGTGTGCAAGCATGTGGTGCGTGTGTGTGTGTGTGTGTGTGTGTGTGGTGTGTGTGCGTGTGTGTGTGTGTGTGCGTGTGTGTGCGTGTGTGTGTGTCGTGTGTCGTGTGTGTGCGTGTACGTGTGCGTGTGCGTGTGCGTGTGCGTGTGCGCGTGCGTGTGTGTGCGTGTGCGTGCGCATGCGCGTGAGCGTGTGCGTGTGCGTGTGCGTGTGCGTGTGCGTGTGCGTGTGCGTGTGCGTGTGCGTGTGCGTGTGCGTGTGCGTGTGCGCGTGCGTGTGCGTGTGTGTGTGTGTGTAACAACCTAAATAAAGAAATTTAATACAGAGAAAAGCCAAAAAATGTACCGGGTGTCCCAAATTCGTTGTAATTGCGGGGTATCTCGCTTGTTATAAAAGATAGAAACTTGCGGTTGTCGCGAACCTTTGCTTTTTTTTTATAAAACTAAGATGGCGTAATCAGATTTTTTGTAACTCTTTTAGTTTGGGAGATACAGGGCGATTTTGAAAAGTGTGTTGTTTTGGACCCCCTAGATATCTCGGTTATCTTTAAAGATATCAAAAAGATTTAAACGCTATCTTATACATTTTTTTACGCCAAGTTCAGAGGCGTGCTTAATTTTTTTTCGGGGGTACCGTTTTTAAGATATGGGCCAAACTTATAATTTTTTAAATGGGACACCTTGTATTTTTTAAGCTCAATAAATCCCTTTTTTTTCTCATTTCAGTGATATATGTCACTTACCACTTTTCATTTTTTTAAACATATTTTTTTAAACATTTTAAAATATAACGACATATGATTCTTAAATGGAACACCCTATATATATTTTAAGCTTAATAAAATGTATTTCAATTCTATAAAAGTCATATATTGATCCAGCACTTGCTATTGACTTTTATTTCTGTTTAATTATTAGGTATTAGTAGTGAAAAAAACGTAACAACAATAATTATACAGGTTATTATTATATGTATTTGTATTTTGTATATTAGATTTAAATAAATAAAATAATAAAATCATGTGTATCTTACTTGCCCTTTACTTATATACCTAGGCTAGGTTTTGCTGGTTGTTTTTAATTTGGAGGTGTTGATCAATTCCTAAGAAAAAAATAGGTGGCTATGCCAATCGAAATAAAAGATAGTTAAATCTAGTATACCTATCATAGTGTATATGTCATTATTAAATAATTACATATTTATTATCTCTAACGTTTTATTAATTTATTTTGCTATGGCAGATAATCAACCCTTTGAATATTATGTAAAGTATGATATGCTCAAATCTTATATGGCATGTAATGAAAATTCTGAAGAGGCTTCCGAATTATATTTTAATCGGTAAGATTGTTATAAAGTAAATATTATAACACCAATATTAAAGAATCATACTTTTAGATTTCCTGAGAGAAGGCAGCCAAACAAGGCAATTTTTTTTACGAATTACATATAATTTATTAAATTTTGGTTCATTTATAAAACCCAGACAACATAAGTATAGTTTAAAAGAAAATCAAGAAAATGAGGAAATTAACGTTTTGGCACATGTATCCGTAAATCCTCGAACTTCCTGCAGGAAAATCGAAGATAGTGTTGGGGTTTCAAAAACTAATGCACAGCGTATATTAAGAAAACATAGTTTTGTTCCTTATAAAGATCATGTAGTCCAACAACTGCTTCCAGGCGATTTTGAACGCCGCATGAATTTCTGCAACTGGTTCCTGCACATGTGTCGCGAAAATGTTAATTTTGTACGACAAGTAATTTGGTCTGATGAGGCGCACATAACACGTGCAGGAATTTTTAATCGACACAACTCAAGATATTGGTCAAAAGAAAACAATTACTTAATTTTTCAACAGCAACAACAAGGTCGTTTTGGGTTCTCTGTTGCGTCCTTTGTTTTTGGAACAAAAATAAGGTATCAGTTTTTTGACGGAGGTTTGACATCTATTCGCTACCAGCAAATTTTAGAAAATATGTTAGCCGAATTACTTGAAGACGTTCCACTAGCCCACAGAAATCAAGTTTATTTTCAGCAGGATGGGGCCCCCGCACATAATGCACATATTATACATTTCTAGATGAGCATTTTCCCAATCGGTGGATAGGCACACGTGGCCCTGTAAATTGGCCTCCAAGGTCACCGGACTTGTCCATTTTAGACCTTTTTATAGGGGGCATATTCAAAACGAAATTTATTCAAGGAGGTATGATACCCTCCTTCAATTACAAAATGCTACACACGAGACCCTTAGGAAATTACAAAATAATACCCTTATATATATATAATATATATATATATATATATATATATATATATATATATATATATATATTAAGTGCTTTAAATAGAATATTTAAGATTTGCCAAAGAATTGTAGAAGAAAATGGGAACCATTTTGAACAATTTAGAATATAGTGTTCTTTTTAATATTTAAGTTTAAGTTGTTTAGTTTAATTTCGTTGTAAGATAATAAAGTTCCAAGAGTTGTAAGATATATGTGTTGTGTAAGTAAGTAGCTGTATTGATAAAATTAATTAAAAAATATATAGAATGTTTCAGTTAAGAACCATATGTCGTTATATTTTAAAATGTTTACGATCAATATGGTTAATAAAAAAGTGGCAGTGATATATATATATATATATATATATATATATATATATATATATATATATATATATATATATATATATCACTGAAATGAGATTTATTGAGCTTAAAAAATACAGGGTGTCCCATTTAAAAAATTATATGTTTGGCCCATACCTTAAAAACGGTACGACCCGAAAAAAAAATTGAGCACGCCACTGCACTTGGCGTAAAAAAATGTATAAGATAGCGTTTAAATCTTTTTGATATCTTTAAAGATAACCGAGATATCGAGGGGGTCCAAAACGACACACTTTTCAAAATCGCCCTGTATCTCCCAAACTAAAACAGTTACAAAAAATCTGATTACGCCATCTTAGGTTTTATAAAAAAGTAGCAAATGTTCGCGACATCCGCAAGTTTCTATCTTTTATAACAACCGAGATACCCGGCAATTACAACGAATTTGGGACACCCGGTACACGTTACAAATTAAAATTTTTCCATAAAATGAATATTTACCGAGATTTACAGGATATTCCATACAGGCATTCTATGTACATACAAGGTATTACAAATTGGAGATACGGCATTGCTATCTCAATAACGGTAAGAGATAAGACATTGGTTAAATTGGGGTAAAGTTACGTAATCCGATACTTAACTAATTGCATCTTCGCAAATTTGAGTAATTTAAACTCTACGGAAAATCTTCGGAAAATACCCAAATTTAAACTTTGCGTTTATAATTTTTTACGCTTTCATTTTTAAATTTATCAAAAAACTAGTTGCACATTATTAACGTACTTTTGAATGCTCCATGGAATGAGACTATTGGATTTCAATTCCGCCGTTTCGCTTTCGAGATACCGTCAACAATTTTATTTTTTTAAATACCGACCTGGGTTTTTTATCCCATTTTAACGTCAAAAGTTTGATACGGCCCTGGTAATTCTATTACAACTGTAATGATTTTTTTCTTTCTTACTAGTAAACTATAACATTATATTTAAAAGAAAGCTTAATGTTTTTAGTAACTTATTTTAATCTAGAATGAAATACTTTTAAGTTGATGTTAGGGTTGGTAGCGGCCTTGGTTTTTGTTCTACCACAAGTGAGCTCTTGAAAATATATTTGTTACTTGACAATATCATTTTACATGAGAAATAAACACGAGAAAGAAAGATTAACTGTAAATGAAAAAATGCTTAAATACTTAATCGTTAAACTGCCGTAAAGTTCAGTTTAATAGTGTTATTTATTGTTTGTTCATTATATTAGCAAGCGAAGCTTTATAATTAATTATGAAGCTTCTGTTTATTCACATGCAAATGCATATGCAGAACGCTATTTGTATTCCAACGCTTTTATAGTAAATTGCACAATGTAAACCAACATTACATCACAAATTATAATGCACAATTTTATTATCATTATGTATTATCACTATTAATTGTCTGTGAACTGCAAACCAAAATCGTTTATTGCATATTTTTTGTATTCTGAAAAAGTCCACGAGCAGAGTGAAATATAAATAAACAGAACATTCATAATTGATTAAGGGTCTCGGCAGAAAGAACGTTAGCATTGACAAACTGGCATAACTTTTACACCAGTTCTTTTTATCAAGAAATTTTAATGCAGTAGGCTTTGTAATAGATGTCAGATTATGCCACTCAGTTTTTGTTTTTTTAACCGAAATTGAGTTTACAGTAACCAAAATGTTGGAAGTAAATTGATTCCCAAAAAATTTCATGAAAATCATATATGGTCAGTCCGAATTGCAAAAGAAGCAAACGTTTGGAGACAAACGGCAACAAAAGGTATCAAAAACATCAAGGAAAAGCTCACATTCACTCGGAAACCTGGAAGTGGCAGATCAAAATTATTTCACTCGTCAAAATAGGTACAGAAAGCTGTGTATGAGATGGAAAAGCATTCAAAGATCTCGAGTCGGAAATTGTCCCAAAAAGTGGGTTTGTCAGAAAAGTCAGTACGCAGAATTAAAGTTAAGACTGGCTTCAAATCGTACAAAGTGCAAAAAATTCCACACAGAAATGCAGAGAAGAACACAAGGACAAAAAACAAGCTAAAACGTTGAGAGCTGATTTCTTTAAAAGAGATCGTTACCTTTTCTGAGACAACACAAGGTCTCTACTTTCTTTTGGCCGGATTTAGCCTCATGTCACTATTGCACGGCGACTATGAAGTGATAACAACATGGTTCTGGTGCCTGGGAGGCTAACCAACCAAATTGCCCAAAACTCTGGCCGCTCGATCGCTACTGGGCTTTGGTCAAAGGCAACTTGAAGTTAACAAAAAAAGAAGCAAAAACAGTTAACAATTTCAGGAAAATGTGGATTGCGGCGTCCAAAAAAGTCTCGAATACTACCATAAAATCCATGATGTTGGGTATACCAGAAAAGTTCAAATAATTTTGTGTTAGTAGGTCTGATTAAAATAATGTTAATTGTTGATTATTCCAGCAGTTCCTAAAATGTGATTTTTCAATGTTAACGTTTTTTCTGTCTCACTCCTTATAAAGCTACAAATGATAATGAAGCGTTCATCATCCTCTACTGATTCATTTATTATAATTACGTATATTTAAAACTCACTAACATTCAGGACCACGCACAGGCAGCGAATAGCCACCTTCCAATAAACTAGCAGCTCGATCTTGGAAATGTAACTGCCAAACAAGCCAGCAAAATTGAACTGCTGCTAACGGAAAAAACCCTGTTCGCCTGTGGTAGCAGCAACACAATACCCGGAACTTTTGGAGGCACACACCTTGTGAACTAGATACTTAAAATCACCTGCGATAACGGGGCAACGCTCGGGCTCCTGAAGCACAGAATCCACAACCAAAAGTAGACAGCTTGTGTTACTTTCACACTGCCCGCAAAGAGAAGCCCAAAGGACAACTCTTTGTTATGGGCATCGTTGATAGCGATGCGGCAAAGTTGAAATTGACTCAGAGAAAGATGAAATTTGACTGTAAAGGATTCCTCTCGGTAGGATATGCGCATGACTTTGTCATCTTCACAAATAAATAAAAAATTGAGTACCTCAACCTTCCAAATATTTTTGGAGCAAACCTAAAGGTGACAAATTCTGTCAAGTATTTAGGTATTGACAGTAAGGTGAATTAGAACGAACACCTTCAACTAAAGACAGAAAGCATGCAGAGCTTTTTGGCAATGCCGTGCGGCTCTAGGTACAACCTCCCAGATCTGACCTGTGGCTATATGAAGCTGTCATTAGACCGATGCTAACATATGAGGGCATAGTTTGGTGGCCCAGAACTAAACAAACAAATGAAATCAAACGTCTGTCCCACGTACAGAGACTAGCTTGCCTGGAAGTATCTGGCGCGATAAGGACCACACCTGCAGCTGCAACGGAAGCTGCCCTAGGCTTAGTATAGCTGGATATTTTTATCCAGGAGGCAGCCACAAAGGCAGCGCTCCGTCTAAAGACTCTAAACAGGAAAATGTCTCGAACTGAGAAAGGAAAACCTTTGCATATATATATATATATATATATATATATATATATATATATATATATATATATATATATATATATGGGCCACTGCGAGTTAAATAAACACCTACAACGGATTGGTATAGCAAAGAACGCTGTCTGAGAGGCTGCGAAGATAAGGACGAGTCAATGGAACATGTACTATGTCACTGCCCGTGCCTCGTTCAATTACGAAGATCACCGCTGGGGACGTCTGGCCTAGCCTGGTCAAGGATGCAAACGCACCTTCCAATACGCTAATCCGATTCCTGAAAGAAACGAGCTGGCTGGCGAGGATGTAGTCGCAGCCTAACCGCAGAGAACTTCTATTAGATCCAGATCCAGAATATCCAGGGCCGTATTGGGATTTTTAATAGAAAATGAAATGATTATCTCAACCGTACCCTTTATAACACCTTCCAAACTTTACATTCTCTCAAAATTCATCCCTTCATATTCGATACGGTGGAAATTGAAATTGAAAATACTATAGAATCGTCCTCGATGATAAAAACTAATCAAAAAAAACAAAAATTTGAACGTCTGACTCATACATCGCAGGCAAATAATGCAGAACCGTTGAGAATACACAATTTCAGTAACAAAGAATTTAATAATAATATTCTGAATGTTTTAGGTAAAGGGTTTAATTGTGTCATCACACCTAAACGGATTCCCGTAATAAACATCTTTACCAACGTTGAGTACGCCTTAAAGGATACAGAATCTTCGGTCGCTGACTAAATTAGGCTCAACATAGCACACATTCTTAAGAACTGCAAACATCCCAAACAGAGTATCACCAAACGAGACCTCCAAATGTTAAACCAGATCAAAAACGACGACAAAATATTAATATTACCCGCTGACAAAGGAAACGGTACTGTCATTGTCAACTCTACAGACTATCACAACAAGATGTCTGAACTGTTAACTTCTTCATAATATAAGGAAAATCAGCACAATTCTATCACCTACATAGAAAAAACAACAAAATCTGTCATTAATTCTACAAAATTAGACAAACAAACAAAACAGAAACTAATTCCAAGAGAGAAGAGTTCAAGAATCCCCAAAACATACGGATTCCCAAAAATACATAAGGAAAACTGGCCATTACGCCCTATCGTCAGTGCATTCAATTCTCCGACTCATGACCTTGATCATTATATAGCAAAAATTATTCAACCGATTTGTCAAAATGCTGCATCCTACGTCAAAAGCTTTTATGATT
Source organism: Vesta saturnalis (assembly GCA_036346205.1). Classification (NCBI taxonomy): domain Eukaryota; kingdom Metazoa; phylum Arthropoda; class Insecta; order Coleoptera; family Lampyridae; genus Vesta; species Vesta saturnalis. The sequence continues at coordinate 1,523,307 of JARFJB010001728.1, read as the reverse complement.
TTCTACACAAACTCAAAAATGTACCCTGGGCTCCAAATCACATTTTACTTAGTTTCGACAAAACGTCACTTTTCACCAAAATCTATTGAAGACACGATGAAAATTCTAAAAAAAAAAACACTCAATAAACCAAGATATACTCAAATTGATAAACCACTGCCATGCACTCAACCTATTTTATATACAAATTCATGGAACACCTATGGTTTCGCCACTCTCTGCTTTTGCGAATGTATATATGGAACATTTTGAAACCAATGCTTTAAATTCTGCAGATTTAAAACTTAAATGTTGGTTTCGTTATGTTGACCACACATTTGTAGTTTTCACCATGGAAAGGCAACTTAAATAGATTTCTAGGACATATTAACAAGAATTCACATCAAAACAATTAACTCCCTTTTTTGAACACCCTGATAACAACACTACTAATGGTAAATTTACACACAGAGTTTATCGAAAACCAACTCATACGAATAGATACTTGAATTCTCTTTCGCATCACCATCCTGTTCAATTACGTAGCGTTATGAAATGCTTGATATACCGCTCTTACCACTTATCTGACGAAAATTCTAAAACGGAAGAGATGAAGACTATTAATAAAATACTTATTCAAAATGGATACAAAGATCAAGAAATATTAAAAATTACCAACCAAATAAAAAGACCAAGAAATAATAACTTGTCAAACAATGAACGAAGGATTCCTGTTATTCTACCTTATATAAAAGGAATTACAGACAGAATAGCAAAGACATTTCCCAAAAACAACTTTAGACCGGTATTCAAACCACATTCAACTTTGTCCCAACTTTCAAGAAACCAAAAGACAAAATTCCCAATGAAAACCAAGGAGTATATAAGATACCGTGTAACAACTGTCGAAGAACTTATATCGGACAAACTAATAGAATATTATATGCGAGAGCCGATGAACACAAACTAGCAATTATACAGTACAATCCATCATCGTCTTTAGCTGCATATCATTTAGACCTCCCAACTCCAAATCCTCCAGAAATTTCAAACACCTATGCTGCAACTATTCCTGGCGTCCCCACAAGTTACCTTGTTTCATATTCTGTACTTGTTAAAAATAGTTACTTTATTTCAATTTCTGTAATTGTCAAAATAAACAAAGGACGTTCCCGAAACGTTGAATTGATTTGTACGTTTATTTGCACAAGTTTCCAAGAAAAATATATATATATATATATATATATATATATATATATATATATATATATATATATATATATATATATATATATATATATATATATATATATATATATATATATCTGTGTGTGTAGAAATCATTTTAGAGATCGAACAGAAGTTCAACACAATAATAATAATTAACTGTACTATTGTTACCGACTGTGATCATTCATTGTGTATAAAAATTATAATACATCGTAACTAGGGAAGTACGTACAGTTCAAGTTTAAATCGATTGTGACTTGCCTCCTCGATAGCTCAGTTGGAAGAGCTAAAATTTCTAATAAGTAACCTCAAAGCCCACAATACCTGAATTTGAGTCATATCGGTTTTTAACACCATAATCCCTCATTTTTGACCGGCCATTTTGAATTTTTAATTTTGACAAATGATTTATACTTAGCGATCTGATGTGCCCCTTATTAGAATTAGATATTATAATAGTTTTATTGTAATCAACTGAATGTGTACATAAACCTGAATAAATGGTGTCACCTAGTTACGTTACCTGAACAAGGGTAAATGCGAGTAAGCAACCTTTAGTTAGCAAAATAAGTAGGTTACACACGTTTAAAGTTATAGGATTGTAGCTAGTTAGAACAAAAAAATATAGCATAGTATGTAAGATCACATATCATTATTAACATCTAGACGATGTTTAGATATCAAATGTTAATGAATGTTAAAATCAATCAAGTCGTAAATTAATAATGTAAGTGTTAAGTAAATAAAGTTAGTGCTTTAAGAATATGTACACATTGACGATCGATCTTCTAAGTGCAACCACACAGGACCAGGGTTGCACAACAGATCTTAAAAAACCCCAGTGCTCGACTTTCAAAAATATCAGTTTATAAATTAGAAAATTTGGCACCCTAAAAACGGTGCGCCACTGGTTTTTTTTATTTTGAAATTATATAAAAAAGTATTAGTTTATTTTTTTTAATTTTGTGACTTTTTAAAATTGAAAGCAATGAATTTTTTAATCTTCTAAGCCTCTAAAAATGCCCCGCCAATGTTTGGATTTTTCTCATTAACGAACTTTATCTAGATTTTATGGCAAAGAATTTTTGTACCAAATTTTATATCGATAGCTTTAATTGTCCAATAGATATCGCGCACACACACAGACATTTTTCTTTGTTTTTCGTGTTGTTTAGGCCATAAGAATTTAAAACTATTATATAGCTTTGTTTTTATTCGTACGTATATGAAAAAGCAATATGATATAAAATATAACAATATTCGGCATTCGGCCGTTACGTCCCCCTCTTTCGAGAATGCCTCGATCGCGTTTGCGACGGCGAAGGAGTGGGGAGGGATTAGGTCGACGTGACGTATAGTCGAAACTACCGTCGCACCACCACGAGGGGATGGAACCCACACATGACGCATCGATTGGGAGGAAAGTCAACTTCGCGCATCTCCTAAAAACTTCGTTACCGATCAATTTTTTCTAAACTTTGCACCAATATAGATCGATATCAATCGCCAAAACATAATTTTGTACTTTGTTGTATCACCTGCACTTTTCGAGATATAGAGCCATCCTCCTTATCTCGCGCATCCGAGCTATGAAATTTGAAATATAAGTTGTCTGGGACACCTAGATGGAGAATCCATCAAAAAACGCAAGTCGACTTTTTTGGCCCAAAACTCGAACTTGGAATGGAACTAATGTTCAAATTCAGGTTAAATGTCTTCTACTATAAGCCTAAAACATAATACTTTAAAACTGATCCTAAATTAAAACCGAGCTATATACAATGAGCAAAAATCGTGGACACCACAAATCGATCCAACCTACTCTTAAAATCATTTTTAGACCTTTTACAAACATTTTGGGTTTTAACCAAATTTGACCCATCTAACCTCAACCCCTTCCCAATCGCTCACAATGTATATGTATATATATATATATATATATATATATATATATATATATATATATATATACCCTTAGTTGTTTTCGCTAAAATTCCGTAGAAATTCATTTGATCAATATATACTTCATGCTCACCAAATTAGTTGAATATTTATTAATTTAGAATGATTTTATAATTTACATTCCTTTTATTATAATCTACTATAATTTATCAAGGTGATATTTCATTATATAAACAGTTAAATTTGAAATAAGTTTTTAAATATTATTTTTGATTTGAAATAGTTTATTATTAAATATAAAACGATAAATTTACTTTTTGATGATCTACATTTTTAGGTTGGTATTTATGTGCGTCGAATTAATAATCATTAAATCCCTAAATTTAAAATAACCATTTTGCCCAATAAAAAACATACTTTTTAGCATAATTATGTACTTCTTTTGATTAAGAGAGTTATGCAAACATTATTAAAATTAACTTAAAATGACACTGGAATGTAAAAAAGTTTAGTCATTTTCATTACGTATTTAAATTTGTGTATAAACATGCATATTTGTTTGCAATAAGTTTTTGGCTAATTTTTCTTTTTATTATATTTCGAGTATCTGATTTTAATTGTAATTATGTTACTTTTGAAACAAATTTTGTTTATAATAAATAAAATGTTTCATATTATATTTCAAATTCTCAATTTCTTAATTTCATTCGAACTACAACATTTACATTTGCGCTACTATAAACGTTACCACTGATAGAAAAATATCGAAGAGAACAATTATAATGATATTATTTTTTATTCTTATAAATTTATAATTTAAACTACTATGTATTTGTTTATAGAATATAGGAACACCTCCAAAAAATTTGAACATACAGTTCAGTTAAGTATGTCAAATATTTGACTAGTTTCAAAAATTGAAGTTGCTTATCCTTAAAGGTCTGAGCGACATTTTGAGGGTCAACCACTTAATTTAGTTATTACTTATCAGACTGTACTTGTAGAAAATATAAAGCAGCGGATACCCCATTTAAAAATATAAATTTTAAAAATTTCAAAATTCGGGAAAAATCAAAATCATGAATGAATCGAATGTGCGTGCTTATTTTATTGATGTAAAACCATCTTCGCATTATTGTTTTTCTAACGAAACCTTTTTTGAGCACATCGGTTGGATGGTTTCAAAGTCTATAACGGACATAGGTAGAAACAATTTTTGTGTTTTATAGATATAGATTTTGGTATGTCAAAAAGACAGTAAATGAAAATTTAATTTGGCAACAGATAAAATTCTTAATGACAATTGTTAAAGTCAAATATTGAGGTTAATAATGTTATATATTAAAATGTTTTAATTGGTACACTCATAAATATAATTTTGCTAACATTGCGTGTTAAAAAGTTGAATACTTCCAAAATTGTAATTTGGCAACTCCGAATGACAATTATTAAAGTCAAACATTTAGGTTAATAATGTTACCTACTTAAATGTATAAGTTGGTATTTACATTAATATTATTTTGGTAACATTGCACGTCAAAAAGTTGAATGCTTCCAACAATATAGTTTGGCAACACTTAAATTTTTGATTGACAATTGCTAAGTCAGGTACTGAGGTTAAGAATGTTCCTTATTAAGTTGTTTAAGTTGGCACTTACATTAATATCAATTTGCTAACATTGCACGTCAAACAGTTGAATGCTTCCAAAAATATAGTTTGCCAACATTTAAAGTTTTAAATGATAATTAGTAGTCAGACATTGAGGTTAAAAATGTTACATATTAAAACGGTTAAGTTGGTACTGCCGTAAATGTTAGTATGGCAGCATTAAACGTCAAAATGAGAATTCTTATTACCATTATTTTAAATTACAAAATTAAACACTTCCCGCAAGTAAATTTCTTTTTTTTGCAATTTTCATATTTTTTCAATATTACATATTACATATTAACATATTAACTACATTCCAATCAAGTATATAATGAGAATAAAAACGACGATATATTAACTTTAATTATATTTGTTGCATCTATACCATTTTAAACAGAGTATAGCTTATTTTCGATAAAATAAAATAACCACAATCAAATTACGTTCACATGTATTCTAAAACGTGTTGTGACTCGAGCATGATTTTAAATGCGTAGCATTTACATCTCCACGGAACGACGAATTATTCTTCTTACTACAAAAAGAATAATTTTAGCATTTTTTAACAACTGAAAATTTTTTTAAGAAAAATTTTACCTTTAAGTAAATATCGTAAACGGTATCGAGGTGTGTAGTGACCATAGCGCGGAGCGAAGATCCACCCTAGTTGCTAATATAATGTAAATATAAAACGTGAAAAATGAAATAGTATATAAAAAACCACGTTTCTTAAGACCAGCCTTGAAGCACGCATTCAAGTTTTAAAAAACCAGTAGCCACAAGTTTTTAAAGAATGAGTGCTTAAAGGTCTTATGAAACTATTTTTTGTAATTTTCCCTTTTTATGCCGTTTTTAAACATTATTTACTTTAGTTGATTTAGGGATTTTTGTGGCAATTGGTAGTCTTAATTTTAAACGTGACAATTTGATCTAATTGTCTTTTGTTTTATGCAAATTCTGTCACAAAACACAAAAATGAAAAAAATGAAATACACGAAAGTGCCAAAAATACAGTCGCGAATTTGCTCACATTAAGTGTTCCACTGGACTCACCCTGTTTTTGACACATTTTGTAAGAGTGGCATAATCCCGTATTAAACTTTGCCAACCTAAAAATTTTCCTAAAGTATTCCGTGAACGAATGGTGATAACTGATAATCAACGATTATAGACTTAGAGTCTATATCGTTGGGCTATAATGACATCGGAGATGATGACGTCGCGTTTCTTCATATTTTTAAAATTAAGATGTGCAATAATAATATGAAACTGTTCCAACATAAATTAATGTTTCTTGTTTTTTTATTACTTTTGAGAGACGGGGGTTGATTTTTGGGGAGTAGATATAGTTAGGTTTGAATTGCGGGACAAGGCAGTTACAGTCAATCGAGCCAGATCGAGTTTTGGGTTAATTAAATACCTTCATTGTAAACAGTTTGTCTTTAAAATAATTCTTGCGTGTACATTTTTCTTTTGAATTCGCCAACACTACGTTGTCTTTTCTTTCGGGGTTAAACCGAGTATGTTAACGATCTGTGTCTGTGATCAATTAAGGGAATATTTATTCTAGTGTAAGTATGTATTTTTATATAAATACAAGCTCGCAGCAAATCATTTTTACCAGCCTAGATAACATATTAAGTACCAAACATTGTCTTGCAAAGGTGTCTTATTCGTACGCGGACTCATTAAGCTGAAATCTGCTAAAACAATAGGACACTACACAGCCCTCTCCCTCTGGTATTTGTGCGAATTAGCATTGTTGGTTGTTGGTTATATTTATAATTGTCTAGAGGTGACTGGTGAATGGGTATAGGATGCCGCTGGTTATTAATTGTAAAAGGCAATTCCCAGCTTGTGCACACTCCCAAGCCAGACCATTAAACACTTCAAATTTTATTTTTCTTATTTTTATTTGTTGTATAGATGAATGTGTGACCAGAGAGAGAGAGAGAGAGAGAAAGTGCTCTAGTTGTCACTAAACAATTTAGTACTTGCAAATTCCTTGTCTGTTTTCTTTTGTCCTCGCCTTTACCTATTACCTCTGCAATTTTACTGTTATTGTATTTTATATGTACTGTAATTTGCTTTATTGTTTTATGTGCTTATTTACTTAAAGACCAGCATTATTGGTTTTAAAAAGGCCACATGTTTGGTGTTACGATTTCTATTATGATTTTCTATTTTGATTATTTATGACCCAATTGTGCGTGTGATTACATGTGTTTTTTTTTATTATTGTGTTTCTGTGTAACTAAATAGCTTTCACTCATGTTCTCTTAATGTTATAATTTTGTACGCACTTTAACCTGATTTAATGATGTTTCGTTATATATTTAACCCATTAATGGTTTTTTTGTGTTATTTGATTTATTAATGTACTTCTGTAATTGCTTATTTGTGAATAAAGTGGGTTTTATTGGTGGTTTTTGCCCACAATAGTAGATTAACGGGCGGAACCACCGCTTCGCAAAGGTCGTTGATTTTAATTTGAGTAGTTTCATTTTTTTACCTGCCACTCATGGTGCAACACGTACCTCATCCAAACTATCTCATTTAGTTAGCATAACGTACCTAACACTAGACGGCCACTTCGTTTCATCAGATCTGAGACTTGCTAGTAATTAAATATCAGACTTGTAAATAAATTCTAATGGTTTAATTATTGCCCGGAAAGGCAGGCAATTAATTTGAGTAATAGCGACATTATTGTCAGTTAAGTCAAGGTACATCACTTAGCGATTGCTTTGTTCTTGAATTTGCATTATTGCAAATAAGTTCAAATTACGCTTTTCAAGATAGGGTGCCCGGGCGACGCTACACTATTCAATATACATACACAAGGAAGTGTTAGTATACCTAGTTCCTTGAATATGTGTTTACACCATTCTCTACTACCTAATTCAGATATGATTCTAATCAACGCCATCGCACAATGCACTTATTTCAATATTTGAACGGTCATTTTCTCAATCGATGAATGAGAACCTACGGACCTAAGTGGTGGTTAGCCGAGTCTCCGTACATAACTCCTTTAGCCTTTTTTTCTGTGGAACAAGAACAAGATATATTAAAAGAGAACAAAACACAATAGAGAAGTTACGAAAAAGTGTAGAAGAAGCGTTTAGAAAAATGCTATAAACTCTACTAAAAAACAGTGCTTTAAGTGTATGAAATTAATGTTTTCGAAAATCTCTTGTAACTTTCAATGACGATCGAATCACGTTAGTAAGTTTAATCCATATAAAAATTACGTAGTTCCTTTTTGCATGTCATTATTTTTGCTTTAACTACTTCTATTAGAAATAAATACCCTACAGCTGTATGTTAGGATTATTTTCGTATGTTTTGCATAATACGATTAAAATATATTTATCATTCTACAACCTTTAGTTGTTAAAAATAGTATTATCGTATTATATATTTTTGAAAAACACAAAAAACTTTTCAGTGGGGGAAAATGACAAGTGACCTATTCAAAAAGAAACATGTTTACGTCATAACTCAAACACCTTTCTCTATATTTCATTTTTAACGATACCGTCCTATTATAAGTAGGAGGAGGAGTTTAAACCACGTATTAATGCGGTAATAATGTAATTGTCAGTATACCATCTTGCAAACATGCTTAGTAGGTTGAAATCTGTTTAGATAACCGCGTCAGACTGTACAATATCCCTCTAATTGCTGGTATGATTTGGCATTGTTGATTGTTTCCTAACATTTTCGCCCGCGTTGAGGACTTAATTCGTGTACATACCTGGTATCATAAACCTCAGTTTAATTACTGTTATTACAGAAACGAGTCGAGATGCCATTAAGACAGTATCGATTTCATCTTTATGCCAGATTTTGCAACTAGAAGCTGGTTTCCCACGGATTTATTTAAAACTAACCCGTTCTTATTGGTTTTAAATGCAGAGAAATCTGCAGATGAACATGTTAGCTGAGAAAGGGATGCAGTCACTCAAACTCATAGATAAACATTTTTTAAGAATGGCAACTCTGTATACTTGTTCAAATACGATTTTGAACGCCACCTACAGGTACGACACACACTAATTAAATAAACGCGATAATTTTAAATTAGTGTCGAGTTTATGCCAATAATATTCAATGGAAATACTGAAATTCGCATCACATCTAATCAATTAGAAGGTAATATTGCTATTGGAATGAACAACCAGAATAACAATAATTCCTTGGATTGATTAGTGGTGATGAAAATTCCGTATTTCCGTTGTTTTTAAGTCGTTATATTTTATTGGTCCAAAAAATTTAGATTTAAAAACTTAGGTTCCAAGAAATACACTTCTAACATTAAGAAAATTTATTAACATGATTAACGATACATAAAGAAACAAAAATACAACGTGCTTTTTGGGTGATTATTATACCACAGGGTATGTGGATATATACTATTAATTTTAATTTTATTAAATACATAAATAAAATGTTCACCTTATACTACTATTTATTTTCCACAATTTCAAAGCTTTTACTTGTTATTTTATAGTAAAATTAATCTTTCGACGCTGTTTTGCTACCAATATTGCTACCTACCTTCTATTCTGGATATAAATGCAGTAAGAACTTATTTTTATCTATGACAATGACTAGTATTCGAAATTGAAGTGCACTAAAATAATGTCTTCCACCAATAACAATTTCTATTTTACAAACATGAACAAAACAGAAAATTGATTAGATACACAAACTAACCCCTAAACTGCAAAAAAACACTAATGTAAGGTTATTTATCTATGTTTATCTATGAAGTAAGTAAAAAATACGTTAATACGTACCAAAACTAGACCGGTGCGCACATTACTGTGTAGAATGGCGACACCTATAACTACGCCACAAACTAATGTCATTCAATTTTGATACGTAAGACCCCGTGCTCAGACTTTCGCGTCATTACTTGTGGGTAGGTTATCGGTCACTTTGTTAATGTAACAGTTTTATTTCACCTTATCCTTGCAAGGCTTTGCTTTAATGATTTTCAAGTGTATTTGATCCAGGTAGCTTATTTATAGTTATTGGTCTACGAACTGATTTCTTTATATATGTATTTTATTGTAATTGTACGAATGTATTTTTAGGATTAGGTGAAAGGCTGCTTTTATTCGCGATACAGTTATGAATGTGTAAAATTCTATGCCTAGTTTTTTGTACTTGTCTAAGTGTAGTTGAAATTGCATTACAATTACCTTGTTGCTACCTAACTATTTTACAGTTTGAAAATTTTATTTTATGTGTAACTTCATCTGCATTATAATTTTTCATTTCATTTTGTTGTTAACGTAACTGCGGACATGATTGGTTGTATAACGGCCACATGTTTGGTGTCACAATTCTGATTTATTTATGACACAGTTGTGTGGGTGATTTTTCTGTTTGTTTATAGTGCTTATGTGTAGTCAAACTGCTTTTCGTTTCATTTTGTACGCACTTTAACCTGGTTTAATGATAATTTGTTATTTTAGCATATTGTAACGCCTCGTGAATGAGCATAGAAATTCAATTTTATTTCAATTTAGTACAAGAGAGTTGTTACTTTGTATTAATGATTTATGAAAATTACCTTGTACATTGTAGTATTAAGTTATATCTAGATTAAGCTACGTGTGCGCAGAACACGAGATCCTAACAAAAGCGCGAAAGTCAGAGTCGATGATTGACAGCGGAAGAGAACGCTGGTCAATCTTCATAGCACAAACAAGTGCTGCAAATTATCTGTAAAGTTGTAAAGATTCCTAAGTGCGATACGTACAAAGTATAGTGAGTGATATTTCTCCCGGACAACACTGGCTTTTGTTTGTTTGAAGCGGGCATCGCATCCAGGCATGATACAGGTAGCTGCACCCTTTATACGACGGATCTGCTTAAGAAAAGAAAGAAGATCGCAAGCTTAGGTTTTTGCATGTATTTTGTTTAATGCTTAATAATTAAAAGGGTGACATAATAATTCAGTGAACGTGTCTCCATTATTGAAATGATATCTAGAGGATTATTACGCCATCTTTCGATTGCATGTTAAGCAGTGGCTTTAAACCGGTGTGCTCTTGGTTCATACATCCTGGAATAACTGTATTAAAGTTTCATTGTTATCATAAATGGGTTAAAACCCTCCAGAAGTCCTGAAGAGTAGAGTTTTCCTATTAGCCGTGGCATATAAAAAATTAATTAACATTCATTTCAATTAAAAAATCAAAAATCAGTTTAACAATAAACAAGGAAGCGGGTCGAATACAGCAGGCCCGTCAAAGTGAGTACGGCTACAGTTGCCATCAACGCGAGGCACGAATTGTGTTTTGAATTTATATCAATTAATAGACAAATCAGAAATCACGTTTTTGTTTAAGAAAAACAAATTTTTTAATTTTAAATTATTGAAATAGCATTATTACCTATTTGCGTAAAATAATAAAATCATACAAATTGTAAAAAGAAAGAAAGAAAAGACAACAATCAAAGTATCAAAATATTAAGATGGCAGATTTATTTTGGAATTTAACGAATGTCAAACTTGATTTTTTTTACGTCTTCTATAGCAAGCGAAAAAATTTTAATTTAAATATTTACTAACATGATGGACCGAGAGGGGAACGGCCGAAACGAACAAGAGAGGATCCCGCCAAATAAACTGCGTAATCTGGAGATATGAATACCAGTGTTACAGAGGTAACCGAAGAGGACATGGTAATTATGGGCCACCAAACGGAGGCAGGGTCCAAAATAACGAAGAGCTAGATAATTTAAACTAAAACGTCAGCTGGAGAGCGCTCCCACTGCGCTCTGCCCAATAACGGAGGAGCAAGCAATTCATGTTAATTATGTACGTCTATTTTTTCAACAAAAAAACCAACAAATATACCAAATTGAAGAAACATCTGTTTCAAGTTCGAACACTGTGTCAAGTTCGAACAGCGAAACGGAAGAGCCGCTAGAAAACGAATGTAATTTCGTACCACAAGTATGAGTAGACTTAGAAGGAGTAAGCCAAATAGCACTGATAGACACAGGTAGCTCTGTGAGCGTCATTTCGGAAAAGCTATTTGAAACCATTAAAAACGTCAATAAAGATATAACAACATTACCTACTGTAGGTATATCAATCTAAGGAGTCACTGCAAGGATTACCAAGATAAAACGCCAAGCTTTTGTAAATATGCTAATTGGCGGAAGTAACCGACAAACAGTATTTTTGATTGCCGGGTGTTTAAATATTTTTTGCATTCTCGGCATGGACTGGACGTTACGAGCGACGTTCGAAAAATAGAATTACAATTTTATGATGATCAACAAGCATTTAGATTACCTTTTGTTGGTAACAATTTAAAAGTGCTGAATCAGCTGGCTTGAGAGTAAAGTACGAACAAATTCAAGAACAACACGAGATAGCAAAGTTTGCAGATGGTGCAGATGAAAGATCAATTCAAAATGGAAAACAATGGAAAAAGGGAACCCTGAAAACCATACGTGAAGACGATTACTTTTATAAAGTTTTAGAATATTTAAAACAAACAACTCACTAAGAAACATCACAGGAAGAAGATAGGGAGAGCAGCGTGACCAACTACAGGTGTACGATGTGTCCTGCGGTCCTACTACATAAAGATGTTTTGATTCAACACCAGAAGAGACACCGAATTCCACAAGTATGTGCAAGCATAGGGTTAGAACGAGAAGAAACCGGTGGAGGAAATTAAAAAAATACGAAAGAGTATTTTTGGAGAGACCCGGCCTCTGCAATTCATTTGAATGCAACTTAGACATCAATGATCCGACCATATTTGTAAACAAATCATATTCGACACCATACTCAAGAAGAGCCGCAGTTGAGCAAGAAATCGAGCGAATGATGGAGTGAGGGTTTATTGAACGATCAACTTCGCCATACTTCAACTCAATTGTCATAGTAACAAAGAAGAATAGGTGCACTAAGAATATGTTTAGACGCTAGGGAGCTGAACCGGAGAATAGTACCAAATAGAGAATCGCCACCTGCGATGGAAGAACTATTACAAAAATTGTTTGGAATTAAATATTTATCTTCGCTGGACCTGGCTTGTGGGTATTGGCAGGTACCGTTGAGCGTGGAGTCACGGAAATATACCGCATTCCTAGTGAACGGAAGGAGTTACCAATTTAAAGTGCTTCCTTTTGGATTGAACGTATAAGTAACAGTGTTTAATCAATGTTTACAACATTTTACGACAATCTATGTAGATGATATATTGGTGGCATCACACGATTGGGAAGACCATTAAAAACAGTTAGACCTAACTTTGGCGATGTTGCACAAAGAAAATATGACACTAAAATTAAAAAAGTCGGAATTTGAGAGTAATTAAAATTTTTAGGACGTATCATAAGTCCCTGAGGAATATAAGTAGGCCCTGAGAAGATTAAAATCATCCAAAATTTTCACCGAGAAAAAAAAAGGAACTGCAATCATTTTTGGGTTTTCGCAACTTTTATCGACGTTATGTCAACAATCACTCAAACTTTATAAGCCAACTAACGCCGTTATTGGAAAAGAAAACCATATGGAAATGGGAAGAACATCATGAAAACACATTTCACCAAATTAAAGAGCACATTAAAGGAGCAGTAAGTTTAGCACCCGGCGATTTCAGTCAGGCGTTTGTAATTGCAACGGATGCATCAACAAAGACAGTTCGAGTGCATATTTTTAAGTACGAGCAAGGAAATTGGTACCATTGCTTTCGCCAGCCGAACACTATTAACCGCAGAAAAGACGTATACCATCACGGAGCTAGAACTGCTTGCCATTGTCTTCGCCTGTAAGAAATTCAGGACTTATATACTGGGTTTTCAAACAATCTTAATGACAGATCATCGTGTATTAGATTTTATTTATTTACAAGTCCTTCAGTGCGACATTGATGAGGTGGTGTATGCTATTATAAGAATTTAATCTGACCATCACGTACTGTAAAGGCAAAGACAACATTGTAGCCGATTTTTTGTCTAGATATGTGTATGGCGGAAATACTCAGCCAGTCACTACAGCAAAATGTACACAGGCGAAGAGTGAGCCAAATCGAATTCTGAAGAATTTCTGTCGTGATCAAGATAACGACAAACAAGTGGGATGGATAAAACTAGAGTTAAGACGCAATACAGAAGCAAGGAGATCAAAACTAAAGGAAGATTATACATTATATGTGAATCTGTTATACAAGAAGAGTAAGAAAGGAGAGGAATGGTCGTTGATATGCATCAGATTTAGTGGACAAGATAATATGGGATTACCATCAGTTATACGGACATTTCGGTGCCGGCAAGTACGCAGAATTAATAAACGAAACGTGATATATTCCGAACCTTAAGCGCAAATGTGACGCTTACAGCTACATGTAATATGTGCCAGAAAGCAAAAGTCAGTAACCAAAAGCACAAGATATGGACAGTAGGTGCTGAACAGCCATTAGAATGGATATATTTGGAACATTACGAGAAGGTGTATGTTATGTATTTGTAGCCACAGGCGTATTTACTAAATATGTTAAGTATATCCGATAAGAAGAGCTAACACCGAAACATTACCCGAGAAAGTATTAAACGATTTTATTCCTAAGGTAGGTAAGCTCAAAACGGGGTTATCCGATCGCGGAACACAGTTCATTAATGAACAATGGACAAATGAATTAAATATATAGAACTGAGATATATGGCGGTATATCACCCACAATCAAATCCCGTAGAGAGAATTATGCGTGAGTTAGGGAGGCTACTGAGAGCATATTGCACGAAAAATACACCAGCTGACCACTGTATATAGCCACTATAGAAACATGGCTGAATGTTGTAGTCAGACAACCGGTTTTACCCCGTATGAGTTAATAAAAGGATAGCGAGCACGGTAGCTCATCGAAAAAATTCTTCCGTTTCCAGAGCAAATAGACCAAGAAATTGATACCAAAATATTATTAGCCAACAGGAATTTCAAATCTAATGCAGCTAAAAAGAAAAAATAGACGTGATACTAAAATTAAACCAATTAAATATAACTCAGGTGATCTAATGCTTGATAAAACACACTATCAATCGTCCGCATTAAATCAAACTATTAAGAATTTTTTCTGACTTTATGAAGGTTCATATGAAGTCCACAAGGAAATAGATGGTATAACCCGGAACCGATAAATACATAACTACTCAAAATGTTAAGTTAAGTTAAAGAAATATATATGCAATCCCAGTACTGATAACGCCATTTCTGAAAAGTCTAAAAATTTGGCTAAGTCTGTTCAATCTTGTTCGCAAAATTTTGAAGGGTAACTGTAACACCTCGTGAATGAGCATAGAAATTTAATTTTAGTACTCTGCAGTACCCTGTATAAATGCTTTTATGAAAATTGCCTTGTATATTGTAGTATTAAGTTATATGTAGATTAAGTTACGTGGGCGCAGAAAAAGAGATGCTAACAAAGGCGCGAAAGTCAAGAGTCGGTGAGTGCTAACGGAAGAGAACGCTAGTCAATCTTTACAGAACAAGCAAGTGCTGCAAGTTATCTGTAAACAATAATGGCCACAAAAGTGTGAGAATTAGAAAGCTGTAAATCGTTACGTTGTAGAGATTTGTAAGTGCGATACATACTCAGCAATCTATATTTGCTACAAGAAACTTTTGCCCTTAATTCGCCTAGTTTGCATGTTATGTTTGAAGCTGACATCGCATCCAAGCAACGATACAGGTAGCTGCCACCCTTTATACGAGGGATTTGCTTAAGACAAGAAAGAAGATCGCAAGCTTAGACAGGTTTTTGCATGTATTTTGTTTAATGCTTAATAATTAAAAGGGTGACATAATAATATATACAGTAAACGTGTCTCCATTATTGAACTGAATTGATATCTAGAGGATTGTTACGTCAGCTTTCGATTGCAGGTTCAGCAATAGCTTTAAACCGGCGGCGTGCTCTTGGTTCACGCATCCTGGTTTTCTTTGTAATGACGATTTAAAATTGTTTCTGTTGTTTTGAATAACTGCATTAAAGTTTTATTGTTATCAAATCCGTTAAAACACCCCAGAAGCCCTGAAGAGTAGAGTTTTCGCAGTGTGCGAGTTATTAGCCGAGACATATAAAGAATTAATTGACATTCATTTCAATTAAAAAATAAAAAATGTCAATTTAAGAGTAAACAAGGAAGCGGATCGATTACAGTAGGCCCGTCAAACTGAATACGATTACAATATTGAACCTTTTTTTGGTATTTTTGTTCTTTGAGATTAATGTACTTCTAAAATTGCTTACTGATTAATAATCTGGGTTTTCTCGATGGTTCTTTCCCAGTTCGAAAATTAACGGGCAACGGGGTGAACTATCATTGAGCAAAGTTCGTTAATTCTAATTTCAGTAATTTCTTTGTTTACTGTTATGATGCAAGCAAATAATTCAAGTAAGAATGGAATTATTAGCAGTAAAGTCAAAATACACATATATTATTTCTTTTTAATTAGCATAATTGCGAATAAGTTCGAGGTTATGCTCTTAAACATAGTCTTTTAATTATTGAGAGTAACTTCGAATAACACTTTTAGAGATACGGTACCTTGGGACACTAAAATATGCACTACACGCAACTCAATTGATAATCTTTCTAAACAAACATTATAAAATAATTAAAACAACTAATAGTTATAAAAAAGTATTTTATTGTGTTGCCAGATTTCAAGAAATAAAATTATATTTTTTTTATTAATATAACAATGATATGGCTAACGTATTAGCAAATGGCGTGTCATAAACAATAAAAACTAAGATGTCTTATGCCACTGTTAAAATAAATTAATATATACATAAATCTAAATATGTAAAATAGTTTTTTTTTAAACATTCAAAGATTGAATATAAGATACATATTCAGTCATTTCACAACTTGCCATTAAGTTATTAGTTTTATACACACAAACATGCACAAAAAATTATTTTAATCTTGTTCCCTGAAACACTGTAATCTAAAACACATAAAAGTAAACGAATATCACGTGCCGTTATCAGGATTATCGCTAGGTTCTTTGTCAAAACCGGTGTCTATACTATCAGCGCCCATTTTTAACATTTCTTTGGCTCTTTGATCCCATGATGCTTTATTTTTTTCTATTTCTCTAGTATTATCAGCTACTAAACTATCAGGGTTTCCATAAGTTGGAGAATTTGAATAAGGATCGTATCCTAATACTGATAGCATAGGTGCGATATCGGCCATATCCTTTACTACATCTTCAGGAATGTTACCTACCCATTTTGATAATGCTTCTAAGTTGATTGGTTTTATCACTTGATCTGACGAACGTTCCACTCTGAAACAAGAAAATAATTATATAAATATCTGTAAGACACAATTAATCTGAATTATAAGATTTCGATAAACCATATTTTAAATTAATTTCTAATCTAAAATCTTTCTTTGTAAATATGAAGAAAACTTTTATTCAAATTTTAATTTTTACGTTAAAGGTATGTTTCAGTAACGAATCAAACTAATTACGAGAACAACCACTTTTTTTTGTGTAATTTGTATGGTAACGAACAAAATAATCCTCGTCCCACACAAAATTAAATAAACCCGAACGCGTTTCAATAGCTAAGCTATCATCCTCCGCGATCGACTAGGCGTCTATTTAATTTCGTGGGTGTATATGAGTGTATTTTGTTTGTTACAGGTCCTACCACAGATCCAGTGTTCAAGTTCGTACAGCCATAATTTATTATATATACAATAGTTTCTATACTTTTTCTGTTGAATGAGTGTAAATATTTAGACATGCAAAGAACTTAATTGTTTCACTGAACTTTTAAATATAGTACAGTATAGTAATACAGTCGGGAGATGATATTGTCAAGTTTTTGATATTGTGCAAGGATACATGAATAATATTTGTTTCTGGTTAATCTAAACTTTGATGTGGCAGCACCCACATCAAAGTATAAATTATAGTGTCATCAAAAAAATGTGTTCATTGAAATTTGTTAAGAATGTGTATATTGCACTCCAATGTTTGAAAACGATTTTTTTATGATTGTAGAAATAAGTTGTTGGTCCTTCATTTCGTGGATAGGTGGGTGGGTGCGTGCGTGCGAGAATGAGTGAGTGAGTGAGTGAGTGAGTGAGTGAGTGAGTGAGTGAGTGAGTGAGTGAGTGAGTGAGTGAGTGAGTGAGTGAGTGAGTGAGTGAGAGAGTGAGCGAGCGAGTGAGTGAGTGAGTGAGTGAGCGAGCGAGCGAGTGAGTGAGCGAGTGAACGAGTAACTGTGTGTGTGGGTGTGTACGGACGTGCGTGTGGGAAGGGATGTGCTTGCATGTTTGGGTGTAAACATGCTAGCGGGCACACCGTTTGAGCTGGAGTAATGAAATTTACTATACGGTTGTTACAGGAAAATCATAGATCCGTATCAACTTTTGGGATCAGGAGGAACACTAGAAGTATCTGTTAACCTCACAGTTTTCAAATTTATTCAAGTAAAGTAGTCGTTTAAATGAAAGTATTAATTTGACATTTCTTTCTTACGCGCATGGAGGACACTGCAAAACTATTAGAAAACTATTCAAGCTGAGCGTGGCACTAGAAATGGTATTTAAATAAAAAATTACACTTGTACAAACTTTTAAGCAAGATACTGCAGCATCAATGAACATCGTGAAAAACGGAAATATACGTAGTTTCAGCTTATTATCGAACTAAAAATGCACAAAAACGGTAAAAATTATAAATCTGTAGCAATTTAACAATATGCTGGCAATATACGTTAGACATAAATGGAGCTAATAACGATACGGTCAAGTGATCATACTAATAATGCAAGGAAGGAAAGCTCTACCCCCTAGGAGAGAATCAATTTTTTTTGTATTGATTATTTTAATTAGCATGTACACTTTAAAATAGCGTACTTATTCAAGATGCAAGGGTTAAAGATTAGAAACTACTTATACTTATTTTAAAATCCTATTAGAAATAATTAATTAATCCTAAAAGTAAACAATTAATGTCGGGAGAGCTAACAGGGCCATTATCGTTATTTATTGTTACCGTTCAATTGGATATAAAAAAAGAAACTTAGAGGATGAAACGTTTAAGTTGTCACGGTTCGCGACAATAATACAAAGATTTGATAAATAAATATTAAATTAAATAACAAAGATATAATTATAACTCGGAAAGCTAAATTAAAAATTGAATCATTTGGTTGCAAATAAATAAAAGCAAGTCCGGTGACAGGCACGAGACCCAAGAATCGCATAGGGAGCAATCTGGTTGAAACGTGATGTGATTGAAGGTTATGTAAGTGAAAAATGTATATATGTACATTTAGACATCCATACAGTAAGTATGCACTCTATTATTTATATCTTTCTTGCCTCTGTCTACATTTCAACTACTGACTTCCTTACGTGTCGGAGCAGTAGACAACTGTCCGGTAGTAGGACGATACCGTTAGTAGGGAATGCTACATCGTCCGAGGCACGATTTGGCCAGTAACCGGTCTGCTCGCTATGGTATTACCCAAGAGAACAATACAATTAAAATATATATTGAACAAAAAATGAAAATCCTTAAACAACTTATTGTAATTTTTGTTTCAGAGTAGAATTAAAGTGTTGCGCGTAGGATTTTATTATGTGATTATACAAACCCGCTGGTACTTTTGTGGTATATGTATGAATACAGGAATGTTGAGTAGAAACACTCCAGACTTTTTTTAATTAAAGTAATAATATAACTATTAAATTAATACTTTTACGATGTCCTTGTAACAGAGTATTTTGTAGAAGTTGTTTCTAAACCTTTAGCGTGGTTGGATTGATCCTCATACGCCTCAACAGTAAACTAGCGTCCATAATTCTCAAATTGAACTGCGTGCCGCCATTGGACTAAAGGTATCTTTAATCGTACACATTTAGTCTTTAACTCAACACCGCTTATGAGAAACTTTTCTGGATTAAGCTTCAGGCTTTGAGAAATCGTCATCTGCGTGTCCCAACGTATTCATCTGACTGGCTGTATCACTGTGCCATAAGGTGCAACCTACATGTGAGCTCTTGGCCTCCTTTCCATAATTTAGCAACGTCTCGATATATGAGCGTTAGGCGTAGGTGTTGTTTGGTTGTGACACCATCTTCTGATTTAGGTAAACCTCCACTTGCGAGAATAGCGAATGCATCCAATTATTTGCCGGTGCTACAACATCAGCGTCAGTAAGGGCTGTATAGCCTTGTTTTAGAACTTTAGCTGTGGTGTACAACATGGTCTTAAATCTATGTAATCGTTTCCATTTCCGGGCACTACTATTTCTATTGGAGCATCAGTACTGAGAGCTGATAAGGGTTTGTAAAATATCTATTCACCCCTCTCGATACTTGTCTGCGTCGATGGAAAAGCGAACAAATCAAATTCGGACTTGACGCACTCACACGATTGTGCCCGTAGAAAATCCACTATTATCTTGAAAATATATCGTCGTAAGTAGGTTTTTTCTTCTTAGCAACAGCTCTCGGTAGAGACCGATTGTTATCGGCCAGACGTACTCTTTTATAGCTAGAACCTTTCATCATTTTACCGATTTTCTCATCGGATTTACGACTAAGATTTCTACCCGTCTCGTGAAATCTTTCTTGAAACGACACCTTAATAGGCCGATCCTCTGCCGTCACCGAGGATATTGGTACCCGCCCTTAGAGGTTCTTTTCCAATAGCCTTTGCACCAGGCTTAAACAACGGTATTATACTTCTAAATATATTACCTAACTCGCTTCCTATACCATGTCCACGCTGATATGGGGCACCTCTGTAGCTAGACCCGATACCGTTACCGGCCTGATTCATATAATATTGCTGATAAGGACAAACCATTATTGTTGTTTCTTAAAGCCTAGCTTCAGAGACGACGGCATTGCTGCACCCGTATCTGT
This sequence comes from Vesta saturnalis, assembly GCA_036346205.1. NCBI lineage: Eukaryota > Metazoa > Arthropoda > Insecta > Coleoptera > Lampyridae > Vesta > Vesta saturnalis. The sequence continues at coordinate 1,502,600 of JARFJB010001728.1, read as the reverse complement.
TTTTATATTAATCTCGATGTTTTCAAATTTCTGCGTAATCACCGGTATGTAGTGTGCAGGCGAAAAACCACATCTTTATGACTGCCATAAGCATAGTTTCCTAAAGTAATGTTTATTATACGCATAAGCGGAAATAAAACATCACTCACTATAATTTTCGGTTCAACAATTTCGCAATAATCATGTCCATATACTATCGGGGTGCGGGGGTATTGGTTCCATAGCTATGCTATGATACGGACGGTACGCCAACTGTCAGGCTAAACGTTGTGAGAAACCGAATAATGAGAAGGTTTTTTGATTTCGTGGTGACGCGCTTAGTTAGCCTATGGTTTAGTTCGTGGTTATTCACCTCCTTGACAATTGCTTCTATGTTAACATAATTCCCCGAAGAGAAACTTAACACATACCAAAATGTGATACAGTCTTTGTTAATATAGCCTCTAGCACGTCCTTTTTCTCTACTCGGTTCTATAGTAAATTAAATTGTCTGTCCCACTTACAGCGGAAAAAGAACAAGGGTACTGAATTTCCGATATGCCTACAACCCAAGAGCCCGTTAATCTTATTCGCTTTGGCAGCTGTATAATAAAACTTGAGGTCATATTATCAGTAAAATAGAACTATTGAAGCTAACACCCAACTATTAAATTTGTCGCTGTATCCGCGCCACTTGACAAAGTATTGTTTATGTCGTCCACGGCCCTTACCAGCCAAAACTTTATCGTAACCTGCAATTCTTCCTCGTAAAAGGTGCCCTCTACAATATCTTTATTAAGATCGATTATACGGTAAACTGGTGGTCTTCTTTTTATCACTGCACTAATTGTAAAAATTCCTCACTCCGATTCGTTTCATATTCCTTCTCAAAGGTGTACTTAGTTCTGGCGATTCTGACATGCTCACCACCCTTAATTTAGGTTGATGTGCTGGGCCTAAGCCTTTCGCGTACAGGTTATTCCACACTTCAAAATGTTTTCATCGTTTACAGCCGCAGGGGCCATCTTTATACTTGAATGAGGACTATTGTTGTAAGCAGTCACAAGTTTTTGGAGCACATCAATATACCTGTAGGAATTTTTGTAGGTGAAATAACGCCACATCTTTGTTTTCAATGTTTTATTAAATCTTTCAACTACAGATGCTTTTACATCAGGGTTATTTGTTACATAGAAATTGATATTTTGCTTCTTGAAAAAGTTTTGTACACGGCCCGCCACAAACTCTTTGCCTTTATCCGTCTGTTGATTTGCCGGTGTATTGTCACACTCCTTAAAACTATCAGTGAATGCAGATTCAGCTGTCTTCGTTTTAAGAGCTCGCGCCACTCCCTCTTGCTAAACCCATCAATAACCGTTAGCATGTAATTGTACTCACTACTGTATTTACATTAGGTTCGCGTATCACAAAGATCATCTTGCCACAGTTCGTAAATGTTGTTCACAATATATCTATTACGAGGAAACTTTTTTCTGACTGGTTTATGAATCTTATAAGCCTCCTGAGCCTGCAGCTAGTTTTTCACTTCACCATACCTGCCTTTTACAACATTAGCTAAACTATGTCGGAGTAGTATACAGTAGTAGTATACAGTATCCATGTTATGTTCACCACGTATCCCAATCTAGTAAAAGTCTTTTTCTTCGAGAGGTTCTAGGTTAGGTGATACAACAGCATCAAGTCTTCGAGTATTTCTGATAAACTCTCGTGGTATATTTATTTCTCTAATGTACGTCGCAAACTGCTGCCAACCGCGTGGGTTTGTAGTTTTTCCTTGCCTTGACGTTTCGTGAATCAGATCGATAATGTTGGAATGTGGAATGATCTCGTCTTTTATTGTGATAGTACCCCTTTTATCCCAAAATACATCACCGACCGTATTCAGTATACGCAAGAAAGCCTCACCTTTCTTCCTATATGAAACCGGAAACGTTGATACTATTTCGCAGTCTGCCAGGCCATTGCGTTTCGGTTAATCTCTAATATCATCAGAATCACCGGTGATCGTTGTACTAGCGGGTTGACGTAATTGATTGGAAAAGTATAGATATCTTTGAAAAACTAGATTGTACTCTTGCCATTTATCATGGTGAGCCATTTCGGTTTGTAATACTTTATCCATGTCGTTACCCATCTGCGTTAAAATGTTCTTTTGTGCGACGTCTAGAGCCTGCAAGCGTTGTATAAAATCCAAGAATAATCAATTTCTTCAGATTGTAGTCCATGGTTATTATTGAAACAGATTACTCAGAATACCGCCAAGTAATGTTCTAGCATTTTTAAATTTATAAATTTAAAGATTCGGCTCTCTGAGCCAAGCGTCTTAAACTGTGCTTATGTTGAGAGAGTCGATGCTTCTGATCAGCTGACAGAGGTACACGACCTTTTAAAGTGTTGTGTGCACACTCACAGATACATTCAACCTGCTTACTATCAACACATTTCAGTAAAGCGTCACGTTGACTTTTATTTAATCTACCTAACGCATGGAGGATATCGGTGTTTTTGATTAAAACGTCAGCCATCATATATGAAGTAATCTTTATGACTGAGATGTTTAAATCCTTTTTTCGCTATATATGCTTGACAAATGCCGTGAGGCCCGAATATATTTGTTCTATAGATCAGCACGTCCAGCATATTCTGCTTTAAATCGAACAATAAATATCCGTGTGGATTTGATGTGGCATCTTGGTACGCAGCGTCTAAAAATTTCGGGTTATCAGGCGAAATTTGTCTTGCTAAATGCTGTATCTGAGCTCTGTCACGCGGATTCTTAAACAAAATTATGTAATGAGCGTTGAACGGAATATCTCTCTGTACACGTCCTTGATGAAATGTTTTGCGTTAAGAAAAACACACTAAGGCCCATATGATGGCACCCTTTGTAAAAATATCCACTACCGAACCGTTAGTTACGCGCATTAGATCGTCAAGTATTATTAAAACCGATTTTTCGCAATCAAACTGTTCCATGTCAGGTAATCTCGTCTGAAACTCCACTGAGAGGTCTTTGAATAATGGTTGCCACTCGCTGTAGAACCAGATAATTTTTTCAAAAGTTGTATCGCAGACAGTCTCGGTGTTTTTTAGAAATTCCACGATAAAATATGATTTCCCGCAACCCAATGGTCCCGTAACTATTGCTGAAAAGGGATGATTATAGTGATCCTCCATCTTGAAACTCAAAACGGTATTTAAGGGTGCGCTCTGTCTAAATACCCGATGAAAAATCTGTGCTCGCAGGTGTATTTTATCGTTCTTACCGTTTAATATCACAACTGTGTTTTTATTTTCTAGAACATCAAAATTAAGGTCGACTTGCATACCTTTGGGTAATTAGTGGGTTTCCCCAGATACGGCATTTGAATAGTGAAAGTTTGAACATAAACTTGTCTGGCTTTACGTAATTAATGGATTTTCACAACCGCGCTAGATATAATTGAATAGTGATGGTCAATTTGTTTAACTAGCTAATTAGAGGTTTTGCCCAGATACGATAGTGGTGAAGGTTTGTTACATAACCGCTGGGACAACCAGAAAATAATTATGCTATTAATAAGAACGTTATTCCAGCTATTTATAAGTAACAGAAAAGTAGCAGCAGTTATTTATTCGTGTGTCAACTTTCCAAGACGTTCTTTCAATATAACGCTGGTAAGTGCTTATTTATTTAATTACCTGAGCAGGTTGTTAATGCTATATTATAATTACAGCTATGGATTTATCCACCCTAAATGCAGCAACATGTTTTAAGCCTTTTAAAAATGTTAAGGAGTTGGAGACTGGGTTTGAATGCAAGATACTCAATCTTGGGCTCATAGCAACAAAGTACGGCGAGAGGGTAGTTGTGGAGCTGGCTGAATTTAAATGCATACTACCTGAGCGTTTCCATAAATTTTTCAAGGCCGAAGACCACCGCATATATCAATTTGACGAACGGCTGAAGATTAAGGATGCTTAAATGTGCTCTTTAGGACCAACAGGCAAAGCAACCGATTTAATATTCAATTAGAATCTGTATTATAATTACAATGTGATGCAGAGCTTGATTGCTGCTGAAGATATAATCTCAAAAATAGTATTACTGATAATCTTAAAATAGTATTACTGATAATCAATTATTAAAAACCCCCTTATCTTTTTATTACCGGTAATAACCAAGGAGATTTGATAGAACACGATTTCAGATCAACACATTGAATTTATTTCTCCCGCCAAAAACAAAATGGTCGAGGACATTGATTATGACGTCATACAAAATGTCAGAGGGCTTTGCCTATGTCTTATAATTAAACAAACAATATGGCCGCCAACAATCAGAAACCAGGGCCCGTCCTATACCTGTCTTATGAGGCCCTTCTTAGAATACCGTTTTTAAATTTCCTATCATGGTTAACAAAATGGCCGACAACCCACGCCCCGCAACCAATCAGAAACCAGGGGACGGAGTCCGTGGACCAACCATAAACTAGGGAGCGTGGCCTACCCCCCGACCCACCAATCAGAACACTGTATGCGCTCCACCCACATCCCTACTCCTACCACCACCATGACACAACTCAAGACATTTACATCAGTTTTATATGTCTCTTTATTTCTTCATATACTTTACATACAATCTGCTCAAAATCTGATCACCTTGTACATGCACGTACAATCAATCTTATTTAATATATAAATATTTGTTTTTTTTTATGATTGTGGACCTGAACAGGCTAAATAAGGCCTATCGTGCTAAAGCACTCAGGAACACTTAGGAGGATGGATACACGGATAATGAATTGCCAATAGATGCCTATGAACAGCTACCTTAAATTTTCTCATATCATAAGTAAGAGGAAAACAGGAACTAGGAAGATCATTCCAGAGTTTAGAAGCCGTGTAGAAAAATGTGGATTGCGCCCGTTTGGTACGACAAGTGGAGATTTGTACTGCATACTGATGATGTGAATGAGCGAACCGAGTGTTTCTCGCAAAGATAGCCGGAGATGGTATCAAAGAATGTAATTAACCAGCACAATAACCGTTGTAATAACGATAATACAAAGAAAGAACTGAAACCATCCTTCCATGCTCAAGGGACTGTATGTGAGAAGTTAAGGACGGGTCATTTATAAGCCTAATCGCTCTCTTTTGAATACAATCAACGATATCGAGGGCGTATTGGGGAGCACTAACCCAGAGGTGAGAATTATATTCCAGATGAGGCCGAATTTGGGCCTTATACAACAGAAGGAGCTGTCGAGAGGTAAAGTACTGCTTAGATCTGTACAAAAAGCCTATTTTACGAGCAGCTGTTTTGGTAGCTGACAGAAGATGGTCAACCCATGAGAGATTTGAAGATACAGTCATACCCAACAGAGTAATAGAGTCTGAAAACTTAAGAACTGACCCATTCATACTTACAACAGGAAATGATCGATCTTTTTTGGCGGACATAAGGCAACACTGAGTTTTGTTAGCATTAAATTTAACTAGATTATTGCTTCCCCATTCGAGAATACGTTGAATGCCTTTGTTGATTGAATTTGCCATTTCAGCTTTAATTTCTTGATTTGACATAGAAGGTGGATTATCACTATGAATAGACTGAGATGAACTACAGTGAAGAGTGCTATCGTCAGCAAAGCAATGGATGGGGTTAGTTGTTGAAGAAATAAGGTCGTTTATGTACAGCAGAAAAAGTGTAGGCGCTATAACGGATCCCTGTGGTACGCCCGCGTTAATGCTAACTTCTTTTGAAAAAAAGCCATCAACTACGACACGTATTCGTCTTTTATCAAGGAAACTAGAAACCCAGTTGATGAGCGTATCATTTAACCCAAACGAGGTGAGTTTGGCAAGTAAACACTTATGCCAAACTTGGTCAAATGCCTTTGAGATATCTAAAGCGACTACAACTGTTTCACCGGACTGGTCTACTGTATTGGTCCAAACTTAGGTCACATATGAAAGAAGATCGCCTGTTGAACGACTTTGCCTAAACCCATATTGGTGGTCACTAAGGAGTTTGTTAGTTTCAAGGAACGTGAGCAGTTGCCGATTGATGGCTTTTTCCACGATTTTAGACAAAATGGAAGTGATAGCAATTGGTCTGTAATTTGAGGGATCGGTCTTATCACCTTTTTTGGGAATAGGTTGAACATTTGCTAACTTCCATGATGAAGGGAATTCCCCAGAAGATATAGAGATCGTATAGAGCTTAGATAGGACTGGTACTAGTTCGGGGGAACATTTCTTTAAGACAATAGCTGGGATACCGTCTGGGCCAGTCGCCTTATTGAGATCAAGTCTACTGATGATCGATTCCAAGAGCTTGTACCGAAAATGAATTGGTTTCATAACGTATGAAGACGAGTTGACTAGGGGCACATCTTTTCCAGAATCATTGAGACACGAGTTTGATGCAAACAAATCCACAAAAACGTTGGCTTTGTCTACAGAATCAGCAACTACCGATCCGTCAATAGATGTCAGGGGGGGAAATGAAGATGTTCGAAAGTTTTTACTAATGGCTAAAGAGCAAAATTTGCGACTGCCTAAAGGAGATGTAGCTAGTTCATTGCATTTTCGTTGTTCGAACAACTTTTTAGTTTTAGTGATGACACCTTTGCAGATATTTCTAGCACCAACGTATTCTACATGACTGTCAACCGATTTATTAGATTTGCATTTAATGTAACATTTATTTTTTAAAGATATTGCATCAGAACAAGCCTTATTGAACCAGGGTTGGGAACGTGAATGACCTACACGGTACTGTTTTTTCGGAATGTACAACTCTATTCCCATGAGGATGACTTCAGATACTGAAAGAGCGATGTCCGAAGAAGAGGACGACTTAAAGCAATATTCACGCCATGGAAAGGTTGCAAAGAAATCCCGTAAATCACTCCATCGAGCTGACTTAAAACACCACAAGGTTCTATCGGTTTTACGAACAACAGTGGAATTAGGTACAGTAGAAATGATTTTTATTAGACAATGGTCGGAAAGACCTAAAGGCGAAAGAACGGAAGTTTTATAAACAAGAGGGTTTGATGTAAGACAGAGATCTAGAAGATGTGGAGTATGGTTAGGGTTATCAGGGATTCACTATGACCAGCGGGATTTGTAGTAGATGAAAATTGAAGCCAACTAGAGTTATGAACATTGAAATCGCCTACAAATGAGATATCGCAAGATGGAAACTGATACAGGACATAGTCAACTTTCGTACTAAGGTAATCGAAGAAGTCTTGAAAGTTGCTGTCATTAGGAGACCTATAAATGCAACAGTAGAATTTCACAAAATTAGGACCAGCATGTTTAAACCAAATCACGTCAAAATTTTTATTTTCTAAGGAAGAAACCCTCTTGCAAGCAATTCTGTCCTTGATGTACGCACATACGCCTCCTTTATATCGAAAGTTAGAGTGAAGATGGTATTGAGGAAATTGCAAGTCGGGTGACTCGGAGCTTTCAGAGAAGACTTGTGTTTCAGATAGAAACAATATATCAGGTTGTAATTGGTCAAGATGTTGGTGAATAGCATTAAGATTAGACCTGATACCGCGGATGTTGCAGTAGTGAATCAGAAAGTTGATACTTTCGATGACCGAGGTCGCTTGGACCCTGCCCTCCCGGACATCCGAATGGGGCAGGATTTTACGTCCGGAATTTATAACCCTAGAAACCACAGCCATCTTATTTTTTAATTTGGGACATATCATGTACTATGTCAGCCAATGAAGTCATACAGCTACTTAAGGGTACACTTTATTAAATAATTTAAAATTCAATTTTCAGATTTCTAAAGAAATATAAATAATTTTTAAATTTAGATAAATCACAAATATAGACCGTCTACGTTGTAATCTATTAATAGGATTTACGTTTCTTATTTACATGCAAGCAGACAGTAATTGAGTTAGTTCTGCCTTTCGTTAACCATAAACGTTAAAAATACAAATTAATTTACTTCAAGAATGATTAAAGAGAAGCAGTTATTAAACGTTGTAGAGAGCTCTTGAAACTGCAATTTATAGGAGTCGGAAGCAACAAAAACAGATGCGGCACTAAATGCTCATTTTTCTGCATGATTTGTAACTCTCTCAACATTTTATATCTAAAACGTTAAATAACTTCCACTTCGTGAGTAATGCGTAATGCAATCAATCTCATTTATTTACTCTTATGCATAAATTTTCTAACGTACACTGCTTTGACGAAAATCAATTAGAAGCTTTGTAATTGATGTGTATGTTATCGTTATACGCGAAAACTTGTATACTACAAAATTAAGAATAAATAAAGTACTTGAACAACAATGAGTAAGTATTTCGACAAAGCCAGTTTGCAGGATTAGGTACGCGTTTCATACTTTTCCTGTCATCTGTGTTATTAAGTGGTAATTTGTGAGAAGAGAATATACTAATTATAAATAATTTATATTAATTTGTCCCTAAATGTAAAACTAACTAGGTAAATTAATATCTATTAGAAAAAAAAGATAAATTTGTATAATTATGAGATTATACGTACATATATAAAAATGTTACCTTTTACTACCATAATAATCGGACAAACTAAATGAATTAAAAATTTTTTTTTTTATAAATTTGATTTTTGAATTAAAAAGTAGTTTTGAAATTTTCCATATAAAATATATGGGTCTAATTTCTAAAGAAGATACTTGCGTCTTCAACCATGCATACGAATTAAGCTTTAACAATGAGGATAACTAGGTATCTGTGTTCGTTGCGCCACAAAAACTGAATAATAGCCAGAATCTTCGCGAATTGACGTCTCGATAATTAAGGCTTCTGCACCAGAACTAGATCGATGCACTTCAATCTCAACTCTGGAATTCTTCGACAAGGATTTATGACTCATCGCGCTACAATATCATACCGTTGAAGACGTGTAATTAAGTAGTTATGCACGAAGAAATTTTTAAGCATAATTTACAACACATAACTCATATAACGCCACTGACAATTTTTACGCACCATCATTGTCGATGGTGTTTAAACCTATTTGCGTAAATAGCAAATAAAAGAATTTTGTAGCTTATACCTGTGAAATATGATCGGTTTATATTTAACCGGAATTACCTTATTACTGGGATGGCTGACTCTTGCAAGGTCCAAACCTTTTGATTTAACCCAATATAAACTAAACACTACTAGGATAAGTAAATTGTCACAAATGAATAAAACCTTAGCGATAATACTCTAATAACCAGAATTCCAGAGAAAATGAGTCATCCATTGTAATTTACGATGGCTAAATTTATATAGAAGATTCACTTCAAGTGAAAGTAAGTATTACTACAAAAAAACTCTTTAATTGGTGTGTACAAACATAAAAGTAAAGAGCAACTACTTTTGCTTTTCACAACGGTAAACGGATGATGTACTGAGATCTCAAATAAATCTTGTCCATTAGATAAACTTGTCACTACAGTAGACTATGTAGAAACCTGAATCTAAATTACAAATAACCAACAGTTAATCAACTAGGTGGCAGCAGCATCGATCTCTTTGAAACATGAACGAAAATCCCACGATACCTAAAAAACAAATCAAAGCGATAACAATACCCAATTACTCGTGTGACCCAAAACTACATTATTTAAAAGGCGAGGATGTGCCTATTAACTCTACTGAACCAAGTAAGAGGTGACACTACGATGGAAACCCTCAACCATAAATTAAATCGACTCTACAATGCACAAATTTAATTTTCCCTGCACAATAAAATAGTTTGCATAAAATTGCCGCCCACCCATATTTAACTGCGATATAATTCACGAATTGCAGTAAACATGTTATTTTAATTCAGAATAACAGTTATTGACCGACATTTGAGTAAACGCGTAACTTTAAGATAAATCAGCCTGGGTTAAATATTATTTTTAATTGCACACTGAACAGTTTGCTTGGTGTTTCTAACTTGCCATTTGAATCATTATGTTTGCTTTACAAAAACGTTAGCTAAAAATCGGCGTGCTGATCTTTAACAAATAAAACTTTTCCCTTGCGCATCTCCCATGCAATGAAAAATACGTTTTTTAATGATCCGCGCAAATAAAACTAACGAGCAATTACTTCTGCTGTTCACAAGGTCAACTGTAACACAAAAATTAAAAAACAAAGGGTACCATTTCGGCGGCCTATTTTTTCCACGAAAAAATTACATGTTACTATCTAATACTAAGTACATAAAGCAACGATGATGCCGTGCTCGTGGCGTAATACGTATCTCTATACTTTGATTTTATGAGGTTAGTTACATTTTATAAAATCATCCCAATCCGTTCAAGGAAATATACAACTAATTGTAGTGTTACTTGACGTTATAAACAAATAATATTTTGCTCTTTCAGATGATAAGCACACTTGCATTTTGCGGAAAAGAAAAAACAAAACTAATTTCCAGAGTTATACCGAGTAACAGTGAAAATAACAGCCTCAGTGATAGCAATGATGAAGAATATGAACTGCCACCTGCGCAGGAAATTGTCAATCAAAATCTAAAGGTATCTTCCGGTAGTGACGAAGAACTGGGATGGAACGATGAAAATAACGCTGCGATTCTAAATACACGTCAAGCAATAAGCCAAGTGCTCTTCAAAAACCTTTATGCAGAACAGTAAGCTCAGATAACAGGGTGAAAAATGTACTTAGACGGCAAGGTGCTGTTTCACAATGAGAACAAATAAAATTAGCTGTCGATTATTTTCGACATTTTTTTTGTAACGACCTTCTAAGTAATATATTAAAGCTGAGCAATTTGTCTTCAATTCAGCCAAATCCAAGTAAACCACATTGATTGAAAATGTCTCAGCTAGAGCAGTTCTTCGGGACGGTCTTTTTTATGTCGGTTTGGACTTCTAAGGTCTTGTATGTTCTGGACAACAGAAAGCAGAATTACTCAGGTTGGTGATATCCTAAGTAGGGATAATTGGGAAAAAATAAAGGGCAACTTACATCTAAATCACAATGCAAATGCCCCAGAACCAGGTACTACAGGTCGAGATGGATTATATCAAATTAGACCTTTAGTAGACCCCTTGCTATTAAAGTTTTTGGAGAGCCCCTAAGAACAGAGGACAAGTATTGATGTAGAAATGGTGCCATTAAAAGACCGCTCAAAAGTAAAAAAATATCTACCTAATACGCCGTATAAGTGGGGATACAACATATACGTTGCATGTGACACTAAAGGAGTTTGCATTCTTTTGATATATTTACTGGAAAAGTTGAAAAGGTTCAGAATTGCCCTGATTTGGGTGAATAAGAATGTAAGTCACCTATTTTATTTTGATTCTTCGCAGAATCTGTTAGTCAAACTTTGTAAAACATATTTCCTGGACTAGAAAGTAGCTATGAAGAAAAAGAAGCTACTGTTGACGCAATTTCTGTAAGAGCTATGAAATGGTTTGATAACATGGGTGTTATTTTAGCTAATACATTTTCTCGCGCACAGTTGACTTCTACAGTAAAAGATGAGATAGAAAACGAAAAGCTCATCAGCAATTTGTTGTCCACAAATAGTCCAGACATATAACTCTTTCATGAAAGGAGTGGATACATTGAATGCACACCTTTAATATTACAGAATCCACCTAAGATCCAAGAAGTGGTACTTCCGACTTATACTCCATTTTATTGACTTTGTTACAGTAAATAGTTGGCTTCGTTATATTTGCTGACGTTTATAACAAAGATTGCAGAGTGGTTAAGCAAGAAAGGAAAAGACTGAGGTGTCCGCAAAAGAGGAAAACCATCTAGATCTGCGTGCAGGAATTTAAAAAAAAAGAGGACCTACATCAAGAATTCCATCTACAAATATTCGAACAGATGTGATAGCCCATTGGCCGGTGATAATGAAGTGAAGACAGATATGCAAGAAACGCAATTGTAAAGACACCAACGTTCTCTGTGAAAAATTGTCGAGTAAGTTTGTGTTTGAACAATCATTTAAATCGTTTCATAGAATTTCGTGTACAATTTATATATATATATATATATATATATATATATATATATATATATATATATATATATAGATAGATAGATAGATAGATAGTGAAATTTGGTAATTATAAACAGTGGGTAGTATTGCCCATTTTAAGCAAGCAGCCACTTTGTTCCAACGTCAGATTTCGGGTCACGTGGTTGGTTTGAAAGGGACACCCTGTAAATTTGTCCACGCCTGTAAAGGTTACTCTTAATTCGGCGATATCTGTTTTTCTTTTACTTTTTGGTTTTGTAAGTACTTAGCAGTGATAAACATTATGAAGGTTTTTTATTTCAATAACAAAGAGTGCATAGAAGAGAAAAACGTACTCTAGCAACAAAACAGATTTTGTAGTTTTCCACAGCAGTCAGTGGTAGCAAACAATTGTTCACTGTATTATTGTTGTTGACTTAACACTATTATGCCTTTACGGTTCACTTACGACGAGACGAAATGCTGATTATTTATGGAGAATGTGGAAGAAATAGCTGACGTGATAGAAATTTATACAGAAATCGTTTCTCCGACCGAACAGCTCCGTTATGTCATCATCAAAATACTCGACGTACGCCTGTTACTACAGATGATAATGTTCTTAACATTCTTGCTCATATCCAAGTCAATCCCCACATTTCAACTTGGTGTCTTCAGCAAGAATTAGGAATAAGTAAATCTACTATCCAGAGGGTGTTAAAGCAATACAAATATCACTGGTAAGCACCTACAAAACCAAAAAACAAAAGACAAATAGATATAGCCGAATTGGCATAAGAGTAACTTTTAGAGAAGTAGAACAATATACAGGGTCTCCCATTAAAAATTTTGAAAATTATACCACGTGACCCGAAATGTGACGTTGCAACAAGGTGGCTGCTTGCTTAAAATGGGTAATGCCACCCACTGTTCATAATTATCAAATTTCAATATCGTGTATATATATATATATATATATATATATATATATATATATATATATATATATATATATATATATATATAATATATATATATATATATATATATATATATATATATATATATATATATATATATACAGGGTTGTTCATTAGTGCGTCAAAGTGAATTTTCGGCTAAACTGTGCACAGTAGAAAAAATGTTTTATACAAAAATTGCTTGAATTCAAGTAGGTTATAACCTACAAATCTTTTCGCATATACAGAGTGTGTCATAATAGCGGTACATAACCTATCCTTATTTTAAATGGAATGGTATAGTCTACTAAAGATTTAGCTTCCACTCTCAAAAACAACCACTTTCTACTACACATGACGTATAGCTAAACTTAACCGTTTTTGAAATATTTATACTTTTAGATAAAAAATTATTATTTTTCGTCGTAGTTCAAAAATTTATTTTGAGGTTATTACCAAATCTATGAATATGTAACTCAGAATGTAATTAGTGCACACATTAATCTTTTAAGAAGTATTATGACTTGTTTAATTTTTATACAGAGTGTACCAGAAATATGAATGCATAATTTTTTTGGTTTTAAATGTAAATTATTATCTTATCTTAAATACAACACCCTGTATATTATTACATTATTCGAAAAGAAAATTGAAAGTCCTTCATTTTTTGTAATAAGCAAATTTTGTCTATCTAAAACGGTTTTTGAAATATTTACAATTTTGAGATTTTTATTTGAATTCTTCTTGGTGTAGTAAATGTGCATAATTCATTTCTCTCCGTTACATATTTATAATATGAGCAACCCACGATTTTATTTTTAGTTGGAAAGATTTTGATCACATTTTGGTACAAAGAATAGTATATTAGAGTTAAAGGAGTAAAAAGGACTTTAAAACACGCGCGATTTTTCGAGCACGACTGCGCAGCCGGAGTGCTCGAAATAGAGTAAGTGCTTTAAAGACCAGTTATCCACGAATACTTTACGCTATTTTTTTTATTGGTGCACCTTGAAATCATAAATACTAGTATTATTACTACAAAAAATGGAAATAAGAACTAATAATGTAAAATATATAAATAAAAATTAATATATCTAACAATACTAACTGTACTTTCTAATTTCATTTATAAAATTAAAAGTGTTAAATAATGTTTAAATAAAGGTTTTGAATTTGTTAGTAATATTTTATTTGATGTTACAAGGTACTCCTGTCAGATCAATAATAAAAAAATTGTCATTTACACTTCACGTTTCTTGAGTTGTTGATGTTGCCATGGTAACTTTTAAAAACGCGCGTTTTTGAAAGTTCGATTTAAACACGCTAAGGCGTGGTTTAAATAGGTAAAATGGGGCACCAATAAAAAAAATATTTTTTTCTTTTTTAGTGCACTTTCTACGCGTAAATAAAAGAGTGCTTTTTAAAAAGTTTCTTATTTCATAGTATTATTTTATATCTATTAAAAGTGTTTTTATGAAATTACATTCTCACTCACATACGTACTACAAAATTCAATACATTTTACCATTTATTTAAGTATGGCAACTGTTATGATCGTTTTCTGGTCAATATACCTAATATTATACAGGGTACACATGTATTATACTACGAAGAATTAAAATAAAATTCTCAAAGTTGTAAATGTTTCAAAAACCGTTGTAGATAGATAAAATTTGCTTATTATAAAAAATGTAGGACTTTCAATTTTCTTTTCGAATAATGTAATAATATACAGGGTGTTGAATTTAAGATAAGTTATTTACATTTAAAATCAAAAATTATGAATTCATATTTCTGGTACACCTTGCATAAAAATTAAACAGGTCATAATACTACTTAAAAGATCACTGTGTGACTAATTACATGCAGAGTTATAAATTCATAGATTTGGTAGTAACCTCAAAACAAATTTTTGAACTACGACGAAAATGATAATGTTCTATCTAAAAGTACAAATATATCAAAAACGGCTAAGTTTAGCTATACGGCATGTTTAATAGAAAGTGGTTGTTTTTCAGAGTAGAAACGGAATCCACAGTAAAAACTATCTCATTCCATTTAAAATAAGAAAGATAGGTTTTGTACCGCTGTTATGGAACACTCTGTATATGCGAAAATATTTTTAGGTTATAGCGTGCTTGAATTCAAGCAACTTTTGTATAAAAAATGTTTTTCTACTGTGGACAGTTTAGCCGCAAATTCACTTTGACGCACTTATGAGCAACCCTGTATATAGATATCCGTACTTAAAAAATCTTAATATATGACTCTAATGTCCATAGTAGCGAATTAGCGACATTCTCCCTAAACAACCGCTAAGTATGCAATTTTCTAATTTGATGCTATCCTGCTATGTTAAAAAAACAAATATTTTTTTATAGGATTTTACAGGCGTGAAAGGGTTAAACAATTAATATACATTAAAATATTTGTCTACTTCAGTTTTTATTTAATTTAAATAGGACATAAGAAATGTAGCAAGATATGTTTCGATTACAAGACAGTCATCATCAGGCTCTAAAAATAAAAGACCATAAATAACATAAGTTAAAATAACCAATTAATTAATAAAAACCTCAAGTAAATAACAATCTATACATAAAATACAAAAAACAATAAATCTAAAGATAACCAAGTGAATTCTTAAAAATATAATGGTAATATCAACAAAGAGGAGAGAGAGTAAGTAGTTAAAAGAACAGATTTTTAGGTAATGCCGTTAGATATAATAAAGTGGAGGCCCATAACTTGATCATTACGCATAATTGTTATTGATTTCGTAACTGCCCAACAATTCTAAGGTTTAGATGTTTAGTTAATGATCATTGAGCAAGTTATGGGTCACTTCTTTATTATATCTAACTTCATTGAGTAACAATCTGGTCTTTTACCGATTTACTATCCTCTTCATTAATAATATGTTTTTGTTTATTAAGTTTGTCTTATTTAGATTCATAGTGTATTTTCTTTATACAAGGTGCGCCATTGAAACGGGCGATTTTGAATGTCATTTTAATAGTAAACTTCAAATAATTAGAGACTGCTGTTACTTTTAGGTTATTGTCAGTTTAACAGCATTTTGTCAAAATGCAACAGTGGTCAGCTGAACACCGTTCATTTGCCGTAAGAGCATTCCACAAAAGTAATAGTTACGTAGTAGTTCAGAGAATGTTTCGCAACCATTTTAACATTGATCGTAATAATGCTGTGCCCTCTGCGCATGCTATCAAAATTTGGGTTAAACATTTTGAGGAAACAGCTTCATCGTTTAAACGGAAGCCCCACCGGAGATTGAATCCAGTGAGAACACCGCAAACCATTCAGAGAGTCAGGGAAGCTATGGTAAGAAGTCCACAACGTCTTGCACGGCGTCACTCAATTTCGCTGGGAATTTCAGCGATAACCTTAAGAAGAATTTTACACAAGGACTTGCATTTTAAACCATATAAAATTCAGATTGTGCAAGAGTTAGAACCAAATGACTTCATAAGTCGTTCACACTTCAGTCGTGATTTGTTAAACCATATTAACAATCATGCAAATTTTATTGACAATGTGATTGTGAGTGATGAAGCGCATTTTCATCTCTCAGGATTCGTAAACAAGCAGAATTTTCGATACTGGACACATGAAAACCCTAGAGTTCTTCATTAAAAAGCACTACATAGTGCAAGAGTGACAGTGTGATGTGCAATTTCGTCCTTTGGAGTAATTGGTCCATTTTTTCTTCGAAGATGACAATGGAAATGCAGTGACAGTTACATCAGGCCGTTATGTTGGAATGATCGAGACATTTCTAAGACCTAGGCTAGCGTTACTTCCACAGCTAATGTCGACACATGGTTTCAGCAAGACAGGGCAACTGCACATACTGCCAGAATATCTATAGAAGCCCTAAACCGAGTGTTTCCCGATCACATCATTTCTAAGAATGGAAACATTCCTTGGGCAGCGAGATCTCCGGATTTGTCGGCGTGTGATTTTTTTCTGTGGGGCTACTTAAAGACTAAAGTTTTCGCACATCGTCCACAGAACATTGATGAACTGAAGTTAAGAATTCGAGAAGAAATCAACCGGATACCTGTTGAAATGTTACGCAATGTTATGCATAGCTTGCCTCTACGTTTGTAAGAATGTTTGCATAGAAATGGTGGACATCTCGTAAACGTTATTTTTAAGAAATAAAATGCTATTTTGTATAGGTTAACGTGAAATAGTTTTTAATTTTCTTAATAAAATGATTTAGTTATATTCAAGATAATTTCACGAAATTTGGTATACAGGGGTCGTGTAAATACCAGCATGCGTGAAAATGGCGGGCATTCTGAACAGTTTTTATGACATTTTTGTATTTGCATTTAAATTTTCAGTTTAATTTTTGTATTAAAATCACTTTTATCTTATTTTTTATCTTTAAAAACAAGAATAAATCTTTTACGTTTTCCAAATTCTTCAAAAAAAAATGCTCGAATTAGACGAAAGATATTAAAGGAGATGTGATTGATTTGTTCAACTTTGACACCCTGTAGCTCTGTTATTATCAACTTTTGAACTAAGGTAAGTTTAGTTAAATCGACTTGTGAGGTGTACTCTATGTGGAAGAGCGGTGTAAACAGCTTTCCGAGATACCTTAGAAACATGAATTTTAATTTTATTAAAAAAATTAATTTAAGTATTAAATTTGTACAACTATAGGGCCACAAATGCTCGCTTCCGTTTTTGTAGAATAAGAGGTCAAACGGTAGCGCGTACAATTTACAGTAACTAATAGTTATTTATGTATTAAAGGCATAATGAGGTTTTTATAGCCCGAAAGTGGCGTAAGACCATAAAAAACCAATTATGCCCGCAATGCATCCAAAATTTTATGCACGATTAACATATTGAATATTTAAAATGAATTATAACATTAATCATTTTCAAAAGAAACACAATTTCTTATTTATGAAAGTTGGTATTGCATAACAAATTGATAATTCATTTGGCGTTTTGGTTTAGTTAGTTTTAAACGCAGTAACTGAGACAATAAATAGGATGAATGAAATTGAGGAATTGTACCTATTAACATGACTAATTTTAATAATTGCAATGTAAACATTTTTAAATAAACTCCGCAGGTTATAAGAAGACGAATACATCAAGGAAATTTGGTTATAATTATCATATTATAACGTAATCGTGCATAAATTCATTCACATTCGAACGTATAGTAAATTGTTGAATGGGATTAAATTAGATTTTTTGTCTATAATGAACATTTTTACAGATACTAACGATTAACATTTTAAAATTTTTCGAAAAAAAATAAATCACATAAAAAATTTAGTTATTGTTTCAATATAACGTTGAACTAAAATGATGTTTCGATAAAGATATTTTCCATTTTCCTTTAGTAAACCAAATGGCGACTTTAATGTTTTATAACGTATTACATTGACGCGTTCATGTTTTTAAAACATTTAATCAATAATATCGAATTACAAAATAAGTTTTTGAACTATGAAAAATGCAATGGAACTATCAGAATTGAGAAATAAATCATTTTTTCATAATGCAATTTAAGATTCATTAGTAAATTTGTAGTTAAAATTAAAGCGAACAGCACATTTTCATTCTTAATGAAGTAAAATATAGTGAAAGAACAGCTTTTATATGCCACCAAGGACATGTATGACGAAGTTCTTGTATTGGAAGATATTTCCATTTTTTTTTTATTATGTGTTGTCCCACAGTTATTTAGAACTACAGGACTACTGGGAAGTTGCGAATTGTTAAAGATTGTTTTGCATCAGGTGTTTGAACATCGAAATGTGAGGTTTTCTTGAGTTACTTTGACTAATTAGTTATCTATATTGAAACCATTTGTCATTCAACCACCACCATATTTTGTATTTAGATTTTAAGGTAGATCTGCGCAAAGAAGTTGTGTGTATTTGTAAAAGGGCGTAAATTTTATAACGCTACCATTTCCAATTTTTCCATACATGTACTACGTATTTCTGTTTTTAATGTCGTTGCTTTCGAATAATTTTAGTCTTAAAGGCGATTACTTATTACGCTTTGTATCAAAATTACGAATCATAAATATATGTTAAATGCATTAAAGTGCTTTCAGTTTAATTATAGGTTAACATAACGTATATGTGGCTTTAAAACAATTAGATTTGCAGATAGCTTGAAGTGAGAAAAACTTTGATAAGCTTTCTCTCTAAATTTATTAGAATGTATATTGTTTATAATTATATATTTTTTGTTACAGACGCACAGAATGGTTATTTACGGCTGCTGTTTTAATTATACATTTAAAATTAAAGGATATATATTTTAATTACGTTTCTGTTAAAGCGGACTTTATAAAAATAATTTAACGTTTAAAATTAAAATTGTGACTACCAGCTTAGATACTGTATTTGATATATACTCCATTCGAGGTTTAAACATCTACCTACAGCCGGTTGTCGATTGCACTGTGGAAAAATTAATTATTGTTTGTCTAGTCATGGCCGATTTTACAGTTGGTAAGCGGTTATGCAAAATATACGGGATTTTAAGGAAAAGTTTAAGTAATTGAATTTCACAAAAACTACATATGAAGTAAACATTAAGCAGCGTTGTTAATATTTTTAAGCTTCTGTGTGTTAAAAATGTATATAGCGATTTTCTTTTTATTACTTTGGATTAAAATTAATTCATTAAACTTATTGAAACAAATCTAAACGTAGGTTTTGAGATTTTCAGTATTACACATATTACAAATTTTGTGAGTTACTTATTTACCTACTGGGCTTGTTTTCTCACTCTAGGTTTTTACATCTCGCCTAAGACATTTTACAGAAAAATTCAGATCGTAGTAGCGCTTTTGGCCTATTTTGTTCCATCAAGACAATGCACGCGTGCATACGTGTCTAGTCACCATAGCAAAAAGCCATAAATTGGGCTACGAAATGCTACCCCATCCAGCATATTTTTCAGATTTAGCCCCCTGCGACTTTTTTCTTGTTTCCAAACCTGAAGAAATGGCTAGGCGGTAAAAGATTTGGGGCGAATGAAGAGGTCATCATTGAAATAACCGCCTATTTTGAGGACCTCGAGAAAACCTATTATTTGGAAGGAATAAAAAAATTGGCAAAACGCTGGACTAAAAGTATATACCTAAAAGAAGATAATGTTGAGAAATAAAAAGCTTATTTGCCGAAAAAAATATATTTCATTATTTCAGTAAAGTAAATTTTACTTGTTTTGTGATTGTTGTTGATAATGTTTTTAGTTTTTAACGAGCATGTGACTAGATTCTAGTAGACAAACCCCCAACAACGCAACTAATAGACGTATTCGCTAACTCCGGATTGAATGCCTAGCCCACGATGTGCTATTAATTAAACCCTCCCTCAATTTTGAAAATAATGAGATGTGTAAATGAATGTTAGCAGTGTGACTGGCCAAGATACAGATGACATCGCAAACATTATAACTAATTTCATTTAATATTTATTTTGATCTGAGTTGTTACGGTTTATTCCTGTATTATGAGTAATGCTGATTTTATTATAATTCCAGTATATGTATTGTGAAATTTCAATGTTTTTTTTTACTTATATGTAGTTTAACCAGAGCTTAATATTTATTGTTATTTTATCGTTCAAATAAATTGATGTTATAATTTAATTTTCAATTTACTCATGATTCACATGTGTGAATAATTCCACTGTTTGCTTTCTTGCCTGCATGCAATCTAACCGACATTTCATTTTTGCTGTTATTTTATTGATCATATTGCCAGAGGTTAATTTTACAATTTAATTTGGTACGCACTTAAAATTGCTTTATCACTTTGCTGCATTGTCAAACTGGTTCATTTTTTTTTCTTTATTTGATTATTGACTTTAAAATTGACTAGTTTTTCTTGATTGTTCTTTTCCCGATTGTAATAAAAGAGCTGAGCCATCGTAGCACATAGCTAGTAAATTATAATTTAAGTTTGAGTGTCTGCCTAGACTCTCCATGATGCAACACTAACCTCATCAGGGTGGGATGAGGTTAGTGTTGCATTAATCTCTTCCCAGGGTGGGTGGGTGGTTACGTGCGTGCGTGTCTGCATGGGTGCATGCGTGCGTGCGTGCTTGCGTGCGCGTGTGCGTGTGCATGTGTATATATACAGGGTGTTTCTGAAATAGGGTTCCGAATTTCTACTGCATGTAGAACTCATTAAAATAAGACAAAATGTTCATATAAATATGTGCCCTAAAACGCACCCTTAAAAAGTTACAGGCCCTTGAAGGGGTTCGAATGAAACTGATTTTATTCAATTATTTCAAAAACGATAAAAGTAAAGAGATGAAATTAAGGAATATACATAACTTTTCACGCCGAGTAACATGAGTTAGGCCATTTTCGTTATTCGAATCATGGCGTCCTTTTCAGGGGATGGAAAGGGTATCAAGTCCCAAAAATTTTGTGACCTTTTCGTAATTTTTTAACAAATTCATAAATTTTGGAACTGGATAAAATCAGTTCTAATTCGAATTTCAAGGCTGTAACGGTTTTGTGTAAAATGAGTTAAAATTATGAAATTTTGTCTTATTTATGATACATCAGAAATTCTATTATTTGCAAATTGCATTTAGTAATATATATATATATAATATATATATATTTTAATATATATATATATAGGTGTATAAATTTATAACTTTCAAAATATTTGTCAGTATTATTTCAGGACATTCTCTACACGAGTGATAATTTTCAATTGGACGAATTATTTAAATGACTTTCAATTTTCTCTTTTTTCTTTTAAAAACGGAAAATCATTTAATTCGATAGCGCTGAATTTTAACTTGATGTTATTTTTTAAATATTTTAGCGTAACATAAAGAAATCAATTAAACTTCTATTTGCAAAAACATTTACTTTTGAAACATCATAAATATATATATTTATATCGATATATATATATATATATATATATATATAATTATATATTTTATATATATATATATACTTTCAAAATATTTGTCATATTATGTTTCAGGACATTCTCTACACGATGGTGATATATTTTCAATTGGACGAATTATTTCAAAATGGCGACTTTCAACTTCTTTCTCATTTTTTTCCCTATCAAAAAGCAAACTCATTTTAATATAGTAGCGCATGAATTTTTTACACTCGATGTTATTTTTTTCCAAATATTATGTAGCCGTAGACACAAAAGAAACAATTAAACTTTATTTTGCAATAAACATTTACTTTTTGAAACTCAAAATAAAAAATTTACATCGAATAAAAATTAGGTATTTACAAAAACAGCTCGAAATGTTTTCCTTCTTTTTCAATACATAAATTTAAATGTTGTCCAATGGAACCAATAGATCGAAGGATAATTTCCGAAGAAATTTCGTTTATGCAAGTACGAATTCTTTCTTGCATATTTTCAATAGTTGTTAGTTGAACGATGTAAACCTGGGATTTTACATACCCTCAGAGAAAAAAGTTCAGTGGTGACATATCAGGTGACCTAGGTGACCAACCAACTGGTCTCCACGACCAACCGAACAGTTCTCGTATCGATTATTTAAAAACTCCCTAACTGGAAGGGCATAATGTATTGGAGAGCCATTTTGTTACCACCACAAATTATTTCTGATATTTTGTGTGAGTTTTTAGATGATTTTGAATTTCGTTTCCTAATAAATTGAGGTAATTCTCTCCAGTTAGTCTATTAATAAATATTGGCCCAACAATGTGCTGTCCTATAATTCCACACCACATGTTTAAACTCCATCGATGTTGACAACGTCGCTCACGGGTCCAGTGTGGATTTACATTATCGTAGTAATGCATGTTATGTTTTACAACAACAGCATCATTTCGAAAACTTGCTTCGTCCGAAAATAAAACGTTAAAAAAGTTTCTATTTTGTTGCAAACACCATTCTGAACAATTAATTCTTAACAGAAAATCATTTTCGGTTAATTCTTGGTGAAGAATCATTTTGAATGGGTGAAATTTATTTTTTTTATTATCCTCCAGACCGAACTATGCGATATTCCAACCAAATTTAAAATCTCCCTAGCACTGACATGGGGATTCTCAATAATGTGTAGCATTACCTGGTTTTCGTTGTTGTCATTACGAGCAGGTGGGTTGTCATGTACCGGTTTCTTCTAATCCACAGTTCCCGTTTCACGCGTTCTCTCCAATAATTTAGTAAATGTTCGATGTTCGGGGTGCCTTCTGTTTGGATATTTATTTCTGTACAATCTGGCTGCTTCATAAGGATCTTCATTTGCTTTTCCAAATATTAGAAGCATATCAATTAACTCTCGTATAACTTAACGGCATTTTAAAAACGTATCAATTAATTTTAAATTAACAATTATAATCTTCAATAATACAATTGTTATTAACAAACACTGACAACTAAATTACATTGATTGACGTTTGACTACTAAATTAAAATTTAATTGTTTCTTAATATTTGAACAAAAATAACATCGAGTGTAAAACATTCATGCGCTACTAGATTAAAATGTTAGTTTGCTTTTTGATAGGGAAATAAGTGAATTTTTAAGAAAATGAAATACTACCGTAAAAAGAATGTTTTTAGGATCTCAATAATAAAAAAAATTATTGCATTACATTTAAAAAAAAAGTTGAAAGTCGCCATTTTGAAATAATTCTTCCAAATGAAAAGCCGATATCATCACCGTATAGAGAATGTCCTGGATCATATTACTGCCAAATATTTTGAAAGCAGTACCCATAGTGTGGCTAAAAAAAAAATAAGGCACTTACTTACTCTGAAACAGGCTGTATATATATATATATATATATATATATATATATATATATATATATATATATATATATATATATATATATATATATATATATGTCCTGTTTCGAGACGCACCATATGAATTTCCCATGTTAAATTTTCAATTGCAGATTCTATTTCTATTATAAGTTTTAGAGAAAAATTTTGTTAACAAAAATTGTTCAGTATTTCGGTCTCAACATGTTTTGGCCAATTTTGTAAAAAACATCCCAATTTGCTTTAAAAAAAAGGCATTTACTAGTTAACGCAATTAAATAAAAAATCACGTCATGAAAAAACTAAAATTTATTTTCATATTTTCAATTTTACATTAAACAAACATTTGTGATTGTTATTTTGAATAAAACAAAATACACAGTTTTGTTTCAGTTTTTTCGTGGCAAGTGTGATTTTTTGTTTAAATGCGATAACTAGTAAATGCCTTACAATATTCTTCCGCGAACTATTGCATTCGGTTTTTGTTTAGCTAATAATAGAAATTTATTTGTAAATTTAATTTAGATAGTTTAACTTAGTTTTCTCCTGTTAATTTAGATGTAAAATTGAAAATTTGAAAATAAATTTTAGTTTTTTCATGACGTGATTTTTTGTTTAAATGCCGTTTTTTTAACAAATTGGGATTTTTTATACAATTTACAATTTACATTTTGAGACCGAAATACTGAACAATTTTTGTTAATAAAACTTTTCTCTAAAACTTATAATAGAGATAGAATATGCAATTGAAAATTTAACATGAGAAATTCATATGGTGCGTCTCGAAACGGGACATACGGTATAAGTATAAGCTGTCCCAAATTCGAGGGCAAGCATGGGGATCTCGCTTATTATAAGAGATAGGATATAGGTTTAAATTCAGCACTTTTGCTAAATTCGATGCCGAGTAATAATCTGAAAAGAAATTTGAGCTAACTCGAATGGATTTGGTTTTATGCTCAAAAAAACTAAAAATTTCGAATTTTGTTTTTCGCGTTTGGCTACCTTATTATTAGGAATTTTCAAAATTCGACTAAACATTATTAAGGCAACTTTTTACGCACAATACTAATACGGTATTAAAAATATTATGCGACGTTTTGTTTATTCTGAACCATCATCAGGTTTATTTTTTCTTATCGGGGTTAAGACATATTTTTATGGCGTTGGATGGAGAATGTTGTGCTGATTTTAGCAATATATAACACTTCATGGTTTGATCGACTGCGAACTAAAATACTCTTAAATTAAAAACTAAATATTCAATTATCACGATACCCATGAATCAAACAAAACTCAGGAGTTGGCTTTTGCCATGTCATTTTCTAATTGTAAAAAGGGTAATAACTGCAAGATCCTTCGTGTTAGTGCTTTAAAGTTTGCAAGTTTCTTTAGAATGTTTTCAAATTCAGAAAAACGAGACATGATAAGGATATTTTATAGCAGCAATACAAATAGCAGAACGAAGATATTTAGAGGAATATCCGGAGAGGCAGCAACCAAACCAGAGATATTTTTTAAAATTACACCAAAATTTGCGAGAATTTGGATGTTTTCAGAAACCTCGAAATGCATATGGTAGCAGACTAGACAGAGATGCCGAAGAAGAAATATTGCATAAGGTACTTTTTGTTAGTATTATACTAATTATAAGAATTTCCACTCACTTCACTACTAATTTCAGCAGACATTTTTTTTTGGAGAGTTATGACTTTATGTTATCCATCTTAGGTTCAAGAAAATCCTTCAACATCTACCAGAGAAATAGAGCAAACTATTGAAGTGCCAAAAACGACAGTTTGGCGAGTGTTAAAGCGACACCGTTATAAATCACTTAAGTTACACGTTAGTCAAACTCTTCGGCCTGGGGACGATATGAGACGGTTGGATTTTGTAACCAACTTAATACCAAAATGCTGGAAAATCGCAACTTTCTCAATCAAATAATTTGGACGGATGAGTGCAATTTTTCCACTAATGGAATGTTTAATCGTAATAACGAGCACTACTGGTCCGTTGAAAATCCACGAATTAACAGGCAAATGCGAGGACAAGGCCACCGGTCCTTTAATGTGTGGGTTGGAATCTGGAAGGATAGGCTCCTTGGGCCAATTATTTACGAAGGTATCCTAACGTCTCAACGCTACCTCGCATTTCTAACAAACGAAATATCAGACCTTTTGGATGATGTTCCGCTAAACGAAAGATGGTCTCTCTGGTGGCAAATGGACGGAGCTCCTTCTCATAATGCTGCGATAATAAGTGAATATCTTAACGGCGAATTTCCTGATAAATGGATGGGAAATAGGGGACCACTTAGGTGGCCAGCAAGAAGTCCAGATTTAACCCCTTTAGATTACTTCCTCGGGGGCTATTTAAAAAATATGATTTATAAGACGCCACCGCAAAATATAGAAGAACTCCAGAATAGGGTTGTTAATGAACTTCGTCAAATTCCCAGGCGAACCATTCAAAGAAGCGTAAACAATTGTAGAAGAAGAATTCGTTACTGTATTCAAGAAGGAGGAAACTTGTTCGAACATTTATTACAATAAATTTTGTTTGTTTGTCTGTGTAATTATTTTGTTGTTACCTATCGATAAATTTGCGTTGTCGCTATTATGACCGTGTTACATAGACCTACTTGTTTCAGTTGTTTGTTAATGTTTTTTTTTTAAATTGTTTAACTGTTTTTATATTTTTTTGGATGTTCTAACGAGTTTAACAAATTAAATAAGTAGAACTACTGTAATTATTCCTTGCTGGATCCAAGAAGGCGGAATCTTGTTCTTCGTATTTTAGTTCGCAGTCGATCAAACCATAAAGTGTTATATATTGCTAAAATCAGCATAGCATTCTCCATCCAACGACATAAAAATATATCTTAACCCCCCATAAGAAAAAATAAACCTGATGATGGTTCAGAATAAACGAAACGTCACGTAATATTTTTAATACCGTATTAGTATTGTGCGTAAAAAGGTGCCTTAATAATGTTTAATCGAATTTTGAAAATTCCTAATAATAAGGTGGCCAAACGCGAAAAACGAAAATCGAAATTTTTAGTTTTTTGAGCATAAAACCAAATCCATTCGAGTTAGCTCAAATTTCTTTTCAGATTATTACTCGGCATCGAATTTAGCAAAAGTGCCGAATTTAA
Organism: Vesta saturnalis; assembly: GCA_036346205.1. Taxonomy (NCBI): domain Eukaryota; kingdom Metazoa; phylum Arthropoda; class Insecta; order Coleoptera; family Lampyridae; genus Vesta; species Vesta saturnalis. Next base: position 1,475,683 of record JARFJB010001728.1, on the reverse strand, counting down.
ACCTATATCCTATCTCTTATAATAAGCGAGATTCCCATGCTTGCCCTCGAATTTGGGACAGCCTGTACAGTGTGATTCAACAATCGATCACGAAACTTAAGATGATTATACATGGTAAAATAATCATAAAGCTCCATACGCATTTTTTTCTAAATGTCATTTGTTTTCGAGTTACAGTCCGTCAAATTGTTTATGTTTGTTTACGCAAAATCCGATATGTCTAATGTTTGGAGCATTAGACTAAGTCGCTTGCGCTACAATATTTTAGTAATAATTCAATACGATTATGTGCCACTTTTCCTACATTGAAAATTGTTTTTCTACCATAATTTTAAAGCTTTGATAGCTCGACTCGTTTTAACTAGTTTTCTGTAAGACTGGTGCAAGGTCCTTAAAAAATTAACCCTTTATTTAACTCGCTAAACCTAACCGTTTACACGTAAATCGTCTAAACTCAAAAAATTAACTAAGTGAGCAAACATTACTAAACAAACTTAAAATGTTTCTCAAAATGCTCATTTTCATCAATACATTTCCTAACACTCTTTAAAAATGCCGCCTAACTCGATGAAAGAATCCCGGTGTTTCCCTGATAGTTTGGTACTCATCTATTATCCGTAAACAAAGATCCTCTACATAAATGACCGGAGCAGCATGCACCAATTGCTTCAAATGGCCCTATCCATAGGATTAAGATCTGGACATCTCACTACTCATGCGAATGGTCTATTTTGTCCTATCCATCGTTCAGGATACGCTGCATTCAAATACTCCCGTACACGTACACTGACGTGGGGTGGGGTTCCATCTTGGAGAAGCCAATGGCAGATCTTGCAGATACAATGGGAGACGATTTTGGAAAAAATCTAGGTAGTCACCAGTACATGCGATATCAACAAAATGGGGACCAATAAGGTAATTTGTTATTAACTCTACCCACACATTCAGTAAAAATCTAAGCTGATGTTTTGTTCCTACCATACTGTGTGGGCATATATGTGGATGTTATGCAGATTTATTATGCCATCACGCGTGAAACCAGTTTCATCAGTTAATAATAATATGAGGCCAATTAGTCGTTGAGGATCTGATTGCACATTAGCAATCATCTCGGCAGATCAAAGTCATAAAGTACTTGCACCTTTTGCGAATGAAACGAATACAGTTGTTCTCCTGTGAGTACCCTCCATGTATTAGCATGATTGAGCGGTACCTCATTCCCAATTTTTCTAGTACTGGTACCTGGATTATCTTCAATAATCTCAAGAGTTTTTTTCTTCTTGCTGCACAGTTTTGACATTTCTAAGTCTCCCCCTATTTCCAATATAAAATTTAAAAGAACCATATTCAGCAAGCCTCCTGTGAACTTTGGAAAATGTTTAAGCATCAGGCATATTTCTATCTGGATAATATCTTCTTTCCAACTCTGCATTACCGTTTGCTCGTCCAAAACAAAAATGAATATCACAATACTCGATGTTTGAAACCAGATTAGCCATTATTAGTTATTTAAAGTTTAAAAATGAAATAGTGCCAAAAATGATTGTATCTAATGTTTAAACTGACAGCTTTAGCATGATTTGACACCTTCTAACCTGATGGTGGAAATGAAATTGACAAAATTAATTTGCGACATAATCTTTAAAGACGATTTACGTGTAAATGGTTAGGTTTAACGAGTACCATAAAGAGTACCTTTTTAAAGGCCTTCCATCAGTCTTTCAGAAAACTTGTTAAAAACGAGTGCAGTTCAAAAATTATGGCAGAAAAACGGTTTTCAATGTAAGTAAAATGCCCTCTAGAAGCACACAACGAATTATTAGTAAAATAATGGAATGCAATCGACTTAGTCTATGCTCCAAACATTAGATATATCAGATTTTGCGTAAGCAAATAATTTTAAAAAACAAACATAAAGAACTGAATTCGACGGGCTGTTACTCGAAAATCAATGATATTTCGAAAAAAATTCATATGAAGCTCTACCATTGCTTTATCATGTAAAATCACCTCCTTCAGTTTTGAGATCGATTTTTGAATCACCCTGTATATATAACGTAACAAGTTTTCATTACGTAACCGTATCATACAACGGAAAATTTACAAGTGTAGAGTTTCGTTACCGTGTCACGCGTATATGGGAGTACACAAATAATCCATTCGAAAGGGTATATTTTCATTGATCACATTCTCAATGTTTTATATTAATTTCCATTGAAGATATTATGAAAAGTATCGACTTGTAAATTACAGCAGAAAAAGAGTTTTTCTCTTTAATAATTTATTTATTTGTCTGAGGTAAATACATAAGTGGTGATTTTTATATTGAATAAATGTATTGTTAGCACAAAATATTTTTGTCATGGCAACTCAATTGAGAACCAAGGAAAAATTTCTTTAATTCCCCTTGGTTCGAAAATGAATTGCCCAAATGACACAACTACTGAGTTATATTAAAAATGCATTTATCCTAATTAAAAAAATCACCACGAACGTTTTTTTAGGAAGGTTGATACACAACGTGGCATATAACAAACATCTAATTCAAAATCAATATTCATGATTTCATCAACAGATTCGGCACCAAATCAATAACCGTCAAACTTGAATATAAAATGACTGTGATCTAATAATCTTTATACTTGACCATTAATAATACTACATCAATAAACTAATTTCATAAGAGTGAGAGTCCAAATTTAGAAAACGAGCCGTGCAGCGGCGAGTTAATCGCTCGGGAAAAAGCTAACCTTAAATTTAAAGTAGCAAATAATCGTTCACAACAAAATTCTCTGAAAATCATACCAATTTTCAAAATTCAATACTAGCATTAAACTTTGTTTTATTAGTTTATTAAGCGTTCACATCGTAAATTCATATAAAAAGGATTGCTACTTTTGATTGTGTACATATTTCATATAAATATAGGTTATGTTACATTTATATTTATATCAATACATACTGAATTTTTTTTAATATTGGTTTATTTGGATATCATATATGTAGAATTTTAAATAAATGTTAGTTAGAAACAGATTCTTTCCGAGAATTAAATTTTGTTGCTGTAAAAAATTTAAGAAACGTAATATTAAGTGTTTTTCGGTTTGAATTCATTTTGTTATCTTGCTGTCATAAATTTCGCAGCGCGCTATGTGGTTCTGAGTACTTTGTAGTCGATCAATTTATTTATGGATAAAGTATGGAAGTTTTGTTTTGGACAATAGGGTTTGTTATGGAAAAACTGATTGTTTGTTATCTCAATTCTAGTTATCGGGTTTTTGGTCGATACTCGTCCGTTAATGCACCCTGTGGTATCTTGAAGACATCGTAAAGAAGTTAATATTTCACTGCATATGGATTATAGTTTTAATTATTCACCCCGGGTAAAGGACCACGCATTTTTCTTATGCAAACGAGAGCACCGTCAAATTGTCTGAATTTCAAGATCCCAATATTGTTAAAATGCGTACCAAAAAGTCCCTTTTAAAGTTTTTGGCTGATATACGTAGCCAAAATACACACTTAATGATCAAAATAAAAATATTGATAGTTACAGGGCGATTCAAGCTGTCACAGACCTTTTTTGGATAAAGCATGTATTTTTACATTGCAAATATAGCGTATATATCTCGAATGGGATGCACTGTACATCATCTCGATGTTCCTAATGGTAAAATTATATTCTATGGCTACTTTTCGAGACGCTAAACGTTTAGTCTCTAAAATACCCATTTTTATAGTAACAAAAAATAACTACAAAATATGGGAAATGTTACAAATTATTTATTTATTTTCACATACTGCGTTAGAGTATTGCACTATTTTATTGTTTAAAGGTAGACTAAAAGAGTGATCCCACTTGGAAGATGACTAAATCCACGAATCCAAAACAGATGCTAAATAATAGAAACTAGTTACATATTACCTACTTATTTTATAATAAGAAAAATTTTACGCTTCAATATGGGTTATTAATTGGGTTTTACATATAATACAGGGCCATTCAATACTACATTTACAAGAAAGGTTTAAAATTTAAAGATAAATTCAAAAATCAGATTATGCACTCGTATTTACCCATATGGTAGATGCAGAAAGGACTGTTCACTTGATCGGATTACAGGTAAGTCGAACTGTGATATATTTGAGTTTTTTTATTGAACCTATAATTTAGATGTTAAGCTCATTTCCACACCACCCGTCAGGTAGAGCATTTGGCGCGTTTTTTTAAGTGTATCCCCCGTAGGCCTATTCCACTGCTATTTATTGCAATTGTTAAAGCTATGCGAAAAACTGTAGTTACTCTATGAGGCTATCATTCATAAACTAAATTAAAGAAAAAGACGCCCCAATAAAGGATTAATGAGCAAATGATTGATTCAGTTGAAAAAAACGCGATAACGTCAAGAATTAAGTAAAATTAATATATTTAATGGTGGTTACCCAATATTGTCTAATATTTCTTATATTACCATATTGTTCAGTTTGTTCACACAATGCAAACAGTTCTTGAAAATGTTCTTTCGAAATTGACGTTAAATATTTAAATTCCTCTAAACTAAATGAATTTATATCTTCCCAATTTTTGACACGAGTATTTAAGTTCTTAAACTGGACAAAAACGAATGAATATTATTTAGAAAATACGGTCTATTCACAAAACGCAATACACCATGTAACTTATTCATTTGAAAACCTGAATTATCATAAATATTAGAAACTAGAAATACATTTACTCTACACTTCTTACATTACTTTGCACATTACATACAGAGAGGACCAAAAGTACCGCATAAATCCAATTAAAAATTAGGTGTTTGTGTTTTTTGGAAAAACGCTCGGACACGTCGATTTTAATTTTTTGTAGCGATTTTTTTGATGCTAAGTTCATGTATGCAGGGTGGCCCAAAAACAATTTATGACTACCAACTTCATTTTTTCAAACGAAAACATATTTTTTATTTCATTTTTGGATTCTACTTTAAATTTTAAGTAAGTTTCATGTACCATGTCTTATACCTAAACTTAACAGTTATCGAGACATCCACATAATAGAGGGTCAAAAGTCACGCATAAATTTGTTAAAAACTGAAGGAAATATTTTCATGAAAATGTTGGAACACGTCAAATATTGTTTTTAGTTATCCATTTTATCTATTTTTTGACGTAACACACATGTATACAGGGTGACCCATGTAGAAGATAAATCTACTTTTTCATTTTTTTTATGGAACCCCAAGTATATTACGACGTTTTTGAGTTCGCTGAGAAACTCTGAACATATTTCATGTAACATACTCATATCTAAATTCAAGAGTGTTCGAATAAATTACATAAAATAGAAATAACGATAGAACTATTAATGTAGAAACATAGTTTATGTAATATACCCATGTCGATATTCAACTGTTATTGAAACATTTGCGGATGACATTTATGTAATACTTTTAAATTGACATTAAATTTGGTTTCAATAGTAACATTTTGTCAAACTGTTAGTATCTTTGTGCTCTGTTTTAATATCTGTTTATTCTTACAATAGTTGTTATACATATTACTAAAGTGAAAAAAGGCCAAATTAAGTGAAACTCAAAGAATAGAGATTTTAATCATGATAGGATGCGGCGATCGAACTAGGGCTCAAAAAGAAGTTTGTGAACTATTCATTGCTAAATATCCTGACTGTCGAATATCACAATCTACTGTAAGTCGAATTGAAAAAAACTTTCGAGAAGTAGGGCATGCAAGAGACCTTCCCAGATCTGGTCGATCCTCGATTTCCGAGAATAAGAAATTAGACGTTCTTTTGTCCATTGAAGAAAATCCTCATAAACCAACTCAAGAAATAGCCCTGGATAGTAACATAGAAAAGTCGTCGGTACGAAGAATTTTAAAAAAAGAAAAATATCACCCGTATAAAGTACAATTAATCAACGAACTTAACGAAGACGATCCAGATCGTCGATTAGAATTCTGCGAAATTTTTATGAACCACTGCAATGATGACCGGTTTTTCTCTGGAAAAATAATTTTTTCTGATGAATCGATATTCTGCCTAAATGGATGATGAACAAACAAAATTGCCGCTATTGGTCATCTACCAATCTGCATTGGGCCATTGAAACTCACACCCAATATCCTCAGAATGTGAACGTTATGGCCGGTATTGTAAGAGATAGAGTCATAGGTCCGTATTTCTTCGAGGGTATTTTAACAGGCCAACGCTGTTTGAAATTTTTGAGAAATGAATTGGTACCCGAACTTTGTCTTATGTTTCCAAATGCAAATAATCCAAACATTCCAAATGAGTCAATATGGCTTCAACAAGATGGTGCGCCACCACATTTCAGCATAGAGGTACGGCAATATTTAGACGAAAGATTTCCTCTTCGATGGATTGAGCGAAGGGGGCCAATAGAGTGGCCTGCTAGATCGCCTGACCTCACCCCTATGGACTTTTTTTTATGGGGCTATCTGAAACATAGGGTGCATTTAAATAATCCCAACAATACACAAGACTTAAAAAATAAAATTATTCAAGAGGCTCAACGAATACCTCCTCCAACAATAAGTAAAGTTCTTGAGGAATTTGAATTGCGGCTTGCCCACTGTCAAGACGTCAATGAGGCACAGTTCGAACATTTAATACATTAGATTATAGTAGTTTATATTGTTATTTATTAAGCATTAATAGTTATATTGTTATTCCTATTTTTTATAACTTTTTTCGAGATCTGTTGAATTTAAACATTGTTATACATTAAGTATTAAAGTTCTATGGTTATTTCTATTTTATGTAATTTTTTCGAACACTGTTTAATTTAGATATGAGTATGTTACATGAAATATGTTCAGAGTTTCTCAGAGAACTCAAAAACGTCATAATATACTTGGGGTTCCATAAAAAAATGAAAAAGTAGATTTCTCTTCTACATGGGTCACCCTGTATACATGTGTGTTACGTCAAAAAATGGATAAAAATGGATAACTAAAAACAATATTTGACGTGTTCCAGCATTTTCATGAAAAATACTTCCTTCAGTTTTTAACAAGTTTATGCGAGACTTTTGACCCTCTCTTATGTGTATTTCTCGATAACTGTGAAATTTAGGTATAAGACATGGTACATAAAACTTACTTAAAATTTAAAGCAGAATCCAAAAATGAAATAAAAAATAGGTGTTTTCATTTGAAAAAATGAAGTTGGTAGTCATAAATTTTTTTGGGCCACCCTGTATACATGAACTTAGCATCAAAAAAATCGCTACAAAAAATTAAAATCGACGTATCCGAGCGTTTTTCCAAAAAACAAACACCTAATTTTTTATTGAATTTATGCGGTACTTTTGGCCCTGTCTGTATAATGCGACCACGTACTGAATTGGAAATTAAAACATTAAGTCTGAGGCAATTCGGATTATTTTGAATCTGTCTGAGGTCCCCTGTAATTGCCTGATAACAATTTAAACAGCACCTTGCTATATCTAGATTCTCTTCCGCAGGATGTCCGGCAGTTTGTCGTCTATAAGTTGCCATGTTTAGAAAATCTAAGTTATCTCCTTCGTTTAAAGGCGTTGTAAGTCGAACTGGAAAGTTTCTATTACAAACATAACAATTTTTTCTATTTGCAAAAGCCATAATATTTAGTTGAAACACAACAATTTTAAAGAAAATAATAACACAGATATGTATTATAAACGATTCCAAATGAGACTTAAAACTCAATGACAGGTAAATGTTCATAATGTCTTTACTTGGTAGTCATCAATGTTAACAATTTAATAATAAAATAATTCCATTAAACATGTAAACTTTTATGAAACATATACAGGGTTATGTTTTATGTGTTAATTTTTCAACTTTGACAAAATTATTTACATCTTTAACAATTCTAACAAATATTACTACTGACGAAAATAACTGTAAGTATTACCGAAACGTTTAGATTATACAATTTATAATATACCATTAAAAAACCCAAAAAAGGTAAGTATTTTATTATATACAGGCATGTTCAAATTTTTTTGATAATAAAATCTGCGTTATTTAAATAAATAAAACAATGATTTAAGAAACCGCTTTATCTAGCGTTAATACAGTTTGAGACTTATCTAATCTTGTCGATTTTTTAGTCTCTGAAATCTGAATAACTTTATCGTTCACAATAAACGAAGGCATTTGTTTTATAATAAGTGTCATTTGCAGTTGTTTTGAATAACTTTATTGTTTTATTTAATATTGTGTGTTGGAACTAAACATTTTAAGAAATATGACATATGCCAAAAAGGATAAAACGTTATGTTTGTGATTGAAACTTTTAAGAGCGACTTACGCCGGGTTTAAATAAAGACAATTTTTTTAATATAGCAACTTATAGAGAATCACGAGAGAATCTTGTTTCAATTGTTATCATGGAATTGTAGAGGACCTCAGATAAATTGAAAATAAACGAAATTGTCTCAGACTACGTAAGGAGCAAGATATAATGTAAGAAAAATATTTATCGACAGAGAGCAGAGCAAATATTTTTCTATCAAATATTTATCGATTTTCTAATATTTATGTACCTCATCATTTGAAGAAATTCATCTAGATATTTCAGATTTATTTGGACTTCATCTTCATTGTTTAATTTATACTTATTATTATCAAATGTGTCCTTATAAAGTATCTACGATTTTGCAAAAATTACCACATACATGTGAATATTCTGCAATAATATCAGTGGAATAGTCCTACAGCGCTTACCACTCAAACTTGCGCCTAAGGCTCTACCTTACCTACACCTAAATTATAGGTTCAATAAAAAAAAACTCAAATATGTCACAGTTCGACTTACCTGTAACCCTATCAAGTGAACAGTCCTTTCTGCATCTACCATATGGGTAAATATGAGTGCACAATCTAATTTTTGAATTTATCTTCAAACTTTAAACCTTTTTTTTGTAAGTGTAGTGTTGAATGGCCCTGTATTATATGTAAAGCCCAATTAATAACCCATATTGAAGCATAAGATTTTTTTAATTATAAAATAAGTGGGTAATATGTACCTAGTTTCTATTATTTAGCATTTGTTTTGGATTTGTGGATTTAGTCATCTTCCAAGTGGAATCACTCTTTTAGTCTACCTTTAAACAATAAAATAGTACCTTAATCTAACGCAGTATGTGAAAATAAATAATTTGTAACATTACCCTTATTTTGTAATTATTTTTCGTTACTATAAAAATGGGTATTTTATGGACTAAACATTTAATATCTCGAAAAGTAGCCATAGGATATCATTTTACCATCCGGAATTTTGAACAAGGACATCGAGATGTACAGTGCATCTCATTTTGGTTGAGACAGCCAGATATCTCGGCTGTTAGATAGAACCTTGCGGTTTCCGCGGTCCTGTGCCACTTTTTTGTGAAACTCAAGATGGTCTGAACGGATTTTCTTTCGTTTATAAATTACAGGGTGTTTTTGAATATCCATACTTTTTGGATCCCCTCCATATCTAAGAAGTTTCTCAGCGATAATGTCGAATTGAAAACTTGTCCCATAGAGAATTTTACGTAGAATCCAGGGGCGCGCCCAATTTTTCTTTCGGGGTATCGTTATGGAGATAAGACTCGAACTTATGATTTTTTCAATGTAACACCCTGTATTTTAATATCTCATTAAATTACTTATTTTTTCCTTCGAAATGATATATAATATATAAACATGAAGTTTTAAAAAATGCTCCAAAATTACTAAAACATTGAATTTTAATAGAGTGCCATGGATTTCAAAGTTTTACTACAGGAATTATTATTTGTGATTTTTTTATAGTAGGTCCTGGATGCTACAAATACTGTTGTTGACTTTTGGAGCATTGTTTTATCAAGTGACTGTGGAGAAATCAACACATCTGCTGTCATGATGATAAATTTTGATGCGTTTTATTGTGTTTGTGTTTGGCGATTTTGTTAATTTGTGAAATTTATAATGGCTGAAAGATTTTTTCAGAACAACGAAAAGTATGACATACAATGTTTCAATCAATGTCACGAAAATGTTGACGAAGCATTAGAATTATATTTAAACAGGTAAACTAGTAATTTACAATAAGACATTATATGACATATTGTTTTTAAAACCATAGATATCCAGAGAGGCATCAACCTACTCGAGCAACGATATTTCGACTAAAGAATAATCTACTAAATTATGGTGCGTATTCTAAACCCCGACTCAAGACGTATAACAAGGAAAATAATAAAGTGGATGAAATAAATGTCTTAGCCAGCGTCCGTGTCCCTCCTCAGACTTCTATTACGAAGTTAGAAAATGGCACTGGCGTTCCCCGATCACGGGTACAAAGGATTTTAAAAAAACACAAATTGAAACCCTACAAAGTGAATATTGTCCAGCATTTATACCCTGGTGATGCAGCGAGGCGTGTGAATTTCTGTAATTGGTTTTTGAACCAAACTCGAAGGGACAATAATTTTGCGAGTAAAGTCATATGGTCAGACGAAGCCCATATAAGCAGTGCCGGTTTATTTAACAGGCAAAATACAAGGCACTGGTATGATGAAAACCAACACCTAATTTTTGAGCAACAACAACAGGGTCTATTTGGTTTTAATGTAGCCTGTTTCTTATTGGGGACATCAACAAAATACCGAATTTTTGAAGGAGCTCTCAACGCGAATAGATACTTGGCAATTTTAGAAGAAGTAATACCAGAATTCCTGGAGAATTTTCCCCTCGCCTATCTTAATGCCATTTACTTCCAACAAGACGGTGTCCCTGTCCACAATTCGAGGTTGATTGTGCCGTTTTTAGAAGAAACTTTCCAGGACTATTGGATTGGAACAAATGGACCTGCAAGGTCACCTGATTTGTCAGAGTTTGACTTATTTTTGTGGGGTTTTTTGAAAAATAAAATATACGGTAAGGAGCACAATAATATTGAAGAACTTCGTGCAACAACAGAGGCAGTTTTCCAGAATTTACAATCGGCTTTTCATAATTTTAAATGCATAAAGACGTCATAAGAAATTGTGTCAATTGTGTGTTAGGTAAAATGGACATCAATTTGAACAATTCAATGAATAAGTTATCGAATAATTTCGAAATAAAATAGTATTTGTTGCTATTAGTTACCTATGTTTGGTGTTTTGTTAGTGAATTAGTGTTAGTATTGTTATTGTTCCTTTCATGGAAAAATCACAAGTAGTATTTCTTCAATTTGAACTTTTTTTGTATCAAAAATCCATAGCCTACTGTTAAAAATCAATGTTTTAGTGATTTTGGAGTATATTTGAAGAATTTATGTTTATATATTATATATCATTTTGAAGGAAAAAAAATAAGGAATTTAGTGAGGTGATAAAATACAGGGTGTTCTATTGAAAAAATCATAAGTTTGAGTCGTATCTCCATAACCATACCCCGAAAAAAAAAATTGAGTGCGCCACTGAATTCTACATAAAATTCTTTATGGGATAAGTTTTCAATTTGACATTATCGCTGAGAAACTTCGTAGATATGGAGGGGGTCAAAAGTGTGAATTTTCAAGTGTAACTTATGAACGAAAGAAGTTAGGAAAAATCCGTTCAGGCCATCTTGAGTTTCACAAAAAAGTGGCACAGGACCGCGAAAACCGCAAGGTTCTATCTTCAACAACAACCGAGATATCTGGCTGTCTCAACCAAAATGGGATGCACTATACACTATATCAAATATTCAGAAACTTTGACGGAACTTTTTTTTTAATGTTATTTTACGCTATATTTGCAATGTATAAATTCGTACTTTATCCAAGAAAGGTATGTGACAGCTTGAATCGCCCTGTAACTATCAATATTTTTATTTTGGTCATTAAGTGTGTGTTTTTGGCTGCATATATCAGCCAAAAACTTTCAAAAATATTTAAAAGGGACTTTTTGGTACGCATTTTAAGAATTTTGGGATCTTGAACTTAAACGCCCTGTATATCGAAAACTAGCCATACGATAGAATTAGGCCCATGAAGACTTTTGATCAGAACATCAAGTACTATTATATATCAAAAATTCAGACAATTTGACGGGCTCTCGTTTGCGTAATAAAAGTGCGTAGTCCTTTTGAGGTTGTTTTCGTCGGTTTATAATATTTATGTTAGTGGTGCCCGATCGGTTGGCTTACTCCACGCTTGTAGTTGATTTGAATAATTATAGATATTATACTTTTTTTGTGTGTGCTTGAGCAGCACTGTAATATTAATTATCATGTTGTACCCGGAGTTGTTTTAAAATCGCCAATAAATTGCTGGATATATAAGTGCTAATATATTTTGTATATATAACAAAGAACGTGTAAATAAATTACTGATCTATGTGCATGAAACCAGATAGACAGTTAGTAAAAAAGGACACCTGGACTAAGTTAAATATTTTGCTGTTCCTTTGCGATTATGAATTAAAAGAAATTGTTAATTTACCTGGCAATACTAAGAGTTTTCGTTCACTGCATTGATTCGTGTTTGAAGAAAGAATTGAAGATTCCGCTGGTATTTTCCGATAAATTAGCGAAGGGGTGATTTGTACGAGAATTGAATCTCCTCGATGTGAGCTGGGAAAGGAAACGTTAGACGGAACATCTGTGCAAATTTAAGATAATTACTTTTTGTGTTTCAATAAAAGTTTTAAAACTGTATTTAGATAAACAGGTGAACACGCTTTTTGTGCAAACGCCCTTCAGGCTAGCGGATACAATTACGAAAGCGTATTCACGCTGTCTTTTGTAATCTTCACGCTATTGTGTTATTTTTTTTATTGTGCCTTTATATTTACATTCTAAAACTTGTCGAATGTATGCGTGTTCAATATGATGATAATTGGGATAATTAAAATTAAGGTTTAAGATTACTTGATTTTGGAATTTTGAACTTGCAAGCTTCAACCAAATATTTTCATTTCTTATTGAAATTTTAAGTAAAAAAGATTGCGTTCCACTTCCGTGTTAGTGTTAATGAGCATCAAGCGTATTATTTCATTATCGGATGTAACATTACATGTGATTTTCGCTCTATTTTACAACACTATCATTATTTACGGTTCACATAAATTACTAGGCAACAATAGCTTTGATTATTTTCTTGCTGTCATTCTTTTGATAGTAATTTTTCAAATTATGCGGTATTGCAGTGACGACGAATTTTTATTAATTGTTTATGAGTGTATAAGTTGTTCGCTACTTTTCTTTATTTTATTTTTAAGATTAATATTTTTGGAAATATAATTTCATAAAGTAAATTAAAAGTAAATAAGATTGACGACCTTTACAGTTGGTCTTACGCCACTTCACTTTGTTGTGATTGCGTACAATTATTTTGGAAGCTTTATAGAGGGCATCAGTCCAGAAGCACAATTACTAACTTACCTGGTGAATGCTACGAAAAGTAAGCAAGATTTTGTTTGTTTTACATTGCTAGCGTTCATTAGCGTGTTATTTAAACCACTATTTTTGATTTTAAAAAAACTGGCGCCCTTTGATTTATAACTCCCTGGTTTGATCTATGTTATTCTTACACGCGAAACACCACCATACCCACAATTTACCACTGAGCTATCGGCACTCGCCCCCCTATCTGTCACATAAGATTCTACTGCCATATTCACATATGGGTTTTAGATAGTCAAACATGTCATAATGGACATATCCGGTTATTCAAAAGTAAGTTCCCAGTTTGAAAAGGCCATTTTGTATGTAAAGATACGTGTATTAAAAAACGAGAAAAAGTTAAATATGACCAACTCCATGTGGAACAGCTCATCTCCAAACGCATTATAACTTTATTAGAGCTACAAACATTAAATGCATAATTTGTATTAACTTTTTGAACTTCTTGTAAAACCAAACTTAGAAATGATTTTACAGAGCAGGGCCCATTTATCAGTCCATGTAAAGTTCAAAATCTTTTAAATTCGTTGGGCATTCATTATAACACTGAATGAATCCAATACGAACCATTATAAAAATTGGCTACAAATTACTGCTAATATCTATTCTACACCACAATTATTGATGCAAGCGTGACCATAGCAACGAAAGTTAAACAAATGTATATCGAAAAAGCCCCAATACGTCTACAGCATAATAATATGTAGATGGAATCAAACTGTTACTATGTACAGAAACATTTCACAATAAAAGAGGTATTTATATAAAACAGATATTATACTTATATTTAGCTGCTGGAATATAGGTGCTTACTTTACTGTCATTGTCACAGTGCAGCTTATTCAAATTGTGTAACCGATACCTCATTGGTCCATTTAAAAAAAATTAGGAACTCCTGGTCGGTTTTAATAAACGGTGTGTATAAATACACAGTGTATCCGAAAAGTATTGAATATTCCATATACCTCAGTTTGTTTTATCAAAAAATGCCTGAAATAAAAGTTGTTTAGCAATTAGATCTTCATTACAGGAAGGTATTTAGTTAGTGGTTTCTTAAAAAAACAAAGGAGCAGCGAATATCACTACAATTTTTATAATGACAGGTTGCCCCTATATTGTACTCATTTGATAGAGATGTTTTTTTCTCTTTTAAATGATGTTAAGTTTATTTAGACACCTATAGTTGCTTTTAATTGTCGAAACAATTGAGCGCGCCTTAGAACTGTTAATGTAGAACGTGCACTTGAAGTAAACAGTTACTTATTTACAGTGGTTAACATTCATCTGTGAGTGAAATACGCTTTTGAAGTCAACAGAAATGGCTCATTTATCCGAAGACAATGGCTGAAATTTTGATGATGCTGGGATATGGAGAAATAAGGGTAACGCAGACCAAGTTTTCAATCTCTTTAACAATTTGTACCCCGAATTTCACATTACGCAACCAACTGTAAGTAAAATTTGGCACAAATTTCACGATACGGGTTCTCTTAAAGATTTATCAAAAAAGGGAAGAGCTACAGTTTTAAATAATGGCAGTCGTGGAAAATCCACATGTTTCCATTAAACAAATTGCGCGAGATTGTAATACAAGCAAAGTTCAGGAGTTGTATCGCAGATTCAGATTGGAATTGTTTACACATTACTGACGAGGCAACGTTTTGATTAAACGGCACAGTTAATAAGCAAAACACATGATACTGGTCAACAAACAAAACAAATCTTAACTGGTATGTAGAAGGACACATCTAGTACCAGCATAAAGTTAATGTGTGGGCAGGAATGATAGGAAACCAGATTTTCGGACCTTATGTTTTTAAGGTAATTTAACTGCCGAGGTTTATCTAAATTTTCTCCGATTTGAGATAGCTCCTCCATTACCAATGTTATACCCAAATGAAGACGATCCAGAGACGGAATATTGTCCCGCTCCACATTTTGGGATTAATGTCGGCCAGTACCTTAATGATACCTTTCCAAATCGTTGGATAGGCAGAAGAAGTCCAGTACAATGGGGAGCGCGGTCACCAGATTTATGCCGCTGGATTTCTTCCTTTTGGGTGACCTTAAAAGTAAGGTTTACGTAGATAGAGCGGAAGACATTAAGAGCTTAAAAAAATCGCATTCGTACAGAGATGAGAGCCATCACACCTGAAGCTGTTTCAAATGGGATTGATGAATTTTAACGTATAATTTACTACTGCCAGCCTGTGAACGATGCCCAAATTGAACATTTATTGTAGTTTCCTTTTTTTTGTGTCCAGATTAATATTAACTTAAAATAAACTAGTTAGAGTTATTTCAGATTAGTTCAGTTATGTTAACATTGTAGATTACGTAATAAACTTATCACTCTACCCTTACTTTCGCTTTTTTCTCTAAAACTAGTTCAGTAAAAGTATTAAAGTTTTATATCATTGACAAGAGAAAAAACATCTCTATCAAATGAGTACAATAAAGAGCTACCTTGTCATTTAAAAAAATTGTACTGATATTCGCTGCACCTATGTTTTTTTAAAAAACCACTAACTAAATATCTTCCTGTAATGCAGAACAAAATACTAGACAACTTTTATTTCAGACATTTTTGATCAAAAAAATATTTACCGAAATATATAGAATATTCCATTCTTTTCCGACACCCTGTATAAAGTTTATAACAATTGAGGAATGTATATCCACAAGGGATTTTAATTCTAATTATTGTGTAAGCAGTTATCATCGAAAACATTTATTTCCTTCAAAACAATTATTTGACTACACTTAAATACATTTTTTCTAAAAGATAAATTATTTAATACGCAACGTTAATATATTCGGGAACTGAGATTTTTTTCTACGTTTCATAAATTTTAGCTTTAGATACAATGTTTCTTTTAAACATTTGTTATTCTATTTTAAATATTCAAACACTATAACAAAAAAGCAGAAATATAATTTTTGCAAAATCCGCAACACCTGAAATTTTTCTTATTTTATAATACACACGTTTAATTACCTTGATCCAAATTTTTCTATTTCTTTTCTTTACTGGGCTATAATTAAAAGTCAATAAAAATCTAGAGTGTCTCCACTCAACATTCCTGTATCACCCAAACACACACACACACACACACACACAATATATATATATATATATATATATATATATATATATATATATATATATATATATATATATATATATATATATATATATATATATATATATATATATATATATATATATATATATATATAGTACTAGCGGTTTATACAATTACATAATAAAACCCTACGTACAATACAAACAAAAACTGAAATTTTTGATTTCTACTCTAAAACAAAGATTATAGTAAGATGAGGATTTTCTCTTTTTGTTTAATACATATTTTAATAGTATTTTAAGACGCACTTAGAAATAAAATGTAGATAAAGTCCAATGCCTTGTATTTAAAACAAAAGGTTAGAAAACATTTATAAATAGTCTCTAATATTTAATGCTTGTACAAAAGTTTTACTTAGTTTTAAAGAGTAATTTGTAACGGGAGCTTTAGAAAAATCAAAAGTTCGCGCTAAATTATACGAGATTGGATAGATTAGTTATATATTATTTTTCTGGATAAAAGAAACGGTTATTGTTTATTTGTATTTGAATGTAATTAATATTAAGAAGAAAAGCTTGAGTTTATTTCAATAAGTTATCTATATATTTTATCCGAAAATATTTAAAATACGCGGCATTTGCCAGTGCATAAATGCGTTTGCAGGAAAAGGGAATAGCGCTGTCATAATAATGATGTGAAGTTTTTAAAACAGTCATGTTAGGTAAGCCATCAAAAACAGTCCCGTTAAGCGATCAGAAAGAGTCGCATTACATAAGAGTGGTTTTTGGTCGATTGACGCTTCAGTATAAGTTACGTTGTATAGTCACGCGGCCCTATAAAGTGTGAAAATTACAAATAAGAATTAATTAGCGGTGTAATAGGGAAGAAGTAGAAACATACCTTCCTTATTAAAATAATAAAAGTGCAAGTAGTGTCAAGTTGGTGATAATAAAAAGGGATTGCACCATAATTAGAGATTCGCATTAAATGTGACGTAAAAAGTGAAGATAACGCGTTTTGTATGTATCAAAGCGGTTATCAATTGTGTTTAAATAGTGAATAACAAATATAAAAGAAAGTAATCGATCCAAATTGGTAAATCAAAGTATAAAGAATAATAACTCGAAGTGTTAATGATGAGTATTACTATTGGACATTGCAGTTTGTAGCGTAAGCTGTTTGTCGTTGAAGTTAACAATTAAAGTAATAAGTGACTATTATAAACATATCAAGCAATAATTTACAAAAATCGTTGAATTGTTAGAAGGAAAATTGATATAATTTTGATCCATAACAAAGGTGTAAGAAAAGATAGAGAAAACAAAGGAAGCGGTTCCAAGTTGGCGGCCTAGTGGCATCATCGGAAGAGCAGTCCAACAACCTAAACGAGGCCTAAAATTAGTAGAAAGAAAAGCCGGGTTACGTTATCAACTTTCAACGAAAATAGCAAGTAAGAACCTCATGACTGTGTGAATAAATAAAATGTTGTATTAGATTTCCTCTAAACTTTAAATTTAAACATCATAATTAAACGAAAAACAATGCGTTTAATTATGATAAAGATTCTATTATTATATGTTAGTTTTAGAAGGTTATCTATAATTATAGGTTTAATTTTTATATATGTTTGTAAAGAACGTATTGATGCATTTTCGTTCAGATTTGGAATCTAATTAAATGAGTATAACGTTTGATTTACTTTTATTGCTAAAGATTATTAATATTAAAACTCAATAGGAATCCAAGTAGATAAATAAATTGAAACCCATTCAGCTTTAATAAAATGTAATAAAATAAATAGTCATTTTAAGTTTCACAATAACAATATTAAATTTTATTCCATAATGTTGGAATTATAAATAGTTAAAAACAATTTAAGTCTTATTCTTTGGAGCGGATTAAACCAACAATACTAATATCCAAAGGTATTACACCCATTGAAACTTGCGTATTAAAATAAAATTTAACTAAAAAAAAGTATTTTTCTTGTCGGGGGTTAGATGCTACAGAATCCCAGTAGAAAATCTTGAGTAACTCTCGATGTATATAAGAATAGTTTTTTATGCAAACGCATACACGCAAACACGATTTCTACTGCCCCAATCAGCTTGAAATTTCATATCTAATAGTTTTTCAGTGCTTCATGCGCATGATAGCTCCACTGTTACGACTAATTCACTTGAAAAAATTTGAAAACTGAGTAGTTTAACAGGTACTTTCGGTAGTCCTATATGTCACAAATGTTGATACGGATCTAGGATTTTGCCATAATAGCAATATGCCAATTTCATTACTCCAGCTGAAACGGTCTGACCGCTATCGTGTTTACATACACACATACACAGACACACAGGCACGCACACACACACACACACACACACACACACACACACACGCACGCACATACACACACACACACACACAGAATGCCAAAAATGGTGAAAATGGGTTAAGGGGCCGCCAAAACGTGGTGATTCGTCAAAATCTCGAGATCGAATTTTTCATGATCGCAATACGTTCCCTTTACTATACTTCATATAGTAGACGGGAGTAAATTAACCATCAGGCAGTAACGAACAGTAACGTTTATGAAAGTTTACCATCTTACCATTGTATAACATACAATGGTGTTACTACTGAGTTGAGGCACATTAACATATGTAAGCTGTACGTACAAATATTTGTATCTTAAGCCAGTAATTACCAAGAAATTGTTCACTTAAA
Organism: Vesta saturnalis; assembly: GCA_036346205.1. NCBI lineage: Eukaryota > Metazoa > Arthropoda > Insecta > Coleoptera > Lampyridae > Vesta > Vesta saturnalis. Next base: position 1,456,454 of record JARFJB010001728.1, on the reverse strand, counting down.
CTTCTGTTTGATTTATTTTACTATATATTACTTAGACCATTATATTCTGTTATGCGTAAATTTATTTTTTTATTTATGTCAAAAAATGTAATATTCTCACAAGTTATAGAATTCACGCAATAAAGACAGGAGAACGAGAACTGAATGGGCAGACATTAAATTTAAACCTTTTACTTCTTTTATAATTTAACGCTACAATGCAGCTTTTGAGAGAAAGTTTAAAATTGATTACTTAATTGAGACTGTTACGTGCGTTCACAGAACGTTGGATTTATATAATAATGATATTAAATAACAATAGCATCAGAAGGAATGGTTAATCACGTTTATAATTATTAAAAACCACAACCTATGTATGTGTAAAATATGTAAAATGACGAAAAAGGGAAAATTAAAATAAGGGTCAAAAACGCCAAATGCTGAAAGTTTATTAATATTCCAATATCGCATGGAATATTTAATGAATTTCTATACCTCTTGCCTATTTAATTAACTCTAACACGGCCTCTGGATCTTCTAACAACCAACTCATGTATATGGAAAAAGTTTGAAATAAATCCACAAAATAAGACAAACTTTAATCATTTCCTCTTCTTGTATTTTCTTCGCTTAAGTTTCACATCTTTTTCTGCGTTCGCTTATTATTCTAACAAATCGAAACACAATATTAGTGTTGCTCATTATTATTGCAAAAACAAATTTTAAGGAATAAACGACTTAATTCTGTGTTGGGGTTCAGTTATTCAATTTTGTTTTTAAAGTTACATACATTTGGTACATTCGCTAAATGATTAGGAAGTTTTCCAAACATTTCGGGCATGATGAGCTAAAATAGAGAGAACATTCATAGTGTGAGCATTTCAAACAGGGTTTTACTAGATTGTTTTATTGTTCCTGGCTTTATTTTCCTTATGTAATTTACGTAGAATGTTCTTCTACCACGCTTACTGATTTTTTTTCTTGTATTAGCAAGTCGACTTTTTTGGTTTAATCATTGCATATCTACTCCTTTGGTAAGGGACTCAAAGTCGTCGAGACCGTTTTTTAGTGCGCATGTCCGATAATCGACGATTATTCGTGTAATTGTTAAAAGGTGGTTGGCATTTTTTATTTGGATCACCAATATTGTGTTGCTTGTTTTAAAAGTCATTTGTTACATTTCCTTTTAATTATGAAATGTGATCGTACACATGTTTGAAATTGTCTCAAATTTTTTGTATATTCGTTTCACAACCTCATGCTACTTTCTGTATATCGAATGTTTTTAAAAGTGGGACGTAATTTCTCTTAAGGAATTTCTGAAATGGGAATTTCGATTTGGACAGATGTGTTTCGCACTGTACAATAGAATTTGATTTCGTGCTTCGGATGAGGTTAAAAAAATGATTCCTCATGAGTAAAAGAAGAAAACTGTGAATTTTCTAGTTTTATAAATCGCATCACTCACTCTGAGATTTTTCAAAGCTTAGTGTATTGATGGATTTTACTTTATCTCGATCGATACTCTTTTATTAGTACGTTTGACGGATATATTTTTCATTCACAATGATTAGTTTGCCATCAGTAAGATAAAGTTATAGATAATAACTGGGGCTTAACCATAATTGGTAAAGTGGTGTTGAAACCCAATATGTTTGATTTATTTCATCAATCACGATAACAGGTAAATTGTTTCATTTTTGTTTTCAGTATTTTGGTAACAGGAATTACTTACAAATTGCTACAGTATCTTATTTGTCTATCGATAAACAATTCATACTATTTTCTATTTCCATAACCTGATTAATTCAAGGTAAGTTTTGAACGACCGCTGGTATTAATTTGGTTATTTCAATAATTTCTTCTGGACTATCGTGGGGGGTATACATTGACCTGCATATTAAAAATGCTCCAGTGAAGCAGATATTCATCCCTACATTCTTCGTCTGTCTACAGAATCCATTTACTTGTGTTCAAATGTCTTTACTTAAATATAATTAAGTGCTACATTTTAAAGAACTCAAGCTGTCCGATCATAAATTACCTTATAATTATGTTTCTACTTTTTTTTTAATCCTTTAACGAGATTAATACGTAAGTCAGTCACTGACTGCTGGTTTTTTCTTTTGCTCACATTTTACTTTGATAATAAATATGGTTTGACCAGCATTCTGTTATATTTGATTATTGTGAGTTGTAATTGTTTACTGTGCTTACTCACATGTATTCTCCTATAGCCTCCTTTCCCGATTTCATAGCTTACGGACTGCCTTGTCCCAAACTACGTGGCTCCTTGGGTATCTATGCACTGCACGGTCACACTACCTACGTATCCAGTGCATAGCTGAACTAGACTATACCTTTTATTTTATCTGTAGCGTATATCCTTATCCGGCCATGTTCAAATATCATTTTTAACACCTACACATTCACGTGGAGTATATTTGAAGTAATTAGTGTTTTTTTTGCATTGAGTTAGTATAGGTGGGGAGATGAAATATCAAAACATGTAAGGGTATCATTTCCGTACGTATTTAATGGGTCTAGGACAACTCGCCGCCGTCATCTCGCCGCGGCCATGTCGCCGCGACCAACTCAACGCCCAGGACAACTGGCCGCCGCCTGCTCGCCGCGGCCAACTCGCCACCGCGGTTATCTTTTTGCCAGTAAAAATAGTTTCTTTACTATTATATATTTTAGTATTACCAGCAAACATAATATTATATTATAGTACACTAATATTATTCTTAGTAATATTATTATAGTATTATTAGATTCGAAAGGATTTATTGATTTTTTTAAACTACGACATTTTAAGGTTTTAATCGTAGATTGTTGTGAACAATGTGAATATTGTGCACCTCTACATCTTGTGCAAAAAGGTAGCCTAAACTAAAAATTTAGAATAAGAGAAAATAATTAAACTAATTTCTTGGGCGCCATTCATATCAAAATATGAAAAAAATGCACAAAACTTGAATTTAAAAAAAAGAATAAAAATACTAGTTTTAAATTATGAAAACGTAATAATGGACGAATTTTTAAGAGGAGATGCTCATAATTTACATTAATCAACTTTTTATTTTAATTAATTTAAAATAAGTTTTTATTTTACAAAACTTGTGTTTTATTTGTAAAATACCGTTGATTGTTTTAAAACGAAAAAAAAACTGGTTGGTGGCGAGAAGGCCCGCGACGAGCTGGGCTGGCGGCGAGGTTGCTGAGGCGAGTTGTCCCATTCCGGTATTTCATTAATTAAACTAAAGTTATACAAATAACGAACAAACTGAATACTATTTTCGATAATAACAATTAACGTTTACTGTACATTTAGAATAATCAACAAAACGAAAAGAGATAATAGCTCCATCTCGCTCTTTTCTTCCCCTTTAGAACTTCAGTGTGAATTGTGTCATTTTTTCAGGATTCAATCGTTTTCTTTGCAACAACTTCAGTGCAAGGTGTGAAGCTTTTACGCTTGCTAAATTTCTGTCGCAATCAATCGATTTATGGCAATAATGTCAGTGTTGGGTGTAGTCTTATCTCTGCGACGGCTGAGATAATATAATTTGGTGACGTGACAAACGGTTCACATGCAACCATTTTCTTTAGCAACAGAAATTATGTGTTCAACCGATTCTTGCACATAACATTCCACAACGGTAGAGCTTTTCCAGCCGCCTAATCTTTTCAACTCAGTAACATTTCTACTGCTAGAACAGTGACCGAACTGCGTCTGAAAGAGTGAATACTGTAAGTGTTCAACTTATGAAAGATCCACAATTGTAAAAAAAATATGTTTAGTATGAAGTGATCTCAAATGTACCTTTTCACAATATTCACATAATTAATGAAACCATATGGTATTATAGGGAGATTTGGAACTTTTGGTTTATTAAACGATACTATTTCCCCTCCCTTTCGACGCTTATTGTCATACTGTAGAGTTCGTCACATCTAGTGGCTCCTAGTAAACCAACCATTAGCACTACCTATAGGAAAAACGATAAACGTCAATCATGCGCTAAACAGAAATTGCAATGTCATCATCATCATCATATTAGAAGGTCACTCTGCGGTCAAACGTTTTGGCGGGAAATTTGTATGTCAAGGTCAAAAGCTAAAAATAGAAATTGCAATGTCATCATCATATTACAATTCTTAGAAGTCTAAAAATAGAGTGGTCAAGGTCAAAGATTATTGACCTTTAGAGGTATCGTATGACATTTCTTAGAAATATAAAAATAGAATCAATTCATGGATACAAGGAGAATGCAGGTTGTTGTCTATGCGAAAAAGTAGGCCAAGGTCAAATGACGCTTATATTGACTAAACTGAGTCAAGGTGAAATAATTTTCTAAACTAAAAGTAGGTGGGTATTTAACAAGCTTAAACATGTTGTGATAGGTCAAGGACACATTTTTGTTATAAAAACCACAGCGAGGTGTATTGAGATCAATCAGTTAGCAACTTGTAATTGTTAAACATGGAATTAGCAGGGTTAAACCAAAGCACCTATTGCAAACTTTTTAAAACTGCATGTGACCTCGAAATATCAAAAAAGTATAAAGTGATTAATGTGGCAGTAATTAATACTAAGTATGGTGAACGTATAGTGATGGAAACGGATGATTTTAAATCATTATTACCTCAATGCTTTTATGAGTATTTGAAAGAAGAAACTCAAATGGAAGAATTCACACAGCTAAACACGAGAGATGTCTTCATGAGTAGTTTGGGTGTAGTCGGGAAAACAACAAACATAACACTTTTTCTTTAATAGTAGTGGCACAAACCCACCACATGATTTAACTAAAATCCTTTCTTAAACAGCGTTTAGTCCTAGTGCAATTGCAAGCAAGTACAGTCGTTATAATACAGGCAGCAATAACATCATTTCTGGAACGATCCAAACTCAGAAGTTCACCGTTATATATGGATACCCCACATAGTTGCAGTAACAATATGAATAATAATTTTACCTTGTGTCGTTGGTGCTGTCAAAATAGTGATGGTGGTAGTAGCAGTAAAAATGAAGAGAAACATGATGAAGGTTATTCTAACACTGACAGGCAGCCATATGATTTATCTGAAGTGTATAAACAGGCAGCTAATGAACACTTAATCGATTGTATTTATTATAAACTATCGAACGATACTCATCATGCAAACATATGGAAATTGGATACAGTACACACCTCAACCTTGTACCAGTAGTGCGTTTGGGGTGTAGCAACTGTGATCAAAGCAATAATGTAGTGTTGGATATGAAGGAATAGAATGAGCTTCTAAGATGGCATTCATACGTAGAATTATAATTTTTCCGATCCCAAGAAATTGAAAATAAAATTGATTGGTCAAATTTAAACGAGGATGAAGATATAATCTATGATCAACATTACGAATCTTTATCTAGCAATCTTGGTATTTATTACAATTGGGAATTGATTAAAGGATATGACAGAATTTTGAATGCTGTTATGATAGAAAACAACTGCTGTTCTTGCACATTCAATTCACATAGTATAGAAGAACTATTAATTAAATATTAATTTAAAGGATATAATAAGCTATAGATTAGAATTTCTTGAATCTTACAATCTGGTATGTTTTTATGAAAAGTTCATACAACAAGTTGTTGACTACCGTCGTTTTCGTGAGAAAGAATTCCGTGGTGGTGATGATGACATTTATAAAGACATTGATGATATTATAAATGCTAAGTATGATATTAATTCACACTGTATGTTTAATGGAAATATTGTATTATCGCCCTGCTTATCTAACGTATAGCATTTACTGAATAAAGAAATAACTATGATTTGTTTTTCTCAATTTAGGTATAAATACCCCATTTTATCCAAATAGGTAAACAATGTTAGTTAAGAAGCGAAATAGTGCAGGTGGTGGTGGTTTAGTGAATGCTCTAATCAATAAACCTCCGTTTGAATTGAATTTACCTGGTTACCAGTATTGCGGTCTTGGTACAAAGGTGACCCCGATATTAATCAATTAGATGCTCAGTGCAAACTTCACGATATCAGTTACAGAGATTACAGAGATTTAGATAGTAGACATAAAGCGGATAAAATTTTACAAAAAAAAGCTAGGGAACGCTTTAAATCATCAGACGCAACATTAGGTGAACGAACTGCAGCTTTAGCAGTCAGTACAGTCATGAAAGCAAAGAGAAAATTAGTAATGGGGTGTAAACGTCGATCTAATCAGAAGAAGAAGAAAAAGTGCAATGGCGGAAATTTAGTGCATTAGGAAAAATAATAGCTAAAAAAATTAAACCTAGCAGAAATTTCACAGACAACGGCAAAACGTGTAAAAACTTTAGGAGGAAAGAAAAACATTAAAGTTCCCCTACCTAAACAAGGAGGGTTTTTACCATTTCTTATTCTGTTATTCACAGGATTATCAACAATCGGTGCTTTAGCTGGCGGTGCATCAGGAATTGCTAAAGCAGTCAATGATGCTAGAAATGCTAAAACATTGCAAGAATAGACATCGCGCCATAATCGCATGATGGAATCGATCGCTATAGTCTCTGTGAATAAGAAAGGCGGTGCACTGTAACTAAAACCAAACAAATCTGGCGGTGGTGCATTATACTTAAAACCGTTTCGAAAAACTGAATAGATTACCTGAAAGACCGTTAACGGATATTGATTTAAAGAAATACACCAAGAATGTACCCTACTTTAGGAATATTTTTGTGAGAGATAGCATGCCTAAATTACCACGGAAAAATGAATCTGGAATAATTAACTTAGATAGCCAAAGAGGACCAGGTACACATTGGGTTTGCTACAAAAAGTGTGGTAAAAAGATATGGTATTACGATAGTTTCGGTAATCTTCGACCACCAATCGAAGTGATTAACTACTTTCGGGAGTTTAAAATATATTATAATTACAACCAAGTTCAAGAGTTTAATACAATTATTTGCGGACACCTATGCTTACAATTTTTATGTAAATAATCAGCACAACATCAATTTTTTTCAGTTATGTCAATAACATTCAGAAGGTGTTGGTAACACAGCTAGCTTCTATCCACCGATAGGAGCTAGATTTGGGGAAGAAATACATTATTGAATTGGTTGTATTTTACGGCTGCAAGAGCATTAGAACGATAGATTTTATTTTAGAACAAATCCATCTCATTTACAAGTGATTAATATTCCACACGGTGCATATGAGTTAGATGAAATTAGCGATTATCTAAAATCTAAAATACCCACAGAAAAGTTTATCATTAGAGCAAACAACAATACACTTAAATGTGAGATAATGAGTTCATTTGAGATCGATTTTACTAAAGAAAATTGCATTTGCCGCATGCTAGGGTTTGAGCCTAAAATATATGAACCAAATATTTTACATACATCTGCGTTACACATACGAATACTTAAAAACACACGTAGATTGCAACATTATAAAGGGATCTTATCGAAACGGGAAACCTGCTAAAGAATTATATAAGATTGATGTTTCAGTTCCACCAGGTTATCGTCTAGATAAAACTCCAAGCAATACTCAATATTTCGAAGTAAACACTGACATAATTAGTAATATAACAATTAATTTGACTAATCAAAACGGTGAATTAATAGACTTTGGTGAAAGTGAACCATTCACAGTACGCTTAGAACTAAAAGAACATGGGTCTCAGAATTAATCCAGGACCAATTCCATCTTTCAAAAATTCATATAAAAGACATCATCCCTACAGTAAGTGAATAATTAGTCATCAACCTTCATTGCGGTTAACATCTGCAGAGAAATACTTTTTAACATCAATTGGTTTAAAAGTTCTCAACCACAATAGCAGAATCGTTAAACGTCTTTCAAAACGTACATTTTGATGATACTATAATTAAATCAGATATTCACACTTATCTTCCGTATATGGATCTTCTAAAGATGGACCTTCCGAAGAAGTACGCATTTTAATTCAAAGTCAATATCTAATTACGGCTACTTATAATACTTTTCTGTACATAAAAGGTAAACGAGCTCAAAAGAGAAGATGAAAGTAAAGCATGCAGCTTGACCAACAATTCCCCGAACTTTCTTTTCGAAGAAATTTGTTATGAGTTAGGTGGTGAGAGAGTGGATGATTGCAGAAATCCAGGTATAACATCTACGCTTAAGGGATATATTTCTTATACGGCAAACAAAAGCAAAGCACTAAGCCATTTGGGATGGTCGCCAAAGAATGAAGAACCATTAAAAGTAGAATTCGATGAGCAAAATGGAGAAAAATCATTTACAGTATGCATACCATTGAACCATATATCTGGAACAATGGAGGGTTATCGTCAGGTAATCGTGAATATGCGCCAAGAGTTGGTTTTAATTCGATCTAGAAGCGAAACAAACTCTTACTATGGTGAAGTTGATGCCGCAATGACCTTAAATAAAATTCAATGGAAAGTACCACACTTAACACTTAGTGATGCTGCGAAACTTAACTTGTTTCAAGGAATCAATAAAAATTCTATTATTACTGTTCAATTTCGTCAATGAGAGTTACATGAATTACCTTCTTTAAAACAGGCAACCTTAGACATATGGCCAATAAAAACATCAACGTTACTGAAAAAACCACGTTGGATAATTGTTGCATTCCAACAAGGTAAAAGGTACACAAAGTCAGCAAGAGCCGGAAATTTTTATCCCTTTAACATCTGAAATCTTCGAGTACATCTGAATTCTGAGTATTATCCATATTAAGCAATGCATTTGAACCTCAGTGCTAACCAAGACATACCTACCTATCGCAATTTTTTGAAATTTCGATGTGATTACTATGGTGAAGATGATAAAGATGCATTATTCAACTATTCCGAATTCAAATCATGTCCAGTATTTGTAATGGACTGCTCTAAACAAAATGAATCCTTAAAAAACTCAACAGTAGACATCAAATTGGAAGTGGAATCTCTAACACCTTTCGATAATGGAATTGTTGTCTATGGTCTTATTCTCCATGACGCTATTGTGCAGCACAGCCCACTCACTGGGGAAGTGAAAAAGTTATAGTTATTGTAATATAGCCTAGTATATTTTAAAGGAAACTCTAACGCTTATCTAGTGTTGGAGCAAAAACTATATCAACTTAAAGAATTCCAACCGTCTTTTTAATCTTTTCGTAGATGTAGTCTATGTGCTTATCATATTTTAGATTACTATCAAGGTTAATTCCTAGATACATTGTACTATTTACAGTTTCAATTATTTTACATTTACAGTTAAGTGTGAATTTTAATGTTCGCTTTAGGAGGTTTTTCCATATGGGGTGTTCTAAAGGCAATTAATACCGTTTTTTCTGTATTAATAAAAAGCCTTTTTCCATGAGCCCAATTAACAACTGCATTTAATTCGGTTTGGACTACTTTTTCGCATGTAAGGTAATCACGGTGCGAGTAAAAGAGAATCGCATCATCGGCATACATATAGGTGCTTCCTTGCCTAATTGATTTGTAAATACCATTTACATAAATTAAAAATAGTAGTGGTCCAAGGTTGCTATCTTGTGGTACACCGTTTGTTGTTTGCCTCATCGTGCTTTGTGTTTTGCCCAACTTTAATGTAAAATACCGTTTGGTTAGATAACTTTCAAACCATCTGTACTCCTTGCGTTCTATTCCGATTTTCTGTAAACTTTGTAAAGTCTATAAATATTACTATTGTGTACTCATTTTTGTCAAGTTTCGTGTTAATGTATTCTGTAAATTTTATTATTAATTTTTCTGTGCTTTTCCCCTTCTGAAATCCGTATTGATTTGCGTGTATAATGGTATTTTCATTTAGATATTTTTTTAGATTTTTTTTTTTTTTTTTTTATGATTGTGGACCTGTACAGGCTAAATAAGGCCTATCGTGCTAAAGCACTCAGGAACACTTAGGAGGATGGATAGAGGGATAATGAATTGCCAATAGATGCCTATGAACAGCTACCTTAAATTTTCTCATATCATAAGTGAGAGGAAAACAGGAACTAGGGAGATCATTCCAGAGTTTAGAAGCCGTGTAGAAAAATGTGGATTGCGCCCGTTTGGTACGACAAGTGGAGATTTGTACTGCATATTGATGATGTGAATGAGCGAACCGAGTGTTTCTCGGAAAGATAGCCGGAGATGGTATCAAAGAATGTAATTCACCAGCACAATAGCCGTTGTAATAACGATAATACAAAGAAAGAACTGAAACCATCCTTCTATGCTCAAGGACTGTATGTGAGAAGTTAAGGACGGGTCATTTATAAGCCTAATCGCTCTCTTTTGAATACGATCAACGATATCGAGAGCGTATTGGGGAGCACTAACCCAAAGGTGAGAATTATATTCCAGATAAGGCCAAATTTGGGCCTTATACAGCAGAAGGAGTTGTCGAGAGGTAAAGTACTGCTTAGATCTGTACAAAAAGCCTATTTTACGAGCAGCTGTTTTGGTAGCTGACAGAAGATGGTCAACCCATGAGAGATTTGAAGATACAGTCATACCCAACAGAGTAACAGAGTCTGAAAACTTAAGAACTGAGCCATTCATACTTACAACAGGAAATGATCGATCTTTTTTGGCGGACATAAGGCAACACTGAGTTTTGTTAGCATTAAATTTAACTAGATTATTGCTTCCCCATTCGAGAATACGTTGAATGTCTTTGTTGATTGAATTTGCCATTTCAGCTTTAATTTCTTGATTTGACATAGAAGGTGGATTATCACTATGAGTAGACTGAGATGAACTACAGTGAAGAGTGCTATCGTCAGCAAAGCAATGGATGGGGTTAGTTGTTGAAGAAATAAGGTCGTTTATGTACAGCAGAAAAAGTGTAGGCGTTATAACGGATCCCTGTGGTACGCCCGCGTTAATGCTAACTTCTTTTGAATAATCTGATACATAAATCTCAAACACCTTTTCTAGTGTCGATAGTATACTTATCGGCCTATAATTCTGTAATCCAATTTGTCTCCATTTTTATATATTGGTCTTATTACTGATACAATGAATAGTTCTGGAAAAGCTCCTTGTTTAATGGATTGATTTAGGAGGTCAACAATTAGTTCTACAAAGTCTTTTATATTGTTTTTTAAATGGATTGATCTTATGTCGTCGTAACCAGGAGAAATTTTTACACGTAAACGATGATTTACTATATCAAAAATGTTAGTTTTGTTGCATTTTGGTAGAAAAAAAGAATAAAATCGTTCGTTAGTAGTTTTCAATGAATACTTAGGATTATGCTGGCATGTGTTACTTATTTTTTCACTTTCTTCGTAAAAAGTTGCTGCAAAATTATTTACTATTTCCATCTCGGTTGTAGTTTTACCAATAGTACTTCTTATATCTTGATCGACGTTTTTACTTTTTTTCTTCGTTAGTATGTAATTAATTTCGTTCCATATGTTGGTTTTGTTACATTCTAAAAATCTTTTCTTTAAGTATTCGTTTTTTACATCCCTAATTTCCTTATTTAATAAGTTTCGGAATTGTTTTGTACGCTTCATTGTAAGTTCGGTTGCTCGGATTTGATTTCCATTTTTTATACAATCTATCATTTTCTTTGATTTTGTAGTATAAAGCTTCTGTAACCCATCCTTTTTTTTTTTATTTTTTTGCATTTTTTATGATCTCCCGCCATGTCTTCTTCGACTGAATTGTGTGCGTAAATTCTCTTGAAGGTGTTGACATTAGTACATTTGTTAATATCAGTATTTTTTAGTGCATTCCAATTACAACCACTTATACTTTTTCTTACCGCAAATTCCTTATACTTTCTAGTTGCATTATTTGTAATAATAATAATAATTTATTCATCCAGTGATCACATTTGATATAGGATATGTCAATAAAAATTTTACATAAACGCATTGAAAATTGGGTATAAAGTAACAATCAATTAAATCTTAAAACTATACATAAAATAGTAATAAAAAAAAACAAAAATTTAATAAAATATTAATTAGAAGTTAAAATCCAAAAACTCATCAATAGTGCAAAATGCATTAGTGACTAGAATTGAATGTACCATTTTTTTAAAAACTTTAAAGTAATCACAAGTTTTACATGAAATTGGTAATTTATTGTACAAAACACACCCTACATAATATGGACTAGCTCTAAGTGCTTTATATCCTAATGTGTAAGGTCCATGACGAGTTTTATCACTATGAATTGAAAATCATTTATTTTTTTTTTAACATATAAAAGCATTTCTAGGATGTATATGCATGTTACAGTCAAAATATTATGCTTTAATTGAAACATAACACAAACAGTTTTCTTTTGCATTACAAAAATCCTTTTTATATTCAAGTTGGTGGTAAAAAATTCACTATAGCAGTTCAAACATTAAGATTGAAAAAACGAAACTCACTTGTTAGTCAGTATAACTTACTGGTAAATAAAACACTGTGGTTTCATGTTGAAAAGGTTGAAATTTATTAACTGGTGTTGTTAACGTGACGTTTCGGGAAAGCTGACATTTACATATAAATATGTGTGGTTCCCTTCATCAGACATAGTATTGTTACAAAACAACAGTTGTTGTTACTATTAAACATGGTAATAAAACCATAATCTAAAATATCAAAGCTAACATAATGGGTATATTTAACAAAATTTAAGGAACTTACCAACATTAAAAAAGTTTTTTATACATGTTATAACAAAACGTTTGACTTCGTTAACATTTACATTATAAAAACCTTGGAAAATGTGGTACAACATGCACACAACCATCTCCAAAACCCCTAAAAAATGTTTAAAACGACAAAATTTTCACTTTTGTTAACAAAAATTAATTTATTAATAATTACCGTTATAAAAGGGGGATCGAAACCCGCATAATGCAACAAATTCAAAAACACTTTTATTATTATTCAAATTAAAATTAAAATTGTTCAAATTAAAATTGGTAATAATCTCATTACCATCATTAATGAGATTATTACCAATTGGTTCACTAAAGAAGTTTGGTCTGAAAGATACCTTAATTTTAATGGTTTAAATCACATTAAATTTAAAATTAAAGTCATTCATTCATTAGTTGATAGAGCAATAAAACTATCACATCCAAAATTTCGACCTGATAACTTAGAAAAAGTAAAAAAGGCGTTAATCAAAAATAATTATCCAATACCTTTTATTAATAAACATATTAAAATATGATTACACTGGATATACAATAAGCATAAATATAATAAAAACATTGATAAACAACATAATAACAAAAAAATTTTTTCCTTACCTTACATTCCCAATGTCACGAGTAAAATCAAACAAATCATTCTGAATAAAACTCAACAAACACAAATTGCAAGTAGAAGGGCACCTTAACCACATTTACTCTACTACATTAGTAATGAGACACTTGCCCCACTCCTTTTTTACGTCACAAGCCCCGCCCTTTCACTTTTTACATGCCCACGTGGGACCGGATTTTCCACCCTTATTTTTACACGCTTACGTGTAGGACGCATTTTCACCCCTATTTTGCACATCTACGTGTGAGACCGCATTTCAACCCTAATTTCTGCACATCCTCGTGTGAGACCGTATTTTCAACCCCTGCTGGAAATTTTATCCCTAATTATTTTTATACGCGTACGAGTGAGACAGGATTTTCCACCCTTATTTTTACACATCCACGCGTGATACCGTGTTTTCAACCCTAATTATTTTACTCGCTTACGTATAGGACATCTATTTTCACCCTATTTTTGCACATCCACATGTGAGACCGTGTTTTCAACCCTAATTATTTTTACTCGCTTACATGAAGGACCGTATTACCCTTATTTTTATTATTTCTTTTGGGGTTAAACCTTATGACTGTATTAAGGACCTTTTGACAGCTAGGACTTTTGCTAACGCGAGGACAGGGGTGGGAGCTGGTCTTGGCTTAGAACTGTATTTAGGGTTGGAGCTTAGGGTGGGGCTGGTCTAGGGTTATTCTTAGGCATTTTCTCCTAAGACGCCGTCTTAGGAGAAAATGCCTCGACCATAAAAGAGGCGTTTAGATTTATAAACATATCCCAGGGTCTATGTTAGAGTGTGGTTAGGTCAATACTTCAGACATCCCCGAAGATGTCCGATTCTACCCGAACATTGACGAGCACGCTTACGCACAAGACCAAAGGCTAGCTGCGTTCTAGCGTCTTAGGAGAAAACAGCTCGATCATAAAAGAGGCGTTTAGATTTATAAACATGCCCCAGGGCTATGTTAGAGTGTGGTTAGGTCAATACTTCAGACATCCCCCGAAGATGTCCGATTCTACCCGAACATTGACGAGCACGCTTGCGCATAGGACCAAAGGCTAGCTGCGTTCTGGCGTCTTAGGAGAAAATATCTCGACCATAAAAGAGGCGTTTAGATTTTATAAACATGCCCCGAGGGACTATGTTAGAGTGTGGTTAGGTCAATACTTCAGACATCCCCCGAAGATGTCCGATTCTACCGGAACATTGACGAGCACGCTTACGCACAAGACCAAAGGCTAGCTGCGTTCTCGTTTCTCGTGTGTTTCGCTCTTTAAAGTGTAACTGTCATCGAGTGAGCATTACTATAATGTATTCTCCTGTTTATGAGCCAACATCAGCTGACATTAGAGATTTTACTGACTTGTTAATAAACTATTACAACATAACCGTTCAAGATAATGATGAAAGCGATGACGTGGTTGAGCTGGGTGTATCTCACATCCAAGATGATGGTTCACAGAAGAGAAAGAAGAGCTATGAGGTAGGGGAGAAGGGCAAATCTCAAAATCATGATGATGATGATGAGGACGACTCACAGTTCAAGAAGAAGAAAAAACCGATAAAGCATGTTATTAAATAATAATGATGTATTGTTGTTTATAATAATAATAATAATAATATATTTTTCAAAACGTTAAGCTTTCCTTCGGTTTTGTTAATAAACCTGTTTTTTTTCCTAGCGGTGCTCCATCGTCTTGATTCATGTTTGCAAGTTTACAAGTTTTTCGCTTTAGCGTGTTTTCGCGCTCTCTCGTGTGTGTGTGTGTGTGTGTGTGTGTGTGTGTGTGTGTGTGTGTGTGTGTGTGCACATACGTGCGTGCGTGCGAGCGTACGTACGGTCGTGCGAACGCGCGTACGTGTGAGCGTGCGTACGTGTGAGCGTGCGTACGTGCGAGCGTGCGTACGTTCGTGCGAGCGTGCGTGCGTACGTACGAGCGCTCGCACGTGCATGCGTACGTGCGATCGTACGTGCGAGCTTGCGTGTGTGCGAACGTGTGTGCTTACGTGGGTGCGTGCGTACGTGTTTTTTCGTTTGATCCTCGTGCTGAAGCAGTGCTAGTCGATTGTATGTAGTTGTAGGCCCTATTGTGTTGACTAAGAGTTATAATTGGAAGCGTTGCTTGCTATACGCTGACCGTGTAGTTATGTTTAATTAGCTTTTTGACAGATGTATTTATTTATGATAAGATCAGGCTTGCATGTAAAGTAATATAGAGGTGAAACTAACTAGCTAATGTGTTTTGCTGCTACACGTATCACAGTATTGAAGATTCTGTTTATGTATTAGAAAAACGTACTACAGCCTCGAAACAGAGTGCAGATAAAATTGAAGAAAGTGAATACGGTACAACTTCGACTAGCAGACTTAAAGGTTTTAAGTGTACAGCATTCCCAGAGCGGCGTTGAAATCATTTAATTTAGAGCTAACCTCGTGTCCATGTAATAATGTCTAATAAACTATTAGGGTTATTAGCTTGCTTTATAGGTTACAATATAATCGTTCAAGGTGCAGATGATGAGGCGATTGTATCTCAAAATCTCGTTTGATCTCGTGAGATGTGTATAGCTTTTCTTAAAAAATACCTTGCGAGGCTGTCTCATTCAAAAAACATCAATAATCGTTAGCAATGTAGCTGTATCCGCTATTATACTTACTTAATGTATCACTAGTATAGCTTTTTTGATATCGCGAGAAGAAGCAAGATTTCGAACGGTTGTAGGAACGAAATCAATTAAATTTAAGAATAATCCCATCTCTATGTAATAATAGACGTCGTATAAAGTTACATATTTTAAGTATTTAATATGTAATCACTGTATAATGAGTTTTATTATTATGATGCAACATTAGTGGTATTAGACGTTTTAAAATATTTGTGTTTTGAATGTAAATTTCTGTAAGTACAACATAATTATTAAATACGAATTCAGGTTTTTCTGTATTACTTTCTAAATAGTTAATGTCCGATATGTAATGGGCTGTTTATAGCCATTCACAAAGCATGTTTTAGTGAAGTACGTAGTATAAAAATTCAGTTTAGCATATTGAAGAAAAACTTCTAAAGGTGAGCGTATTATTTTTAATCTATGTTTTTACCTGATATTGTTAACAAAAATGCCTATAAAGATTTTTAAAAATGTATTATCATGCTTATAGGATAACGACATAAGATCAACTCTACAAAATAGTAGGTACGCACGGTTTTTAAACTTATAGTTATTGTTAATTCATGTATAATAATAAACCATTAAAACCTTTTGCCTTTTATTTCCGTTATATCAACCTGATATTCTTAAAACATGTTAATTTTAATTTAACTCTATGTTATATATAAGTAATTAGTACTTTTAACGGGTTTTACAGCTGTTAATGAACACGTTACAATGAGATAGTTTTGTGTGTATGTAATTAAACATGCAAATAAATCAGATATGATGTTCCTAATGTATAGGTGGTGGCTGTTTAGAGGATCTGCCTATACATAAAGCATCATTCCATTAGGGTAAAAATTATTTATTATTTCACGTCATATTGAATTACACTTTAATGCATTCAGTTTGAACTGTAATCTATTTACCGCTAACTGTAAGACATAATTTCGGTTGATTGATTGAGTTTTATCTGATGATCGAACGTGATTTGTTTGAGATTGACTAATTAATTGATTCGTTTGTGAGTGTGTGAGAAAGAGAGGGAGCAGGAAACAGCATAGAGCTGGAGAGAGTGTGCATCATCAGCTTCTGTTATAGAAAATGTTCATTAGTCTTTACGCCGCTAGATGGCACTTAAATCAATTTTAACTCAAAGGGGCCAGGGCGCAGACCCTGATACAAGTCCTGCCTTACAAGAACCCCCTTATTAGAATACAATTTTTGTATGACAGGGCGAAGGCCTACAGCTGTAAGAATAAGTTAGAACCTACATATAATTGCACCAAGGGGGGCCACGATAGGGGCTAAGCTCTACACTTGTCTTATAAGGTTAGGGTTCCCATACCACCTCCAGCCAGGGGGCGAAGGCCCGAGAACAAGTTGAGAAGCCCCTACACGTGTCGCACAAGAACCTCCTTATTAGAATTACAACATTTGGCCATTTTAAAGCAATAGCACCGATAATTTTAATAATAATATCTTATTAATTATGCAATTTCCTACATTGTATGCGTGTGCATTTGCCTAACCTCCAGGGGCACTGTTCTTAATATAACCAGAAGGTCCTTAACACCACCAAATAACCCTAAGAATAACCCTAGACCAGCCCCACCCTAAGCTCCAACCCTAAATACAGTTCTAAGCCAAGACCAGCTCCCACCCCTGTCCTCGCGTTAGCAAAAGTCCTAGCTGTCAAAAGGTCCTTAATACAGCCATAAGGTTTAACCCCAAAAGAAATAATAAAAATAAGGGTAATACGGTCCTTCATGTAAGCGAGTAAAAATAATTAGGGTTGAAAACACGGTCTCACATGTGGATGTGCAAAAATAGGGGTGAAAATAGATGTCCTATACGTAAGCGAGTAAAAATAATTAGGGTTGAAAACACGGTATCACGCGTGGATGTGTAAAAATAAGGGTGGAAAATCCTGTCTCACTCGTACGCGTATAAAAATAATTAGGGATAAAATTTCCAGCAGGGGTTGAAAATACGGTCTCACACGAGGATGTGCAGAAATTAGGGTTGAAAATGCGGTCTCACACGTAGATGTGCAAAAATAGGGGTGAAAAAATGCGTCCTACACGTAAGCGTGTAAAAAATAAGGGTGGAAAATCCGGTCCCCCACGTGGGCATGTAAAAAAGTGAAAGGGGGCGGGGCTTGTGACGTAAAAAAAAGGAGTGGGGCAAGTGTCTCATTACTAATGTAGTAGAGTAAATGTGGTTAAGGTGCCCCTTCTACTATTGCATTTAAAAATTATAATACTATCAATAACTTTCATACCAAACTTAAATCTAAAGTGCCAATTGATGATAGAACTAATGTAGTATATAAAATCGATTGTAAAAATTGCTCTAAATCATATGTTGGGCAAACGTCACAATATGTTAAAAAACGTATCAAATAACACATGTATTCCATTAAAAACAAATCTGACAATACTGCTTTATGTAACCATCATGTACAATTAGGACATAATTTTGATTTTGACGGTAAACAAATTTTAGCGTATGAAGATAATCTCCAAAAAAGGTTGTTTATGGAAATGTTTTATACTCAAAAGTTCAATACAGTAAATTTTAAAACAGATATCAATAATTTAAGTAATATTTATTTAAAATTAATTAAAAATTGTTAATAGATTTGTATATGTTTAGGGTCTTCCATAATGGTAGTTACCTGATTGGTTTTTGTTAAGTTGGTAATAATTTGGTTAAGAAATTTTCACTTTTACATTTTAAAGTTGTAAACTTCCACGTGCGTCTTAGAAAAATTTTAATAGCACAATTTTAATTTGAATAATAACAAAAGTGTTTTTGAATTTGTTGCATTATGCGGGTTTCGATCCTCGTTTTATAACGGTAATTATTAATAAAATAATTTTTGTTAACAAAAGTAAAAATTTTGTCGTTTTAAAAATTTTTTAGGGGTTTTGGAGATGGTTGTGTGCATGTTGTACCACATTTTCCAAGGTTTTTATAATGTAAATGTTAATGAAGTCAAACGTTTTGTTATAACATGTATAAAAAACTTTTTTTATGTTGGTAAGTTCCTTAAATTTTGTTAAATATACCCATTATGTTAGCTTTAATATTTTAGATTATGGTTTTATTACCATGTTTAATAGTAACAACAACTGGTTTTGTAACAATACTATGTCTGATGAAGGGAACCACACATATTTATATGTATATGCCAGCTTTCTCGAAACGTCACGTTAACAACACCAGTTAATAAATTTCAACCTTTTCAACATGAAACCACAGTGTTTTATTTACCAGTAAGTTATACTGACTAACAAGTGAGTTTCGTTTTTTCAATGTTAATGTTTGAACTGCTACAGTGAATTTTTTACCACCAACTTGAATATAATTTAAAATTACAGTTAGTGATAATTTTCTTTACAAAAATCCTTTTTCTTAAACTTGTTTTACCCCAAAAAAGAATACCATATCGTCGAATAATAAAACATTTATAACGTATCATTGCTACACAAAGGCACTACTAGCCTCTTCACAGCAAATCAATTGCTCGCCATTTTCTTACATATGTAATTGACATGAATGTTCCAATCTAACGCAAAATCAATATAAACTCCCAGTAATTTAAAACTTCTGACTTGCCTAATGGAATTATGATTAACAATTAAATATAGACTTGAGTTTGATACGTGTAAATTTGGTTTATAAATTTATGGTCTTTAGTTACGACTCATCCTATATGTTATTGGAAAATGGCAACATTGCCAATAAAATTCGTTCTTAGTAGGAGATTTTTCAAACATGTGACTGTTTTAAAATTCGAGTATTGGTAGAAATTAATCTTCTTTCTTTTTGTGATTTTCTGGTACCTTGATAGAGGAAGGAAGAACGCCATTTTTCGGCCAAGAAATCCAATGCGTAGTTAGAAGCAAATGGAAAATTTGGAAAAGGTGTTCTTAAAAATTTGATTGAAGTTTTCAAGTAAAATTTCTTTTCCATATAAATAAATCCTGTTGGAATTTCGAATTTTAGTTCGGCTTTAATTTTTTTGTTTCTACTACACATTAGCTTCGGTCAAGAGGTTTTTTCTGGTCCTTTACACATTTACTGAAGATTAACATCTTTCGTGCTTCCATAAGAGATAGTTAAACCGTTTCTAACAGCACATTTGGATATCATTCGTCCGAGGTGTGAAATATTAGTTATGGGTCTTCGAACCTGAATGGAAACAGCTTACGATTACTCCTTCTCATAGTATCTTCCGCATTAACTGAAGAAATATACGTTACACCTACGACTAGTTTCGGATAAGTATTATTGTTACACGCATACAAAATTTTACCTACGGTGAGTGACTTTTGTTAGCTTTTCTACATAACGAGGCTCTCGTTACCTGTACTTTACTGAAATTCTTATAACAATTACATTACTGTGCTTGCTACATTGTATTAGTGTGTCTCCGCAAATATCCGATTTCTAAAATTAATGCTTATACTTTACTGTTAAACATTTGCTATACATTTGTACCTGTAAAAGATAATTTGGGTTATTTCAAAGTTTCGCTTATACTTACATTTAACTTTGCAATAGAATTTGTATTTGAATTTGGAATTTAGGTTATCAATTTCTAACTTTTCTTATGTACTAGCTTTCTTTTGATAAATAACCGTAGTTGTTCAACCGTTAGAACTGTCTGTGTTTACTGTACATGCAATCAGCTGTTTAGCAGACGGAACGCTACTGTTGAGTCGAAATGTACAAGGTATCTCATAAATTATGCTAACTGCTGGGGTTGTATAAAAAGTTATTTATTTAAATTACTGTGTAAATTAAATTGCATATTTATTTATGATCACTGGGGTTGAAAAATTTTTGTTACTTTTCACTGATTACAATTTAATAGTTGTTTAGTACAACACTTTAATTTTTGGTTTGTAAACATATGCTTACTAATGAATGTGTCAATCTGTGTTGCATATTGCTTAAATTCTTGCACTATAATTGCCAAATTTGTAATGAACTTAGCCTTTCGAAATTTTCTAAACGCTTCATGCTTACTTTGTCTGTAATGCTTATATTAACTACATAAATTTTTCTTACATAAGGTAAACAACAGGGTAGACATCTAGTGATAATTTTCGCTTTATATGTGGGGTTTATTTGCGTACGGTTGATTGGAAACTGATAGATTAATCCGACGGAGAGCTCTTCGTGGAATATCGGTGTACAAGTATTCAATTTCGGATAATTATATACATGTTTGGGTATTCTTTTTCTTTAGGGCTAACGCTAGATGCCGGACCATATTGTGTCTGCTTATGTAAATTTTAAGTATAATTCATAGTTTTTTTCTAGATTGGGTTGAAAGGTAAGTTGATTACTGGTGGTTTATTTTGTAGATATATTGTATCTGATGTATATTGATTGATGTATTGGGAATATTTCCTGAATGAATTGTATTTATGTCTTTGAGTTGTCGCTCCATAATTTTTTATGTTAGATACTTATGAACATTTAATTATTATTATAAAAATTTATGCTATTTTACATTGGGTATATTAAATAAGTGGTGTTAAACGATCGTAAGTTGTTTCGTTAATCCTGTGATCTCCGATCAATTTCCTAGCCAGTCCTTTGTCAGTGTGGACTTAGTTCACCATTTTATTTTAGTTGTCTCTTTTGTCCTGTGTGGCCGTAGCCCTTTTCTTGATAGAGGGGCGATATAAAATTAAATCAAGTGGTGCCCTTTTTAAATTTTATGTATATCTTCTCTCCTGCCAAAACGCCCATGCATCCAAGTGCTTAACCGACCGACTGAGCTTCCGGCTAATTCCTTTATCTATGTTACAGCACTTTAGCCACAATTTCTACGAATCTCTCTTTGTGCACGTAACAAGTTATCGTTGCATCTAAGAGGATGAAATTATATTGTTTTAGTTTTATCAAAGTTCATAAGCAAATTATTGTTATTAAAGTAGTGTATAAGTTATCTAAATTAATTTTTGCTTCACGCTGTACTACAGTCTCATCTTTGTGGTTGATGAGTAATGTGATATCGTCTGCATAACAAACAAAATGGCATGACAAAAGAGTTTTAAGATCATTTATATACAGCAAAAAAAAGTGGATGTAAGATGCTACCTTGGGGTACACCGCTTGTGATTTTTAAGTCCGTTGATTTGCAGTTCGAATAGTGAACGTTTTGGGTATGATTATTTAGGTAAGACCTTAGTAGCTCATGAGATTTTCCTCGAAATCCTAGTAGTAACTGAAGCTTTTGTAGTAGTATCTCATGATCCACGCAATCAAATGCCTTTATCAAATCAATAAAAATGGCTAGGATTTCCTTCGTCCAGTTTATCATAGTTTACTTTCATTAAATCACTAAGTTGTAGTTGTAGAATAATTTTCTCTAAAGCCATGCTGATTCGGTATTATTAAATTTAATTTTTCAATAAAATTGATAATACGTGAAGTAAATACCTTCTCAAAAATTTTAGAAAAAGTGGTTAACGATATCGGACGATAACTGGTTAATTGTTTTGTATCTCCAGTTTTAGATAAAGCAATGACTTTAGCAACTTTTAACATGTTTGGATATATTTCTTCGTTTAAACATTTATTTATAACTTGAGTTAAAGGAGCGATAATATACTCTGCCGATTGTTTTAATAGTTTAGCCGTTATACCATCATGCCCTGCCGAGCTGTTACTATTTAGGGACATTATAGTAGATGATAATTCGTTTTTACTGACAGGTGACAAATACATGGTATTATCAATCTTCAAGTGTTTGTAATATATAAGTTACTAGTATAAATTTTGTTAATATTCATCATGTAGAAAATATTTATGAAGTAGTTGATTACAATGATCAATGGATCCTTAACCTCTACATTATTGATTATGAAGACATTTGTTATAGTAGACCTGTTTTTATTAATTTTTAAGGTTTTATTAATTATTTGCCATGCCGTTTTTGTTTTATAATTCGCATTCTTAAGTTTATTATCAAAGTACATCCTTTTTGCTAACATTAGAACACTTCCGTAAATTTGCCTATATTTTTTGTAATACGCTTGTGACACAAATTAGTGTAAGATTGCGACGGTGGTATGAGGCTTTGGCAGATAACTAACTTTAGAAAAGGTTTGATCACGGTTTGCATTTTTTTTAACTATAATAACGGTTTATTCGTTTGCTTATAGTCCGTCATGTGAGAATTTTTATTAACGCTGTCTTCATTAGCGGGGTAGCATTGGACAAATAATCAATTTTAATGTCAATGTTTAAACTAGCTGCTGGAGTGAACAGGCTGCTGCACAATCGAAAACTGACTGCAAATTTTTTTACTGCTAACTTCACACCGGTAATTAGGAATGCTTCGATGTAAGATTTGTAACAACGTGCGCACTGAATTAATTACTCATTTAAAAACAAAGTATGCGATAAAAGTATTGCAAAAGTCCTTTATTAATAGGGTATAAAAACAGCTAACATTTAATAGTATTTTACATCATATGCGGTAACTTCGCCCCGGTAAATTGGCTCCCGAAAACTCGGCCCTGCAATATTCGCCCCCTAGAACACTCGCCCCAGGTAAATTCGTCCCCAAAAAATTCGCCCCCCGAATATTCTTCCCAGAAAATTCGCCCCCAAGTAAGTTCACCTCAGAAAGTTCGCTGATTCATTTCATTTTAACAAATTTAAATGTTGGCAAAATGAAACTACTTCATCTGCCTTTGATATTTTACTTAACATATTTAATGACACTTAATATCCTATTTTGAGTAGTGTTTTAACATAAGCTGTAGAAAAAAGTTAACTACACAATTTGATTGAAGAGCTTGCCGAAAAGCTACACCTCTTATATCGTTCAAACTGAAAAGGAATATTCTAACACAAATCAATACGTGTTTTCAAGAAGACGTCTGCTTGAATATTTGAGCATTTATTAAGACATAATATTGCAGGTACATAAGTTAAGGTCCAAATGTATTTGCACGCCAAGATTATTTATTTACGCCGTTTCACAATTTCCCTTGGGCAGTTTTCCAGAATGGCAACTTTTTTGGGAGAATTTCCTGAAAAGCGAATAATCCGGTGGTATCAAATCTAATATGGATACGAGTTTTCATTGGTGCGAATATTCCAGGGGCAAGCTTATCAAGGGATAATATTCCGGGGGCAAATATTTCTGGGGCGAATTTACCCCGGGGCGAATATTCTGGGGGAGGGTTTGGAGCCGAATTTTCCTACAATCATCTTACATTATTGGCATGGTAGATACGTTTTTACTGGCGATAGAAGTTTATTGGCGAGCCTATAATACCCGCGAGTCAGTAATATATTTTATTAGTTATTCATTCGTAAATTATATTATAAAATATGAGTTTTTGATATACATTTATTTATAATGACATTTCTAAATATCTCGTTAGTCGTAACTGCAAGTGTTACTACAACGGGTTATTAATTGTTAAATTGATCTACTCTGGTTTCGCCCGTTCTGTTTGAACCTTATTTATTCTGGTTTCGTCCGCATTAGAAAAATAATATATTAAGAATTCTGGTTTCGTCTGATAAGGATGTTATAGTGCAGCTTATCTTCATGATCATTTAATAATTTCAAGAAATCTCCATTAACTTAATACTATAGGTATGGTTGTTGATTATTAGCGATAGGGATTAAGGGTTTTTCCCTAATGACCGGTCACCGTATACCTACAGTATAAAGATGCATGCCGTCAATTCTTTCACTAAATTAGTGATTTACAGTCAAAGTAAATATCGCACATTGAGCTATTTGTGAAATGGAAGTCATACAGGCCAGCCTGTAATTTTATTCGTGGGCTTTAAATATAATAACAAAAGAGTGAACAAATCTGAAATATTATGGTAATGTGTTAATAGAAATTGCAACGGGAACATTAAAACGAATTGTGCCATATCAGAAGTTTTACATAACAAAGAACACTCAATATGTGCACCAGATATTGCAAGTTTGTATATCGAATGCCAAAAAAAGAATACGTGAAGAGTGTGCCCCCGATCACACAAACTTATGAAGAAGAAGTAATAAAAAGTGCCGGCGATAAAGGACTTGATTTCGTTATGTCAATTCCAACATTTCATAGTATAAAACATCAACTTTATTCGGCGAGACATGCATGTTTAGGAGTGCAGAGTTTACGGCAACATCGACAGGAGATCGTGGTTCCAGAAATTTACAAAAAAATTGTTATCTTTGATACTGAAACGAAGGATAGAATTGTGGTATTTGGAAATATATTAGACTTATTAAGAGGCAAAATTGTTTTTGGTGATGGTACTTTTAAAAGCTGTCCTAAGCTTTTCGATCAACTGTACACCCTTCACATGGATTTGAATAGTACGGACCAAAAAACTTGTATTGTGCCAGTTATTTATGCTCTACTGCCAGACAGAAAAGATTTTTTCAAATTTTAAAAGAAAAAGTTCCCGATTTTACATCTCAACAATTTCACGTTGATTTTGCAACAGCTGCCATAAATGGTTTTTTGGAAGTTTTTCCCGATACACAAATAAAAGGATGCAATTTTCACTTTAACCAGGCACTATGGAGAAAAATTCAACAGCTTGGGCTTGTTGTAGATTATAAAGAAGATGAAGATATAAAAAGATATTTAAGAATGTGTGCAGCCTTGGCATACTTGCCCCCTCAATTTATTGACGATGGTTGGCTAACCATAGCTTCAAATTCTCCAGATACAGAGAAAATTGTAAAATTCAATGATTATTTCGTTGAACAGTGGTTGGACCTCCCAAGATATTAGGTTTGTTTTAAGAGTCGTCATCGTTCTACCAATGCTGTCGAAAGATGGCATTCGAGACTAAATAAAAAATGTGGAAACAGTCATCCAAATATTTACGAAGTCATGAAATTATATTCATTATATTATAAAGTGATCACTGAACAAGATGAAATAATGATGACTACGCCGAAACGGCCAAAAAAATATTTGGATTTAGATAAAAGAATTAAAAATACCATAAATTCATTTACGTAACAAGAAATAAACTTGGAACAAGCGTTAAATAGATTGATGTACATTGTAAAAATAATAAAATGCATAAAAAAAATAAAAAAACAATACAAAAAAATTTAAAAACAACAAAAACCAAAAAATTAATTAAAAAAAACATCTTTTAAACACACCAAAGTTTATATTATATTTATAAACCTTGCCAGTCCTAAGTCTGGATAAAGTGTGAAGGGAAGATGGTTTTATTATTTTTCTTGCGGTACGGTGTTTTTCTTAAAAAGAGATATATATATTTCATTAGTGTGATAAAAAGGAAATCGGACGAAACCAGAAGTAAATTTCTATTTTGTCAGATAAACAATAAAATAGCGGACGAAACAGGAATCGGACGGAACCAGAATGGACGAAAGCAGAAAACACCGTTAAATTACACACATACACATGCTATTAATAACATACTTAAAACAGACTTAAAACGCGATTTGCCTTATTTTTCTAGAGCTTGGATTAGATACGTGGATGATGTGTTTGCCATCCTTAATACTAAAATTTGTAGCGTTGAGAACTTTGTAGAAACTTTAAATTCTAAATTTCTGACAATCAAATTTACCTATGAGATAGAGGCAAATGACAGTCTCCCGTTCCTTGATACTCTGGTAACAATAAATGGTAGTAAACTCGATATAGATATTTATCGTAAGGAAATTAGCACTAAAATATTCATAACCAATGACTCAAATCACTGTAGACAGGATAAACTCGCGGTTTTTAACTTTTTGGTTCATAGATTGCTTAATTTTCCTCTTTCAGTTCAAAATTATAATAAAGAATTGCGCACTATTAAAGGAATTGCTGCATACAATGGGTTTTCAGATGAAGTGGTTATGAATATAGTTAGGAAACAAACACATAGGATGAGGGTTAAGAATGTAACTACATTAGGTAACGCTAGAGAACAAATAGAAACAAAGTATGTAAAGTTACCAAACTATCCTGCTTATACAAAAGGTCTACCTAAAATCTTTTACAGAATTAATTTCAAAACAGTCACTACTTCAGATAATAGTTTGCGAACTCTTTTAGGCAATCCAAAAGATAAAGTGGATAAGCAGGATAGGTCGGGAATTTATAAGATTAATTGTAAAAGTTGTGAACAAATATATGTGGGGCAAACTAAACGACCTATCAAAATTCGCTTTAAAGAACATTTAGCTCATATAAAATACAAACGTTGGGACAAGTCTGTCGTAGCCCTACATATGTTTGATAAAAATCATGTAGTAAATCAGGTATCATTAATCAAACATGCACGAACTTGATTGTTATGAAAGTTTAGAGATCTTCAAAAACAAATAAATTCTAATGAATAATGATGATCAAGGACCGTTAGGCTACTCAGAACTCATTAAACTTTCATAACTTTCACTTTCACTTTCACCTGATTAGCAACGAAGCGTTACTTGCTGATGGTATATATGTTAGAAATTTTTTTTAGTCCGCCCTAGTCGACCGCTGATGATGATAGCGTAACTATCGAAACGCGTTCGGTGTTTTTTAATTTTGTGTGGTACGTGGGTGTATTTTGTTTGTTATTAATAACAGTTGATCTGCAAAAATTTTTATAAGTTAATAGCCAAAAGTAATTTAACATAGCTTAAGTTTAGTCAGGTTAATACATATTTACTATTAAATTATTAACTAATGAATGCAATATTCTATAGTATACTTATTATTTGCTATAACTAGCACATCTGGGATTTTTAATCAGTTCATTATACCATAACGGACCAACTTCCGCAGAAGAAAAGCAAGCTCTTTTAGGTTTTAACAGGAGCCGTGAATGTGGCATAAAAGAAAACTGGTATCGACGTTACACCATATGCTCCAATTACACTAGTTCCTCTAGACTGAGTGTCTCTCTTGGGAAAATGGTACAATATTTTTTATACGAATTTCTCTGAATACTAGTTTTCCCATATAACACAAAAAGGAATATGGTATATGTTTTTTAGCAATTTCAATTTCAAGTAAATCATAACTTGGTGAGCTCTAAAAAAATTTAGAATATCTTTGTTTAGAGTTGTAATGTCAATACGTTGATTTAAATATTTGGCTGTCCATTTGCGTTGGTTTGACAATAAATACACAAGGAACCAATGAAAAGAATAAAAAAACTGTTCGTGAGATTTGGGAATACTTACGTTCAATTGCCTAACCTATTACGCTCCCCACAAACATTGCACCATTGTAGTTTTGGCCTAGAAACAAGGGTAAGAAAACTACAAAGATATACTAGCATTCCCAAGTACATACGTGCAGGACATTGGCGAATGGTTAAATACCAACTCTCTTAAGTGATTGTAGAAGCGCCCCCTCCATCCTCACCAAAGTTTAACTCATTGGTTGAAAAAATGCAATAGCCTAAGTACACTACGTGTTTCACAGAACAGTTGAAATAATCGATTTTATAACGTCCTTATTTTACTGAATGGTTTGGTATTTTTTTTATCAATTTCGGTAGGTGTTTCATTATTTGCAAGCAAAAAACGAGTGGCCGCTCGCACTTCAAATTTGGAGTAAGTTTCGATTGGAACTGACATTTTGCGACTGTCACGTTGTACATAATCTAAAACAATGACAGTAGCTACCCACGCAGTACATATGGACATCTAAAATGTGTGCAAGTTTTAACTTGATCGGAGCAACGTAGGCGGGGTGCCGCGCAAATATACCTTAGTAACCGGGCATCCCTCGTAGGTACATGACGTGCTTTTGAAGCAAACGTTCCAACCATTTTGTTCGACAAACTACGGAAACGGATTACTTTTATAGGATTCTGTTCTCCTTGAAACACACAAATAACGGACAAAGGTTTATTTTCAAGTTCATCGGAATAAATCTACGATTCGTCACCAGATACGATGCATTTTTTCAGCATCCTTTTCTGAAACGATTCAAAATTTTTCGCCACCAATAAACCAAGCAAGATGAAGGTAAAAGAAGCGGGATGCTACGGGAAGCTAATTTCCTTATACCCAATTTATCATGGAGAACCTTTTGGATAGAAGTCTTCGAAACTCTTAGGAATACCTTAAGCTCGAAATGTGAAATGTGATCATTCGTTGGCGTACAGCATTAATGTTTTCCAGGGTAGCTTCTGTTTTAAGTGGACCAGTTCTAGGATTGTCTCTGAAACTGTTGCATCCACGTAGAAATTTGCAACACCAACGAGAAACTGTTAATTGATGTGGTGATTCAGCATTAAACACAGAAATTAACTCCGTGACAAACTGTTGTTACCATAACCCTCTGCAAAAGTTGAATAAAATTATTGCGCGAATATTTCTTCGACTCACGGTTGCTAAACGACTTTCCATATATTAACTTTTTATCAATGACGCCATCTATGCAGCTATAGGCAAAGCTATTCTCTTCCTAACTTCAAATTAGAACATTAGCATTTTTAAACAAAAAATATCTGGCCGACAACAAATTTGTTCAATATTAATATCACACATGGATTAGAGAAGTTTTTCAAAATTTAGACCGTAAAAGCTAAATAGATACATTATTTTTCCTATTTTTATATTAAATAACGCGTAATAAATATTTATAAAGCAAAAAATGTATTATTGGCAGTTTACGTACTGAATATTGCGAGCTGCGTTGATGAATAATATTAACTATTAATAAACTACTTCACTGAATTACCTAGAATTATTAATTTTAATGCTAAACTCAATTCTAACTATAATCCAATTCTGTACTTCAAATATTTGGTTTAGACTGAACTGGTTTCCAAAACACTACTGCAACTGCTACTATTATGGTAAATATTAATTAATTTTAATGTAATTGCACTTGACATATCTACTTTTCAATTAGCAATAATTGGAAAAGTTACTGTGAAATAAAATTGAGTTCACAAACCCTAATTTGCCGTAAAATGGAATTTTCTATTTTGAAATTTTATTTTAGTTATTTCTAGTCTAGTACTCAATAAAATTAATTCGTTTATTCGCTATTTTCTAATTATATGAAACATGGCGAACATGTAACATTCGCATATTGCTGTTGCTGTTTTCAAAAGATACTTCTTTCGTTGACATTAAGAATGACAGGCGATTATGGATATGTTAAGGTTTAAACAACAACATACATTGTACTCTTGCATCAAAACCAAAATCGCATAAAAGACTATAAAATTAATAACTGTATTCACAAGGAGTGATTTCTTATGAAAATTATCAACTGGCCATAATATTGACTTTCATTTCAATAATTAAGAGCTTAAAATTTATTTAAAAGCCTAACATTGAACTACTCGCCAAACTCACATCTGACAAAAATAATTGGCCTTCTAGTGCTAGGCTATGCTGTGTTAATTGTTGCACCATAATGGGACAGTCAAACAATGCAATTGCCCAAATTAGAATTAAAAAATATTCTCACATTAACAATTCAACCCGTTAATTACAAACAAGAAAACCCAGCTATTTGTTAATCATTAAGTAATTTACAAGTACAGCTATAAGACAACAAAGCGCCATTAAATCAAATTAAAGTGCGTACAAAAAATAATAATAAAAGTGACAAAAAACAACAAAAAATAAAATTTAATATTATACTGAATTTTACTATTAATTAATCAAATACTCGAATAAACCTCCATTCTCCTGCAAACACCATCTACATCGAGTTAGCACTGCATCACAAGAGTTCCTTATCATCTCGCATTTTTGAATTCTTCATAAAAAATGCTTTTCAACCATATATCAGATGTTTATAATCTGCCAATGAGAAAGTGTCAAATTACACAATTAAATTTATATCAAACTAGGCCTTTGCCAATCAACCATCTATTCAATTATTGCAAGAGAATGGAGGTTTATTCGAGCATTTGATTAATTAATAGTAAAATTCAGTATAATATTAAATTTTATTTTTGTTGTTTTTGTCACTTTTATTATTATGATTTATGTTAATAATCAATAATATTGTTCTCAATAGTTAGTTTAATTTGTAGATTAATTTTCATTTAATTAAAATACATAAGTCAAGGTTGCTTTGATATAAATTTAATTGTGTAATTTGACACTTTCTCATTGGCAGATTATAAACATATGATATATGGTTGAAAAGCATTTTTATGAAGAATTCAAAATGCAAAAATCCAATATGGCGTCCATAAGAAAATCGAAAGTTGCGTGCATTATCTCAAAATCTAGTAGGCCTAGATTTTTCAAAATCATTTTGAAATCCTCGCTACCTGTTACCCCATCCTGCAAAAATCGTGGATGTATCTCTTGCAAGAAACAAGATATAGCGATTTTAGAAAACGCATATTTTCAGTTATCACCCT
Organism: Vesta saturnalis; assembly: GCA_036346205.1. Classification (NCBI taxonomy): domain Eukaryota; kingdom Metazoa; phylum Arthropoda; class Insecta; order Coleoptera; family Lampyridae; genus Vesta; species Vesta saturnalis. The sequence continues at coordinate 1,425,178 of JARFJB010001728.1, read as the reverse complement.
GTGTCTAGTAAATGGAAGGATTTTTGACATGTAACCATGGTTACTTCTTGGGCATATAATGACGCAACTTTTTCTCCATTTAACCATCTTCGTATCTCTAACGGTTTCCAATATCCCCATGCATTTCATCTTAAACTGGACACCCTGTATATATATATATATATATATATATATATATATATATATATATATATATTATTATTATACAAAACTTACGTTAAAAGAAATAAAAAAGAACAATTTCCCGCTTTACTATAACGGAAAAATCCTTCCTTCATTGCCACAAACGGTATATAATAATTATATGTAACAAAAGAAAAATTTCAACTAAAGCTATCGCATTCGCGCAAGACTGAATCTACACTCTACCTTTTTCGAATAGAGCATTTTTTAAATATTCACTCATCCCTAGCAAGGCTGACAAGGCTACATCTTCTAAATTTTCAAAAGAATCAAGATATCTAAGAAACAGTTGAAAATGGGTATCAGGAAACTTGATGGAACCCAAACATGAAAGAATATACCGGGTGTTCCACTTAAAATAAGGAAATTAATGGCGACTTCTGGGATAACCGGTAGTGGTATGACCGTCAAAATATAGTAAAATAAAAAAGAATCTTGAATAACCCTCCAGTCCAAAGGTTCAGAATTCTACGTTCTTTTCTAACCACGAAAACGATAGTCCTAAGAAACCCTGGATAGTAGCTAAAATAGATACGTATATATTTATTAGAAATATTTGGTTATTTGTGTAAGCGCTATCGTCAATGAAACTATTATTGGTGCAAGTTTAAAGTATCAATAGAAAAAGCTTCCACTACGTAAAAAGAAAATAAATGCAACTTATAAAAAATTTTGCATGTAGGGAAACACAGCGATCTACAAGTGCGGTTTACGCTGAACTACTGATCTGTTTTTTGCGGTTATTTTTCCCAGTTGTGTAGTAAATTAATCAATTTAATAAAAATGTAGATCCAAGATATCAATCTAAGTAACAGTGATGAATTATTACCCAAAATACTTTTTGGCGCGAAAATATTTTAATTATCAACTAATCATGAAATTAATTCGAAAACCTGCCTCTGGCTATATGGACAACGACAAGACCCCGATTATGAAAGGAATTCCAAGAAGTTATTAAAAAGCAATAACAAGCCCATTAAAGTCTAAAAGGGAAAAGGTTAGTGTCCGTTTTCTACTCGCCAAAAACATTTTTAAAATACTTTTAATGAATCCCATAACGCCAATACAAAAAATGTTGTTAATCACACGCCCAGAAACCATTTTCCAGTATTCGTAATTGAAGGCCTCGACTCAGACTTCGTTCCGCAATTCTGCTCACACTCGCAAAACTATCGTTTTTGGTCTAGTTGCAGCATAAACAATAATCAGAAACATAACAGAGAGATATGGAGGAAGGGAGAGAGAGAGAGAGAGAGAGAGAGAAAGAGAGAGAGAGTGTGTGTGGGACAAATTGGAAGAACTTTGGTCTATCAAATACATTACTATTATATGCTCCAGCGCATTTCTATTACTCTTCTGATTGTAGTTTATTCTGTGTTAGTGATACAAATAATGATTGTATCTCCAGTCCAAAAACAATAGTTTTAGGAGTTTCAGTATGCACAGAAGTGCAACTGCCATTACTCCCAAATTATCGTTTCAAAAAGTATGTTACACTTTTTATGCTAGCGTAATTCATTCATTAATAGTAATTTACACTACAACAGCGGCAAACGCGCCATAGAGTGACGAGCGTTAATGACATGGAAGGAATTCTCACTATAGTTTACAGCCCGAGTAATATACAACTTTGTTGATGCTGCTTTCATCAAATAAGATAAAAGGCATTAAAAAAAACAAAGTTTTTTCGCGATAAAATTTTGTTGTTGCCTATTATGAATACAGCAAAGTTACATTAGATTTACAACCGAGCTATTAGCGTGGTCATGACACGACCTGCTTAGCATTCGGGAGGTAAAGGGTTCGATTCCTGTTACCGTCTACCTTGTATGAGGTTTTTTCAGGGGGTTTTCCTCATACACATGTAGCGACATGGTCGTTGCGGATATACACAGCAAGAGAGGCTATTTAGGCGAATGCTGGGGTAGTATGTCCCCATCAGAACCCTAACTACGTTCCTTCAAATCCTATACTGACTACAACCATCCTTAACCCCGCCGTGCATATACAGTGCCAGTGTAAAATCTGGAACTATCATAATAAATCTTTTATTAAACATTTTTGAAAAAAATTCTCTAACACGTCAATTTTTATCTTAAATGAGACATATTTTACTGCAATCGTCACTTAAAGATCGTCTTTTGTTTTTAAGTTATGACGTAAGCGATAATTTTTTTTAATGGAAACCCTAATGTTTTATGATGAATTTGGAAAGATAATGAAATTCTAAGACCAAATATGCTATAAAAGTATGGTACTGTATTTTGAAGTTTTAAAAAAAAATCTAATAACAATAAAGAGTTCCAAGCTTTACTAAAAAAATCAAGTAGCCATGTAACAATTGACAGCGCCAAAATTATCACAGTTATTTATCAGTTTGTTTATCTGTTTTTATTGTGGGCTTTTTTACGTAATTCAGTAAATAATGGTGCGATATTTGACTGAAAAAGAGCGAATTTAAATTTTAATATTATGGGGATGTGGCGACCATACTAGAACACAACAAGAGGTTTGTGAGATATTTAATAACAAGTATCCTGATAAAGAGCGACAGTTTCCAAAATAGGAAGAAAGTTTTCTGAACTCGGACATGTGAGAGATCGCCATAGGGGTGGTCGTCCAACAACCGAAGAAGGTAACGAATTAGATATTCTCTTGTCTCTACAAGAAAATCCCCATGGAACTACAAGAAAACTAGCTGCAAATAATGACATTTCTCAAAGGTCGGTTATAAAGATTTTAAAGAAACATAACTGGCATCCCTACAAAGTTCAATTAGTACAAGAGCTTATCGGAGATGATCCTGAACGCAGAACAGAGTTCTGTGAGGTAATGATCGATGGCAATATCGATGGCGACTTTTCAAACCGCATCATTTTTTCTGCTGAAGCAACATTTCACCTTAATGGAACAGTGAATCGTCATAACTATCGATATTGGGCACCTGAAAATTCGCGCTGGATGAACGAGACGCACACGCAGTTTCCTCAAAAACTCAACGTTTGGGCAGGAATTGTAGGGGATAGAATTCTAGGACCATTTTTTATCGAGGGTTCATTGACAAGTGAAAAGTATTTTAATTTCTTAACAAACTATTTAATTCCTGCTCTTGCGGTGCTTTATCCGAACAATGAACATTATGGTTTCAGCAAGATGGTGCTCCGACATATTTTGCTATTGGTGTTCGGAATTATTTAAACGAAATTTTTCCTGGTAGATGGATAGTCAGAAGGGGAACTGTTGAGTGGGCTCCGAGATCACCCGACCTAACTTCAATGGATTTTTTTTATGGGGCTATCTAAAGAGTAGGGTTTACATAAACCGCCCACAGACAGTAGAAGAGCTACAGCAAAGAATACGCACAGAAATAAGATTAATTCCACCCGAGACTTTGCGTAAAGTTCGTGACGAATTTCAATACACACTCGGGTACTGCCTTGCACAAAATGGTGGTCGGTTCGACCATTTAATTTAATTGTTTTTCTTTACTTTGTTATTTCTTGTTTCTTTTGTATTTCATAATAATTTCCATACATTATACGCAATGAAAAAGTAAATATATCAAATCATTGACCTATTTGACGTGTTTTCGATTTTTCATTACTATTATTTACAATATCTGCCATCTTTTGTTTTAAAACTTTAACGGCAATTATCTCGGAAATTTCAAAATACGGTACCATACTTTTTTAGCATATTTGGTCTTAGAATTTCATGCTCTTTCCAAATTCATCATAAACCTTAGGGTTTCCATTTAAAAAAATTATTGCTTACGTCATAACTCAAAAACTAAAGACGATCTTTAAGTGACGATTACATTAAAATATGTCTAATTTAAGATAAAAATTGACGTTTAATAAAAGATTTATTGCGATAGTTCCAGACTTTACACTCGCACTGTATACGTAATGTATGCATGTATGCTGGGAATCCATGATTGTGACTGAAGGAGCTTGGAAAGCTCGAGCAGCCCGCCCTCCCCCTTGGAGAGGGGATCAAATACGGGACCTTTTCCTTTTTTTTCCTGAAATTTACAAATATAACCCAATTTAAAATATTTTTAAATGCCTTTTTTGTTAATATTAGGGGTACACATTGATTTTGTGCTTATTAGCAAACACTATAATTCTGTTGTAATAGAAATTTATTTATATAATCAAAGTCGTGCTATATTTAAAATTTGCCCTTTGCACAAATAATATATTTTGAAAACTTTTTTGGTAATGCCATCTTATTTTGAATTATATTGGCAGCACTGAACATCAACGTGTCAAACAAGTCTAATATATATGACAGCAAATGTTCATGTATAAAAAGTTAACGTTTTGGTGGTCTAAGCCAGAAAACAATAGATTTTTTGAATATTTTTGTGGTTTTGAAAGTTAGTATTGCGGGACGAAAGTACAAAAAACAATTTACCAGAAATGTATTTAATGCGACTACGTTTAATACCACCTTTTGAATTTTTACGAATAACGCGGAACAGATATTATACCGCATTGTTCAATGGAAACTCGCTTGATCAGGCTATCTGCGACTTCGCGGCCATAGCAACAAAATTTGTTTGTTTAAGTACTATTGACGCATTTGCAAAATTATTTGAATTTAGCACTAATCACTGTTATTCAGATATGATAATCCTCGAGCCCACGGCTTCAAACTGTACAAGACAAGCTTAGTCGTATAAATGGGAAATCATCAGCCTTACAGTCCCGATTTTTCACCTTGTGATCTTCATGTGTTTGACTCATAAAACAGTCTCTAAAAGGGAGACGGTTCAATTAGGAAGCAGAGGTAGAGATTCCTGTTAGGGAATGGTTCCGTCAACAACTAAAAACGCTTTTTCAGCACGGCATTTATAGATTAATTAAACAATAAGATTTGTTGAATAAAATTTTTCTACAGTTTCTAAACGTGATTCAATCGAACAATTGTAGTACAAACTCATGATATTTAGATGGCCGTTTTAAACTATGTCGATTGTTTATTCAACATTTATAATAATGTCAACAATTAATTTTTAAATAATAAAAAGGATAAAAATGTAAAATGAGGGAAAAAATATAATCATTATAAGTTTTTCTAGATTCGACCCTGAAAGGCCAAAAAAAGTTTACGCACCTTGTAATGTAAACAACTGTTCCCGATTGATCCTTAAAAGAATCGACTTTTCGCTGACAAAAGGAAACGCAAAAGTTCGCTTTCTACAGCAAATATGTAGAGAAAGAAAACCAGTTTCACTAACGCGTATATAAAAAAAAAATGATGACATCCAATTTTTACATTTCAGAAATATCGGAAATCCAGGTGAACTTTATAATGTTTATATTAGACGCGTACCATAGGTTTCCCGTTCAAGCGTTGAAAGTTTCATTAATAACTTTGTTGAAATTTTAATAAAGGAATAAGGACTTTATGGGACAGCAAAACCGACATTAAACTTTCTAGAGTTTAGAGTGAGGTAATAATTTGATTGAGCAGGGAAATATTGAAAGAGTTTGCACATTGTACGAGATACTGAATTAGATACTCTTAAGTTATAAAAACCAATTTAGTAAAAGAATAAAACAATTAAGAAACGAAACAGAAAATCCGTCAAGAAAATCTCAGAGTACTTTAAAGTTATAAAAGTAATGCAGTTCAGAGGATTATAAATCAATTAAGTGATCCATCTTACAAACGCTTTGCAAATTTACGATAAGTAGAATGAGTTGAGATAGAAACAGTGATAGTATCGATATCCTATAATGAAACTAAGATTATACATACCTAGACTCTAATTTAACTAGTCAAAGTGGAAGACTATTTTAATTCGAAATCCGAACAAGTATAAGAGCTTTATAATTTAATTGGATATTCTCGTGAATCCTACTATTATATTAGCTGACTGAATTGCGTTCAGTAGTTTTTCGTCGGAGTTAAGACGAAAAAATATATGTAACTTGAAACACAATAACAAATGTTTGCCATAATTATACAGTGTGTTTGTAAATAAGTGTAAAAGATTTTAGGGAGTGATTTTCGCCATCAATTCTGCATTAAATTGGTCTCTTGAATTTTTTTGCAGGACGCACCGTTTTTGAGCAAAAAAATAAAACATTTTTTATTGCAAATTGTGTATTTTTAGTTTCAATTGATACACTATCTAGTAGGTTTCTGTCAATATTTTTAAATAAAATACAACCATCTCGTCAAAATGTCAAATTAGCATTTGTTCATTATTAGTTTGCTACAAAATTAATGGCAATAAGTTTTTTTTATATATTTTATTACTTTTTGCAATTTACAATAAGAAAATTATATATATATATATATATATATATATATATATATATATATATATATATATATATATATGTTAGTAATATTGGGCTTGAACTATATAACATGGTTAAAATCCATCGATTTAGAACTTACAGTTTTCTACATCAAATCTGTTCGGTAGGTCTAACGGTTTGTCTCTCTTAAGTTTGTGTAGGGGTTCACTGTGATCGAGCAGGTTGATGGCTAAGGATGGATGAAGATCGAGTTTACTTAGGTATTTCGTACTAAACTTAACTATCACTTCTTTTACGGTATCAACTTTAAGGTCACTCAGAATGTCTACGTTTCTCACAAAGTATGGCACGTCGCACATGACCCGAAGCACCTTTGATTGAAATCTCTCAATTATTTGGATATTAAAATTTGCTGTCATTCCCCAAAGTTGAATGCCATATGTCCATATGGGTTTGAGTCTCGCATTATAAACTAGAATTTTGCTTGTGAAGGATAGTTTTGAGTTTCTGCCTAGTAACCAATAGTGCTTACTACCCAGTTGCTTTCTTTTTTCCATATGTGAAACTTCCAAGTTAATCCTTTATCGAGGTGTAAGCCAAAATATTTGACTTCATTTACCTGGGTTAATGGGAAATTGTTTATACACCGGTGGTGTGACACCTCTGCACTTGGTGGATGTAACATGACACGATTTAGCTTCATTGAGTTTGATACGCCATCTTTTGGTCTATTGGATTAATTGATCTAGGCTCTGTTGTAAAAGCCGAGCTGCTAATGTTGGGTCTATATGTTTTGTCATTATGATTTTATCATCGGCTAAGGTGGCAGTGAGAGGGTGCATATTTGTTGGTATATCTGCAGTGTAAACGAGATATAGAATTGGACCGAGAACGCTTCCCTGGGGTACTCCAGAGTTGATTTTGTGGAGATCTGTTTGGTATTCGCGAACTTTTACGTAGAAGTAGCGTTCTTCCGGGGACGGCTTCAGAATAACATATTGTAACAAACTTTTTTATGTATGTTTAAAGTTTACGTTCATATTGGCAACTTAAGTGCTTTTCGTGTAGCGTTAGTTGCATAAATAAATTATTTCAAGTATTATACGTCTGTACATCCTTTTCCGCGCTTCGAATCATTTTCGGTCATTGCGCAGGGTTACTTTGAGCGTCCTTCGTTCATTGCTTGAACTACGTGTTTAAGTAGAAGCCATTTTCGCTTTGTTTACATTTCTTATTAAGAGTGCCACATTCGTATGGTGAGTTATTAAATTTATTATACTGATATTTGAGATATTTACATTTCAGACAATTTTACTTATACTCTAACTACTTATTTTTACTTTAGGTTTAATTTTATTTTAAGGTTGACTTTGCAAGATGATGCAATAGGTTTGCTCTACGAAGTAGAATTTCAATTGCCAAATTTTACTTTGAACAATACAAAATCAATTCAGTTTGGAGGTTTTTTAAAAAAAATTCTATATATTTGGAATTACCAGCATATCAATCAGATGTATACTTCGTAGTAAGTAATGAATCGACAGCATTTCCTTATCTGCTGAAGTTCCAGTGACACCCAAAATGTAAGATAAATTTCTTCAAGTATTTCATATTGTTAATTAATTCACATTTTAGTTTAAGGCAGTTAATTAAGAATCACTAACATTAGTTTTTAAGAGATCATCCTTATAATCAAATTAAATATCGTAATAAAACTCTGCTGTACATGTGTTTGAGTAGGCGTGAAATTGTTTTGAACTGTTGTAGGTAACACGAACATTGCTGTTTGTGGAGTAACTTGTTGGTAGAAATTTTGTTGAAAAGGTGGCATTTATTGTGGTAGAGATTTTGAGGCTGTTGCAAATAATTTTCATATTGCATATGATTGTTGGAATAATAACCGTCACTCGAATTTTGCATGGTTTAAAAGAAGTTGAAACGTTCAACAATAATATACCATACATTAAATTAGCTGTATTTTTTAATGAACGACACTTTTTTACAAAAACCGAAGCGAATTTTCGCTGGAAACAAAAACGCTACTTTTTTTAAAGTATGTCACTTACTGTTAGTATTTTTATAGAATTTTACACGTATTTAAAACACTGTTTTAAAGCGAATGAAATTTGGAAAGTAAAATCACGTCCGCACGAATTACTTATAATTACTTATAATTGTGAATGGCAATAAGTGAATAATTTTCGTGTCTTCAAAAAAAATGGAAAATTTTACAAATGAGGAAATGGCAGATATGCATTTTGCCTATGATCGAAACCATGAAAATGGTCTGCAAGCTCGACGACTGTATGCTTAGTTGCATCCAGAACGTAGGATACCTCATTACACAATATTTGCTCGCCTACACCAACATTTACGCGAAAATGGTACATTTATGAAACGAACTGCTGACTGTGGGCGCACTCGAAAAGTCGAACTGTGCAACTAGAAGAAGCAGTTCTCGATATAATTGCGGAGTCACCTGAAACAAGTACTCGAAAAATTGTTTATTGAATATAAGCAACTTCGCCGTATTTAAAATTCTAAAAGAGCAGCAATTGTATTCGTTTCATATCCAACGTGTACAAGTGCTACTACCTCGAGACTAGTTTTTTGCCAATGGATTCTCAATGTAACTGCTCAAAATCCTAATTTTTGAAATGGCGTTTTGTTTACTGACGAGGCGCATTCTATACGAAATTTTCATAACAATCACTTATGGGCTCATGAAAATCCGCATGGAATCTTTCAAGCTTATTTTCAACATTAATTTTCAGTAAACGTGTGGCTTGGAGTACTTGATAATCATTTAATTGGTCCATATTTCCTACCATTACGAAGAAATAGCGAATCTTATCATCAGTTCCTACAGGAAGAGTTACCTGCACCTCTTGAAGAATTTCCTCTTCACGTCAGACAAAATTAATGGTTTATGCACGATAGTGCCCCAGCCCATTTTAGTATTAATGTACGTTTGTCGCTTAGAGACAGTATATCAAAATCGTTAGATAGGTACGCAACGTTGGCCAGCTCGCTCTCCTGAATTACATTCCTTAGATTTTTGCATTTGGGGTTTTCTGAGGTCATTAGTTTACTACAATCCCGTCGAAAATTTTGAAGACCTTAGGAATCAAATTACAACCGGCTGTGAGACAAAGAAATACAGTAGGAATATTTCAGCGAATACGATAGTCAATGAGGCGAATTGTTGACTCTTGCATCACGTGTGAGGGAGCTCATTTTGAACATCTGTTGTAGGTTTACGCCCATTTAAAATTTTTTATTACTGTTGTTTTTTATTACTGTTTTGGTTTAATGTTACTGTATTAGATAATAACGCTTTTAGAAATATTGACAGCAACCTACCCAAAGCGTTATGCAAATTTCGAGTAAATATCTTTAAAACTGTTTGAAATAATCCATAAAAATTAATGAAAAATTAAAATTTTAACAAAATAACTTCGCCAACTACCCCCTAAAATCTTTCGCACTTATTTCTAAACACCCTGTATATTGAATATTATTGTACTTTATAGTTTGTTACTCTGATGTACCAAGAAAAAATGTGCAATAACGTATATGCCTGACCACAAGTTCATCTCGTAAGACCAATGAGATTAAAAATAAAAAGATCCACATCAGAAGCATTTATGCATTATTTATTAAATAATGTCCGTATTCACGGCGTCCATCCGTACAAGGGTGTACGTTTTTCTAATACCATAGTAATACTAATTGATTCAATTTGAGGCAGAAAAAATACAGCAATAGAAAATTACGAAAAAATTTTAATTTGAATCACAATAGAGGTCACTAGTGATGACAAAATATTTTTTTTAGTATAAGTGGCCACGAGAAATTGCTGGAAATTATTTTCAACTTTCTAAAACAGCCGTTAGAGTGTCACCCCAGTGACAAAAGATAAAATGCCGGTTGCCTCAAAGATATCCATAGTTACCTATGTTGTGTCACTAGTCTAAACTCACTGTAGAACGTTAGTAAGATTTTGATTAGCTGATATAAGTCTAACACCATTCACTTACCATACGACATTTCAATAATCGGTAAACAAAAGCATTAAGCACCACAACAGTCAAATGTTTTTGTAGTATCAAATCCTGAAAAAATGCGATCTTCCGTATGACTTCAGAGTACAGAATAAATAAATTCTGAAACGTTATTTCTTAAATACGACAGCCTACAAACTTAACTAAATGTATTAATCAGATATATTTTTGTTAAATATATTTTGGTTCAGCTTGATTAATTCAACAAAAATAACATTACTAACCTGAATTTGAATTATAAATATTAGTTAAAAATTTTAAGCTTTAAACTGCCCAAAAGTGAAATAAAGTGAACGATAATAAAATATATCGGTTCTAAAAGAAAAATTTTCATTTTTTTCATTGCAACACCAATTATGATGTGCAAATACCCAAATTGAGATCGATTTGCAAAAGCTAAGTGAAAGAGCGGAGAAACAAATATCGCACTAGTAAAATAAATATTTTTAATGATTTCACTTTTTTTATTTCATTTACATTTATATATTTTTTATATTTCATTTTTAGTGTTATACAGTGCCCGTCTAAAGTCACCTCCCTCCCCCCCCCCCCCAACCTATTATGTGAACCATAAAACGGAGATTAATAAAATTTTGGGAAGCCGAACTAAGGCACATACACAAGGTTTTTGCGGACAGCCGCCATTTTAAATGGGATCATATGGCAAGTAATACCTCATTTGAAAGCTCGTTCCAAGTCCTTTTCAACGACATCAACATTAAAGTAACATTAAAATATTACTAATGATTCATGAGTTTCAGCCCAAAAACGCCAATTAATGCTTTGAGGTTTTTGGGTTGAAACTCATAAATGAGTAGCAATATTTTAATGCTGTTGATGTCGTTGAAAAGGACTTGAAACCAGCTTTCAAATGAGGTATTACTTGCCATATAATCTCATTTAAAATCATATTACAAAATGGCGACTGTCCTCCATTTTTAATGATTATGTCACTGAATACCATCAAAAACGTATGTGTCTTAATTCGGTCTCCCAAAATTTTATTAATTTCCGTTTTATGGGGGGGGCTTTAGAAGGCCACAGTGTATTTCTTTACAATGTGCGTTTAGTATCATTATTATTACATTAACTATGTAAACATGTATGAATAATAGTAAACGCAATAATAATAACTCACTGTTTCAATTTTTCACTCCAAAACTAGTAGGTCTAAATGCAATATGGGGAGGCATAAATTTATAAGCGGCCCGCGGAGTTAAGATGCATTTCCAAAGCGGCCCGCAAGATCCTTTGGGTTGGCCACCCCTGGCTTAGTCCATAATAAAATAGATTGTAGTGAATTATTATCAATGTTGTGCTTCCTGGTACCGGCACGTCGTTCTCGTACTAATAAGACATTTTATTGTAAAACCGCTCAATCTAATTTACTGTTAAAATCTGCAATATTTCAGAAGTGTATAGTTTTTAACAAGATATCTGAACATGTTGATATTAATTATCAATCATTTGAACAAATAAAGCACATTTTTATCAACTCGCAATAGACTTTGTTCTTTAGCCCTTTTTTTTAATTACATACTTAATATAGATTATGTACATTTTTCATTTTTATATTACTGTTTTTTTTAGTATTAGGTTAGGCACTATAATTGAGATATTGTTATGTTTAATTGTCCGCGCAGTATAACTAAATCTTAAATTTTGTAACTTAACTGTAATTAATACAAATTGTTGTGTAAGTGGGAGTTTTTTCTGTTGGGCAATAAATATTATTATTATTATTATTACTATTATTATTATTATTATTAATACTCGGTTCTATAATTTACATCATCAATATGCAGTACAAATCTCAACTTATGGTACCAAATGAACGGAATCCATATTCCTCTACACGGCTTCTAAACTCTGGAATCATCTCCCTAGTTGCTGTTTTCCTCTCACTTATGCTATGAAAAAACGTAAGGTGGGTAAAGTGTTGTGGACCACAATTATTCAAAAAATATCGCGTGACGTATTTTGTGTGTACATTTATGTACCAAAAAAGATTTTCACTTGTAATCTCCCTAGTGCTTCAATTATTTTCGGAAATTTTTTCGAGTCACGAATGTGTCAGCTCGGGATAGTTTTCTCAAAATATTCCCAAGAATATCCACTGCTATTGACGACAGGAGATTTCCGATTGGAAATCTCCCGTCGTTGTTGACGACGGGATATTTTCACTTGTAATCTCCCTAGTGCTTGAATTATTTCCGGAAATTTAGCGAGTTGCGAATGTTTTGAAAATTATCCCTCGTCTTCGACTCGGGATAATTTTCTCAAAACATTCTTGAACGAGAAGAAATTTCCGGTAATTAATTCAAGCACGCGGGGGATTCAGTAAGAAAATATCCCAAGAATATCCGTTCCTATTGACGACGAGAGATTTCCGATTGGAAATCTCCCGTCGTTATTGACGACGGGATATTTTCATTAAAATTTAATAAATATTTACGTTTATTCGATCAATCATATATTTTCAATTTTAAGTTTTATTTATGACTTTATTCGGTAGAACAAACTGTACGAAGAAATATTCAAAATATTCAAAATGTTTCGCCAGCATCAACTATATTTTTTAACGTCTTATAAAACGTTTTTTTAATTCCCAGTACAATGGTACATTATTTACAATACTTTTTATGATATTTTAATCAATCGTATTTTTTGCATATTTTATTAGCACATTATAAAAGAAAATATTGAATTAAAAATTTTACAGCAGAGACATATTACGATATTCTAATTAATAGCCTCCCTAAAATTGGTTTCTAATTTATACTACCGAAAAAGAAAAATTATTTAGTGAGAACTGTCAATCCCATTATACAGGGTGTACAGATTTGAATAGCGAATAGATAACTAGATGCTAATTTCTCAAAAACACAACTCGATTTATCGATAGTGAAAAAGTTCATATAAATATATGTCTGAAAACGCTTCATTAGTCAGTTACAGCTAGCAAAGAATTTCTCCCGATTTCAGTTCCTCTGGGTGAGATTCGGTCATACTGAATTTTTTTGGTCGCTACTTTTAGTGACACATTTGGTGGATTTACACATGATATTCGGTCTGAAAATTTTAATAAAACAAGTCCTAGAACTGTACCTTCAGTAGTTTTAAAAACACCTGACATAAAACACAAAATATTAATATAAAAACACGTTTCTTCACTAAAATTGGGTTTTTGAAGAAAAAACATTATTTTCGCTCTAATTCAAAAGTTATATTACATTAAAAATACATTTTTGAACCCAGAACCGGAAACATTTCGAAAGTTCCCGAACAAACCAGAGCGCGTGTGACGTCACAATATTTTTTTTAACTCATCGTAGCATACAGCTGATACAGCGTATTGACTTTTAATCGATTAAATCTTGTTATTATCGTCAACATATTGATAAATATATCAAAAATGTCAAACCTTAGAGGTTATCGTGATTTTATAATAATATAGTAATTAATAATTATTTATGTAAACGTATCAATTGAATAAATAGAATCCGATAATAAAATTTTATATTATTATAAACTCCAGAATAATAACTTTTAAAAACCATAGCATCAAAAAGAATTCTACTACACGAAATTGAAATTTTAAAAGTACATATAATGGTGGTTCTTCCGTTGTTATAATGTCATTTAAATAATTCTCATGATTTAATGTTTTTTTTAACTGAAAGAACACATGGAGAATTATATTTACTATACTACAATGGGAAGTAGAGCAAAAATCAAAGTTGATGTAGGACCGCACAAGTTTAGTTGTCGACCTAATCGTAAACTTTATCACACATGACTAAACAAGCCATTATAAATAATTTTTTTGCACTAAATTTTGGATATTTTTAGTCAATTTACATGTAGAAGCCTTTGACACTGTACTATTGAGAATTAATTTAATATTATGACTGTAGTCGCGTGATTCTTTTTAAAATTTTATTAATTTTAAATGCTTATAATAAGTCAAAGACAAATTTTTGAAGAGTTTTTTGCATCGACTATTAATATAATTTATGGTAAAGTTTTAAAATACGTTAAAAGCATAGGATAAATTTTTTTTTCAATAATCCAATTGAAACTTTCACCGTTTGACGTGTTAATAACACTTTCTTTGGAAAAAAATGAAATTATTTATTTATTTATTTGCAGGCTTTTAGACTCTTGTCCTTCACGCGTCATATCAAATTGACAAATATTGGCAAGGTAACATGAAAGTGACAAATACCATTTTCTCAAAGAAAGAGTTATTAACGTTTCTTTACGTTTAAACTGCAATAACTTTGCAAAATGTATAATAAACAATTGGATTTTCGTTTTCAGTTGTTTTTAATATTACTAGGATAATGGTCGTTGCTGCTTACTGAGTTTATTCCAAGCATTTAGTCGTATATATTTCGAAATTTTCTCTTGTTAAAATATTGCTCTGTATTAAAGTATGCCGTAATTTCTTGCACTATCATTTATTTATTATTAATTAAACATACATAGAATTTTTTAGCATTAAATTCTTTACAAATTTCATTACTAAAATCCGATTGTTTATTATAAATTTTGCAAAGTTATGGCAGTTTAATTGATTTTCTGAAACGTTTGTATTTACTATTATTTCATATTTTGAAAAATAACAAAATGAAATAATTAAATATTTCAAATGATGATATTTGGATAACCATCCCATGGATTTCTAAAAAAGAAACATTTATAAAGTGCTTGAATTGTCTACAACATTTATTTGAAACATTTTTTTTATATCCATACAAGAAATATTTATAAATTTAAAATAACTATTACAATAGTAATAAACTACAAATGTAAAAGGAAGTCAAGTGGTCTTGTGTTATTAAAAATTAAACAAACGAAGCCGATGATACAAACGTCATTTGTAAAATTGCTGTTCGGTATTGGTCTTTTGGTGTTTTGTATACATTAGTGCTCGAAGATTATATCAGAGAAGATATATATTCACATCGCCAACAACCAAGTGCACATATCTTTAGAAAAGTTTGCAGACGTTTAGAGGAAAATGGATGCTTTCATACAAAAATTGGTGGAAACTTTAATAGATTTCGAAGAACCCCTCACTTCAAGAGAATATACTCGAAATGGTTGAACGATCCTTCGGTAATCACTCGAGTAATGGGTAGAAGGTAGAATGTCAATCTTATGACAGTTTGGAATGTTTTACATGATCAAGGCCTTCACCCGTATTCCAGACAAAAAATGCAAGCTTTGGGACCTGGAGACTTTCAACCAAGACTATTATTCTGTCGCTGGCTTCTTCGCCGCTGTAATCTGCAGAGAAAACAAGAGACGCAGTATTTAACTCAAGAAACTTATACGTGCGGGCTGACGAACATCCGGGTGCAACGTTTATACGCGCACATCAGGAACGTTTTGAGGTGAATGTATAGGCCGGTATTATAGGAAATTATGTAATCGGACCGTATCTTTTACCATACGGTTTGAATGGGGAAAATGACCATATTTTTTTAGATATTGGCCACGATTCTGGCCTCAACATGATGGCGCGACAGCATGCAGTACACGGGAAATTACGGCATTGCTGAATAGACAATACCCAAATAGGTGGATTGAAAGGACCGTTCTGTTTTGTGGCCAGACCGGAGTCCAGACTTAAAGCCACTAGATTTTTTTTCTGGGGTTATATCAAGACCTTTGTATACGAGATGCCAGTAAATAGAGAGGAAGGCAGTTAATTTGAAAGTTTCCACATGTGATTTTGCTGATAACCTCAACCACCCTAAAGGCGGACCTGCCGGTTTATGTGAAAATTAGTTCATTCATACAAAACATTTATTTTCTTAATAAAATAAATGTTTTTCATCAGATATGACATCAAAGAAGAAAGGACAAAATGGAGGGGATGCTTGGGACCCTAGACAAATGTACGACTTATCTTAAGTGACCTCTGATGAAATGTTTGACTGTTTGGACAAACTTAGTTGTCGAACATGACACTGATATGGAAGATAGATTGGAAGGCGACTTTGACGACGATGACAGTATTGCTGACCCAGATTTTTGCCTTGAAGATGAATTAAACGAATGCAACGATACTATTTCTGAATCTTCTACACCTGACCTCCAAGTGTTGAATTTAGGTGTAGCAGAACCCGATACTTCACAGCCATCGATATCAAGGGACTCAAAATTAGACGAACAACAAGGATTACTTTTAATTGCAACAGTTCCACCTACGTCGCTTTAGCTCTATCATCTGCTACATTTCAACGACAGCAAAAACGACCTCGATCTCCTCTGCCAGAATTTGAAAAGGGGGTTGATGTTCCCGAGCCTAACGCAGGTGGGTTTACAGGAAACGCAAATGCACTTATAACACAGTCAAGAGAATGCAAAGAAATACTTTGGCGGAAGCAGCATTTGCAGCTGCATAAAAATGAAGTACAAAGCTCCCAAAAAGCTTTGAGGATTTGAACATTCCATATCAATGCCTCGTCCATTTTTTCACAAAAGCGTTTATTGAAAATATTGCAGAACAGGCAAATTTATACGCTCGACAGCAGGACATCGAGACATCGAGACAACCTTTGTTACCAACGCTGCCGAGATCCAGAAATACATTGGTATTTTGATATTTATGTCGATATACAGTTACCCAAACTCCACAGAATACTGGGGACGTTATTCATTTGAACCAGTTCGTACAGCAATGACATCCAAACGATTCTTTATGATTCACAAGTATCTTCCCTTCAACGACAAATCAAAAGAGAAAAAGCGGGGTGAGCCTGGATTTGATCCATTACGTAAAGTTCATCCATAGTGAAATATTTAAAAGAACGATTTCAAATAGTTCCAAAATTACCTCGTTTATGCGTAGATGAACAAATGTGTGCGACCAAAATGAAACGCACTTCATTGCGACAATACATACCAGCAAAGCCCCATAAATGTGGTTTCAAACTTTTTCTTCTCTGAGACAGTAGTGGCTACTCTTACAGCTTCGAAATCTTTACTGGTGCAGGAAGCAATGTAATTTTGCCTAATATGCCCGATCTTGGAGCAGCAGCTAATGCTGTCATCCGTGTATCTCAACAATACCTAATTTTGTCAACCATATCGTATATTTTGATAATTTTTATACGACACCGGCACTACCTGTTTATCTAAGGAGCCGAGGCATTTATTCATTGGGGATAATTCGCTCTGGTCGCATTCCTAATTGTAAATTGTCTAGTGATACAGATAAACAGCTTGCTAAAGCAGACAAGGGATTTTCTGTTGAGTATGTGAGAAATGCACATGGTATAGATTGGACAACTGTGTTGTGGAAGGACAACAAAAACGTGCGCTTGTCTTCTACATACGTCGGGATGCTACCATTCAAAAGTGCTCTGCAGGATAGGCAACCAGATTTGATCGGTCTGCGAAAAAGTATGTGGAAATTGACTGCCCCGCTATCATACGTGAATATAATTACCACATGCACTAAATTCAATTTGAGTCTGTGCCTTTCGTCCACTAAAAAGTATTTTCAACAGTTTGATACGAAATAAAACATATGTATTTGACTTTTTGTATCGATACGTACTAAATATACCTTGAGTTTTTTAATTTCACTTTTTTTACCCTGACTATTTTTCTTCCCCTCAGTGGGCAGGTCCGCCTTAATGCGGGATAATTTTTTTCGTCCCTGGATCCTTAAGAATTCGTAATAAAAAAGTTTAAAGTCTAAAATTTATTTTCTTGCTAAGAATTTACTATGCTATGATTTTTTTAGATGAAATAAAAATTGGCCTGTTAGAGGGTAACCTCTAGGTCGTTAATAGGTTACGGTGTGGTCGGTATTTGAAAAAACCTTTTAATGTGGTCGGATATAGGGATAAGTAGTTAATAATGTAAATTTATTTTTTTCTTAAAGTAAGTAATAAAGGGTGGCCCACTTAAGCGGGATTGCTCCATAACTCCCGTACTATTACAAATACGAAAACATGTCTTATATAGAAGTTTTCCACAGTCATAAACTACACATTTTAAAATTATTTTCAGAAATGGCGGACTTCCGGTTATACCGGAAACTCATGCCAACTTCGTTATTTTAAATAGAACAACCTATATATTATTACATTTTTGAATTCCTCGTTGAATTTAAAGGTCACTTTAATAACCATACTATGGGGCTTACATCGCATTGCTTCTGAGTTATTTGACATTTTGTAGAATAAATGACGTTTGCAGTGCCTCCGAAAACTTTCAATATCTCGAAGACGGATACCGGTAGAGAGATGTGGCTTTCGTTTTTTACTTCCGAAAAGGGTACCGCATCATTCTCATTCATTGCCAAAAATCTTGCTTTTAGAATTCAATAATTTCTATCGCTCCGAAAATAACTTTTCCAAAAATGGATAACTTGATTTTTTTTAATGGAACCACCCATATTTCCTTTCATCAGCGGATAGGAAATTAAATTTCCTCTCCATTGATGTAACATTATCGATATTTTGGAGTGATAGTTTTCGAGATATTCACATTTTTATCAAATTTCAGTTTTTATTGCGCATTGCCGCGGTGCTTTGGAAAACGTTTGTCAATTGTTTTAAATAACTGATAAGAAACGTTAGTTTCTCGAGCTTCTGTTGTGCTTTGCTGTCATGTGTATCAGTTTAAGTGTTTCTACAAGACATTTCCATTAAAATGTTGTTGTCCGACGCAGAGTAGATCGATATGACTTTCATTCTTGGAGAATGCCAAAGAAATACGTTATTGGCGTCAAGGATTTATGCGGTACGGTATCCTGAACGAAGACTTCCCCGAGAAACGGCCTTTAAAAAGTTGTTACAACGTTTTACAAACACCGGACGCGTGCAATATCAAACGAGGGAACGTGTCAACAGGATAACCTGTATTTCTTGTGCATTCCTTTTGTATGTCTTCTGTAATCGTTAAGTAATTGTCCTTATGTATTTATTGATCGTTCCTTATGTATTTATTGTGTATTTCTTGTAAATTTCTTCTCTATTTCTTGTGTATGCCTTAAGTAATTATTTTGTATTACTTGTGCAATACTTATGTATTTATTGTTCATTCCTTATGTATTTCTTGTGTATTTCTTTTGAGTTTTGTGTTCTTAATTCTTGAGTATTTATTGTTTATTTCTTGTGCATTAAAAAATCAAGTTATCCGTGTTTGAAAAAAGTTATTTCCGGAGCGATAGAAATGATTGAATTCTAAAAGCAAGACTTCTTATCAGTTGTTTAAAACAATTGACAAACGTTTTCCAAAGCACCGCGGCAATGCGCAATAAAAACTGAAATTAGATAAAAATGTGAATATAACTATCACTCCAAAATATCGATAATATTACATCAATGGAAAGTAAATTTAATTTCCTATCCGCTTATGTAAGAAAATATGGGTGGTTCCATTTAAAAAAATCAAGTTATCCATGTTTGAAAAAAATTATTTTCGGAGCGATAGAAATTATTGAATTCTAAAAGCAAGATTTTTGGCAATGAATGAGAATGATGCGGTACCCTAGCCACATCTCTACGGAGGCACTGCAAACGTCATTTTTTCTACAAAATGTCAAATAACTCAGAAGCAATGCGACGTAGACCCATAGTATAGTTATTAAAGTGACCTTTAAATTCAACGAGAAATTCAAAAATGTAATAATATATAGGTTGTTCTATTTAAAATAACGAAGTTGGCATGAGTTTCCGGTATAACCGAAAGTCCGTCATTTCTGAAAATAATTTTAAAATGTGTAGTTTATGACTGTGGACAACTTTTATATAAGACATTTTTTCGTATTTGTAATAGTAAGGAGTGATGGAGCAATCCCGCTTAAGTGAGCCACCCTGTATATTACCAGTAAAACAAAATAAATGTTTGTGTTTCTTATTTATCACAGACGCTAAAAAATTTTTATTGAAAATATCTTTATTTTTTAATTCATTTGAATGGTTAATAGTAAACTCGGTACCGTTAAGTGGTCGGAAATATGGCAATCTACGTTATTTGAAAATAATTTTCAGATACATAATTTTGCATGCTGCTTTATTGATGGTGCCGAGTTAATATTTTCATCAGTAACTAAAAATATAGACTACTACTTAAAGTTTAAAAGAGCCATCTGTTATTATAATGTACAATGCATCCTATCACAGTACAGTCGTGCACAAGCCTCCCACTAGTGCAACCACAACGAAAGAAATTCAGGGATGCTTAATTACCAATAAAATTTCTTTTGAGGCAGATGTGTTAAAACCACAGTTTTTACAAAAAGTTCAAGAGTAAGTATATTCATATTATTTCCAATAAAAGTATAGATAGCATCTGGATTATTGTTGTTGTTAGCACAACAATATGGACACTGTGTGTTACGTTTGCCACCATATCACTGCATTTTTAATGCAATCGAAAATGTCCGGGGCATTTCTATTAGATATTATAATTCACAAGTTGCTACAAAAGGTGAAACTAGCAACAATTACTCCTGAAGAGTGGTCGAATTGTATACGACACACAAATACAGAAATTGGCAGATAGTGTATGAAAGAGAAACAACTCGATACTGCAGCTAGTGCGCCAATAGTAACTAATTTGAACGATGAAGATAGTGACAGGTGTGGAGATTATGAATTTGAAGATTCAGACTATTCACATTAATTTATTTCTATTCTTCAAATAATTGTTATTAATGTTAGTATAATTTCTCATAAATATAATAAACAATATATTTTATTTATTTAGTTCTGTGACTAAATAGGAATAAGTTTTATTACTGTATAATAGGAAGTATCATGAAGAAATAATATTCTCGTGAGATAACATCAATAACACATTCAAAAAGAAATTAAATTTTATTATTGTGATAAAATAAACATAACCCCTGAAGCAGAGATTTGACAGTTGTCAAACTGTTATCTTTCACAAGCTGGCAACATCGGCATCCTCTGACAGTATGAATATTAGAGTTGAAATACTTTCAGAACAAGACAGTGCGCACAAACCAATATTGGTCATAATTCGACAATTTGCCGTCGCGTGCGCAATTCATAGGCGTAGAAATTTTAAGTAGTTTATTTACATTTTGGTGCACGCTTGAGTTACAGGTTATATTTCTGACTTTTACATTTTCTTTTAATAAACAGTTCTTTTCAGAGCCCTTTTTGACCCTTCGTGTATATTTTGGTAAGTTTGCAATATCTATGCTTTAAGCGTAATTTACAAGTATGTTTTTTGTCTTTTTATAGTCACCAAACAATGGCAAACAAATCGAAACAGATCGACGTTCGTGGAAAGATTCTGCATAGTCAAGCTCGAGAAATTGTTGCAAACGACATAGAATTCATGACAAAAGAAGCCAAGGAGGGAGTGACAATCCCTTTGCCAAACTTTAAGGAGAGAATTTTAGCTGCTACGAAGATAGGTGAATTCACTTATCGTAACGTTATATCAGACATGAAGGAAATTTCCCAAGGCAAAGCAACAAAGTTTTCTTCACCTAAAAAAAATAAAAACAGACCAAACCCTAAAAGTAATTTGTATCAGGGGGAATTGGAGCAGATAAAATCCATTATACATAATTTTTATATTATTGAAAAGAGAGTGCCTACGTTAAAAGCTAATGAAATAATTTTTACATGGTAAATATAATTACATTTAAATTAACAGGTATCCACAATAAAATTCTGCAAAGGGGTATTAATTTTAAAGGTGGACTTTCGACTTTGGGAAAGATTATTAAAAAATTGGGTTTTCGGTAAGTCATATAACTATTTGTGACATTCACTCATATTAACTTATTGCATAAATTTGTAGATGGTGCAACACTGTTGATAAAAGGAAGGTTCTGATGGAATCATATGACATACGCTTAAAGCGTATCCAATATTTACGTCAACTGCAGCAATGCATTCAAGATAAGAGACCAATTATTTTTACAGATGAGTGCTATATCAACAGTTGTCATACAAACCCAAAAAATTGGACAGATAATATACTCTGGGTTTTAAAAAACCTATTGGTAAAGGTCCACGTGTTATCATGGTACATGCTGGTGGATCTGAAGGTTTTGTTAATAATGCACTACTTATGTTCAAATCAGGTACGAGATCATTATCATAATTGTAGTCTAAAACTAAATCTTATTAATTATAGGAAGTACATCAGCAGATTACCACAACGATATGAACCATACAAACTTTATGCAGTGGGTACAGAAGCAGCTGTTGCCGAATATACCAAAGCGAGCTGCACTTGTCATCGATAATGCATCATATCACAATATGGTAATAAATAAAGATCCAACATCCATGACCAAAAAGGACGATATGATTATGTGGCTTCGTCAACATTCAATTATGCATGATCCTCTTTCAACAAAACCTGTGTTGTATGCAATGATCAAGGAGCATAAGTCAAAGTGCAAACAGTATATATTTTAGATACTGAATTAGCAAAACATGACCATATAGTGCTTTAGACTTCATCCGTATCATCCAGAACTATACCCAATTGAGAAAATCTGGGCTGCAGTGAAGCAGTACGTTGCATCTAGAAATACTACCTTTAAATTAAAGGATGTAATAAAATTAGCTGAAGATTGGCAAACATATGTACACATGTTGATAAAGTAGTTGAAGAATACAAGTTCAAAGACTACATGTTTGACAAATCATAGGGTGATTTTAGATTCGTTGTGAATACAGGCGATTCAGATGAATCTACTGAAGAATCTTCCGATGATGAAGATGAGGGGGATCTTGGAATTTCTCTATTGCCTGACTCTGACTTACAACAAGCAGGACCGAGCACAGAATAAAATAATTTATTAGGGAATATTTACAATTTACACACATTATAGGTACTTTGCAACTTGTTCAGTTCCCACAATGAAACACACCTGATGTCGTGATCTATTTAATGTTTTGTGAATTTTATAAAACTAAGGTGAATGTGTAGTTTCAACAAATGAAGTGTGTTGATTCAATTGTTTAAACCCTAAAACAAAATCTATCTTTTCTTAATTGTTTTTGTATGTATTTATGATAACCTATTTACCAGAATTTTACATTAGGTATACTAAAAATAAACAATTGTAATTTCCTATGATTAGATTTTTGTCATAAGTTGTTTTGTGGCATAATTTTAGTGAAAGATTTAATTATAATTCTCAATTCATTTTTGTGAGTTAGCATTTTATATTTCTGTAAATATTTACGTGTTCATTTTATATTCTGTTTGTGAATAAATAAATTAAAAAAAAATTTTTAAATAATTTACTCCTAAACCAAAGTAATAAGTAATCGCATTCAAACTAATAAGAATCTGGTGTGGTTACTTCTTGTTCCTTTACTGCTTGTGTTATTAATTTGAAAGCTTTTGTTATACACATCTACGTTTTAATTAGTGTGAATTCGTTTACATAGTTTTCTAAAATACAATATACTTTTTTGGGGGCGTTTCAAATAGTATATTTAGTTTATTAAGTTTCAACACATTCGACATACTATTAAACTGTCCCTCAAAGAGCCGGATATTAAGGTTTTCTTTCATGCTTTGCGGGTACATGTATCATTTTACAGTAGTTTAGGATAAATGATAAGATTGTACTTTTGTATAGATCATTTTGTTATTCTGTAAATAAAGTTATTCGGCAGACATTGTTGATGACAAGTATTCAAACAACTCCAAAACAAAACTGCGCCTATTTATAACCGTGTAAACTAAGCTATAATTACTAAATTTCACAAAACATAGTCTTATATAAATTATCGCTTGGTTTAACTTCAATTTGTAACATTTCTGTTTAACCCCATAACCCATTTATGAAATTTTCGTGCAACGCCACTGGCAAACCAGCTGATTTTCGCGCAGCTTTTCATGACTCATTGTGTTGTTCTGAAAGTATTTCTACTTTAGTGACGCAACTGCTCTGACTCGTGAAAATTACCATAGCAAGCGCTTCAGCTTGCTATTGTGTATTTACAAATGAAAAAGTACTATATACAACATTTAGCTTATTCTCTCAGGAGATTATTATTTCAAAGTATTCGAATAAAAAAGATATACTCACTTGCTTAGACTAATTCCATTATTGATATAATCTTGATGATGTAGAACAGTTTCATTCCACGGTAAGTCCAAAAACTTAAGTACCCTTTCCATCCAACTTCTAGGATGTAAAACTAATTGTTCATATGGAACTCTTAAACATCTACTAGGTCCTATCTTTTTACATTGATCATTCATAGCTTCAACCGCACTATTCCACTTTCTTAAACATTGTCTATAACTACCTAAATCAAAACCTGTGATAGTCACTTTTCTTGATATAATTGAATGCACTGTAGCACGTCCATCTCGAACCATAAACACAAATTTAGCATTAGGAAATAGCTCAACAACATATGTACCCATTTTAATAGTAAGAGGGTCTTTATTACATAATCTAGGAGCCGGTTCACCGTGTCTTGCAATTATTTCAAGTGTGAACGCAGCAATTGCAGAATCTAAAACTTGTTTTGTAATACCAGCTTGCTCTAAACGTAAAGATTCTTTTTCTGATTTCAACCAGTGATAACGTAATTGAAGTAAGCGAGGAATAACTCTTGTTTCTTGTCCGCATCTGAAAAGAAAAGAATAAATTTAGTCCTAATAGTTAACTAGTCTCATTGAGAGGTAGTAAAAGGAAACATTTTTTACGTTACTTTTTATAGTTTACCGATGGCAGCGGCAATTTACTACAAATTAGAATCGATTTGGGAATACTCGAAAAGGATTTTATGTCTTACTTAGTTTAATGAACGTACTTCAGCGAAACCTATAAAACAAAAACATGCAATTGTTACGTGTAAACGAGTATAGGAAAAAATTGAGTTCACAAATTGTTTAATTGAGTATTGAACTGCCAGAAGGGATTGTAGCTACTGTAATGATTGGGTGTCGTGTGAATTTGTGGTTTAGCAGCAACTACCCTAATTGCAATTGTACGTTTTAAAACCTTTCTCGTTAAGGAATATTCTATAAGTGATCAGATTTCAGCAGCGACGTATTCTCAATGACAGAAATTGTAAAAAAGGTTTAACATTAAAATGTATAGATTATATTTCATTAAATGTTGTATAATACACTATACTGTAGAAAAATTGGGCGTACATTACGTACATTACTATAGCTATCTTTCATAAACTATAATAATAACTTTAAGCTAAGATCTACTAAAGATTGATACATAAGGAAGTTTCTCACGAACTTTAGGCAGAATTTTGGGTTCTGAAACAACAATATTTCTAACTATAATAGAAAGTAGTTAAGTAGAAATGTTAACATTGCCTTGAATTAATTGCTTAATTTTATAGGTAATAATGTAGTTTGTATAAAATAGTTAAAAACAAATGGTGTGTGACAAATCTTTCCATGCGAAATCGATTAAATAGGGACAAAACAGTGTAACTTAGGTTTTTAATTCGAAAAAATTTCGAGTGATTCGCAAATGTCCATCAGTATCAAATTTTAGCATTTACGTTTCTTATGTCTGCTCAGTGTTTAAGCACGTTTCGTTTTTCCGAAACCTGTAATGGGACATATGTAGATAAAGTTAAGATGGTTGAAATTATTTTTATAAATGATAATAAAAATATTACTGCTACATTTACGTCACTGTAACACTGAACGACAGACTAGAAAATCAGAGATAAGAATAAAAATAATCCGAGGTCCGCCTTTTTAAAACTGTAGAAATATGTGTTGTGAGGTGTGTGTGAATTAAGGAATGTAATTGACGTGAACAATTTTTTGGTTATCTTGAATTAAACATTAGGCGATTTTTTGCGACTTACCGCTGTAATTACCAACGGTATATGACGGTTAACCCCCACTCTAAGTCATTATAACCGTTTCAACTGTTTTATCTATTTCACGAAAATCCATCGGTTAATAACATAACCTTAAGCTTTTTATACAATACACATTTAAAAATGGAAGTACAATTAGTATCTTTGTTAGCCGATAATTTATTCAACAACAGCATGGAAAATATTGTACACGATTTCCCATTTTCGGATGTTTTACGGGGTATATCGCTTATTTTTCAGGTTAGAATCTTGCGGTTTTCGCAACACCGTGCTATTTTTAATGAAACCAAAGATGCACTAATCAAATTTGCCATAGCCATCTTAGTTTGTGTGCTACAGGGTGATTTTGGAAAAATTGCATTTTCAGTCATCCCTGTTACTGTTAGACATATTAAAAAGTAAAACTGATATTTGTAGATTTTTTACGTAGAATCCAGTGGCGTACTCAGATTTTCTTTAGACGTCACAGTTTTGAGATATTGACATAACCTACTTTTTTTATGGGACACCCTATATATTTTTTAAAATCTTTTTCTCTTGTCAAGAGCTTTTCAAAAATATAGCATAGTCTATATTTATTTTATAAATAACGTGACAAAATGATTTTTATTTTATTGATAACAGTGGATAGCCGTGGTAACCATGGTAACGCAAAAACAAAATAATTAACGTTCTGCCATTACTTAAGTATTTGATTTTTGAAGTTTCTGCTTCTCTCAAATTATTCCTGGTTACATTTTCCCAAATTTAGTGCTGATATTTATTGTTATTCGTTGTTTTTGTTTATTGTTATCGTTCTTGTTCTTGTTGTTGTTGTTTAATTATTTTTAATATGGCTCGAAACAAAATTTGAAAACTTTCAGAAATATGATATGAATACCTGCTTCATATTATCTAATGAAAACGCAGACCAGGCCTTAGAACTCTATCTGAACAGGTCAGTTAATCTTTACCTTAGAATTTTATTTATTTTATATACCTATTTTGTCATATAGATATCCCGAAAGAAAACAACCGACAGAAGAATATTTCAAAATTAAAATTTAATCTTTGCCAACATGGACGTTTTGACAAACCTCGACCCTGAGTTTACAACAAAGAGAACGAAGAATCAGAGATCAACGTTTTAGCAGTTGTTCAAGCCACTCCTGAAACCTCGTGCAGGAAAATAGATGAAGAGACCGGTGTGTCTAAAATAAAAGTGCAAAGGATTTAAAAAACATAACTTCAAACCCTACAAGTATAAACTTGTTCATCATCTGCACCCTGGTGATGCTAAACGTAGATTGAGTTCTACAATTGGTTTGTAAATATGAAAACTCAGGAAAATAATTTTGAAAAAAAATAATTTTTTGGTCAGACGAGGCACATTTCACAAGTTCGGGAATTCTTAATAGACACAACTCGCAGTTTTGGAGTCAAGAAAACACCCACGTGATTTTTCCTAGAGAGCGTCAAGGCAGGTTCGGATTTAATGTCTCCTGCTTTATTTTTAACCGAAAAGTAGTTTACAAGATTTATGAAGAAAACCTAAACTCTAATGGGTGCTTACAAATTCTATAAGAAAAAACTATCAACATTTTAGAAGATGTTCCACTGGCTCAACTGAACGATACATTCTTACAGCAGTATGGGGCTCCAGTCCATAATGCTAGAATAATACAAAACTGTCTAAATGAACGTTTTCCCAGGAGATGGATTGGAACAAATGGACCTGTTCGATGGCCACCACGATCACCGAATTTCTCGGTTTTGGATTTTTTGTGGGTGTATTTAAAGAATAAAATTTATTCAAGGCAATATGCCAACATGCAACAATTAAAAATTGCAACGGAAAATGCTTTTGTAGAATTACGAAGACAATCATTTATATTAGAAAATGCTATTAAAAGAATTTATAAACTTTGTGAATCTTGTAGGAGACATAATGGTCTGCAATTTGAACAATATTTGTGATTAATTAATTATTTTGTTTTTTATCAATGTAAATTATAGAAAAAAATCATTTTGTCACGTTATTTATAAAAATAAATATAGACTATACTATATTTTGAAAATCTGTTGGCAAGGGAAAAAACTGTGACCACTAAAGAAAATCTGAGTACGCCACTGGATTCTACGTAAAAATCTACCAATATCAGTTTTACTTTTTAATATGTCTGACAATAACAGAGTTACAGGATGACTGAAAATGAAATTTTTCCAAAATCACCCTGTAGCACAAAACTAAGATGGCTATGGCAAATTTGATTAGCGCATCTTTGGTTTCATTAAAAAGTAGCACGGTGTCGCGAAAACCGCAAGGTTCTAACCCAAAAATAAGCGAGATACCTCGTAAAACATACGAAAATGGGACAACCTGTATAAGTGTTAACCATGTACAGGACATCAGAAGAAACGTTATTTTGTATCAAATTGAGGGAAACGCATTACAGACCACAGATTCCTGATGACCACTGGATACAAGTGCTGCATGACATAACATTTTTCAGTTGTTTCGCTTAAAAACAGACCTTTTGAAATTATAGATGTTGCTGCTGAAAATGATGAACACAAATTAATTAAAAAAACGTATATTGGAGGTCATTTTCCAGTTCCTCCAGAGAAATCGTTACTTGTGTTTCTTTGGTTTTTCTCCCATCCAGATTCTTTGCATTCAACTGCTGATAGATTTGACAATGTACCGTCCACTGTAATGAAAATTGTAAATGCATGTTTATATGTGATAGTGCGTTTGAATAACGAATATATATTTTGGCCTAAGACATCAGAAGAATATCAACATATTGAAGATTGTACAATTTACATGTACATGTACAATTTAAATTTCCATTATTTCAGGAGTGGTCGGTGCTGTTGATGGGTCTCACATACCTATTAAAGTTCCCACATCCCCACATGACAGCTATGTTGACAGATATATGCAACATTCCTTTCAGTTCTTTCAAAATGTCGAAACTAGAGGATCTGGTGTGTATTTTCCTATGCCCGATAAACATATAATTGGCGACAGTGCGTTACCTATAAAACCTTGGCTTATGACGCCATATAAGCAAAATGGAAACTTGAATAGAGCACAGAGTCACCACAATAATTGTTCAAGTTCGGCCAGAGTAGTTATTGAACATTACATTTGGGATTTTAAAAGGCATCTGAAAATTACAGTTTATAAATACCTACTGTGTTGCCAAACATATCGAAATTGTGACAGCTGCTTGTGTAATCCTAACTTTTGTTATTTTAATCATGATGCATGGGAAGGAAAAGCAGTGCTTGAAAAAAACAATAATGACGAGCAAGAATTTCCTCATAGAAATGACACAGAACTGGGAAAGGTAAAGAGAAACGGAATAGCAGAAGAATTGTATAATAATCACATACATTTTAATATTTAATGTATAAGTCCTTGCAAATAAATATTAGTAACAACTAAACATAAAAACTATTTTGATTAAAACACAAACAAATGTTAATATTATTCCTATTTATGATTTCCATTATGTGTAAGCTAGAGTTGCAATTATTGTGTATTCTTGATTCTTTTGAAGAGAAGAACATAACATCAGGTAGTTAGTTATTCCTACAATACTTCGGTATATTAATACAATTTTTTTAAATAACAATCATGTTCTCACCTTTAGTGGTTTTTCTTTAATGTTGTTCATTAATTGTGACATCAAGTCCAACATTTTATCCCGCTTTTGTTAAGTAATTAGTTAAATTAATTTATCCTTGGAAGCCTTATCTTCATTATGATGCTTCTGTAATATTTCGATTACTTGTGCATTTGCACTTTGAGGTCGAATTGATCTGTGTACATTATTCATAATGCGTTCAGCTGACTTTGTAGTTGATGAGTAAGTGCTTGAAGTAGGAGTTGCCGAGTGAGTACTTGAAGTATCGTCCTGTAAACACTCTTTCAACTAGTACGCTGTCCTGTAAATGTTGAGGGGCAACTTTTTCCTTCATAGAAAGCAGGCTGTGTATTTCTGTAAAATGGGGTGGAGGTTCTTTGTGTTCAGATCCAGGTGTTTGTTTTACATGCTTTACATGACCTAGATATTGCTTTTGCAAATTGGAAAATTTTTGTCGACATTTTTCAGCACCATTATCTCCTAATTTATAGCCAGCTTCTTCCATTTCCTTTGCAACTTTTTTCCAAATTTGACTTTTTTAAGATTTTTTGTCATCAAACTGTTTTTGGTATTTCTCCCGCAATGACAAAAAAAAAAGTAGCTACACGGTCCAATCGATCTGGTTTTTTCTTCTACCATATCATTCCACCTTCATCCGCTGATTGTGGTTGTATTGAACAACTGGAAGATTGTCCATCGTCACTTCTTTCTTCGTCTTTGTCTTGATCGAATCTGCAGATGTTGGATCTAAAAATACAAACTTGTTTTATGAGCATTAAAGAGTTTATACTTTTACTGTTTAAAAGCGTATTTGCGGTAGATAAATTGACACTCACTTCCACATCTTCTCCACGGTAATTTAAGATCAATTGGATGTACTCGTCCTCTACCTCGGTGGAGCACATTTTCACAAATTGATTTCAAAACAAAACTAGCGCTTAGAGGTTATAAATAATAAATAATAACCTACGTCCACACCAGTGTAATTCACGGTAAATACCAGTGACGTAAAATCATGACGTCATATCACTTCCCCTCTAATACCGCTGTACGCAAAAATGTCATGGTAATTAGACCGGCACTTACCACCAGTAACCGGTAACTCGCAAAAAATCGCTTATTATTCGTATTTAAATATGAATCTCATAACGGAAATTCATATATTGAAGATATGACTATACGCCACTGGAAAGGGGTTAAAAATGAATTGTGAATACATTGAAATATTTTGTTAAGTATAACATAAATCGTATATTCAATAACTTTACAAGTTACCATTCAAACCTGTCAAATGGATATTAAACAAAGTATAAATTAATATTTATATTTATAATAAATTAACATTCAATCGAAAATTTATAGAAGATAACTCTGCTCAAACCCTGATTATCTTAGTTCGGAGGTTACATATAGAAGCGGACTTATCGATAAAATGTGTCCTAACTTAACTTAACCTTCACGCCATTCCCTTGCGGGGTAAGCAAAACATTCCCTGCCTCCTATTTATTTTTCATTCACAATCTTTCTCCATGCATTCCTATCTCCGCATACCTCCCTAGCTTCCGCAAGATTCATACATTGTCTCTGACATGCCATTTTATTTTTAAAACTCCTTAATATTTCTTTCCTTTATCATACATTCTAAATTCAACAAAAATAGAATAAAATAGAAATAAAACAAATTAAACCGCGTTTGAAAAATCATGTCTTGGTCAATCAAAATTGCATATTAACTTTACATATAACTGTTACTTACAATGTTATTTTTGCAAAAATAGGTTCAATGGAAACTACTTTTAGAGTGAATACTATAGTATTTGATACAAAATCTATTAAAATTGATGTAATCGATTTGGATCGAATAAAAACCTAGATCATTTATATTAGGATATTTAAATCAGAGAAAATTATTAGAATAGAATTTCACAGTAGTCAACAAATTATTTAAAATTTCATGTGGTTTTACTGTAAAATAATACCAACAGCGCAGAAAAGTAACGAAGACCTTCAGGAATGTTGCATTTTGGTTTTTCATTAGTGATTCGACATATTGCTACACCTGTAAGGGTGGAAATCTATAAATAGGACTAAGGAACGAGAGAGAATCTGCAATTTACATCAATGCGGAAAAGTCGAAACTAAATTTTCGCATTTTATTTTTGTAATTTGAAATTGTGAAAAGTTTCAAATATTAAAATTGAAAGTTTTTTAGCGATAACTTAAACGTAAGGTTGCTGAAATCTATTTGTCATTATATACTTTGAAGTGTCAAATTATGAGATTTGACCATAAATATAAATGTTGTGTTGTGCATTTAAAAAGGACGAATGTATATCCAACAAAGGAGTACTCTACACTCGCTTTTCTTTCAAGAAACTAACAATAAAATAATTTACATTTATATTTATAAATATAAAGGTAAATGGTGAATTGTTATGGGCCATAATTTCATGGTTATAATTGAAAAGCCAAAGTATTTGTTAAACAGTATTTAAGCTTGGAACATGACAAATAAGAAGATGAATGCTAAACGTTTCAAATAATTGCATCTTAAATTGGGATTCCAAAATAAATACTGTAGTTCAAATATAACTTAAAATCTATCTTATACATGTAAGCGAAACATGTTGATTAGTGATTCGAGTAAAAACAGTTAATATCTTAAGTACCGATAAATAAATAAATTGGATTGGCAAGTAACCAATTGTAATACAAGGTGATTCAAACATTGTTATACTACACTTACCTGGGGATATGTAATAGTGTTGGTCATATTGTAACCGAAAGGAATACCGAAAGAAGAATTTATTAACTCCATTGGCCATTAAACTTTATTTTGCACTAGTAATGTTCGGAATATTAACAAAATCCATAAAACTAATACTCCTTGAAGGCTTATTGTTAGTGCAATTGGTTCTCCTACTATAGTCTTGCAAAATATCTTACATTTTATTACAACGTCATATAGGAAAAACACCCTATTACATTAAAAATTCTGCCGACTTTGTTGAAAAATGTATAGTTTCAAAATTGAAGAGGGTGCTATAATGGTCAATTTTGATGTAGTTTCACTTTTACAAAAGTGCCTTTAAAAGAAACTATTGAATACATTGATCATCTTTTTCAAAGGATATAACCATTCTTTTCCAGCACTGTCTTACTACAACGTATTTTCAGTGGAATAAAAATGTTATGAACAGATTGATGATGTAGCAATGGTCCCTTAGTCCTTTATAGCTAATTTTGACATGGAAAAATTTGAAACATTAGGATTACAAAATACACCTAAAAACCTTCAGTTTGATACAGATATGTAGATGACACATTTGTTATTTGGAGACATGGAGAAGGAGGCACTACATGACTTTTTGAATTTTATAGATGGTATACATCCTAGTATTCAGTTTACCATGGAAAAGAAACTAATAGAAGTTTACCATTTCTTGACATATTAATATCTAAAATAATCATTCACTATCTTTTAAGGTTTACATAAAGCCGACACACACTGATAGATACCTTCATAAATTATCCAACCACCATCCACATCAAAAATTGGTGTAATTAAATCTTTAGTAGATCGAGAAAAACGAATTGGTGACCCTGAATTTTGAAGGATGAATATAAATATTTAACAAAATCCTTACAAGATAATGGATATTCACTTACAGAGATCCATGTTATTACACCTTCTAGATATAACCTTAAAGAAAAACCATTTCTTAATGTTGGTACTGCTTTTCTTCCTTTTATAGCTAATGTTACAGATAGATTTGAAAAATCCTAATTAAATATGGCATTAGGACTATTTCTAAACCTACAAAAAAAATAAACAACATTTAATATCACTTAAAGATGCTTCAAACCCATTATCATCTTCCGGAGTGTATAAGTTATCTTGTTCATGTGGAAAAGTATACATTGGGATCACAAAACGTAGCTTTGATACAAGACGTAAAGAATATATGAGATTTTGTAGATTAGGTCAACCAGAGAAATGTGCGGTGGCTGGCCATGCCTTGAATAATCTAAATCATGACATACAATTTGACAATATGGAAATATTGTCAAGACAAACTCATTAATATGTTCGTTTACAACGTGAAGCTATTGAGATATATAAACACCCTAATAAGAAGAAAATCTCCGTTTAAATCGGTTTTGGCAACTTATAATTAAAAAAGGCATAACGATCATACGTCTTGATTTTGATTTTAATTTTGACTTTTGGTATTCTAAGTTTTTGCTGTGTTTTTCCTGACCTTGAAGCAAATGCTTTACCAATTATATGTTAAATTACCACAACACTATAATTTAACATAAGTAGTTGAAATTAAGACTAAAGTTAAAAATTACAAAAACGTTTTGCATTATGCTTTTCATTGTTAATAACACTTGCAATTATTGACAAAGATTTATCTGGATTATTTTATTTGATGTCATGTTTATATTTGTGAATGCTTCTATCATTTTCAAGTTTTTCACAACTTTACACTTACATCATAACTTGATTAAATTTTGTTAAATGCGTTTCTGGCTGACATTTTTCATTGTTAGCCTTCGCCGTTAGAATATGTTCTGATTTGTCATCTTTAAGACAGTTTAACAATATCTAATTTTTAATGACCTAGTTATTCTTTACTAAAATTTAAATCTATAGTTGGCTTTATACGTTTCTCAAACTGCAGTATTAACAGCAGGCTAACGTTGTTATCGAAACGTTTAGATTGTATAATTTAAAATACACCATTAAAAAACCAAAAAAAGATAAGTATTTTATTATGTGTGATAATGGTGAAAGTTTACATTTTCATATTACTTTTTATGTTTCAGTTAATACACTTCTCATCAAAATTATCGAATAATTTAAATTCTAATTAAACTTTAATGGTGGATATTTTTGGAACCCCTTAATCGATTTTGATGGCCTTATTTTTTAAATTGTAGGTTATAATACTGGCAATTCAACCAATTAATTTTAATTTTTAATTAATTTTATTCGTATACAAGGTGATTCCCTTTAAAAGAAATTTTAGAGTAAATTTTGTAACACCCTGCGGAGTGCCTGCGGAGTGAACTGGTCTTTTTACCAACTTTCTACAAAAACTGCTCAATATAGCCGTTTATTAATAGCACTTTCTTTTTTGAATCACCTTCTTATCTTTAGTATTAAAGGAGATACAGAGGATTTTTTGTGAACTTATGCACTAGTGAAAAAAAAACGTATACCTTAATGTTTGAGACTTTAATCTCTAAAACAAATTTACAACAAATAAAAAAGAATCAACAAATTCTATACAATACAATACAATATAACGAGTCATTAGTAGCGGGTATTATCTCTTGTTGCAGGACAACGTCGTGGCATGCTTACAATCAGCTGTCGTATCTCTTCTCGAGGGAACTGTTGCCAAATCTCACTCAGCCTCACTCCGAGCTCGTTTAAATCTGCTGGTGGTCGTTCCAGGGCCCTTACTTTTCTACCCATTCTATCCCATAAATGTTCAATTGGGTTCAGGTTAGGGCTCCATGGTGGCCAATTCATAACTTCAATACTGACTTCGTCGAGGAAAGTGTACCTCTCCAACAATATGCGGTCGTGCATTATCGTGCATAAAAATCAATTCTTCTCCCGTGAATAACGCATAGGGCACAACCTGTGGTTCCAGAATGTCTCTTACATATCTCTGACCTGTCAATCGTCCTTAATTTATTATCACCAGCTCAGTTCGGTTTTCTATAGAAATGCCATCCCATACCATAACTGACCCACCACCATAGCTCACAGTAGGTACAAAGTTGCATTTAGCGTATCTCTCTCCTGACCTCCTGTATACCATATTACGTCTGTCATTACTAAAAAGACAAAATCTAGGCTCGTGTGAAAACAATACGTTGACCCAGTCCTTCTCTTGCCAATTCTGGTGTTCAAGACCAAATTCTAAGCGTTGTCGTCTATGTTCTCTGGTAAGTGTTGGACCACGTTGGGGCTTATTTGATTTCCAGCAAGTCTTCGTGTTACTGTATTTTGACTTATTCGAAAATTGTAGCGTTCTATAAATTGGTAATGTACTGTTGTTCACCATAAAAGTTTAATTAGAATTTAACTTATTCGCTAATTTTGACGAGAAGTGTACATT
The DNA here is from genome assembly GCA_036346205.1 of Vesta saturnalis. NCBI lineage: Eukaryota > Metazoa > Arthropoda > Insecta > Coleoptera > Lampyridae > Vesta > Vesta saturnalis. Next base: position 1,389,030 of record JARFJB010001728.1, on the reverse strand, counting down.
CTAAGTTGCAATTATGATTGTTTGTTTTCGTGGACAGACATATATAATTATTTTGTTATTATGGCCGACGATGACCTGTAACCATTTTTGGTGTTTATCCGCTTGTCTTGCTTCTGATTTGAATTAAAAGTTTGATATTTTGAAAGTATAGTTAAATTTTTACTTCTAGTAATAAGATTATGAAACATTTAAAAATTGATATAGCACAATAGAACGAACGATCAATTTTAGGAAATTTTTCTAAAGTTAAAGATATCCCTACAGACAACAGGATTAATTTATTTGCTATTACAGAAACATGGTTAAACTCTGTGTTAAAAACAATATTATAGACATAGATAACTAGAATATTATACGGTCGGACCGAGAAAACTAAAGAAATTTAAAGCCACCTAAACATATTTCAAACCCATTTTCCGGAGTGTATAAGTATATTGTTCTTATGTAAAAGTATACTTTAAAACGAGAAAACGTAGCTTTGATAGAAGACGTAAAGATTTTGTAGATTCGGTCAACTGGAGAAATCTGCGGTAGCTGACCATGTTTTAAATAATTTAAGTCATGACATTCAATTTGATAATATGGAAATATTGTCAAGACCTCATTATGTTTGTTTGTGAAGCTATTGAGATATATACACACCCTAATAACTTCAATGCACAAGAATAAAATCTCAGTTTAAATAGGTTTTGGCATCTTATAATTAAAAAGCACAATGGTACGTCTTAATTTTTTATTTTAGCTTTTGGTACCTAGGTTTTTGTTGTTTTTCCTGACCTTGAAGTAAATCATTTACAAATTGTACGTTAAGTTACCATAGCACTATAATAATTTAACATATATAGCTGAAATTAAAATTAAAAATCATAGTAACGTGCCACATTCTGTTTTCACTCTAAAATGACAATTACAATTATTTACAAAAACTATTTCTTTGTATTAGAGGGTGTTCTGATTTGTCATCTTCAAGACAGTTTAATAATATTTAATTTATTAAGGATCTAGTTATTCTACTAAAATTAGATTCCATAGTTGGCTTAATACGTTTATCAAATTGGTATATTAATAGCAGGGATATGTCTGCGTTTTATCTTTTCATACTCATAAATTTGTTTCAATATCTTAAGCAATTCTTGTAGATATTACAACTGTAATTGTTATTGAAACGTATAGATTTGTATAAATATAAACATATACAAGTATTTGAATCATATTGATATTAATTGCTTAGTAAAGTTATCACAGTTAATTTAATAAAGTATCGAGTCGAGATTTAAGACATTTTGATAAAACCTCAGTGAAAAACTGTAACAAAAGGATTATCCTTTGTTTACGATTGTGTGAATCGTTTTACGGTTTTAGTGAAATTTCAAGGCGCCCAAAAATTAATAAATTTCGCCTTCCGAGGATTAGCATGTAAATGTAGTATACTTAAGGTAGGATCATTAAAATTAGCATATTATGTGCGGGATAATAAACCAAGGTAAGGTTAAATTAAGTACCATTAGTTGTTGTCCGTAACACGGCTGTTAGGCCGCATAGTTAGACGGCGTTAATTTCACCTCGAACTTTACCGCACTGAATTTACGTACACTATTTCTAGGTGAACTGTTATACATCTAATGTTGCATGCAATGTTACCACTGCATTTTAAGAAAGCAACTGACAACCCAGGTTGAAGTTCCAGATCAGGGGTACCCACTCTGGATAGTTCGACATAAGACCGTGTTGAATTAATAACGTCGAGTCCTTCCTGGGAATTAGTTAACTTCTCCACATCGGGCATAACGCTGAACAGGAAAAGTTTTCTGGTATTTGCGGGCTCTTCCTTTTATTTTTTCTCCTTCAAATACTGATAAATTCTGAGTCAACATCTTTGCTAGTTTTCTTTAATTCGGATTTTATTTCTCGTTTGCCCAGAACTGTCCCAAGTCCTTTCAGAATCCTCGACTTCTGAGGATGTTTCCTGTACGTTCCTTGCTGGTGGGTCAGATACCTCAGCATAAACTGACTCTTATGTATCAGCCTCATCATCACTCCTTTTAGCAGTATATTGTGACTCATCGCCATCATTGTCTGAGTTTGGAGCTGGTGAAGGAAGGTTACTTGGAATATCTTCACAGGTTTACACCTTCAGAAACAATATAATAAAATGCATTATGTCATTCAAGTAACATGGTTTGGTAGTTTTCCTACCCGCACTACCGGTGAAAGTTTTTATTTCCTCACATATACTGTTTGTAGGTTGCGCCACTTTTCTTTGCAATTCGGAATTGAAATGAAAAAAAATTTTCTATTTGGTATTTATTTGGAACCTCGACAGCTATTTTCGTTTTCAGATATCTTGCCACTGGATGTAAATACACCGACCTTTCTTTGTATTTTCTTAGCGCCAATAGCACAATAAGCCGAATAATATGAACCACAACACAAGCAATATATGAACATTTGGAACCTGCTTACGTGAAACTATCTTCCACTATGGAGTGGATTGAAATAGCGGATCACTTTCAAAAGTTGTGGAATGTGCCAAACTGCGTGGGGGCTATCGATGGAAAGCATTTCCGAATATAAAAATTCCCAACCCAGGCTCTACAAACTAAAATTACAAAGGGTATCATTCCAGTATCTTCATGGTAGCTTGTGATGCAGTGCCTGCTTTATAATAATTGAAGTTGTGTGCAGAAATGGAGATCGACTAAATTTACTAAATGGTACCTTACCATAGCATGACAGAGAAGGTGGAGAATTCCTATACTACTTTTATTATATCAATAGATGACTGCACCGTTTTAAAATACCGGGCTCGGTAGTTACGGTGTAAGAGACACAGTTTCTAACCTAACATAAGACTTGAATATAAATTTTAAATGAACTTATAAATCGAGTTATAAATATAATAATATGAAACTATAAAGAGGTTATGTGTTTTTAAATTACATTTTACGTTTGACAACATTACCATGAAAGAAAAGGATAGCGTTATTTATAGATGACTAAAGTTAGTAAAAGAGACATTTAATCCATAAGAGCCCGTACTACACTTGGAGATTTGGACAGTCCATAGTAAGTTTGGAGTTATGTCTACTGCAATTGCATGTACAAATATTCGCACAGTAAATAACATTATTCGCTGTATATGTGTTCTTCACAATTTCATACGCAAGACGGAAGGAGTCAGATATCAGCCAACTTTCAGAAGGGATGAAGAAATTGGTCAATTTCCTGAAATTAATATTCTGTTATATCAAGAACCAGTTAATTTCCCCCAAAGACATACTACAAACAAGCTAAGAGATTATCGCGGAAGCTACTTTTTGCAGCCTCTAGCTACACTGCCTAACAAGAGACTTTTGTAAAACAACGGTTTAAGTAATAAGTTTATTTTTCAAGTACCTATTTGTATTCTTTACGGCTCTGACTACTTTCTTCCACGTGGCGTCAACAATATTCCTTTTCGCTTAATCACTTAGTGTATAATTATATAAGCAACGATATTTTCAACATTTTGCACAAAAGCAATATTCGAAGCTTGTTTGTCAACTGGTATACCACGCGGCATTTTGAACTTATGTATAACAACAATCGTACAAGTCTGGTTTCATGCGACTAGTTTCGTTTCGGTTGTGTACATCATACAGTTTCAACATACAGGATTATTCATCCACATTGACACAATGATACAACTTGTATATTTAGAAATGTTTTGCAAAAGTGAAGTACAAAAAATCTTAAAACTTTTGCTGAATATATGAATATTATTTTCAATAATTAACGAGATATTGATCCACTCCATACTGATGTATGCATACTGAGTGATTTATAACCTACCAAGGAAAGTGAAAGGGCAAGTAGAAGGATCAAAATAAAGTTGTTTTAAAAAAATTAGATCAAATGCTAATAATAAGACAGTTACAACGGTTTAAAGTTCTTTTAAACAGTTGAGCTTTTTATAACATACGGCACTAACATAAGTTTTGAATTCAAATTTGGAATATTTGAAAGTTAAATAAGCAAAGTTCACTTACAATTTTAATAAGACTTTTATAAGATGGAAGTTATGGTTATTTACATTGTCCTTAAAAATATCAAGTTATGGGTGTTCTATTATTGAAAACCGCTGGTTTATTTAATCTAGTCAAGTACGTCGAAGTTACTTAAACGTCAGATATCAAGTACCTACTTTACTTGTTGTTATTGACTTATTTATTAATTATTGGTTACTAATTAATCTGAAATGGTGAATTACAGTAATGAAAAATACGTGGATGTGATAATGGTGTACGGAACTGCTGAATTATACTACTACAAAATTAATTTATCAGAGTGTGTGAGAAGTGTTTGTGTTTCTATGTAAACGTGAATTATAAAAAGTCAGCGGAATACATGGTTTTAACTTATAAGAACTTTAAACCGTTGTAACTTGCTTATTATTGCCATTTGATCTAAATTTTGTTTAAAAAACAACTAGATTTTGATACCTTCTACAGTTACAGGCCAAATACTCATCAGATCATACCTTCTACAGTTACAGGCCAAATACTCATCAGATCATCAGCCAGTATTTGTGCGCATGGCATAGCTCAGTGGTGTGGTTGAGATTGTTACTTAATACTGCAAAACTCATTACAACTCCAAAAACGTCAAAGTCGGGTAAAAATGTCAAAAAGGCGTCGCCTATTAGCAACATTTATAGCGGAAAAACGTCAAGAACTAGATCTAATAATGGCCTAAAATGGAAACCATAATGTTCACTCCCTGAAAATTCTACTCCAAAAATGTGTTCGCAAAGTTCACCCAAATTTCAATAAAATTTTATATAAAAGCCGCAAAATTGCGATAATAAAACCCAAAACTGATTAAATATTTCGATAAACTTCCACGGCAGTATTAGTGGCTCAAATAACCAAAAAAGAACTGATCAATATGGTAATTAATTATTCAATTTCAAACGATAACTAGGTCCCAACAAAACTAAACGCGTTGGAAAATTTATAAAGTCCTAAAATTTTTAATCAACATCCAAAATCGGGGTAGCAATCCCAAAATCGAAAAATACGCAGCTACTCCGCAACAAATAATAAAATTCGTTTACCTGTTTGGCAAAATCAGTCAAATCAATGCCAACAATCGGTATGTTGATTCCTATAAAAATTCTTCAAAAGAATTGCGACTACTCGCAAAACTATCATATGCAAAAACAAATAGCTGATCGGTCAACAGCCGATTTCCTTCATAATCTACGTTACGTTATCGTTCAAAACATCTTTTACTGTACACTTATTACCCAAATCAAGATGGCACATACGCTAATTTAGACATTCTCATAATCATCACGTTAAGGCTTATATTACATAATAGAAAAAAAACAAACAAAAGTTGCCGCTGTAACGTTGTGTACATTGAACAGTTACCAAACAAATAAATTACTCAAAAATTTTGGATGAACGTGAAAATATTACCGTTGTGGGAAAAGATTTGGATTTGCAATACATGTACACTCAATGTTGTACACACTATTTATATATTAAAAACTACAATAAGCCTGGAAAAATACACAATCAGCAAAGTGTTTAATCACATAGAATGTAACTCTTAAAATAAAATTTCTGTATTTTGATTTGGAATAATTCCTGCAGGATTACAATAACCCCAATTAATCTATCTCATATATCATAAATTTTTAATTAATAACAAAGAATAAAGAAAACGTGGAACATCTAAATTTTACAACTCTTGCCGTACGCAAATAAACAGAATGAAATAATCCATACAAGTCCGATATAATTACTGTACGAATGAATATGTTTTATATATTGAATTGATATTTAGATGTTAGTTAAATAATTTTAAACAAAACGCATATTCATCCGCCTGACTAATACAAATAAACGCTTCATTAAAATTACAAAAACATAAAAATTCGGAAAATATAGTTACCTCACAATGTACAAGTGGATAATCGAACTTCATTTTCTTTTCACAACGGTACTGCAATGGAATTAACCAACATTTCATCGATAAAAGAACCACCAGCTTCAAATTTCATCAACGGCAAATCTTTAAATCAATAACATCTGCTTGTATGTACACCACTCTACTTTAATACTTCACCACGTATATAAACTTATTAATGCGAACGTTGCATTTACAAATAAATAATTAAACATTATATTTATAGTGAGTACTTCCATTCATGCAGTCGATTGCTGTGTACGTGCAAACGTCATCAGTACTCCGCAAACAAAATGCGATAAAAATCCAAAAGAATTAAAGATCGGCACTGTTTACAACACCTAATCTAGCTTCTATGGATGAGATAATCACCACTGACACGTTAAACGATATATGTACCGAGGCGCGTGGACCTTTCACATATCCCCAAGTCACATAGGGGTTCCGGAAACCTCTTTTCTACGGTAGTTCTATCACCCACGGTAACGCGTAAAAAAGTTCAACCTGCACCAGCATATCTTGCGCACACGGAGGTGCCGCACAAGCCAAACTTACCACAAACACATCTTAACCAGAACTAACTACAAAAACGCACACCTCCCCTTACTTTTTACATCATCTTCCAGAATGTCATCTGCAGTTATTCAAACTAAGAAATGTAAGCTATACGTTTCACCCGACTAAAACATGCTACTTCCAAGAACTGGTAAGCCCACGGCATAATTAAAACGGCACATACTGGAGCAATCAAATTTTACAATCGTCCTAACGGTAATATTAAATGAAACGATTCGGTAAACTTTAAAAAAAGAATTGCGCAACCATTTAACTCAACGCACCACAAACTTACGTTATCAAAAAAACAATTATATACGCACATCTTATGTTTCTCAAATTACGTTTCATTTAACCTACATGAATTTATTCTTTTAAAATTACGATAACAGATTGAAAAAAGAAATGAAGTCATTAACGGTTCCTGATATACGTCTGATTTTAATTCAACAAGCTATACGAGGGCCAATATTTGTATTTTGAGCCTTGGCAACACTGATTGCAGTTATCATTTTACGTTTCCACAGAAACCTCTGACATTGTTGACAATAACGTACTTAAAACTTTTTGTCAATAGCATTATTTGTGTTGTTTACGGTTACTTGAAAAAAATTTTCATGGGATGATTTATTACGATTTACGTCGTGGATTATCAAGACAAGAGTGCATCCATGAATCTACTTCCACATTTGGCGATGAAGCTCCATCCTTTACCACTGTGAAACGCTACTTTTAATAGTGGCCGCCTTTCGCTCATTGACGAAAATCGCGAAGGTCGTTCAAAATCCGTTGTTATTCAAGAAAACATTGATGTTGTGCAGAAACTAATAATGCAAGATCGTCATGCGACATACTGTGAAATTGAGGGAACCTTAGGCATTAGTTCCACCAGCACATATAAAATATTACATGATCATTTAGCCATGTTCTCATTGGATCCCACATAATTTGACGGAATCTCAGAAAGATGCTCGCGTCGATTCGTGCACACAAATGCTCAAAAAATACAATCGCGGTGCTTCAAAATATAAGATATACGAGGGGTCGTTTTTATATTCTCGGACTAGGCATGATAAGAGTAGATTAGAACAACAACAGAAATTTATTTTTCAATAGGCCCCTTGCGTTTCAATACAAGTATTACATCGTTTCAATAACATCTTGAACCCATTACAAAAATATTCTTTTGGTTTGCCTGCAAAATGGCTTTCTAACAGCCGTTATAAGTTCATCATCGTCCATAAATTTTCTTCCCCTTACTGTGTTCTTTTGAGATCTGGAAACAAAAGATAGTCACTGGGGGCTAAATCTGTACTATAAGGTGGATGATCAATTTCTACGAAGCCACATTTAGCAACGGCAGCTTTTTAAAGTCTTGACTTATGGGCTGGTGCATTATCATGAAGTAGCAGGACACTTCGCGTTAGTTTTCTGCGCCTTTTCACTTTAATAAGATTCTGAGGCTATTCATTAATCTTGAATAATACTCTCCTGTGATTGTACCACCCTTCTGGGAGGACTAGAACTCCTAATATGCCACTGCATCGACTCTTGTTTCGACTCAGGATCCAAATGATGGACCCAAGTTTCATCTCCGGTGATAAGTCGATTGATAATCAAATCTGGTTTCGTCCCCACAAAGAGCCAAAAATTCTTCACACTTTTCCATTCGAGTAGGCACTTAAGAAGGCGTAAGCATTCATGGAACCCATCTCGCACTGACCTTTGTCATGCCAAGATAATCGTGTAAAATTCTGAAAACTGTGGTTTCTGAAACTCCTAATAAAAACGCTAAGTGTCGTTTCTTTAATTTTGCATCTTCCAATACCAAACACTTGGTTTTTTCAATAACATCCGAAGTGATCATGTCAACAGGTCGATCTGGACGGAGATCATTATCTAGTGATTCTCGGCCATGTTTAAACAATTTTGATCATTCACAAATAGTCGACTTGGAAGGTAAATTATCCCCTTATACAATCAACATTTCTTCACGAATAACTTTTGTAAGAAACTTTATAACAGCTCGATATTCAAGTTTGTCCATTTTGAGACATTACAACACAGACTGATAGATATTAGAACTAATAATGCTGCAATTGTTTTGTAAATTGTCAACACGTTACCATGGCATATGTGATTTAAAATCAATAAAATGAAAAATTACATTAACATTGTAAATTGCCTAGTGCGGGAAGATAAAAACGACCCCTCGTATAAAATTTAACAGGTGACGAATCATGGACATATGCATACGGGCCGGAGCGTAAATAGCGTAAATAGCAGTCGACTGTGTGAGTGTTTCAAGATGAACCAAATCCAATAAAAGTTGGTCGCGCTCGAAGTACATCCAAACAAATGGTCGTCTGTTTTTCGTAAAAACTAGTCATATGGCAATTGTGGCTTTAGAGGAACGCAGAACGGTCAATTCTGAATGGTACACAACTATTTGTTTGCCGGAAGTCTTCGGTGAAATGCGGAAAACAAACAAGCGCCGTCGGATCGCTCTTCATCACAATAATGCGAGCTCACACACATCTCGTCTAACAACCGATAGGAGACGGTAAACAAAGGAACATAGAATGAGTAGAATGAAGATGGTGCCGATGTGTGACGTCATCTATTTTAGATAAGAAAAACAAAACTACTGTAACCTAACAGAATTAGATTAGATAAACAAAATTGCAATAACCTAACAAAAGTAGATTATACAAAAAAATTACTGTAACCTAAAAGCAAAAAAATATGCGCGAGCCGGGAATCAAACCCGCTCCAAAAGCGTGAAGCCGACTCCTACCGTTACACCACCAGCGTTCTATCAGTTTGACATTGAAACTGATATTTAAACCATTTATAAAATACCTGTTTAGATAAGTTATGATGACGTCACACAAGGCACTATCCTCATCCTATGCTCATCCTGTGTTCCTTTGTTTACCGCCTCATCAACCGATTATTAGAACACTCAAAAAATTGAATTGATGGGTCATCCGCCGTACAGTCCTGATTTGGCACCCAATGACTTCTTCTTGTTCCCGAATGTCAAGAATAAATTACGTGGGCCACAATTTTCTTCGGCGGAAGAAACTGTTGATGAGCTCAAAACCAAGTTATGGAGGTGTCTCAAGAAGATAATTCTAAACAATTTCTATTCTCAATATATTAACACGTGGAAACAATGCATTTTAAACCTTTTAAAACCAAAATTTCGAAAAACGAGAAGAAAAAAAATTATCTGAAGTAATTTACTTAGAATTTTCACACCCGGTGACACTACTTGCCTTATCAGTTTCCTCCGTAGGTTAGAAATCACCCTGTATTTAAATTTGGACAATCATTCCTGCTCAGATTCAAATAATCTGAGGATAACTAATTTAAAATAGAAAATAATCCGTTACAAATTGGGAATAAAAACATGAAAATCAGAATAATCAATGTTAAATGAGAAATAAACACTTCCAATTTAAATCTAAACAATATCTAGTTAAAAAATTAATTTCAATAAGCGGCAGATTAATTTACAGACATATGCTTATTAATCTTAAATTCTTAAATTCCTTATTGCAGTATGAAATTAAAAGCATATATCAAAGTATGATATTATATCGCATTTTCCAAGTATTTAACAATTCCATTTTATTAACCAAATTATTTATTCTGAATTATTCGGAACACGTTTTAGGCGAGATTGTACTAATTTAAATGTTACAAAATGAAATTAATCCCACATTCAATAAATTTGTAAAATCAAAAGTTTTTTCCGATAACTTAATATTTACAATTCAAATTTGCAATTCTAACCGAATCCTTTTAATTGAAATTTGAAAAAGTATACAAAAGCTGGATTAATTAACGTATATAGTAAAAGGGGAATTCTTGAATATACAATTAACAGTTTCACAAAGACGTGTTATTTTTTTTTTGTAACGATATTGCTAGAAGTAGAACAAACACAAAAAGTGTGTATAACATTTTCCTTATTGTGTATTTTATCGGCAATGAAATTATAATTAAATTTAACGCGTAGAGTGAAAATTATTTGCACATAATAAATTGACCGAAGAAGATTAACTTTTGCGAAATAATCTCTCCTTATTTTCAACTTTAATCAGCTGCAACTAGTATGAGCTTTTAACTTTCAACATTGCAATTTAGTGGATTAAGGTTAAAGGGTTGTATAAAAGGGAACTAAATTTTACAGTAATTAATTTAGTACTCCTATTCATTAGTTTATGGGCTAAAGCAAACAAAATGTTGTCTTTTAAAATACAGTATTATGAAATCGTTTATTATTGGAGATTAATCATTCTATAATTTTAATCAATATTTATCTTAATACATCTTATCAGTATACGAGAGGAGATTAATATTTTCTGGTCTTACCAAGCTGGAAATTGCATACATATAAGCAAAAAGCAAAATTAACTTATTATTCTGAACTAAAACGTTATACGAGTAACACGCATGTAATACGTCGGCTATAAATCATAATTATTTATTTAAAATAAGGTACTACTGGAAATTAAGTTTGATGATTTTTGTTAAATGCAAAGTTCTGATGAAAACTTAAAACTATCGCAATCAAGGATTTTAATTTACTATATATGCGCAATTTATATAGTCAGAAAATACGCGGGTTGTTTTTAGTAAGGCCGTTGGCGCGTATAGTCCCGTTGCTCGCGCGGACGCCGCAACAAGCCACCGCGCCACTTACCGGCATCGTTCACGGACACACTGGTGCCAGTTGCAGCTCTATAGCTGACGTGTACGCATCGCTGTGCTTCTTTATAATGTTTAAGATTATTGAATCGCCCGCCGCGTGTGAGATACGGTCAGTGATACGTTTTTGACTGCGAGAAACCTATCAACTGCAGACATTCATCGTCAGTTAACAGAAGTTTATGGCTTAGATGCAATGAGTGAAGGTAAAGTGCGTAAATGGGTTAGAGAGTTTAAAAATGGCCGTAAAACGTCCATGACGAAGAGTGCTCAGGCTGGCCCTCTGTGATCACTGATGATTTGCTGCCTGCAGTCGAAACAAAGATTCGTGAGGACAGAACATTCACAATATCCACTCTTTCTTTGAATTTCCCAAGTTTCAAGATTGGTTTTGTACAAAATGGTGTCTGACAACCTAAAACTTACAAAATTGTGTGCTGGGTGGGTACCCAGACTCACAGAGGACCACAAAGGGAGAGATTTGCCACTTCATTGGACTTTTGATTCGTTACGAGGAAGAAGGATGACATGTTGAGTCAAATCGTTACTGGAGATGAAACATGGGTATCCCATATCACTCCCGAAAGCAAGCAACAATCGATGGAATGGCGACGCACAACCTCACCCGTCACGGTCAAAGCCAAACAGACGCTGTCAAAGCGCAAGATTATGGCAACTGTGTTCTGGGACCGGCGCGGTATTTTGCTAGTGGACTTTATGCCACGAGGAACGACAATCAACTCAGATGCCTACTGCGCAACTCTAAAGAAGCTCCGAAGAGCAATTCAAAACAAAAGGCGCGGAATGTTGGCAAAGGAGTTTTGCTCCTCCACGATAACGCTAGGCCTCATACCTCTGAAAAGACTCGGTACTTGATTGCTTCTTTTGGCTGGGAAGTTTTGGAGCATGCACCATACAGCCCCGACCTTGTTCCTAGCGATTTCCACCTTTTCCGGTACCTCAAACACCATCTTGGCGGGCAGCGCTTCAATGACGACGATGAAGTGAAAGCGGCCGTGAACTCTTGGCTGTCAAGAGCAGGCGGCCGAATTCTTTGAAGAGGGATTTAAAAACTTAGTTGTACGGTATGACAAGTGTTTAAATAAACAAGGCAACTATGTAGAAAAATAGGTAAAAGTGTGTAGAATCAGAAAATAAAAGTTTTTTTACAAAAATATTTGTATCTTTTAAAAAAACGGCCCTTACTTAAAAAACAACCCTCGTATAAACATCTAAAGGTCAGGATAGTTACATTCCTTTTATCATTAGCCGGTATTAGATACCATAATCATTCAAATAAATATTTTACGCAAAAATTTCCATAATATTAACGCTATCAAGTACATTTATTAACATTGCTTCACGTGTTAAAAAATTCAGTTACTCCCGATACGAGTTACTCAGTTAAAAATAAGCTCCAGTCAGTAGAAGAATCATTCACGAATACTATGCAAGATTACGAAGATCGTTTAGAAAAAGTGATAACGAGAGCTTTCGGATCAGAATCATCAGAAATTTAGCTAATGGGTTCAAGAAATTTAAAACAAGTATCCTACAAAACTCTGATATCAAAGAGACTTTGTGTAAAGTGGATATTCGACTCGAAGCACAAGAAGTGTATTCGCGAAAAAACTGCTTGATTGTGCACGGAATCGAAAAAACAAAAAATGAAAATATTTGCGAAACGAAACTTAACTTCCTCAACATAAAACTTAGCCTCCATTGCATTTCAATAAACGACATTGACAATTGTCACAGACTAGGTTCTACAAACCCAAACAGCGTTAAATCGAGACCGATTATTACATATTTCTCTACTTATACAGTGTGTCCAAAATTAGTATGTGCAGTATTGCTATCTTGGAAACTATGAGAGATCGAAAGACGGTTAAATAGAGAAAGTTTTTGAGAATTTTGAGCACACTAAAATGCCATTCTGAAATCAAGGTTATCTCAAATACATTTCAAAATATTCGAAAAAAACTGAAAATCGACAATATTTATTTTTACCTATATCTCTTTTATTTGACAGATATAAAAAGTAAATTACACTTTGCCACTTTTTATCCTCTATTGATTGGTGACAGAAAAATTGATCCGACGTTCTTGAAAAAAAACTAACAAAGCAATTTATTCTACAAATGTACATTTCTTTCAACTCATAATTCATAATAGGACGTTTCGACTCATCAAAAGCACCATCAAGTAATCTCTTATGAACAGTAGCTACCTATTCGTAGACAACTATTTATTACGATATCGAAAAAGCCTTTCCAAACCTTGTCTTAACAATGACAGATAAATAACTCTTTTATTAAGTTTAAATTTAAGTAAACACCTAACAATGCATTTACTTAAGTGAAAATATTTAAACAAATGTGAAAAATCCTATTAAAACACTTAAAAATTAACTACAGATAAATAATGAATTCGATTATTGTAAATGTCTTGTAGTAGGCTTTGATGAGTTTAAAACTATTATTGCATCATCAAGTAATATCTTATGAACAATAGCTACCTATTCGTAGATAACTATTTATTACGATATCGAAAGAGCCTTTCCAAAACTTGTCTTAAAAATACTCAAATATTTACTTGGTATTCATAAATAAATTGCTCAAGCAAAGGAGTAAAAATAATGGGGAATATTCAAAAAACACATAGTAATTATTAGGGTATTATGTTAAATGTTACTTATTTAAACCATAAAATTATGACTAAAAAGTAATTAAAAAATATTTTTAGCAATGAATCATACATTTATACACACTACAATATCAAATAATTTGTATAGTATTTTATATTAATATTAAATGTAATTTACGGGATAATTATAAAACCGACATTAGTTCTACATACTATTATTCAAAAGTCGACCATTTTTTTCAATGCACTTTTCACATTTTTTTGGGACAGTTCTGGTTACTCGACGTATTGTATTACGCTTAATATTTTCAAGAATATTAATAATTCGATGTTCCAGAACTTGCCTATTTTGTGGAGGATCAAATTCATCATTGCATCTAACAAAGTCTAATGGGTAAGGTCCGGAGACCTAGCAGGCCAACGCACAAGACCACCGTTGGATATTATTCTTTCACCAAAAATCTCCCGTAAAAATGCTCGGACTTCCCCTGAATTATGTGCGGGGCATTCATCTTGTTGCAACCACAAATTATTAAATTCATCAGGGGGAACAGCTTCACGAATGGATGGAGTGATTTGGTATCGTTGCCCTGTTAACGTGTGGTCATAAATAAATGGACCAATCAGACTATTTCCTGAAATTAATTGGGAATATTAAAAACATGCGTTGTAGTTGATTTATTAAATGTTACTCAAGTAACTCAAACAAAGATATTACTTACCTATCATTCCGCACCACATATTAAAACGAAATCGTACTTGAAGTCGACGTGGATCGCGAATATATGGATTTTCACGGGCCCGGTAATGATGATTTTTTTTATTGAAGACTCCACAGTTGGTAAAACGTGTCTCATCTGTCCATACAACTTTATCAGAAAAATCAGGATTTTCTTGACATTTACGATGGTACCAATTACAAAATTCGATTCTCCTGTCAAAGTCACCTTCTTGCAGGCCTTGTACAATTGTTGGCTTGTAAGGATGATATTTAACAACTTTCAAAACATTCTGTACAGTGGATTTTGGAATATGAAACTCCGTGCCACAATTTCGTACTGAAGATTTCGAATTGTTGAAAATGTTTCCGTTACGATTCTCATTATCGATCGCATACTTTTTTGAACGTGGTTTTTCAAAACTTCCAAATTCTATTAAATTTCTTACTACATTATTAAAATGATTTCTGCCAGGTTGTCTTCTTTCGGGGTACATTTGAAAATAGTCATCACTAGCTCTGGTAACAATTCTGTTATTTTTGATACAACACACTAATATATCAAAATTTTCTTCGTTAGAATAATTTAACGCCATTTTCAAACAATGTTCATTAAAATGTGAGAAACTATTGTAGTCTTTTGACAGATAACATAATTGTTATACAATAATTGTTTTAAACTCATCAAAGCCTACTACCAGAAATTTACAATAATCGAATTCATTATTTAATAGGATTTTTCACATTTTTCTAAATATTTTCACTTGAAGTAAATGTATTGTTAGGTGTTTACTTAAATTTAAACTTAATATAAGAGTTATTTATCTATCAATGTTTAAGACAAAGTTTGGAAAGGCATTTTCGATATCGTAATAAATAGTTATCTATGAATAGGTAGCTACTGTTCATAAGAAATTACTTGATGACGCTTTTGATGAGTCGAAACGTCCTATTATGAATTATGAGTTGAAATAAATGTACATTTGCAGAATAAATTGCTTTGGTAGTTTTTTTTCAAAATATTTCATAAAAAAATTAATATTTGAAAATGTCAAGAATGAGGGCCGAAACGTCGAATTATCATTAAGTGTTATACATGGTTGGATTTAGAATAAAAAGAATCATTTTATACCATTAAATAATTTCCGCCCCTTAAAAAATAAAGTTGTAATGGTCTCTAACAGACGAAACGTCGGATTAATTTTTCTGTCACCAATCAATAGAGGATAAAAAGTGGCAATGGCAAAGTGTAATTTATTTTTTATCTGTTCAAATAAAAGAGATACAGCTAAAAATAAAATTGTCGATTTTCAGTTTTTTTCGAATATTTTGAAAAATATTTGAGATGGGCTTGATTTCAGAATGGCATTTTAGTGCGCTCAAAATTCTCTAAAACTTTCTCCATTTAACCGTCTCTCTTATAGTTTCCAAGATAACAATACTGCACAGAACAATTTTGGAAACACTGTATAGTGAGAAACAAGGTGTGGGTTAACAAGAAGCAATTGAAAGGGACACAATTTTTAATTAAGGAGTCTAAAAACAATTCTGATTTGTGCAAAGAGGGAAGAAAAGTATTTGGTAACCATTCTTGGTGGACTCGCGATGGGCACATTTGGGTCGTGTATCCTGATGGAAATAAGAAGAAAATTAACAGTGCTAGTGAACTGGAAATTACTTACGGAAAACTTGAAATGCGCGAGAAATCAACAACCAAGCATTTTCTTCGATCTAGTGCTAAGTAACTCGTACTTGATGTGTTTAAATGCATACTAAACTATTTTGTTAAGCTTGTATCAAAGGCCGACGCTCAATTAATTACACGCAAATTCTGTACAGTTTAAAGTGAATACTATACAGTATACTTCCTATATATTTTTTCTTTTATTCATAATCTTAGATGGATATACACTACACTATAATTCGAGCTTTATAAATAAAAATGGCGGCACTATTATGTACGTGAAAAAATCGTTGACACACAATACTAAAACTATAACTGTAAACAATTTTTCGTTCATTAGAACTGAATTTTATGTGGATGGTACTAAAATAGGATTGTTTTCTATATACAGACCACCCTCCAGCAATGTTCAAGTGTTTCTCGAAACTTTAAATACAGCATTCTAAAAATAATATCAAAATATTTGCAGGTGACACTAATATTGACACCCTTATAGTATAAGCAGTACTTTAAAACAGTACAAAAATCTAATGCGCGAATACGGACTAAAGCAATGCATGGTTAGCCCTATTAGGATTTCAAATAAATACTGAGACTTGCATCACTTTTTTGTTAGATTTAGCGACAAGATTATTCAGGTTTTGCCGGTGATTCTGAATACCCCAATATCAGATCGTTTTCCGACTATTTTACACATAAATGGCGTGAAGTCCACAAATACCAATTGCAATAATTCGAAAGTCAGAAAAATTATAGATTACACTAAACTTCATAACTCACTGATAAATGAAAGCTGGTCTAGTATACGTAATCAAGATGATGTCGAGAAAATGACAGGGTATCTTACACAAACGCTTGTATATCAATAACTCAACATTCCTTAAATACAGGAAAAAAAATCATTTTACAAAAAGAGATCTTAGATGAAATCGGTTTAAAAAATCTGCTATACAAAGAATATTTAAAAAATCAAAATGACAACAATCTGATTACGAATACCAAACTTAACTTTTACAAAACCAAATTTAATAAATACAATAAAGTTCAAGAATTCTGGAAATTAACGTAAGAATCTTTGAATTTAGGTAAAGTTGATTCACCAACACTTATTATAAAAAACACATTAGCAAAAGAGATTGATCAAGATATAGACATTGCTAATGAATTTAATAAACACTTTATCGAAACACCTCTAGAATTGGCCAGAAACATAAATAACGTAAGTAAGCTTTATAATGTAAGTGGTCGAACAGGTATAATAAATTCAATAATGTAATAAAGAAATAGAGAAATAAGTTCTCCAAAACACACAAATCGTTAAACTAACTGGAGATACTAACCATTCACTACAAATAATGCCTTTGTCCCAGTCGGTAAATTCAAGGGGGCCGATTCAATATTTTGATTTGCTTAATTATAAATATAAAAAATTGCAATGTAACACTAATAAAATGATCTCGGACGCCAAGTTATTTTTAATAATGCTCGGAATAACTAAACTGAGTTCTACACTAAAAATTTTATCAAAATGTAAAATAATAAAAAATATACAACTATGTTTATTAAATATTTAAAGTGATATGGTTAAATAAAATATATCTTAAAAATAGCCTTAAATTACTAAAAAAATCATTAAACATCAAATACCAGTTTTTAAAATTTTAGTACCCAAATTTTTTAATAACCTCTGGTATCTAAATGATTACGGAAATTTGAACTGAGGTGATGCCATCTTTGCCACAATATTGCGCAATATCTTGAAATAATGCCACACCCAAAATTGGAATTATATTTCTTATAAATTTTCTTCTTGAAATTGAATAAACCAATATTTATTCCATTTTCTCGAACGTTCATACAATAAATGTAATCAAACTTTAAATTCTGTATTCAAAGCACAACGCAATCATAAAATGAAAGCGTACGTAACCGTAGAATTAATTGTGCAATCAAAAGCGGTGAAATTAAAAGTAAAATAAAACTGAACTAAAATAAAAGTTCCTGAAAAGAGCAAATGTTTTAATTTTTAGTATAACGCGTTACAATATCTTACCATCAAATTAATGGCACTTGCACAAAATTTAGGTGAAAAACCCAAAAAAAAACTTTCTGCTTCTCACAACTTTCATCAGGAAGTGAAAAAATGGATCCTTTGAAATTAGACGAGGTAGTCGTGCGCGAAAGGATTTGCACAGCAATAAGTCACGATGACGTAATGCGCGAATAAAATGATGAGAAAAATAATTTGAAGTGGGAATATAAACCATTAAGAAATATATACACTTAAGAAAATATGCTAATTAAGTTGCCTACCACATACCTATATCTCAATAATTACAATTTTTCTTATATTTACAACAGAACGAATGATAGACCTTAAATTAAGGCATATTTTAATACAACTCAAAAAGAGTTGTTACAGCTTGAATTGTATACGTTCAATTGAAGATAATCCCATTAACTTATTCTGGATTCCTGTTACACCGTCAGACATTATCTCGTCAATAATCAGTTTAAACAACGCAACCTCATGCGGTCCTGATAACATCAACTGAAGTGCTTAAGCAAATCAAAAATGTAGTCGCTGACCAACTGTGTTATACAAAAAGGAGTCGAAAGTTAATAACTAACTCCTACAGATCGATTGCACCAATAAGCAATATATCCAAAGTTTTTGAAAAAATTATTAAGAACAACTCGATAAGTTTATATATACCTGCAATATAGTGAATGACAATCAATTTGGCTTTCGTGATGGTCTAGGCACCGAAGACACGCTAGCTAGATTGGTAATTTACATAAAAGAATGTTTCGACAAATCACAATGCTGCGCAGCTGTATTTCTTGATCTGGGCAAAGCATTCGTTACAGTTCCACATAATAAGCTTTGCTCGAAACTTGAGTATTATGGTGTAAGGGGTGTGGAATTATCATTACTCAGATCATACTTAAATAATAGGCAACAGTACGTACTTTACAACTGAACAAAAAGTAATAGTAGGACAGTAACATGTGAAGTACCTCAAAGCACTGTCTTAGGGCCGCTACTTTTCAAATTATACATAAATGATTTGCTAAGTCTACAGTTAAATAGTTCTACAATAATTTCATTTGTTGATGATATGGTACTTGTTGCTTCAAATGCATCTCGGGGCGCTTTATTTAATAAAATTCAACAAAACATGTCTTACATTAAACACTGGTTACAGTGTAACGCTTTGTCACTCAACGCTAACAAAACTCACTTCATGCCTTTCTCTCTCTATGACAATAAGCATTTAACAGTAAATACCATACTCATTCACGATATTGACTGTAACATGATATCATACTATTGTACTGCAAGTATAGATCGGGTCAGCAAAATAAACTATCTGGGTGTGATCATTGATTGTCATCCTAGGTGGCACGAACATATTAAATACGTAACCAATAAAAGTTGATCGCTGATCTACCTATTCAATAATTTGAAGAATTATATGCACTTTAAATAACTAAAAATTATTTACTTTGGATTTGCACAATCATTACTTCAATATGGCATTTTGGTGTGGAGTGGTTCTGCAAAAAAGCACTTAAATGAATTAATAATTGCTCAAAAGTTACTATTAAAAACAATGTTGCACAAACCCAGGAGATACTGCACTGAATTAGTATATCGTCAAGCCCATAATACAACTGTACTTCGTATCTATCGGTCGTTATATGTTTAAAAATAGATTCAAACTACATTTTCACTATCTTAAGCATGACTATACCACGAGAATCAAAGTATCTGGATGTGCGTACAAACCTGGCACCATCTACATTTAGTTAACAATTTCTTGCTTAATACACGTAAAATCGATATTGCTGAGTCTAATAACATAAGGTCTTTTATGGGTAGAATAAAAAAAATTACCTCTTCTTTAACACCAGATGATATTAACTCAATACTTTTGGTTAATACCTAAATCTTATCTTACGTAGAACTTAAGCTTGCTTTCAAACATTGCCTTATCAAACTGTTATCCTTTCAAATAACAGCATAGCACAGCAAAGTTTAGTTGTTATATGCACAAACTATGAAACAACAAATCAATATATGACTAAGTTTCACAATTTGTACAAAACATGCTAACATTTCTACTCTACTTTTAACATTTACTGTATAATTTATAATCTCTTGTATCTTCAACATAGGATTAGCAATCAAAGACAAACAATAATGAGACTGATTGTGTTACCAGGCAATATGAGTACTATGTTCACGCGCATTCCGGTAGCGCATGGCGCATGTGGACAGTATCGAAACTAGAACAAATAACAATAGACTTTTTTAAATTTCTCTATGCAAATAACCTTACTTTTTCAGCTGTTTGTTTATGGTTACATCTGGGTTACATGTTAGTAAATTTTGAACAAACATTTGTTACTTTCCAATCAAAAGATGTATAAAGCACTGAACAGGTAATTATATCATAAACACCTCTCAAAAAAACTATTATTTTATCATTAGACTATTTTAGGATACATTTGCAGTACAGGGTATAAAACAGTTGAACCAATATGATCAACTTATCTCTGAGATAACATGGATCAGATTGAGATTAGCAAATCTAGTTCCACTATCTAAAAAAATAGTTTTCTTAGCAGCTGTTTTGTTTGTACTTAAATTTTCTTAGTAGTTAAGTAAATAGATTGGTAAATGACAGACAACATGAAAAGGATTCGTTGTAAGTACTGCATTAAAAATGTCAAATATTGGTAAATTAAGTTATCGTTGTGCTGCAAAAGATTGTACCAATGCATTCTACAACATTATCGACAAAAATTATAAAAACAAAAGATTCTTTCGTTTTCCTGAAAAAGATATTAAACGTAGGGAATAATGAAATAATGGATCTGTCGTGTAAAAACAAAACACTATTTATGTGAAGATCATTTTGGGGCAGAAGTATTTTGTGATTCTATCAAAATTCGCTTTACCATTTTGTAATGATAAAATCTCAGGTAAACCAAAAATTAATATTCTTAGTAATATTGCCCAGATTTGAATCTGAAGTATCTGTGCTGGGAGATATCTATAAAATATAGAACCAACCACTAGTCATTACTCTGAAGCTGTCCCGTGTAATTTGTTACCAACAACATCTAGACACTTTTATAAAAGAAAACACGAAGTGTATTCCCTAAGTTCTCCCAAAAAAATTAAAAGAAACTCCATATTGTCTTCTATCAATGAAACTCGAGTAGTGAATTTAACGCCAAGAAAAAAAAACATTTTATAAAACAAATAAAAGTCAGAAACGAACAATTGGTAAACTAAAGATGGCTTTAAAGCAATCTAAAAACAAAATTAAGTACGCCTATGAACCTTAGACTTAGAAGTGAAACTTTATCCTAATGCTGTTTCTTTTTTTAAAACTACATTTAGAAATTGTAGACACGAACGACCAAGCTGGACGTCTTCAGATAAGGTTTTTGCATTGGCTTTATATAAAAGAGGTACAAAGTCTTATAACTTCCTTAGAAATTGTATCCCATTGCCACCCCGTTGTACATTAAATAAAATTTTAAAAAATATCCCGTTTGAACTAGGTCTAAATAAGGAACTCCTTGAAAAAATGTCGAAAAGGGTTTCCAAAATGAAAACATTGGATAGAACTTGCAGCTTAATGTTTGATGAAATTGCACTATCACAGCAATTGACGTTAGATAAACTTCATCACAAAATGCAAATCATACTGCAGTATTTATGATTCATGGCCTTCATAAAATTTGGAAGCAGTCAATCGCCTACTATTTTACTAAAGATGTCATAAAGACTGAAGTGATAAAATCTTTGCAAAATATAGGGTTCAAATTAATGGTTACAATATGCGATCAATGTACAACAAATCGCCCTCGGCTACGCCTCTGGTAAAAAAGAACGATCTCGCACCAATAGGTACTAGTTACGCAAATGTAATGTCAAAAAATGCTTACATTATTTGATCCTCCCCATCTCCTGAAATCTACCCGAAATGCATTCTTTAAATATAATATTTGTTATGAAACAGATCTTATAACAAAATTAGATCAGGTCAAATTGTGTTTTTTGATAGACAAACGTAAGAGGTCCAGGGTTTAAGAAGAATACGACAGTCATATTTCAACCTTCAACGACAAAATCAATTAAAAATCAAAGTTTGTGTGACTTCATTTGTAGAGACCATGATTAGTATAAACGACCCTGTCAGCAAATTACCAGCTGCAGCAATTCAAACTGCAGAATTTATTCATGACATGGACTGCCTGCTTGATAGTTTTAATGCTAAAAATCCAAAACCTGGTAAAGGTAAACGATACCGCAGGTGCATGTCACTAAAATCACCCCACCGTACACTGTGGCTTCATCTTTTATTTAATTACGAAGCTGGACATTTTTATGCAAAGATGGATTAACAAACAAAGCTGAAATGCTCTTTAAGAAAGGTTGGATAACAACTATTACAGCCACCCTTGAACTGTTTGAGGAATGCAGGAAGATTGGCTTAAAATTTTTAAGAACAAGATCCTTGAACCAAGATCCTCTCGAAAATTCATTCGGGTCAATTTGAAGTTATGGTGCTGGTAACACCAACCCAAATTGTTACCAATTCACATCTTGTTTTAATAATCCGTAACAGAAATTGCGAAAATGATAATAGCAGCATTTTAGACCAATTATTAACATTCCTCGAAAATGATACTGAAAGTGAAATTCCAATCGAAAATCTTGAAAGTGAATTTCAACATCTTGTTTTCCCACCTTTTAATTACCGCGATGATGAATACTATAAGTAAATTGTATCCTATGTGGCAGGATTTCTTGTCAAAAAGGTAAAGACTTTGAACTGTGAAGAGTGTGAAGCAAGTTTAGTAATAGATATAGTCGAACCTCATCATATTTTCACAATGTTTAAAGAGCATACCGATGACAAAAAAAAAGGCTAATTTATGTTACGAAAAATGTTTTGACATTATAGTTCAAATTCACGACCTTGTTATGTATGTTTTGCCAAAATTTGGTCATGTTTTACACATTACAAAAAAATTACAGATTCTATTGAGGGAACATTTAAGTTTCAATTGGTTTACCTGTAAGGAGCACTTGGACGACGTTTATAAAAATTTAGTTACTTTTAGTTTAACTTTAGTAATAATAAAATATTGTGATGACATTAATCGCTCGTTTCAAGAAAAAAACCAAACTAAATTTCTAAAAATGATATGATTTTTACTAGTTTCCTAAAGGCCAACAACAATCTCTCGTACACATAATATTTGTCTTTATTATTCAGAGACAAACATCTTTTCCAAATTTGTTAGAAATATTTTTTAGAAAATTGCCCCTGTTAGAAAATGGTAACGCTTTCTCTTATATAAGAATAGAAATAGACAACTATTGGCATATTAATTTATATTGTAACTTTTAGTCGCTTATAAGACTAAAATACCTTTTAATCCTCACGGGATTATAATTTGTACTTTAGTGCATTGGTATATAACATATTATTTTCGTTTCCACGTAGTCGTGGCCATTTCCTACCCTCATTAGTCTTTTGGTAGTTTAACCCTAGAGGGATATTTCAACCCTAGATAGAATCTTTACCCCTAATTAGGGCTTTCTGCCTGTATTAAGAGCCTTTTTGGCAGCTCAGCCACTGGGTGTGGTGTGGTTGATTTCTTTTCGGGGTGATTTTCAACCCTTGACAGAATTTTCGGCCCTTGTCGGTGTTTTCAACCCTATTGAAGGCCTTTTGGCCGTATTACCTAAAGGGTAGGCAAACACTGGGATAAGTGGTCACGTGATTGGCGGGGAAGGAGAGGGCGGGTCAAAGTCCAATTATTTTAACTATGAGTCATAATCAAATTCCTTCACCATTTTGCTTTAATTATGACTTCATTCAAATTCCGCGGCCATTTTGTTTTTAATTATGAGTTGTAATTACATTGCGGTGATAGTCGAATGGGACAGATCAAAGTTCAATTATTTTAATCATGAGTCATAACCAAAGTCCTTGGCATGGCAGGAAATTTGAAATTTTGTGGAACCTCATGCTAACACATAAGACAGGCATTTTATAATTTTGTACGCACTTTAACCTGATCTAATGGTGTTTTGTTACATATATTGAACCTTTTCATTGTTTTGTTTTTGTTATTTGATTTATTAATGTACTTTTTTTAGTTTTCTTGGTGATTCTTTTCCAATTTAGTAAATTAACGGGTTGAACAATTATTTGCGGAAATCCTGTTAATTCTAATTTGAGTAGTTCCATTGTTTACCTGTCCCACATGATGCAACACTTAATCTCATCCAAACCTATCTAATTCAAATAACACAGCGTAGCTAGCACTAGACGGCCAATTCTTTCGATCAGATTTGAGGTTTGCGATATCAGACTTGTAAATAAATTCTAATGTTTTAATTATTTCCAGGAAATTCAATGTAAGGCAAGCAATTAATTTGAGTAATAGTAGCATTATTGTCAGTAAAGTCAAGATACATCACTTAGCGATTGTTTTATTTTTGAATTTGCATTCTTGAGAGTAAGTTCCAATTACACTGTCTAAGATAGGGTACCTGGGGACGCTACAGTACCAAGCCCAAACCCAAGCTGTTACGGAATGAACCCACAAGGTATACACAATTTGTATAGAAGCACAATTTGGGATAATTCAGTAGCTATAAAATATCATTTTATAAAAATATAATATTTGATACTGCGCATTCTATTAGTCCTCTTAACATTTTTCCGAAATACCTAACAGGCAGACTAACGCACTATTAAAGGCTTACTGCTGTTTTCGAGTAAAAATCAAAATTTGAAAATTTGCGTCCTTTGGGCCCTAAATTATTTTTCAAAATATCTCCAAAATACAATTGAACGTAATTCAAATTTTACAAAACATTGCACCACATTTTAAGAAGGTTGGGGAGCTAAGCTTCTTTTGCCCCACCACGATTTTTCAAAATGTATCCGAAGCAAAGAAGAACAACGGCGTATACTAAAGCACAATTGAAATACTAAAATTGGTATAAATCATTTCAGGAACAGTTCAAATTTTGAGGCTAATTTTTCCTTTGCCTCCGATTTGTTAAAATATCTTCGAAACCAAAGGCACAAATGGTGTGTAAGTACAATTTAGGCAAAACTAAAATACTACAAAGGGTGTACCGCATTTTAGGAGAGGTTCAAATTTTGGAGATTATTCTATCGACAATTTATACGACAAAATAAAATATTTCTAATTAAGTTTTGTAATTTACCTGTTGTTATTGCCCAATTCAGTTTGAAAGTATGCAATAATAATAATCTGTGGAACAACCGACCTTCCAACCTACAAAATGGAAATTAAAAGAAATGAAATTTTAATATCTTTATAGGATAATTATGTAACCTCTTTCATAATCAGTTCATTAAAAATAGGCAACATTGTAACATAACAATTATCTATGTCAAATCATTGTTGTTGTATAATAACAACGTATTCAGTTATAATAATCCAAAAACAGTTCTATACAACACTTTACGTACACACAGATTTTTAGAAAAGATAGTTGTTGTCGAAACGACCGATCACAAAATTTCACATTATATACAGAGTTTGCGGAAATCAGCTATAACTGGATTATATATTTCCTAGAAACAAGGCGACCCGTTGTTTTGCAATATAAGTATTTATTTTAATACCACAAGTTTGCAAGGTTAAAGGTTAATGAACCCCACATCCGGTCCGGGTCAGTGACTTGAAGAGGTCAATATACTTAGAACTAAGTCAATGACCCTTTAGTTTTTGAGAAATGGTTCAATTTTTATTTTTCTAAGAATTGACCAACATCCGGTCCCAGGTTAATGAACTTTAATCTAAGTCAATGACCTTAAAGAGGTCAATAAACTTTACTCTAAGAATTGTAATACCACATCTTCCGTATTTTTGTTTCTTTGCTAGATCAGTGACCTTAAAGGGTCTCGGCAGACGAGCACGAGATATGCGCCGTTAGGCTAGAAATAAAATTAAAACTCCAGTTTAACTTCAATCACTACGATTTGTTTTGATAAATATGTTAACAGAAACAAATACTTCAAAGTAAATACTGTTTATAGATCCAATTTTTGAATGCACAATCTAATATGCTTAAAATTGACCAAAGGTGAGCTTTCATTTAAGTGATTGAAGATGCAGTATGAACAAGCCCTTTATGTACATATAAAACCTTGGTTTACCTATTTATTTTTTAAGTGCAAAGCACGTATTAGTATTGTATTTGTGAAAAAATCAAGTTTCCGGCGGTTCAGCACGTTTTCAGAATGTTTAAAACTATTTAGATCAATGAATGATAAAAAGTATTAATATTTATTTTAAACATCATTCAATTTGGTTAATGTAGGTAAGTTTTCCGTATTTTTAAATTTTGAAATAGGCGTAGGTGCCTTGTCTAACAAATTCATCTCATAACAGAAAATTGTAAGATGTTCTTGCTTAACTCTTGCCAGTACTTGGCAATGTAAAGTCATAGGTATAATTTTGGTTAATGTCGGTTTGCATAAGAGATGGCGTTCGAATTAGTGGCAGAAAATTACAACGGTTGAAAAATCTACACTACAACATAGTTTATTTAATGTCAAATTATTAGTACGTAACAAACCTAACATAAATTTTTGCTACCCAGTCAACTTAGTTTATAATCCGATTTAAAACTATCCTCACCAGAAGTGTTTAGAGCTGATCACATACAATCATAAGCGTAATCTGAAAAGCATGAGTCACAATGTTTCAGTAGTAATATCGAAATGGAGGATAACTTGAAAATAATTTGACAGATTTTCGAAAACCTGTTGCCATTTATAAGACTTGGCGCCAGTGGTTTATTGGCTATTGCCGAATGGCAACAGGTTAGAGAAAATATGGGGATTATTTTCAAATTTTTCGAACTCTGGACTATTGGGTTGACCATTTTTAACGTTACAATTACTAAACACGTTTTCAATATTATATTTTATTTTAACAAATTAAGGTTTCTGAACTTTCAAATTGATCAAAAAATAACGTTGTCATTCAATTATTATACTTAAAAGTTTCTCGGTAAAAATGTAAGAAAACATATTTACAATTTTTGCCATTAACGTCAATGTTTAACTCATCAACGTTTCTCGAAACTTTCGTCAATTCGTGGGTATACTATTAAAGGTTTAAGCTGTTGCATACAATTTTTCAACTTTGACAATTTTAATAGGTATTACTACTGACGAAGATAACTGTAAATAAAAAAACGTTTAGCTAAATAAATTTAAAATACACCCTTAAAAGCCCCAAAAAGATAAAGTATTTTAATCTCTGGGATAATGGTGAAATTCCTAACATTTTGATAATAATGAAGGTAGATTATTCCCACTATAATAATGTTTTGATTGGCTAAATCGTACGCACATGACTTAAATTAATGTTTCTATTGGTTCATAGAAACCTCAAACTTAATCGATATAATAAATTTTGATTAGATAATTTACCCAGGATGGAAGCATTTAAATGCCTGTATAATTCTAAAATACAAGTAAGTCATTTATTGTGATTTTTGTAAGAAATTTGCGAATTTAACTGTCTTAATAGAACATATTTACATAAGAATCACTAATGACTACAGAAAATTTCATTATCGACGAAGGAACGCAAATTAATGTTTTGGCAAATTGGGTTTGAATTGGAAAACAGTCACCAAACGGTAAACCGAATTTTGCACAAATACCACTATAAATCTTTTAAACACCAATTGCACCAGCACTTGTACGAAAATGATCACGAACGTAGGATAGAATATTGCAATTGGATTTTGCAGAATAACGTGCAGCCAAACAATGATTTTTTGGGAATGATTTTATTTTCGGACAACTTTGGGATTATTTAACCGACAAAATACAAGATATTGGTCACAAGAAAATCAAAATTTATTACGAGAGGGTAACTTTCAAGTGCGGTTCGGTTTCAATGTTTGGCTTGAAATAATCTATAGTAGAATCATTGGTCCAATAATATTCGAGGGACCTCTGACTGGTGCCAGATACTTGAGATTCCTGCAAAATGAGATTGCGGACATTTTAGAAGTTACCTTTGGATTTAAGACAGCGAATGTATTTCCAACAAGATGGCGCTCCTCCCCATAATTCAAGGATAGTAATTGATTACGTTCGGAGAAAACGTAATTTCGACTAATGGTCCTGTGGGGTGGCCGCCAAGGTTACCTGATTTAACACCCCTTGCAGTTTTATATACATAACACTTTACGTGCACACAGATTTTTAGAAAAAGATAGTTGGGTGCTGTCGAAACGACCGATCACAAAATTTCACATTATCTACAGAGTTTGCGGAAATCAGCTATAACTGGATTATATATTTCCTAGAAACAAGACGACCTGTTGTTTTGCAATATAAGTATTTATTTTAATACCACAAGTTTGCAAGGTTAAAGGTTAATGAACCCACACATCCGGTCCGGGTCAGTGACCTTGAAGAGGTCAATACACTTAGAACTAAGTCAATGACGCCTTCAGTTTTTGAGAGTTGGTTCAATTTTTATATTTCTAAGAATTGACCAACATCCGGTCCCAGGTCAATGAACTTTAATCTAAGTCAATGACCTTAAAGAGGTCAATAAACTTTGCTTCTAAGAATTGTAATACCACATCTTCCGGTTTTGTTTCTTTGCTAGATCAGTGACCTTAAAGGGATGCCGGCAGCATATGTGTATGCAGCGGACGCAAGATAATATCGGAAAATGCCGAAGTGCAATTTGTATGTAAGAGACGTCGTACAACTAAAACTGCTAACACGTCTCCTACATACGCGTGATTGATTCGCATAAAAAAGTAAAACAAAGCGCTGCATCTTTGTCAATTTGTATTTCGTAGAGGTTCATGCCAAAGGTTTTTATCCGTCTGAAGAAAATATAACTTAATAAATATGAATAAAATAAGTGAAATTTGGTTTCCGAAGCTGTATGGTTGGAAGTTGGTTAATGAATACACCTACGAATTGAGAATAAAAACAAAAGAAGATGTAGAGGTAGGTAAACAAAATTTCTAGGTTATGTTTAACCACTGATAAGTATAAAAGCATGGGGCTCTTTTTGGTAACTTTTCTTTGAGGAGCATGGAGAGCAGCAAGATTATTTTATATTTTTTAGTGTATTAAAAGCGTGTTTCTTGGGTTTTAAACTGTAATTTATATTTTTTTTTTCGTTGATAAGTAGATTTACAGAGTTACCAGTTTGGGTAGAAGAGACAACATTTGTTTTTTTTTTAAGGCAACAACGCATTTTTTTGTGATAATTAGATTCCTTTTTTTAATTTTAAACAAAGAATGAAAATGTTTTTCAATTGTTTACAGCGTTGCCAGTTTGGGCAGTATCTAGAGACAAAAGTTTATATTTTTTAAAAGCCAATATCGCATTTTTTGTGGTAAATCAATTCCGCTTTTCTTCTGTTTTAGAAATGGGTGGAAGAATACCAAAAAAATAGTAAAGAATCTTGGTCAATTTCAAAAACTTTAAAAGTAGCCTCTGATCGGCCCAGAAATGTATTTAAAAGGATATATCACTGCCATTTTAAGACGCCTACACGTAAAGTTACAAAAGGAGTTCGAAATAAGCGATCTAAAAATATCGATTGCCCTGCACAATTATTTATAACAATCCACCTATTTATTAAGAGCAATAAAACATCAGATATAGATCAATAATATCCTTGTATCGTTGAATTTCGTAATAAACACAACCATAGGCTGGACGTTGCTGAAGCGCTTCGAGAAAGACCTGTAGGACCTGAGGTAAAAGCAAGAATAATTGAATTATTCGAAAAGGGCCATTCAGTTTCGCCTGCTTACCATACTTATTGTTGTATGAAAATGGAAGAGTTAGGAGATAGTTATGAAAATTTTGTTTTTGATAGACATAATTTTCCTAAAAAAAATGATGTGTCTACACTATGGAAATTAAATTTTAAAAAACACTATGGCGATTATACAGGTCCCAATATGTTACTTAAGCTTGAAGAGTTGCTAAAATTTCATGAAAAAATAGTTCAGTTCGTTTTAAAATATCGGAGAAAAATGGAGAATATGCGATTGTACTTTGTACGCCAATAATGCAAAGAACACTTGAATTGCTTCAATGTTCTGAAATAATGTTTGTTGATGCAACAGGCAATTGCGACAACCAAAACCACAAAGTGTATTTTTTTATAACCCAGTCTGTGGCTGGAGGTTTGCCAATAGGCTGTATTATCAGTAGTAGCCAAAAATCAGATGTTTTTGAATTGGGTGTTGAAGGCATTTTTGAAATCCTTAAAATTAAAATAAACCCTAAAGTCATTCTTACCGATGATGATTTAGCGGAAAGAAACGTATTATGTAAATATTGGCGATCCTCAAACTTGTTATTATGCACATTCCATGTCCTAAAAGCATGTTGGCGTTGGCTAATAAAGGCAAAAAATTCTATACCAAAAGAAAAAACACAGAAATACTATGTCATGTTTAAACATATTTTATATTCTAAAACTAGTGTAGCGACGTCGAATATTCAAAGCAACATTTTTTTGACAACTGTGATCATGAAAACTTAAAAAAATATGTTGAGAACATGCTGACAAGAATTCAGGATTGAGCAGTTTTCTATCGGCAAGACCTTCCATTAAGAGGTACGGATACAAATAACTATACAGAAGTTATGTTCCGCTTATTGAAAGATATTCCACTCGAACGCACAAAGGCCTTCACCGTAACACAATTAGCAAATTTTATTGTTACAAGCTTTCAATCATACTATAAACAAAAGATTCTGGGTTTAATTTTTGGTCGAGAGTCAAAAGTTGTTACCTCTAGGTACCTAAAACACTATAACACGAACTGTAAAGTGATGTCAGAAAATATGGAGTAGATGGAGTTTACCGTCCAGAGTCAAACAAATAATGAACTAAATTACAAGGTTGATATGTTATGTTGTAAATGTACGTGCTCTGTAGGATTTAACGGCAAATATTGCAAGCATCAAGCATTAGTGGTTAGAAATTATAATATTTTATCGGCTATAAATAACCTCTCCATAAACGCTAAATTAAAGTTGTACGAAATTGCAACCGGCAATAATGCACCTGAAAGAGTATTTCTTCCACTACAAATACAGAAATAACAGAACCTACTTTGGAGGGTA
The DNA here is from genome assembly GCA_036346205.1 of Vesta saturnalis. Lineage (NCBI taxonomy): Eukaryota > Metazoa > Arthropoda > Insecta > Coleoptera > Lampyridae > Vesta > Vesta saturnalis. The sequence continues at coordinate 1,357,537 of JARFJB010001728.1, read as the reverse complement.
CTTTACCATCATCAGCTAGTACGTCCGAGAGTACGTCACACAAAAATGAAATAACTTCATCTAGAAATGGAATACTGCAGCTTAATAACGAAACGTGCTTACTTTCAGAAATTGAAATTGCAGAATTAAAAGCTAAACGGATATCGTATTCTAATGATATAGTTAGTCACTAAACTTGAATAAGATCCTCAACAATTTTATCCTGCTATACAGTCATGTTTAAATAATGTAGACAAATATGCGCACACCACCTCTGCATTACTCAGTGGAATGCATACTGCATTCAAATATCAAGGAATTTCTTCAAAAATAGGACTTCTGCCGCAGCAACTCGCCGCAAAGGAAATAAAATTCCTATTCAGCCAACGTCAGTGGCAAGAAGAAAAACGGGGGAAAAAATACTTTTTCTGGAAGAAAATCTTTTGGAGACAGTGGGAAAAAAAGGCACCACACTCATTACAAATTTGCGTAGAAAAAATCGAAGGGCTTGGTGGTAATAAGTTCAGAAAATAGTGCTTATAATCGCGTTTATATTAATTTGTTGTTATTAGTAACGTTAATAAATGAGAACAGAAACAAATACTTCAAAGTAAATACTGTTTACAGATCCAATTTTTGAATGCATAATCTAATATGAGTAAAATTGACCAAAGGTGAGCTTTTATTTATGTGATTGAAGATGCAGTGTGAACAAACCCCTTTATGTACATATAAAACATTGGTAGAGTCTACCATATTTACTTTTTTATGCGCAAAGCACGTATTAGTATTGTATTTGAGAAAAAAAAATCAAGTTTCCGGCGGTTCAGCACGTTTTCAGAATGTTTAAAACTATTTAGATCAATGAATGATAAAAAGTATTAATATTTATTTTAAACATCATTCAATTTGGTTAATGTAGGTAAGTTTTCCGTATTTTTAAATTTTGAAATAGGCGTAGGTGTCTTGTCTAACAAATTCATCTCATAACAGAAAATGTAAGGTGTTCTCTCTTTTCCCTTTAACTCTTGCCAGTACTTGGCAATGTAAAGTCATAGGTATAACGCTGCGCTTATGTCTATGTTTGTATACGAGATGGCGTTGTGACAGAAAATAATAACGGTTGTCAAAATGACTACACTACAATATAGTTTATTTAATGTCAAATTAGTAGTACGTAACAAACCTAACATAAATTTTTGCTACCCAGTGTTGCACACTTAGTTTATAATATGATTTAGTACTCTCCTCACCAGAAGTGTTTACCGCTACGTCATCACATACAATCATATGGTGTAATATGAAAAACATGAGTCACAATTATTTTCAGTAGTAATATCACAAGAGAATGAGAATAAATTGAAAATAATTAGACAGATTTTCGAAAACCTGTTGCCAGGCAGTAGATATGAGCACCCGTAGGGCTCGAGTGGCTATTGCCGAATGGCAACAGGATAGAGAAAATATGGAGGATTATTTTCTAATTTATCGAACTCTCGTGTGGTATTCGTTGGATTATAAGAAACACGTTTTCAATATTATATTTTATTTTAACAAATTAAGCTTTCTGAACTTTCAAATTGATGACAGAAGTTAAATAAAAAAATACGTTGTCATTCAATAAAAACAAAATACTTAAAATTATTCTCGCGGTAATAATGTAGGTAATAAAATATTTACCTTTTTTTGGTTTTTCAATGGTATATTTTAAATTATACAATCTAAACGTTTCGATAACACTTACACTTATCTTCGTCTGTAGTAATATCTATTAAAATTGTTAAAGCCGTTGAATACAATTTTTCAACATTGACAATTTTAATAGATTTACTACTGACGAAGATAACTGTAAGTGTTAACGAAACGTTTAGATTGTATAATTTAAAATACACCATTAAAAGCCCCAAAAAAGATAAGTATTTTATTATGTGTGATAATGGTGAAAGTTCACATTTTCATAATAATGAAGGTAGATTATTCCCACTATAATAATGTTTTGATTGGCTAAAACGTACGCACATGACTTAAATTGAAAGTTTCTATTGGTTCATAGAAACCTCAAAAAATAATCGATATAATAAATTTTGATTAGAAAATATACCCAGAGATGGAAGCATTTAAAGCTGCATAATTCTAAAATACAAGTACATTATTTATTGTGATTTATTTTGTAAAAATTTGCGTCAAGCTGTAACTGTAATAATAGAACATATTTACATAAAATCACTAAACACTACTAGTAGTTACTTTCAAAGGTTACTGAGAGAGACATTCAAAAGTAATACAAGAGTTCGATAAATTTTTATTTACGTAGGTGACCGTTCTGAAGTATTAATAATTTGTTTTGAAATAATTTTAACATTTCATGGAGATTTGTTAAAAAACGGAGCAACATTATTGCAGGAATATATAGTATTCTTTTTAAAAATAGTTTCATAATGAAGAATATTCCCTTTTAATATGATATGAACTTTAAAAAATTTTATATATTAATTTAGAAATTTAATATGTTTAAAAAGTAAACACAAGGAAATGTAAATACCTACTTTTTAATAAAAATGTTCTTACAAGAATCGCGTAAATACAAAGCAAACATGACTCTCGCTGTTCTTTTTAAGAAATACAAGCTATGAAGTAAATGAAGGACTTGAATGCAATTCCAAGGTATATTTACTTGAAAATTTACGTAATACAAAGCTGTGTTAGCTTACTTTACCAGCTTTAAGAATTTTAAATTAATATTTTTTTTACAGAAACTCCACAAACGACATTTACGTGTTACAACTTGCTAGAATACGTACTAATTTCTAGATCAACGAATTTTAGAAATTGGTAAAAAAATATCCTTTTCCTTTGTCATTAGGGCGCATGGAATAATTTGTCGCCTATTTTTCTAATTCATTTTATACAAAATATCGGTGTACAAAATAATTATTTATTTCATTTACCTGCAATATGTGACGTTCGTCAAGAAAAGCAAATTTCTGGTAGCTCGTGAGTAAGCAATGAGACCTTCAGGATCGGGTTCAAACCACCTTTCTATTGTGTGGATATAATCTTATTCGAACACAATCGGATTACATAAGTTTTATTCAATACTGTGAGTATAAAAATAAAGAGAATTCTCAATACTAATACAAATAAACTAAAAAATCTCAGGTATTTAAGTAAAGGAATAATTAAGAAAAAAAACAACAATTCCGGTGGACCCTCGGGACGGGACGCTACAGTCAATTTTCCCGACTGTCAGTATCGCCCTCTCTGGAGGATGCTGTAAAATATCGATTAGTAATTGAATGATTTTTGTTAGTGAAATTGTGAAAAATGTTAACTATTCTACTAATTATCCGTCTGGTGTATTCAGATTGTAGTGAAGTGTTAATGAGATATATGGTCTATTATATTAGGTGAGTATATTTATTGATATTCAATTGTGGCAATAAATGTGTGTGTTTCTACAAATTTGAATTTGTACAACTCGGAGATGTGTGAGAGGAGGTAATAAACAATCAGGAAGGGTTAAGGAATTGATAATAGAGCGTAGAAAATGATTTTCGGGACCGTAGGGATATGAAATTGTGTATTCGGGGTCGAGCCCTCCGTTTACTCGTTGTAGAGATGTTGAGGTACTTTAAGGTTGATTGATTGACTCAGGTGTGACTATTTATTCTGGGTCTGAACCTCCGGCGGAATAGCCACTTCTGTACTTATATTTTAAACCTCCAAGTCGGTGCAAAACAGCCAACAATGTCAGTTCAAATTATAAAATTGGTTAAAATCGCTGTTCGCTCTTGTGGCGCACCTTACGCTTTTGTGGTGACAGGATATAATTATATAACAGGTAGCAAAGGACGCACTATGTTAAAAATAGGCAATTCACCTACTACGTGTTTTAGGCAATTTTATATCTCGAGCTCGGTGCGGTAGCAGCCAAGTACGTTGGATATCAATGTGCCTACGACTCGTTTTGTATCAGGACTGGTAGCAACTTGAGTGCTGAGAGTGGCAATAATAATTATAGGGAATGTCTAATGTGTTTTGTATCAGGACAGGTATAATGTTAGTAAATATTAAGAAGTCAGGTACAGGCAGAGTAAAGTAATAGTAATGTCAAAATAAGTAAGTGAAAATAAGTGTCAGTGTGGCTGGGGATCTGGTATATATAGGGAAAATAGGAGAGTGGGAAATAGAATAACAACTAATATCATTTTTAACGATGATAATACAGTTGTGGATACAATTTGGAAATAGGATTGATATGAATTATTTCTAGGAATGGAAAATTTGCAAGGATTCAAGCAGCATCATTACAAATTTACAATACAAACCTTGCGACGTCACCATTAACTAGCGTCAGAGTCTGTTTATACTATACAAAAATGTTAATTTGCCGAAACGGAATAAATGTAAGCATAAACTATACCGTCCTTCCAATTGTACACTTTTACTTTATACATTGTAATGTGCCAGTTCTTGGCTATCGTTGCCTTACTTTAAGTTCCGAAATTTGTATTATTATTGCTAAATATATTTACATTACATTAGTATTTTTAAGCATTTCTTTTTCTTTCAATAATTAAATTTTGCTACATTTCGATATTTTCTCTTTGGTCTACATAATTACGAATCCCTGTGTATATTTTAGCCACACCAATTTTTGTTGTTTTGTGCGCAAATGCGAACTCAACACGCTTTGACGCTTAATTCATGCAACTACTTCTAATTACATTTTTGTAAATATTATATTTAATAGGGAACAAAGATAATTCCCTATATTAAGGAAGGCCGCTTGTGTAAGAAAGGTTTCTTATCTAATTAATTTTCGTATCTTTGCAAAAGCGTGATGAGTGCCTTCACGAAAAATGCATAAAACGGCGTGCATTACCATGATGGTACAAATTTAGTCTTCAAGAAATATAAATGGAGATGCCATTGTTTTCCATTATACCGCATGCTGTCAATGTATGTCTGCTTTTGTCGTCGATTACCTGCCAGCTTTTGTCGTTTTTTTTGGCGCCCGCTTTTGTAGTTGACCTACATTTCCGTTATGGTATGTGGAAGATCTTTTGGAAATTATCTTACCTTATCATACGTTTATAATACGAAAATTACCTTACATATATGGTCTACAGTTCGTTTATTTGTACGTTATTGACAAATGGAAATTACCTTTATCGTATGTGTATCTTATGAATGAGAAATGAAATTCTCATACTACAATTTGTTTTAAGACGAACTTTGTAGGTAGAGGATCACAAAAATTTTAATATTGTAATAAACATTTGTCAAATCGCCATTGTTACCGCGATAGAAAAGTTAATTTGTGGATTTTTAATATCTTGATATACGTCTTGCTAATGTTTCCAGAATATTTTATTTTAGGTATTTTTATGTAAGAAATGTCGGAATGTATGTACATGATATTTGGCTAAGGGTTTAAAAACACATGTTGGGGTTTAACTAGCAGGTGTACGCTTAAAAACTGCGAATCGTTAGAAATACTTATGCGCAAATTCTTGATGTACAAATGTCACTAGTTTAATAATTAATTACGTCGGTACATACTGCAATCAAAGAAGTCTTTGTTTGGTACTAGGAAATGTAATATTAAATGTAGGGTTTGTTACAAACGAATGAATATTTTTAACATTAAGATTTCGTTCTGTTAGGAATGCGAAAAATGTTCCCACGAAATAATTTCTTGTTTCTTTTTTTATTATTACTTGCAATAACGGGGGTTGATTTTCGGGAGTTAGTTTGAAATCGGAGTCAAAGGCAGTTGCTGTTGAAATTTTAAGTGAGTCGGATCGCTTTTAGTGTTTTAATTAGAAACTCCCTTTGCAAGCCGTTGGGTCTATAAATATTTTGTCGTATACCTTTTAGCAAAACTAAAACGCAAATTCGTTCTTTTCTTTTAGTGTATGTTTTAAAGTAATATTTCCAAAAATTAATCTATAATTAATCGCCGCGGCGGCGAGTTTTAAACCGCGTATCTTAACTCGTCGTGTTGGTGGTAAAGTGGTTAACTAAAGGGAATATATTCACGTGTAAGTAGGTATTTTTATATAAATGAAAGCGCGCAGCAAATAATTTTACAAGCTTATGTAACATATTAAAAATCAAACATTGCCTTGCAAAGGTATCTCATTCGCACGCGGGCTCATTACGATAAAATCTGCTAAAATAAAAGACAGTGCAGGGCTCGCTCTTGTATTTGGGTGAATTAGCATTGTTGTTGGTTGTTTATATTTATATATGTGAACGGGTACAGGATACAGATTGGTTATAATTGTAAATAGGCAATTGCCGAGTGTGTACATACTCCCGGGTCCAGATGACTCTTAAACACCTCTTATTTTATTTTATTGTTTTTATTGTTGTATAGATGAATGTGTAACCTGAGAAAGGGGCGATGTTATGACTTATTTACAATTTACCTTTGTAAGGCTTTGTTTATGAGTTTTTTTGTGTCAGTTTGTTTAAGTAGAATTCTTTGCCTGTGAACTAATTTCTCTTTATATGTAATTTATTGTAATTGTACGTATATATTTGGTGCTTTAATAGTCACTAAACAATTGTGTACGTATAAATTGCTTATCTATTTTCTCTTGTCCTTGCCTTTACTTTATTATCATTTTATATGTAACGTAATCTTCCTTATTGTTTTATGTGCTTATTTACCTAAAGACCGGCATTGTTGGTTTTAAAGGGCCACATGTTTGGTATTAGGATTTTTATTCTGATTTATTTATGACACAATTGTGGATGTGGTTACATGTTTTTTTTGTGTTTATATGTAAATAAACGTAAATAAACTGCTTGTTAATAAAATACTTAGCTTGTTATTTATTTTTCTCGTAATGTTATAATTTTGTACGTACTTTAACCTAATTTAATGGTGTTTTGTTATACATTTAACCCTTTCATTGTTTTTTGTGTTATTTGGTTTATTAATGTACTTGTGGCATTACTTATTTATGAATAAAGTGGGTTTTTTGGTGGTTCTTTCTCACAATAGTACATTAACGGGTTGAACCATCATTACGCAAAGCTCGTTAATTTTAATTCGAGTAGTTTTATTTTTTTTACCTGCCCCACATGATGCAACACTTATCCTCATCCAGCTTATCTCAGTCAAATAGCACAACGTACTTACTACTAGAAAGCCAATTCGTTTCATCATATTTGAGGTTTGCGAGTAAATAAATATCAGACTTTCTAATATTTTAATAACTGCCAGGAAATTCAATGTAAGGCAAGCAATTAATTTGAGTAATACTAACATTATTGTCCATAAATTTAAGATAAATCACTTAGCGATTGTTTTGTTCTTGAATTTGCATTCTTGCAAATAAGTTCAAATTGTACTTTTCAAGATAGGGTACCTGGGGGACGCTACAAGTACTTTAATATTTGTATACGTTTTATTCTTGAATACAGTGTTGATCACACTGCATTTTGAATTTTAAGTAAATATAGATTATAAGCTTGTATAGTTGTCTTGACTTTAGTAATTTTGTATCGCAAATCTTTACGAAAAATATCGTTTTAGTTATTTTATGCTGATATTAATCAGACATTTTGATTTATTACATATCACATAATACAGTTGTTTATTGTTTATTCACTTTACCTATTATGCTATTGAGGTACAACTTTTTCAATTTTTGTTGTATTTTAATTATTAAACCTAAAAATTGAGTGGCGTCCAACAAACAAACGCTTTACTATGAAAATGTAAACTTTCACCATTAACACTCATAATAAAATACTTATCTTTTTGGGGTTTTTAATGGTGTACTTTAAATTATACAACTAAACGTTTCGATAACACTTACAGTTATCTTCGTCAGTAGTAATGTTTGTTAAAATTGTTAAAGATGTTGTAAACAATTTTCTCAAATCGCACCTAAAGATGTGTGAAATCTTTGTCATCTTCCGGAGTGTATAAGTTATCTTGTTCATGTAGAAAAGTATACATCGGAACCACAAAACGTAGCTTTGATACAAGACGCAAAGCCCATATGAGATTCTGTAGATTGGGTCAACCAGAGAGGTCTGTGGTGGCTGACCATACCCTGGATAATCTAAATCATGACATTCAATTTGAAAATATGGAAATATTGTCAAGACAAACTCATTATTATGTTCGTTTGCAACGTGAAGCTATTGAAATATATAAACACCCGAATAATTTTAATAGACAAGAAGAAAATTTCCGTTTAAATAGGTTTTGGCATCTTATAATTAAAAAAAAGCATAACGATACGTCTTAATTTTGATTTTAATTTTAACTTTTGGTATGTCTAGGTTTTTGCTGTGTTTTACCTAGACCTTGAAGCAAATGTTTACCAATTATATGTTAAATTACCACAGCACTATAATTTAACATAAGTAGTTGAAATTAAATTAAATTAAAATTACAAAGAACGTTCTGCATTGTGCTTTTCATTGTTAATAACACTTCCAATTATTGATAAAGATATCTCTTTGTTAGATTTAACTGGGTTATTTTATTTCATGTAATGTTTGGATTTGTGAATGCTTCTATCATTTTCAAATTGAAGTTTTTCACAACTTTACACTTACATCATAACTCGATTAAATTTTGTTAAATGTGTTTTTGGCTGATAAATTTCAATGTTAGCTTTCGTCGTAGAGAGTGTTCTGGTTTGTCACCTTTGAGGCAGTTTAACAATATTTAATTTTACTGACCTAGTTATTCTTTACTAGAAATTTTATAGTTGGCTTTATACGTTTCTCAAACTGTTATATTTAATAGCAGGCTTATGTTTATGTTTTAATTTTTCAAATTTGACAAAATTGTTTACAACATCTTTAACAATTTTTAAAAACATTACTACTGACGAAGATAACTGTAAGTGTTATCGAAACGTTTAGATTGTATAATTTAAAGTACACCATTAAAAAACCCAAAAACGATAAATGCTTTAGTGATTGTACCTATGGATATATCACTGTCTTCCTCACGACCTGTTCAAAATAAGTTCTCCAAACTACAGTAAGTTTCGTAAGTAATATACCTTACTGAGCTAGGCCGTGGTGCAAGTTACCACTCCCGTTTAATTTTTTATTTGTTATAACATCTATTCACATTTTTTAGCAATCCATCAAGCCACGTTATAAAATCCTTTTGGTTACCACACGTAAGTAGAACCATTAATTTCCGATCTGGATAGGAATGAGTAGGGACAAAAAATCAATTATTTCTATAAAGGTTGATTAATTGAAACCATCCATCAGAAGTATCGGAGGTTTCGCTTTGGTTTGCAACCCATAACACCAAGGTTATTGCTTAAGACTCAATCACTTGCGTAATAACTTATAAACAGCCGATGGTTAACCGACTAATTGCCTTTTAATGACACTTGGTCTTTCCCTTAATAACTAAGTAAGGACCTAGAAACAACCAATATTAAACCTAGTACTGTCTATTAATACTTAATTACTTTTTAATGACTCGGTGTGCGTAGTCAATTACACAATATCAAGGTCATGCCTTTATCTTGCGGAATTGGTTAATCATACCGTTTAGAACAAATAAATTAACGTTTTAAATATTTAAAATTATACAAGAACATGTATTGTATTTCAAGGATGCAGTTTCTACGATAGATTAACAGTAAAGGAATTTCTTCTTAGACAACATAGCCTTCCTCTATTTTTGAAAAACCATAATAAACAATGGTTATTCCATAATAAAATACTTATCTTTTTGGTTTTTGTAATGGTGTATTTCACATTATACAATCTAAACGTTTCAATAACACTTACAGTTATCTTCGTCAGTAGTAATATATGTTAAAATTGTTAAATATGTTGTAAACTTTGTCAAAGTTGAAAAATTAAAGCATGTTTTAATTTTTCAACTTTTAAAATGCACCATTAAAAAACCCAAAAGGTAAGTATTTTATTATGTGTGATAATGGTGAAAGTTTACATTTTGATAATGGTTATTCTAATTTAATAGTTTACGTGGACATTTTGTGACATTTTATGAGTTAGTCTAAACAAGTAACTACAAGGTATACGACATACACACAAACACACAACTGCAAACACCCAAATGCACCAAATAAGCCAGAAAAGACATCAATGAAACTAACACGTGCACAAACAACTAATGAAAAACAATCATAGCCAAACAAAAACAAAACAGAAAGTAATTGTGTATATATCCCAGTATCCTTATGTAAATACTTAGATTAATTATTTAATTTACCCATTTTTTTTTTGATAAAAAATTCCTATTCAATTCAATAATTAATTTTTCTCCACATCTCCCCGTAGTAAGAAAACATATTTAGATTTCGACGCAAGAATCTCCACCAAAGTATCACCTCCATTATCCCACCCAATCATGCGTAGGTCTACTCCCATATAAGCGTAGGTGCAACGCAAAACCTGCTCCAGTCCGACCTAGTTGGAAGCAGAAGCCGTTATTTCTACCTGCCAGCCCATTGAGGGGTAACTTGTAAATCCCGATCATATTCACCATACCAGTTTCCGTTAGGGTATTTTTTCTTACTCCCTTGACAGATTATTAATCGATCCCGTCAGAAATACACCACCACACTCATGTACTATACTCTTACTCGGGTGTATGCCCAGCGTAAACAAACACCACCTAGTACACAAAATCCTGATTTTTGCTTTTAGATTGTTTATAGTTTCGTGCCCAGATAAATAATTGGACCAGTTAGAGTTTGTACAAATCCCCTGCGTTTCGTATCCAGAATACTTAATAAAGTATTAAAACCCGCTTCCTGGAGGGATAAATAAATTTCAATAATTTAAGGTAATTTCGATAAACTCCGAAAATTTATATTTCTTTACCTACTAGACCAACAAAATTTAAGCCATCATCACAAATAACGCCACCAGTCACCATCAGGATTTTTATTTTTAAACCATCTGTTCGGACTAATTCTCAAAAGGATTCCTGTTAATTTATATTTTCTCTAAAGCGAGAAAGATAAATCGTAATTGTGAATAAAATATAAACCTCTACTATCTATTTCGAGAAATAAAACTATCCCACTTCTTATAAGTGGTAGACGGCACCACCAACAGTTTCCCCTTTGGTATAGCTTATATTCTTGATATTTTATATTGCATTCCTTTTGCGTAATTTTAATATTTACAGCAAGTCCAGTAAGTTAAATCAAAACTCCGAAAAAATATTATTTTATTCTTAAATAAAATCGATAAAGGGGTGTTACCTAGTAAACCAATTCGTTTCATAAAAAAATAAAGCGTCGTAAATCAACTTCATTATTATTATCAATCCCTTACTGTGTCCTTTTGCGGAATAAATTTATATTATTTCTTCGCAATTTCCAGATGTCTGCTACTTAGTCTTAAACCTAAAACCTTTAAGAATGAAAAATATTGTTTTTTTAAGATTTCAATTTCCTGTTAAGTTTCTTAACCTCCACTTTGCTTAATAATTTAATTAGCTAAGTATATACAGCGTATTAATAAATTAATTATCAGACATCAATCATTTAAGTGTCAATAATTTTTGAGTGTTACTCGTATTTCTTTTATTACTAATTATCACATTCACATGCGGAGGTCGCCCAAACCGCCAGATCCAGTGAAGGTAGAGGCCATCTGCTGACCCTTCCTTTTTTGTGTTTGTTTTTTTTTTAATTTATTTTATTTTCTAATACAAAGTGTTTAAGTTAGTTTAGTTAAAAATGTATATAGATAGGAAATAAGTAACGGTCAAAACAAATTACTGCGTTTGTCAATTACAGGAAGTCAAGAATTTTCCGAACCATACCCTCCAGCTATAGCCGGGAAAAATTCAAATCAAGTAATAATAGCTAAAGGTCTACTTTATAATTGAACACTAGAACACGTAAAACCCGAAACATCCAACCCCAAAACAAAGAAAATGCAAACAAATAGTTGCAGATAAGCACATGCAAACAAAGAAAGTAGCAAACAAATAAAATACCCAAACATGTGAACGCTACACATACAATTCAAAAGCCAAGTAATCTAGTACGTACATAAATATACAGGTATGTAAATCCCTAAACATACAAACACGCAAAAAAGTAGCAAACAATCAAACACCCGAACATAAATTAAGGAAACTTCACATACAAAAGAAACAAGTTACCCAACACAGCAAGTAAAGAAACTAAAGAATGCAGAGAATCGAATAGCCAGCCCGTAAACCCATAAACATGCAGACACACAAAAAAATAAGCTAGCAACCAGGTAAATAACCGAAACACAAAAACACGTAGACGTCGTAAGCATACAACACACAAACAAGTAAACACGCAACACCCAAAACAAAAAACTAGGCAACAAATGCACCAAACTAGTAAAAAACTCATAACCTAAGAAACTAGCCAGTAAACACTAATACACACCAAACGTGCACAATACACACAAGGAAACATACCAAATAAACTAAAACATGCAATAAGAAATAACACAAATCTCCAAATCATAGAAACTCGACAAGATTTTTTTTGCTCCAAGTTTGTTTTTGGACATTTTCGAAGATTTTAAAGCGATTGAGCAAATAAAAATTTTTGAATTTTTTTTAGCGATAGAATACTTCCCATCCGTTAGATGTGGAAGTAATTAGAAAATTAAAAATTACTACTTTATTAAGTAAATATGTCAAAATACACAGGGTGTTCCATTTAAATTTTCAGCTTTTACGTCATTTCCGGTGAAACCAGAAGTATTGTTATATATATATGTTATATATATATATATATATATATATATATATATATATATATATATAGTCAAACTCACTTAAGACGAGCACGGATAAAACGAGCATTTCGTAGATAAACGATTGAAATTGTATTAGTTTACGTACTAATTTTTCTCGCTTATTACGTTCACGTTTCACGGTAAAGACGAGCAAATTTCAAATTTTGTGGTAGTTTTTATATACATACTAAAAGCCGTTTCAAGTAAATATTCGTTAAGAATTTTTGGGATTTCCGTAATTACGTTTCACAGGAAAGACCGACACATTTTAAAAGACTTAAAATAGATTAAAAGACATTACCTACTGCTTAGATTTCGCTTATGCCTTCCGGCTTACCAATTGTACACATGGTACCTGTTTTAAAAATGAATGCAAGGTATGTAGTTTCTAGTCAGTTGTTACTTTTGCAGACGTGAGGTTGAAAAATGGCTTCAATAAAACGCAAAACACTTTCAATTCGCGAGAAAGTTGAGATAATTCGGGAACTAGAAAATGGTGCAAAAAATTCTGCGACGTGCAAAAAATATGGTTTACCATCATCTGCCGTGTCAACTGTGTAACTTAAGAGAAAAAAATGGACGACCGGGAATCGAACCCACACCAAAAGCTTGGAAACGGACTCCTACATTGACATTGAAACTGATATTTAAACCATTTATAAACTACCTGCTTATATGAGCTATGATGACGTCACACATCGGCACCATCCTCATTCTATGCTCATCCTCTGTTCCTTTGCCTACCACCTCATGTCATTCAGAACTTTAAACGTTGCCAAATTAAATATTTGGAAGCATTAAAACTTTTGACGTGCAATGTTACCAAAATAATATTAATGTAAGTACCAACTTAAACATTTCAGTAGGTAACACTATTATTCTCAATGGTTGACTTTAATAATTTTCATTCAGAATTTTAAATGTTGCCAAACTACATATTTGAAGTATTCAACTTTTTGACATGCAACGTTACCAAAATGATATTTATGTAAGTACCAACTTATACATTTCAGTAGGTAACATTATTAACATTAATGTCTGACTTTATCTATTGTCATTCAAAACTTGAAATGATGCCAAACTATATTATTGCAAATATTCGACTGTTTGACGTGGAACGTTACTAAAATAACATTAATGTAAGTACCAATCTAAACATTTTATAAAGTAACATTATTAACCTCAATGCATGACTTTACCAATTGTAGGAGCGACTAAGGAAAGGAACTCGTTCATTGATCTGCGCATGCATCTAAAAACACTTCTGGTTTAATGGAAGTGGTACTCGAATAGCATTTTCAATGTCAAACTGACAGCACGTTTGAACTAGTGGTGAGGGTTCGTTTACCAATCAATGTAACTTTTTTTTATTTAGGTTGAAGTAGTTTTTCATGTAATCTAAACTGTATATATATATATATATATATATATATATATATATATATATATATATATATATACTACGTTGTGGAAAAACAGAAAAACTACACTTGCAGCATTCGGAAACTATTTAACTGATGTAAAGAAAATTAAAAAAGTGTACTAGAGATGATATTGATAAAGCGCTAATTGTGTAGTTTAAAAACCAAAGAAGTGCCGGTTTACCCATTAATGGGCCCATTTTAAAAACGCAGGCTGAGAAGTTCGCGGAACAATTAAATTACACAGACTTTAAGTGTAATAATGGGTGGATTGATCGCTTTAAAAACCGCAATAACATTGTGTATGGAAAAATAAATGGTGAAGCGAAATCAGTGGACACTAACGTTACAGGTGAGTTGTTAAAAAGCGTTTGTCCGGAACTACGACGAAAATTTAAAGATGAAAACATCTACAACGCCGACGAAGCCAGATTGTTCTTCAATTTAACGCCACTTTAAAATTTAAAAATGAAAAATGTATTGGTGAAAAAATGTTGAAAAATCGTCTCACTGTTTTAATTTGCGCCAATATGACGGGAACTGACAAAAAAAAATTGTTGGTAATCGGAAAATCACGAAATCCTCGCTGTTTTAAAAATGCTAAGTGCCTACCAGTTGACTACATCTCTAACAAGAAAGCTTTGATGACATCTACAATTTTTGAAGAGGAAATTAGAAAATGGGATGATAAATTACGACGTAACAATCGAAAGATTTTATTATTGGTTGATAATTACCCAGCGCATCCTGAATTGCAAAATTTAACCAACATCACCCTTATTTTTTTAATTTTCTTAATAATGTGACCCCCACAACAATTCAGAACTGTTAAAGCTGGTTTTGTTTCTGCTGTAAATGACAGTTTCGAAGAAGAAGACGATCTTCCTTTATCTACTTGGTTAGAAAGTAGAAACATCAATAATTTTCAAAATTGCGCGTCCTTACATGACTACGTAGATATTGATGCCGATGTGATTACTTCGGGTTTAAAAACTGACGAAGAAATGATACAAGAAATTACAGAACGGGAAGCTGAAAGTGATGAAGGTGATGTAGACAGTAATGAGTGTGATAAACCCATGCCTGTTGCACTCGCTAAACCGGGCGACGCATTGGTATTATTGACGCGGTTGTTTGAAGAAAACGGTAGTAATAAGCAAATATTTAAGTCTATACGTGTTTTAAGAGGTAGTCTCAATGATGTTAAATTTAAACCAAAACGTCAGCTAAAAATAAATGAAATTTTTAATAACTCTCCTAATGCTTAAGAGATATTCCGCTTTTTAATGCAAAATAATGTATTTTTATGCGTAATAAACAATATTTTCAAAAATGTAGTATATGTAGGATATAACGTTTAACTGATATAACGAGCAAAAATTAGCAGAGATCTCGTTTTAACCGAGTCTCACTGTATATATATATATATATATATATATATATATATATATATATATATATATATATATATATATATATATATGCATATGTTAATTTCACAAGCATTTAGTTGTTTATGTTAAGTTGCATAATTAACATTATTTTATTTTAATACTTTTCCTGATTTTATAAAATATTAAACACAACTAAATAACATTTTTTGAAAATGCAGGTCTGTATTAAGAAATTTCATGATGATGGTTCGTAAAAGGTTCAAAGCGCGATTAGAAAATCAAATGTGATAACATTCCTGAAATGCAATAAAAAACCATCAAAATCAGCTTTGAAATTATCCCGACCGAATCTAAAAAAAAATAAGTTGATGATGACTATAAAAATAGGAAACGTCCGATTGAAAAACTGACTATGCCATGTAGTCCGTAACAAGTTGCCATGAAGAAGTTTTTGCTTTAGGACAAGGATTTCCAACACGCGGCCCGCGGGCCGCATGCGGCCCGCAGCTCTCATTACTGCGGCCCGCGTAAAAATGATTAAAACCGTGAAACAGTTCAAACCCTCCCACAATCTTTCGGCACCTCACATTGTACTGCAGTCGTGTTTACTCGTGTTTCCGGTTGCCGTGTGGTATTTTGTTATCTGCAACTTGAGACAGTCGTTGAGTACTGTGATTAATTACGAGTGCAAGTTTTTTTTAAATTATGTGGTAATGTAATATTACTTCAAATACGTTTTGAAAAATTCAATTTAAGAATTGAAGTGAAACGATGGAAAAAACGAAACGAAAACGTTCGATTGGTTCTGAAAACAGATCTTATCAAGAGAGTTGGGAAAGCAATTATTTAATTACAAACAATAATGGAAAATTGCAATGTTTAGTATGCATGCAAATAGTGTCAGTGCCCAAAGAATATAATATAAAAAGACATTACATGTCGTTGCATGAAGCAAAATATAAGAAGTATGAAGAAGCATCAAGATTAGTATTAATTTCGGATTTAAAAAAAAAGTTAAAACATCAAACTGGTGCTTTCAATAAACTTTCAGAAACACAGACATCTGCGTTACGTGATTCTTATATCGTATCCCTTGAACTTGCAAAAGCAAAACGACCTTTTGTTGACGGTAATTTAGTGAAGAAATGTGCCATTGAAATGGCAAGATCATTCGGAGATAAAAAAATTGCAGAGAAATTTGAATCAGTTCCTCTTTCAAACCAAACAATGCAAAGAAGAGTAGTCGATATGGGTGGACACTCACTGTGTGAGTTGGTTAAAAATTGTTCCTATTTTTTACTATGTCTTGATGAAGTACGGATTCAAGTGATGTCAGTCAATTATTAATATTTGTACGTATGACTCACGATGATTTTCAACTAAAGAAGAGTTACTAAATTTGTGTTCCTTCATGGCACTACAAAGGTAAAGATATATTTGAAGCAGTAAAGAATTGATTGACAAATTTGGAAGTTTCGTAAGTGTTCTGCAATAGTGACAGATGGTGCCCCTGCAATGGTGGGTGAAAAAACTGGGTTTGTTGGATTACTCAGAGAAAATGGCATACATTGTCTACAATACATTGTTTTATTCACCAAGGTGCTTTTATGTGGAAAATCAATAAAACAAAACGAAGTTTTAAGTTGGTGATTAAAATTATAAATATGATTCGTGGAGGAAATAAACCTTTCGCATCGGAAATTACAGCAATTTTTGGAAGATATGGAAGCTGAATATGGAGATTTGCTACTTTATAATCAAGTTAGATGGCTAAGTGCAGGAAAATGTTTAGAAAGGTTTTTTGAAATAAGAAACGAGATCCCTATGAAAGATATTGAATTCTTAAAGGAGTTGGCTTTTCTCACGGATATTACAATTCACCTGAACGAACTCAATGTAAAATTACAAGGGAAAGATAAAATAATTACTGACTTGATTAGTCACATAAATGGGTTCAAAAACAAACTGAAATTATTCAGAAGTTCAATTGAAAATAATAATTTGGTCCATTTTTCAAAGTGTTTACAATTATCAGACGAATTTAAAAAAAAGGAGCAACTTGATTTTTCCAGATTTTTAGTAACTATTGAAGATATTGAAAATGAATTTCAGCAGCGTTTTAAAGAATTTGAAAATATAAAAGACAGTGTGCAGTTGTTTAGTAATCCTCTTCTTGCTGAAATACAAAATCAAGAAGCAAATTTTCAATTAGAATTATGCGATTTGCAAGCTGATCCATTTCTCCAAAGTAGACCAGAAAGAGGCCCTGACTTTTTTAAACTCCTAACGATTTCCAAATCTGCGACAATTTGGTCAAAAAATGACCTCGATGTTTGGAAGTACATATTTGTGCGAGAGTGTATTTTCTACTATGAAATTTATCAAGAATAGCCACAGGACCCGCCTAACCGATACATCTTTATTGAATTTACTAAGGTTAGCAACAACACAATTGGAAATAAACATTACTGAATTAGTAAATGCTGCAGAACGTCCTCAATATTTTCATTAAAAGTAGTATTTTGTAGTTTTCATATTATGTGAAAGTAAATGTTTAAAAATAAAAAATAAGTTTAACTTTTATTTATTTTTGTGTAGCAAATGATATATATATATATATATATATATATATATATATATATATATATATATATATATATATATATGAAGCGCTATTGACTCCATGAATGTAATGGCGGCCCTCGGTCATTCGTATGTTGGAAACCCCTGCTTTAGGATATGTAATAACGCCAGAAAAAATAAAATAGAAATTTCAAAAATTCAACTTTTTTCCGATTTAACTGGAGTTATATCTATTACAATTTCAGAGATCCACATAGTGAGAATTCTTATCTTGGACACAGTGTATATAGATACCATCAGGGTGCCACCGAGGGAATAATTCATACTTACTATGCAAAAACTAAAAATGCTAAGGCCTAATAGCAAGCCTGTTTTAATGCGGGTTTTACGTATTTGCTAGTTTGTTAGTTCCTTTGCATTGAGTATTTATTTGTTTGCGTGTTTGTATGTTATCGAATGTGTTTGTTCGCGTCTCTGCTTGTGCGCGAGTATGTGTGATAAGGTGTTTGTGTATCTGTTTATATGTTAATCTGTTTAGTTTCTTAGATTTAGACATTTCCGTTATTTCATGTTTTAGCTTTTTCGGTATGTTTTTTTGTTTATTTCGTACAAGTTTGGTGTGTTTGAGGGTTGGTTGGGTAGTTTCTTTTATTTTCAGATGAGCCTCTTTGAATGTTTACTTTTTCGTGTGCTTTTGTTTTTTGCTTTTGCACTTACTTGATTCCTAGTTTGCGAATTTTGCATGTTTGAAAATTTACGTATTTAGATGTTCTGCATGTTTCGTTGTACCTTAGCGAACTGGATTTCCTCGATGAGTAAGCGATGAATTCTGTGCCCCAGAATCTATATGTAGACACCAATTTCATTGTAAACACAGCAAAATGAATTGGCCCAAAATCTAAGTCTATAAACCCATTTCGTTGGTTTGACGGTAAAATCGATTGCCTCGATGGCCAATGGCTAAATTCTGTGACACATGAGTATTCGACAGAATTTGGGACCAATGTGGCTCAAAAGCTTGTTTATACAGTAATTTCGTTGTGAAGGCGGTAAAATGAATTCCCATGACGGCCCAGGCCTAAATTCTATGACTTATAAGTGTTGGTCAGCATTTAGTCCGAATTTGGGTCAAAATATATTTTTTCATGCCAGCGTCGTTGTGTACGCGAAAAAATAAATTGCCTCTATGATCAAGAGCTAAAATCAGGACTAGTGGTCAGAATGTGAGCCGTCTTTGGTCCAAAATATATCAAATAGATGTGAGTGCGAAAAAATAGATTCCTTCGATGGCCCATGAGTATTCGTCAGCCTTTTGTCGAATCTATATTAATAAACCAAATTAGTTTGCAAAATTAAATGACTTGTTACCCAAGAATTAAATTCTGTGACTTATCAGGGTTGACAGGTTTTTGGACCAAATGGTGTGCATAATGTAAGTTGATAGACCAATTTCGTTGTGGACGTGGAAGAGTACATTCCTTCGATGACCCAGAGCTAAACTCTGTGGTGGATGAGTGTTTATAAGCATTTTGGACGCTTGTGACCAAGAGGTAACAGCAATTAGTACGCATCTTTCAGCAATGTGTACATCAATTTTTTTTATTTATTTCTAAAAATTTTTAGAAAAAAGTAACGTTTTCTTGCTTGTTTTATGCAATTGTAGAGTAACTTATCTGCTATTTCCTTTGTATTGGGGCTTACGTGTTTAGGTGATTACGTGTTTACTAGTTTCTTGTTTTTGGGGATTTTACTTTTTGGGGGTTTACGTGTTTAAGTATTTACTTAAAAATTATTATTAATTTTATTAAATACATAAATAAAAAGTTTACCTCGAGTAGGATTTGAACCTACGACCTGCACTTTACTAGAGTACCGCGCTAACCAACTGCGCCATCAAGGTTCAAGCCCCAATAGATGTAAATTTAGTCTTTATGTATGTAGAACTGATTTAAATTCTAAATATAATGAGATTACTATCAAATTACTTATATTATGGGAATGTGAGCCTGCAATATCACAAGGATTCACACATACCAAAGCAACTAGACTAATATTAAAAATGATATAATTTAATAATAATAATAAGTATTTACTTGTTTGCTAGTTGCTTTGATTGCATGTGCTTATTTTCTACTAGTCTTTTCCATATTTTAGTTCCTTCAGTATGTTTTATTCCTTGTTTCGTAAATGTTTGGAGTGTTTAGAACTTTGAAGGTGTGTGTTTGTGTATTTGTCGAGTAGCTGGTTTCTTTGTTTATGTGTGCGTGTTTTTATGTGGGATAACTTGTTTAGACTGTTTGTTGATGTCTTTATGTGGGAGTTTATGTATTTTTGTGTTGCGGTGCCTACTTGTTTGCTAGTTTCGGTGTTCGCATGTACCTGCCTATCTGAATATGTGTTTTTGTATGTTTTGGTTTCTATCGCATGTTCTCTTGCTCGTTTAGTGTTTGGATCTGTGTTGGATAGTTTCGTGGTTACGTATTTGTGAATTAGTATGCTTGTGGGATAAAAATGTTTTGTGCTTGGATGCATACTTCTGGATTTTTTCTTTCTTAGTTTGTGAGTTCACCGGTTTTAGTGTTTACTTGTTTGCTAGTTTCTTTGCTTGGGTGTTTGCATGTTTACAGGTTTATACTCGTATGTTTGAGCGCTGACTTGATTGCTAGTTTCTTTGTTTGCGTTTTATTCACTACTGATTTTTTCCATGTTTTAGTTTCTTTAGTATGTTTTCTTGTTTGTTTCGTGCATGCTAAGAGTGTTTGGAAGTTTGTATATACTATTATTCGTACGAAGATGATATTTAATGTGGAACATAAATTCTATGGGAAATATGTGATTAAGATCTTGAAAAGCATTTTACAAATACACAGTTAAGGAAAAAGTATTTTCGGTTTTTTTGTCAATTTTTGAATTACGTTTTTTTTTATTGAAAATGAATTTTAATCAAGTACATATTGTCAATTATTATCTATGATCTGTCGCCATTTTTTGCGCAATTTTATAATTCCTCGGTATTGAACTTCTGTTGTTTACTCGCGAAAAACTCGTCCACAGTGTTTTCGGCGGCTGTTTTGTTGACCAAATTTTCATCAAGGAAGTTTTGCAAAGACTGAAACACATGGTAGTAGGGACAGCGCAAGGTCTGAACTATACGGTGGATGCAACAAAACTTCCCAACCAAGAGCAGTCAGTTTTTGGCGAGTCATCAAAGATATGTGCGGCCTGGCATTGTCATGATGGAACCTTTTCTATTCATCAATTCTGGTCGCTTGTTTTCAATTGCTTGGTGTAATTTGATTAATTGCTAACAGTAGAGAGCCGAATCAATAGTTTGACCAGAGTCTATTACCTCATAATGAACCACTCCCTTCCAATCCCACCACACACAGCATAACTTTCTTGGCCGTCAGTGCAGGCTTCGTTCATGATAGTCCACCGGCCTTTGTCCACGACCTTTGGCGTTTTTTATTCTCGTATCGCATCCATTTTTCATCGCCCTTTACAAGTTGTTTGGGAAATGGATTGAGTTCATTGCATTTTAACAACATTTCACTGATGGAAGTTCGATCCATTAAATTTGTTTGCGTTAAATCGTGTGGCACTCAAACATCGAGTGCTTTCTGATCGAAGTTCAGTGCATCTGCGATGTCTTGAGTGCTTGCATGTCGGTCTAATTCCACCAGTTGCAGAATTTCATCGGTTTTTTCAGTGACTGAAATATCAGCTGTCAAGCGCGTTTATTTGACATGCAAAGATTACTCTATCGGGAAATACTACCATTAGCACCAACTTGTGACAAAAAAACTGAAAACACTTTTTCCTTAATCTATTATATTGTACTTACATAATTGAAATACATTACTAATAGAAATTTATTGTATTAAACAGAACTAACACTATTATACTAATTGTAGGTTGTAGAAACATGGCTGTCAAAGTGTTAAACTTCTAATCGGAGTCACTATCTATAGCCGAGCTGCCAGAATAGTTTGCGATGTTAATAATCAGTTTGTCACCTATGATCTTATTGCTTTATTATTTCTTCAGTATGTCGCACACAAATAGCCCATAATGATTTGAATTAAAAGAGTTGACTTGCCGACGATTAGATGAATTGATCTATTTAATGTATTGCTTAAGAAATTTAATTCGTATTTCTGCGATGTAACTTTTTTTGAATAAAGCTCTACAGTTGGAGTCTTCTTTCAATTTCAATCGTAACGATTGGATTGCACGATGAAGAGTTCTGTCACTTATTAATATGTGGCTGTTACGAATTTCTGCATTTCAAATTGCAACTGTGACATATTTTTCTATAAATAAATTAGTATGTCAAACGTCTGTAAAAGATTGTGATGTAATATTACCCAGTTCATGCATACATAATTGTAGAACGTAGTCCTTACGCCCATTTTGGACGTTTCAGGTAGATCATTAAATTTTGTTTTCTTGCGTGGTCGTTTTGTTACAACATGGTTAGGATGCAGTTCGAGACTTGATTTTTCTTACCGTCTTCTCAAATATACCCAAGGCGCTTACCGCACGCTATAATTTCGTGATTGCAATGAATTAAGATATAAACACTTAATCATACCTACTTCTTGGACAGGAAATACTGATTCCAGGTAACCCCCATTTTCTTGAAAGCGTGTTATAAATGATGATTAAAAGAAGTAAATGTAGGAAATGAGGAAACACTCAAAGGATAAACAAACAAATTGAGGCTATGAAGTATTAGTCAAATGAGAATTAAATTCTTATGCATATAAAACAAATTGATTTCGCGTTTATAGGTTTACTCTTTCTACTACATATGCTTATTTAATACCGTATGTCGATTTCATCAAAGGCACTACGAAAGTTCATCACCCTTATTTAATTCTCTATTTTATATGAGAAGACAGTATAAGCAAATTCATAAATTAATGACGTAGCGGTAAACTTATCTGGCGAGGACAGTATTGTCATTTAAGAAATATGTCGACGACGTCATATTTCAACAGGTGTCAATAACAAACGCATGAATTCTATCAGAATGTCGGAAACTTGAAAAACTAAATTGATGAACGTCTTCCGTAAAACTTAGAAAACTACCAAAGTATTAGGATTAGTTCATACTTTTTCTGTATAGGGTAGGTGTTTACAGCGTGTAATTTAGCAGGTTTTAAACTGATCATGTTCTTACTTTTGCGTAACGCGCTTTTAAAATAATGAAAACGTATGTATTCTGGCTTATGGTTTGGCTTACCACTTACCAATTATGTATACACTAATTAGTGAAGTATAATCTGAATACAAGTCAATTAAAAGATTGAAATTACCAATTAGATAATTCCATACAATCTTATATACAGGGTGGGTGTCTACTGCGTGGACGGAGGATTTCTCCTTAACTATTAGAAATATCAAAACCAATTTTGGTGTGGTAATACATGATCATTGGAACTACATTCTAAAAATATTTAGGTATACACAGGGTGATTGACAAAAATATGCCAACCCAAACCTGTTTTTTTTAATAGAACACCCTGTATATTTTTGCATTTTTGGATTCACTGTTACATTTAGAATAAAAGTATGGAAATTTGTACCTGTATCACTAACCGTTCTGCAGATATCGTCATTTTAATACCAAAATAGAGTTAACTTTGGAACCACGATGCGAGCGTTGTCGCCACGATTTTGTAAATCTGTTTATACCACTGACTATTAATAATAGTCTACTAACAAACAAACGGAAATTTTTCGAATACATGTAAAACTACGCGAAATGTAATTTTTCTCAATTTTTTCAAACGCAACACCCTGTATATTTTTTCACATTTCGATTCCCCGTGAAATGTAGATACTAATTGACAATAGGTTTCATAGCCATAAGACAGGCCCTTCTTGAGATGTTGACGCCTTTACGTAAAAATATTTTAAAATACAAATTTACTATGACAATAGAATTCAACGAAACAAATCAGGTAGGCTACCCACTCGTAACAAAGAGGAACAATTGCATCTATTGTTTTGACGTTTGTATAATCATTAAAATATTGTTCCATTAGTTTGTGTGTTTTTGGATTGTCGTTTTGTCAATTTTTATATAAAATTAATTTTTCCAAAGAAGAAATGGTCGATATGATCTTTATTTACGGCGAAGCTCAAAGAAATGCTTTGTGGTGTGAATGATACCCAGAGAGAAGACAGCCGCAGAAAAAATCGTTTATGAATGTAGCTGAGAGATTTATAAATTCTGGAAGTGTGTGTTATCCCAAGCGCGCAAAAACCAGCCCAAATGAAGAAATTGAGTTTCAAGTTGTGGCATCTCTTATAGCAAATCCGCAAATTAGTACTAGAGAGCTAAGTACACACCTAGACCTAAATAGAAATGCAGTTCGCAGCTTTATTAAAAAAAACAAATTGCATCCTTATAATACCGAGCAACATCAAGCTTTAAGTGAAATAGATTTTCAAAATCGTGAATCTTTCTGCCAATGGGTAACTACTAAAGTTAATGAAGAACCCAATTTTGTTAATAACATTCTACTTACGGATCAGGCCACTTTTCACAATAATGGCAATATTAATACACATAACTATCACCACTATTCAGATACTAATCCACACATCTTAAGAGTCGTTGATCACCGAAATCGGTGGTCAGTTGATGTGTGGGGTGGTATAATCAATTTTAATGTGGTTGGTCCTTTTTTCTTTGATGGGAGTCTTACTTGAGAAAGATATTTACAGTTTTTGAAAATGATTTACCCGAACTTTTGGAAAATATCGAGCTAGATAATATTCGTACGATATGGTTTCAACTGAATGGCGCCCCTCCACACTATGCAATCAACGTTAGGCAATATCTCGATAGAAATTATCCGACGAGGTGATGTACAAAACCGGCTAGCCAGATCACCGGATCTTACGCCTTTTGATTTCTTCCTTTGGGGCTACGTTAAAGAAAAAGTTTACCAACATCCTCCCACCACAAGCGAAGATATGAAAAATAGAATTAGGGCTGCGTTTTAATCCATTTCGCCTCTAATTTTGTTGCGAGTGAATCTTTCGTTTAGCGAGCGAATTGCAAAGTGTTTAGTTAGGCGTGGTCAGCATGTTGAACATTTAATTTGAATTTGTGGTTTTATTCGTTTATGTTTACTTGTTCAACTTATTTTTAGGTGTAGAGAATTATTATATTGTTTAGTTATTAATTAAGGTTTCCTATCAATTAAATAATTTATTTGCCATTCGCATTTTCTTGTTTGCTCTGGATTTTGTTTTATTTGTTCTTCTGTACGTCAATATTTTCAAATAAAGCGTCAATATCTCAAGAAGGGTCCGCCGTATGGCTATGAAACCTATTAATTAGTATTAATTAATTAGTATCTAGGGGAGGGCGGGGCTACTTCGGACACGGGGCACATTTGGACAAGTCAAATACCGCGCCAACAGTGACAAGTTCGTTAGTTGCTAGAATGGTAGGAGAAGCTATTATGCATCAGTACTAAAACATTCGCTGTAGGGTGTAGACGCGTATAAAAGTTGTTGTGAAAAACGTGCTTTTGTTGATTCTGTAAGTAATTTTTTGAGGTTCTGTTTTAAGTTATATGTTACAGTAATTATTATTTATTAAAGTTTTAATATGCCTACTTAAAAATTGATATATTTTTACGTTTGTTAAGCGGTTATCCAATCTAAAATGTAATCTGCGATAAAAGGTTTATTAGGTAGGTATTTGTTAAAATATGCACTGTGGGGTAGATTCAGACAGCTAAGGTGGGGCAGATTGGGACATTGTTCGAATGTGCCCCACTGAAATTTTTTTAAATAATTTTTAGTTTTTCATTGCAGAAAATGGTACGAAAATATTTAAGGAAAACCGATAGGCATCAAATAAATGAAGATGACCTTCAAAAAGCTATTAAGGCAGTTCGTTCCCATAAAATGTCAATAAGGGATGCTGCTGTGCAGTTTGGAATTAAAAAGTCTACTTTGTTTAGTAGACTGAAAAAAATTAGTAAGGATTCCGGGAATGACAGCGATAATGAAATAGACGAATCAATAGTGTGCCCAAATATGGTAGCAGACAAGTATTTTCAACATAGCAAGAAAAAGAGTTAGTTGAATATTTAAAGATTTCGTCTAATATCCACTACGGCCTAAGTTACAAGTCTTGCCGTAGTTTAGCCTATCAATTTGCAGTCCAGTTAAAACTGATGTATCCTCCAACTTGGGATGAAAATAAAATAGCTGGCAAGGAGTGGATGTGGTCGTTTATGAAGAGACACAATGAACTCGGCTATAGAAAACCAGAAAACACTAGTTTAGCAAGGGCCTCTGCTTTTAACAAGCATAACGTTAACGAATTTTTCAACAATTTTGTATTAGTTCAGGAGAAGTACAAATTTACAGGCGATCGTATTTTAAATACAGACGAAATTGGTATTACCACCGTTTTACAAGCTCCCAAGGTAATTTGTTCCAAACGTAAAAAACAAGTCGGGTAGATAGTTTCAGGAGAAAGAGGCACCTTAGTTACTTGCTGTGTTACTGTCGTAGCAACAGGAAGGGCTTTACCGCCACTGTACATTTACCCAAGAAAAAGAATGAAAGACTTGTCTCGTTGGAAGTGTTTCCGGATCTATAGCAGCAGGCTCTAAAAATGGTTGGATATGTTCGGAAATATTTCTTCAACTACTGAAACATATTAAGAAATACATAAATTGTTCCAAGGAAGATCCCATTTTAATTTTATTGGATAATCATGAAAGCCATACCGACTTGACAAACATAAATTACTGCAGAGATAATGGAATTGTACTGTTAACATTCCCTCCCAACTGCACGCATAAGATGCAGCCGTTGGATACTGGGATTTTTGGCCCTTTTAAGTCCAGATGCAAAACGTCTTTCAATGACTTTATATTAAGTAATCCAGGAAAACTTATAAGGATAGAGAATATTGCTCATTTAACTGTCAATCCCTTTTTACTGTCGTTTATACCAGCTCACATTATTAGTGCTATTAAACACTGTGGAATTTGGCCTGTAAATCGATTAGCTTTTGAAGAAGCTGATTTCTCTTCCAGTTTTGTTACAGATCGACCTACTCCAGCTTCCAATAAATCAGATATTGAATTCAATGAAAGCTTGAATCAACCATCAGTGTCAGGAATACAAATGAAAGTTAAAGGTCAGCAGTTACACTCAGTCATCAACGTTGGTACTTCCCCAGAACATTTGGCACAAAATCATAAGAATGACGACAATTACACAGTAGCCGCTGAATGTATTGAACTCATAGTCAATAGAGTTTTCAAGACCATTGATAACAAGGGGAAAATTAAAACCCAAGCGATTTCTCCTATCACTGTTCAACCACTACTCAAGGCTGCACCTAGAAAAGCGACAGGACGATATAGGCAAGGAAAATCAAGAATTTTTACGAGCACTCCAGAAAAACTAAGGTTGGAATAGCTAGAAAAAATGAAGTTAGAAAAATTGGAAAAGCAAGCCATTCCAAAAAGGAATATAAATGCTACAGAAAATCTATAAAGTGAGAAGTCAGAAAAGTTGAAGAAGAAAGTCATCCCAAAGAAAAATCTAAATGTTGTAGACAATAAGAGAAAAGTTAAGAATCTTTCAAAAAACCAAAAAAGGGTTACGCCGCAACTTGAAATTAGTTCTTCTGAATCAGAGTCTTTTAATGTTGTGGATTCTGATATGGACATGGATGTTAGTGACATTGAAGAAAATTAGATGAGCCAGTATTGTTAGATGACGAAAATTTAAAAACTGGTGATTTCCTATTGGTAAAATTTCCTACAAAAAAAAAACGATAAGGCATTATGTGGGAAGAATTGAACGTATTACCGAAATAGAAGAATTTGTTGTGAAGTTTTTCAGGAAAAAAAGACAAAACGGCTTTATTTTGCTAGACACTGTAGACACTTCAATCGTTTTTGGAAATGATATAGTTTCCAAATTACCAAACCCTCTACAGAGTGGTGGAACAAAGAGGATGAACTCTATTCTCAAGTTTCCAATAAAATTTGACAATTATAAGGTTTACTAGCTTTTGTTACGACTACAAAAATGTTAGAATTATAGTTACCTTAGTTTGTTTTTAAAGAAGTACTTTTTTTAATTTTCTACATTTTTTGGTAAAAGTTTTTCAATAAATATTCGTAATATTGTTATATTCAGCAGATTGTCCAAATGTACCCCACCCATTGTCCGAAATTGCCCCAGTATGGGGCAGATTTGGGCAAAGTTGTCAGGTTGCGATGACGCACCCTGTATGTAAGATGTAATAATGATGTGTATTACGTGTTTTAAGTACGGGTGTATTGAGTTTGAACGGAGAAAAAAATTTTTTTTGTGTATATGTATAATGTATGTGGGTGTATGATACGCCACTGGAAATTTAGGAGAAATATTATTCAGTATGTAGATACGCGTATTTGAATATTATAAAGACATTGGTGTTGGAATAAATAGATTCTGATGAATGTAAATGTGAAAAGAAATTTGTCGATGGGACGATAATGTTTGCTACTGTGTTGCTACTGTAAGAAATGGAATGTTGGAAGATAGAGGAGTAATCTTGGTCAGAAAATGTGAGTGTATAAGTGTAGAATGTTTTAGAAAATATGTAGAGAAAGATTGGGTATGTTTAAGTGTAATTTCAGAAAGTTTTCGTAATGTTGTGCAATTTGTTTTGAGAGTACGTGTATGTATATGGGATTTGAGACCTTAGACTGTACTTATTTTTGCAAATGTTGCGGAAGGAGAGCGAGCGCATATGGGAGATAAACGGTAAAAGTTGTGTAATGGTCCAGAGTGGCTACTGAATGAATGTGATGGCGAAAAATGGCTTATTCAGGAAGTAATTGGAAAATTTGCAAGTAAAAACAAATATGGCGATGTATTGTAGTTATGAGCGTGGTTGTACAGATGATAGCAGCAGTCGGACTAAGAAATTTTGAATGAATACCATTGGAGATTATAGCGAGGAAGTTGGACATGTTTAAAGATGGATGGCTGAAGGTATAAATAGGAAAGTCAGAGATTGACGTTAGCTTTTTGGTTTTTAGCTTTTGGCTTGTGGTGAGAGCTCGGTAAGACACGCGCGCGAGGTGATGTGTAAAATTAGAATGGGTTGAGTTGGAGTTGTATTTGTGAATAATATTGAAGGCAGTCATTGTTTAAACAACTGCGTAACCCGAAAGGGGATAAATCGTATAAGACATTCATAAATAAAACAATTAATTAAATTGAGATTGAAGATAAAATCAGTTTGTTTATTTTCAAGAAAGTAAAAAGTGCATAAGCAGATTTATAAAAGTTAACAGTTATTACGTTAAAGTGTTGATGTGCAGCGCGTGTTCTTGTACCGATATTTAGTTAAAGTTATTTATGGGACCACCTTTAAGTAAACGAAATATTTCGTAATAAATTGAGCCAATGTTAAGGTAATTTTATGTGACATTAAAAGTTTATTTGTGTTAAGGAAGGACTAAACTGTCCTAAAGGTTGTGAGAAACGTTTTAAGAGGCAACCAAACGTGTATAGTTTATTACGTTATTGGAGTAATGACCTCGTATAGTTAGACTATTTGCGAGTGCAGAAAGGAATAAGTGTTTGTGGAATTGTGAAGTTTTTGTTTGGTGCCGTCAGGCAATTTAAGGAATACAAATGGACTACAAATAATTGATTTACGGGAAGAAAGAAGAAAGAAAAGCGTAGGATTAATTAATGGACAAATTTTAAGTAAGAATTAGATTTAAGAACCTTGACGATTCAGTTGAGAACGATTATCTTTCTGTTTAGTTGTAATTTGCGTAATGTTTAGGTAATTAATTAGTGTTAAAGGAAAAAGATAATCGGTCTCGAGTTATGTTGTATTGGGTGTTTTAGTATTAAGAATTTTTGAAGAAACACAAATCTGTATTTTCAACCATGCGGTTGTGTATGTAAACATTTGTTTATTATTTTGGTGCAGGACAATATAGTTATCGTTAACTTTATTTTGTTTATTTAGCCAGTTATGAGATACATTTGTGACGTTTATTTAATTGGTGACCTAGTTTTTTTTTTGACAACTTAAATGTAGATTTTGCATATTTTGGATTTTCAAGATTAATGAACAACCTGAAAGGTTATATTTGCCAGGTTGATTGCAAAAATTTTCATGTTAGTTCATTAACGCAGTACACTAATGACGGATCAGCTGTTAATTAAAATTTCATTAAGTATAACTAAGAGTAGAGTTTTGAGAACTTACATATTTACAAATGTCAATACGATTCAGAAGTATTATAAAAATGAAATTAAATTTAAAAGATATCGTTCATGTTAGGAATATTAAACCTTCAAGGGTATTCTCGTTTTACTGTTTTGCAGCACTTTATCACTATTATAGTGGAGTAACAATTTATTCATTAATAAGTAGAAATTTAACATTATATGTATACGCGGGATACGTAGAAAATATTCAGTTAACGTGTATTTCAGTTTTTTTATTTATAACTGTTGGTTACGTGAATGCAGTTGAATTTGAGTGATAAATTTTATTTTGGAAGTTTTGGTATACGAGGTGTATTCAAGAAGTTTCTAATAACCTGGGTAGTACTAAATATATTTGAGTTTGAGTTGAATTGTTTGGGACGAGTATTTGTTTTAGAACCCTCGTGTGAGAGTTTACTGAGTAAGCACAATCCTACTTTCCACAATCAAGTAGGGTTAATTAACATCCAGCTTAAGACAATTATTTTAGCAAAGTTTCGATTGTGGTGGCGTCTAGAGACATATTTTCCCGGACTGAGCTGTTTGAATGTAGGTGTAAGGTGTTTGAGCATATTAATCATTCATTTTACTTATTATTTCGACCAGGCCCATCTCCCTGTTAGCTGGCTTGGCAACCCGCTTACATTAGTAAGCATACACGACGCCTGGTGCGGTTTGGACGTGTATCAAAGTGCATTCTTTTTAAACCAGTGGTAGTTCAAAAATGCTTTTAGGTAATGCTTCATTCAAAATTTACAGGATAAGTAAGGTCTAAGGTCATATTTTTATTAGTATTAATCAAAAACTTTGGCTAAAAATAGATGTCAAAATTATCTGTACGAATGTGCCCCGCTCTCCCCTACTTTTCACGGGGAATCGAAAAGTGCAAAAATATACAGGGTATTGCATTTGAAAAAATTAAGAAAAATTACAATTCACGTAAGTTAGTCATTCTGTATAGTTTTACATGTTTTCGAAACATTTCCCAGTTTGTTTGTTAGTAGACTATTATTAATAGTCGGTGGTATAAACAGATTTACAAAATCGTGGTGACAACGCTCGCATCGTGGTTCCAAAGTTAACTCTATTTTGGTACTAAAGTGACTATATCTACAGAACGGTTAATGATACAGATGCAAATGTCTATATTTTTATTCTAAATGTAACAGTGAATCCAAAAATGTAAAAATATACAGGATATTCCATTTAAAAAAACATAGGTTTGGGTTGACATATGTTTGTCAATCACCCTGTATATACCTAAATATTTTTAGAATGTAGTTCCAATGATCGTGTATTACCACACCAAAATTAGTTTTGATATCACGCATAGTTAAGGAGAAATCCTCCGTACACGCAGTAGACACCCACCCTGTATATAATATTATATGGAATTATCTAATTGGTAATTTCAATTTTTTAATTGACTGGTATTCAGAATTATACTTCACTAATTAGTGTATAATTAATTAGTAAGTGGTAAGCCAAACAATAAGCCATACGTTTTCATTGTTTTAAACTGTATATACCTAAATATTTTTAGAATGTAGTTCCAATGATCCTGTATTACCACACCAAAATTAGTTTTGATATCACGCATAGTTAAGGAGAAATCCTCCGTACACGCAGTAGACACCCACCCTGTATATAAGATTAGATGGAATTATCTAATTGGTAATTTCAATTTTTTAATTGGCTTGTATTCAGATTATACTTCAGTAATTAGTGTATAATTAATTAATAAGTGGTAAGCCAAACAATAAGCCATACGTTTTCATTGTTTTAAACTGTATATACCTAAATATTTTTAGAATGTAGTTCCAATGATCGTGTATTACCACACCAAAATTAGTTTTGATATCACTCATAGTTAAGGAGAAATCCTCCGTACACGCAGTAGACACCCACCCTGTATATAAGATTATATGGAATTATCTAATTGATAATTTCAATTTTTTAATTGACTTGTGTTCAGAATTATCCTTCACTAATTAGTGTATAATTAATTAGTAAGTGGTAAGCCAAACAATAAGCCATACGTTTTCATTTTTTTAAACTGTATATACCTAAATATTTTTAGAATGTAGTTCCAATGATCGTGTATTACCACACCAAAATTAGTTTTGATATCACTCATAGTTAAGGAGAAATCCTCCGTACACGCAGTAGACACCCACCCTGTATATAAGATTATATGGAATTATCTAATTGGTAATTTCAATTTTTTAATTGATTGGTATTCAGAATTATACTTCACTAATTAGTGTATAATTAATTAGTAAGTGGTAAGCCAAACAATAAGCCATACGTTTTCATTGTTTTAAACTGTATATACCTAAATATTTTTAGAATGTAGTTCCAATGATCGTGTATTACCACACCAAAATTAGTTTTGATATCACGCATAGTTAAGGAGAAATCCTCCGTACACGCAGTAGACACCCACCCTGTATATAAGATTATATGGAATTATCTAATTGGTAATTTCAATCTTTTAATTGACTGGTATTCAGAATTATACTTCACTAATTAGTGTATAATTAATTAGTAAGTGGTAAGCCAAACAATAAGCCATACGTTTTCATTGTTTTAAACTGTATATACCTAAATGTTTTTAGAATGTAGTTCCAATGATCGTGTATTACCACACCAAAATTAGTTTTGATATCACTTATAGTTAAGGAGAAATCCTCCGTACACGCAGTAGACACCCACCCTGTATATAAGATTATATGGAATTATCTAATTGGTAATTTCAATTTTTTAATTGACTGGCATTCAGAATTATACTTCACTAATTAGTGTATAATTAATTAGTAAGTGGTAAGCCAAACAATAAGCCATACGTTTTCATTTTTTTAAACTGTATATACCTAAATATTTTTAGAATGTAGTTCCAATGATCGTGTATTACCACACCAAAATTAGTTTTGATATCACGCATAGTTAAGGAGAAATCCTCCGTACACGCAGTAGACACCCACCCTGTATATAAGATTATATGGAATTATCTAATTGGTAATTTCAATCTTTTAATTGACTGGTATTCAGAATTATACTTCACTAATTAGTGTATAATTAATTAGTAAGTGGTAAGCCAAACAATAAGCCATACGTTTTCATTGTTTTAAACTGTATATACCTAAATATTTTTATAATGTAGTTCCAATGATCGTGTATTACCACACCAAAATTAGTTTTGATATCACTCATAGTTAAGGAGAAATCCTCCGTACACGCAGTAGACACCCACCCTGTATATAAGATTATATGGAATTATCTAATTGGTAATTTCAATCTTTTAATTGACTGGTATTCAGAATTATACTTTACTAATTAGTGTATAATTAATTAGTAAGTGGTAAGCCAAACAATAAGCCATACGTTTTCATTGTTTTAAAAGCGCGTTACACAAAAGTAAGAACATGATCAGTTTAAAACTAGCTAAATTACACAAAGCTTAATCTGTAAAGATCAACCCAAAATTAATTCATCAATGCAATGCGTTGTGTAACGAAATTTTGTGTTGGAGTAGAAACCTTAACAGACACTTCTATCAACGGGCAACTTATACATTCTCATCTGAAAATCTAATCTACGTAAAACTTAAATTGAAACAAAATTCTTATACAATTTCATATGACGTAAGCGACATCTCGAGAAAAAACAGAATTATTTCCTCCTACTCGATCATCATAATTGTCAAAATTTTGAATTGTAACTTCCTCCTGAAGCTATAACGTAGCGCATTTTTGTAATTGAATTTTTTTTTATCTATATTAAAATTGAAAAAAGTGAATATCGCAAATCTTAATTTTCAAAGTAAAATTACTAACCTAACAGTTGCGAATACATCAACATTTTCAATTTGTGTTTAACGGAATTTAACATTACAAAGATAAAGTGAACGATTGCTCTTTTTTTTATTTTAGTAGTAGGCAGGCATACGAACATTGTAGCTAATTCTGCTTAATTATCACGTTTGCTGCGTTCTCAAATAATCCCTGAACATTTTGTAAACGCCTACACAAGTTGAAAAACCCCTACGACGTGAACAATAATTTCAAACCTCAATGACAAGATATTATAATGGAAATTTTCTCATTTGATTTTTCAATGAAGTATGGATTATTGGATTTTCCAATATCGGTAGAATAAAAATTCCTATTCAAAATAATAAAGTATATCGCGAAGTAAGAAATGGTAAGTTCTGCGACGCGTGCAATGTATTAAAGCACTATTATTATTAAAGTATTAATTGCTAAAGATTTTTATATAAACCAAAATCGGACGGAAAATTATAATTTACTTTCACCTTTTTTAAATGGCGAATACGCGACGTGACTAATTTAATTAAAATACAGTTAAGAACTCGCAGATAACAATGTACAGCCATTAATTACAAAAGACGTTAATTAAAGCAAAGAGAGGTTAAACAAACCTGACATCAGGATGAGCATCCAGCATCGCCCGCATAAGGGTGGTACCTGACCTAGGTACACCACCGATGAAGATGAGTGGCATATTGCGGTTGTACTCGTACGTTTTGTGGTCTGGACCTATCATGTACTTTTCAGGAGTTACCATCGCTGATGGCGGAATGGTTTCGGTATAGCAGAGAAGTCCTAAGCGTAGTAACAAAGCGCCTACGCAAAGTAACAACCCTCCACATACCACCGCCCGACGGGGTCCACCACGGTTCAGCCGTAGCGTCATTTTTTATTTCACCTCATTTTCAGCTACCGGAAACGTCACGTTACTATCTGTAATAAAAAAAATCATTAGAAACGGCAAATAACATAAAAATGTCAGACAAGTTACCTCAAAAAACAATAATACGCATGAATTCTAGGAGATAAATTGAAAATTTCAGAGTTTAATTTGTGTTAACTGTTTACAACGCATTGTTTGTAAGCAAGTTCGACCCTTTTCAGTTAAACATGATAACAATTTCAATTACTCCGATTTATTTTGTAATTAAAACTAAAAGGGCTGAATGAAATCACTAAAAATTAATGGCAGTGGCACTGGAACGTACGATACTTTCCTCCAATTTTAGAACTAATGAAAAATTCCAAAATTAAAATTCCTATTCAGTGAAATTTAATTAATTAAAATGACAAAAAAATTAATACTTCAATTAATACACTCCCACCTTTTATTTTTTAATGAATTTTTTCGAGATAACACTTTCGAATAGCTTTTTTATACAATAAACGTATTTAATTATGTATTCACGACATTCAGAATGATCAAATCACTTGTAAATTTATGATTTAAAAAATTCTTTTAAAAAGGTGTAATAAAGTTCAAGGTAGAGTAAAACTATAACAGTGTTAATTAGAATTACCTTTTAGTTTACAGACAATGGCCTTCGAAATGACCCACAAATATAAGGTACTAATAAAACGTGCTATTTCTGTTGTGATTAATACAGCAATTCTTTATTGATATTGATTATACGGATTTTGAACATTTTATATACAGGGTCGCTGTTAAAGATGGAACCAAAGCTCTACTGTTTAACCGATAGAACATACAATACCTAAAATTTCCGAATTGAAACTAAATGTATTTGCGCAATTTTTGCACAAATTTTTTTTTAAATAGCAATATAGGTCATGTAATATACCATTTGAAAGGGTTTAGCACCCTGGTTACAAAAATGTATCACACATGGGGTCTAAACACAACAGAAAGGGTATTACAAACGTTTTTCTAATAGGATGCATAGGAGGCCATGAATGTGACAAAACATACACGAAGACGTAGCCAATTTGTTCAATGAAGTAAATCACCAAAACTTTACAAAGATACACACATACAAGGAGTGTCAAAAATCGTGTAATACCAGGTCGACCAAAAAGTGTGATAAACAAAGAAAATTATTTATCAGTAATTGAGCAACCTAAAACTTCTGCGAAACAACTTGCTTTAGATCACGGTATGTAGAGATTTTCAATTAAAAATATTAACACATGAGTGTCATCCCTACAAAATAATATTGGTACAAAATTGTTGGGATGATTTTGATAGACGTATTCAATTTTGTGCAAGAATGATAGAAGCACTTGATAGAAATGACAATTTTTTTAGTGTTAAGGCGTCAACTGCTGTGGTTTTGTGCCTTAGTTCTTCATTTAGCAATTACATTTTATTATATAGTCTCGCTTCTTTCAAGAACTGTAGTACTTTCCTTGTGTTTTCTAGGTCACTAGTTACTATCTCTTCTATTCGGTTGCTAAGTTGCAAGCGTTCTCTGTTTTAATGATACTGTGGGCAGTCGATAAATATGTGTTGTAATGTTATATTTTTGCTACAATTTCTACATATCTCTCGTGATGATTTTCCTAATACGTGTAAGTGATTAATGTTTGTGTGTCCAATTCGAAGTCTCACCATAATTACTCCTTTTTTTGTATTTAGGTCAAACTGGTTATATCAGGTAGGCAGTCGTGGTCTCTGTTGATTTAATGCAAATTTTTTACCTCCAGGTGTCATGTCATTGTTCTCCAATTTTGTTTTTTTAATGAGAACAATGGCATGACACGTGGAGGGGAAAAACTGTTGCATTAAATCAACAGAGGACAATTTTTTAAATTGTATTATATTTTCTGATGAATGTACTTTCACTTTAAATGTGCAATGATCCTGATTGAATCATTACAAATTTTCCATTCCTAGAAATAATTCATATCAATCCTTATTTCCAAATTGTTTCCCCAACTGTATTATTACCATCGTTTAAAAATGATATCAGCTGTTATCCTGTTTCCTACTCTCCAATTTCCCCTATATATAGCAGATCACCAACCACACAAACACTTATTTTCACTTACTTATTTTGACATTACCATTACTATTAATTTACTCTGCCTGTACCTGACCTCTTAGTATTTACTAACATTATACCCATAGTGATACAAAACACGTTAGACATTCCCTATAATTATTATTGCCACTCTCATCACCCAAGTTACTACTAGTCCTGATTGAAAACCATTGATATCCAACGTACTTGGCTGCTACCGCACCGAGCTCGGGATAGCAAATTGTCTAAAGCACGTAGTAGGTGAATTGCCGGAGGTACTACCCTGTATTTTCACATAGTGCGTCCTTTACTACCTGTTATATAATTATATGCTTTCACAAAAGCGTAAAGTGCATCACAAGAGCGAAAAGCGATTTAACCAATTTTATAATTTGAACTGACATTGTTGACTGTTTTGCACCGACTTGGAGGTTTAAAATATAAGTACTGAAGTGACTATTCCGCCGAAGATTCAGGCCCCGAATAAATAGTCACCCCTGAGTCAATCAATCAACCCTAAACTACCTCAACATCCCTACAACGAGTAAACGGAGGTCTCGACCCCGAATACACAATTTCATATCCCTACGGTCCCGAAAATCATTTTCTACGCTGTATTATCAAACCCCTAACCCTTCCTGATTGTTTATTACCTCCTCTCACACATCCCTGAGTTTTATAAATTCAACTTTGTAGAAACCACACACATTTATTACCAAAATTGGATATAATTGAATATACTCACTTAATATAACAGACCATATATCCCACTAACACTTCACTACAATATGAATACACCAGACCGATCATTAGTCAAATAATTCACATTTTTCACAATTTCACTGATAATAAAAATCATTCAATTACTAATCGATATTTTACAGCATCCTCCATAAAGGGCGATCCCGGCGGTCGGGAAAATTGACAATGGCGTCCCGTCCCGAGGGTCCACCAGAATTGTTGTTTTATTTTTTTCTTAATTATTCATTTACTTAAATACCTGAGATTTTTTTAGTTTATTTTTAGTAGTATACAAAATTCCTTTTATTTTCATATTCACAGTATTGAATAAAACGTATGTAATCCGATTGTGTTTGAATAAGATTATATCCACAAAATAGAAAGGTGGTTTGGACCGGATCCGGAAGGTCTCGTTGCTTACTCACGAGCTACCAGAAATTTGCTTTGTTGACGAACGTCACAAGTGGTTATATCAATCGGCATAATTGTAGATATTATTACGATGAAAATCCGCATTGGATGGAAGCTTTACACGTATGGTGTGGAAAGTATTATTGGAGTTTTTTTCATTAAGGGCAATCTCAATGCTAATAAATATCTCCAGTTGCTACAGAATAACATTATTCCTGGAATATTGCTGCTCTTTCCAAGTGTCAATAATCCAAACGTCATTACAGAAAATATTTGGTTTCACCAAGGTGGTACAACACCGCATTACGCAGTGATAGTTAGAAACTATTTGAACCAAATTTTCCCAGTACAGCGGATAGACAGAAGAGGATGTATTGTATGGCCCGCCAGAAGCCCAGACTTAACTACATTAGACTTTTTCCTATCGGGATATAAAATACATGCAACATAGGGTTCACATTAAATTGTTATATTGCTTCAGTAAAATAGTTTAAGCTTATATAAGCATACATAATTATCCACACAAAGTTGTTAGATTGACGTCTTGTGTCATATTCACGACCTTCTACGCTTCCTATTAGAAAAACGTTTGTAATGTCCTTTCTGTTGTTTTTAGACTCCATGTGTGATGCATGTTTGTATTCAGAGTGTTAAACCCTTTCAAATGGTATATCACATGACCTATGTTGCGAGTTCAAAAAATCAAGATAGCTTAAAGTTTTTTAATTAAATAAAAAATTTTGTGCAAAAAGGTGCGCAAATACATTTAGTTTCAATTCGGACATTTTGGGTTTTGTATCTTGAACTATTTAAGTTCTAGATCTTTGGTTCCATCTTCAACAGCGACCGAGCTAGTTGGATCTGTGGTAACACAATTTGCTTAGCATTCGGGAGGTAATAGGTTCGATCACTGCGTATACGCGCATCACTTGCGGCTATTTAAGCGAATGCCGGGGTAGTTTCTTCCCCCTCAGAACGCTAACTCCATTCCCTCCGATCCTATCTTGACCGCACACATCCTTAATCCTACCATGCATATAGGGTGAGTTTTTGTTTCATTTTAAGCATTGGCATCTCGGAAACTACAAGAGATAGAGATTCGGTTAAATGGTGAAAGAGTTGCAGTTTTAAGAACCTAAATTAACGACACTTTCAGTTGTTGGAAAAAGTTCATGGCTTACTAGATATTTCAAAAAAAGTTAAATTATTCAAAATAACTCTTGTTATTCGGGTCCAGGTAATCCATAGAAACTCGAATTGATAGAAAGGCAATTCATATCACGATAATTGGTAGAATGTGGCGTTCATATACTATCTGATTCATAGAATGATTTATTCCTAGAATGGCCTAACCATAGAGTATTCGACTCATAGAATGGCTTATCCATCAACTCGCAAATTCAACAAACTTTTATGTGTGTAGTACAACCCATAGAGACGATACATTTAAATAAAGCATTATTGTACGACACCTAAGTTTGAAATACTATTTGATAAATATAAAATATAGAAATTAATGATTTTGACAAATCTTGAAAGTTATTGATTTAATTGTTAATAAATACCATTTGGTAATCAATTTTATTAGGTCCAAACATAATTACACCCTCGTTACATGATTGTTAATATGAATACTAAGAAATTTATCAAAGTAATGTCCATTAGGTATAATTAGATATCAATTTGTAAGTCTTAGGAATTTTGTCCAAAAATGATTACAAAGATATAGTGAAAGCACAATGATCACCCTCTATATAAAGCCGCTTTTTTTCGAAAATTACAGTTCTGTCGTATTTGTTGAGCAATAAACTACGTCCACGATGGCTACAATTTTACAAGCGAGCGACAAAACAGAAAATGGTTTATGAAGGATTCATTTACAATTTAAACAAAGATCCAGGCAAAAGACGTCGTTATTGGATTTGTGAAAGTTACTATACAACAGTAAAATGTGTTGGACGTGCCATTACCGATGGAAACAACGCAGTCACCGTTACAAAATGTCATCATGGGCACGCGCCTTCTGCCGTAACAGTTCAGGCAAAGCAAATACGAAGCAAAATCCAAGAGGCTGCTGCAGATTTGCGAAATAGAAATGCCCCTCGGACCATTATTAACGAGTGTTTTGCAGGGGCTAGTGACGCAGCAATTGTAAGCCTTCCAAAATTGGCATCGCTAGAGCAAGCAGTCCGCCGGAAGCGTAAACACGGAATAGTTAATGAGGATATTCCGCATTCACTTGCTGAGATATATTTCCCAGATGAACTACGCCGAAGTAGAACCACGCTACAAGAAGATATTGTTTTTGCTGACACTGGTGCTTATGATCCCGACCGCATCGTAATACTTGGATCTCAAACAAACCTTAGACGTTTAAATCGGTGCTCTACTTGGTTATGTGATGGGACCTTTCGTACATCACCAGATGTTTTCTACTAAATTTATTCAGTGCATGGTCTCTATCAAAATCGTGTTATACCGTTCTTGGTATGTTTATTACCAAACAAGTCCAGGTCAACGTACGATAAACTTATTCAACTTGTTATTGACGGCATCGACAGAATGAATGAGGTGGAACAAAGACACTATCGACCTCAAACTATTATAATAGATTTTGAAAAGAGTGCAGAACAAGCATTTCGCTCCAAAATGCATACGGCTCATATCCATGGTTGCTGGTTTCATCTTTGCCAAGCACATTGGCGAGCCGTTCAGCGCTACGGTATGCAAGCAAGGTATGTCGAGGATGTTAATTACGAAATTGCTGTAAAGAAATTTTCTGCATTGGCGTTTTGCAATATTGGTGATATTCGGGAACGTTTTCAATTCTAGCGGACGATTTCTTGTTGAGTTTTGTGATACAGAAGAATACCAACAATTTATTGAGTATTTCG
The DNA here is from genome assembly GCA_036346205.1 of Vesta saturnalis. Lineage (NCBI taxonomy): Eukaryota > Metazoa > Arthropoda > Insecta > Coleoptera > Lampyridae > Vesta > Vesta saturnalis. Next base: position 1,316,253 of record JARFJB010001728.1, on the reverse strand, counting down.
AAAATACATGGGTTGGCCGTCCACGTCGTACGCCGCTATTTGGACCAGAGATGTGGAATTGCAAAGAAATTACAGAGCTCGGCCTTCCTCGTACCACTTGTAGCGTAAAATCTTGGCACAGCCAGCTACAGAAGACCTTCTTACCGCATCCAAATTGTTTTTTAATTTTTGGAAGGATATCTTCAAGAAGACCTTCGGGCTAATGCTGTAGCCGTTAAATTGGACGCGGGGGAACAAGTGCCGCTATATCGGCGGCTAGAATATCAAAAAGCCAACCAACGGCTACTTCATATCATTGAAAGCTATGATATCACAGAACCAAACGAGTTTCTGGGAAGGTGCGCTAATTATATTAGATAGTCATGCAGAAAAATTATAATTATCACGAAGTGTGTATGTATTTTATAAAAAATAAAATCTCAAATTCATATTCCTATTCATATGCCAAATTAATAACAATCTATGAATTTAGTGTTCTATAATTTACGCATTCTTTGAATCGTCTTTTATGTGTATTACATATTCTATGAATTATACTTTCTATGAAATAAATATTATATGCTTTGAATTTTCTACGGGTTTGTCATTCTACGAATAGACATTCTATGCATTGCCGTTCTTTGTACTATCTGGGACACTTGTTATTATCGATTTGAGAAAAAATGTAGAGGAAAAAATGGTAGTGTTTTTATGCTTTATTTACTGGCGTCACCACTTTTGTTCTCTCTTGTTATTCCAAAGTTATAAATGATGTATTAATTTAAAAATTTTATTATTGATTTACAGTTGGCCATGGAAAAATGAATTAATTATTATGGTCTTTGGCAGTTTTGCCCCTTGCCATAATAAATACAGTGTTTTTTCATTTCAAACTTTGATGAGCGAAAAGAAGTTTAGTGATTTTTCTTTTAAATGTTGTAGAATCGTTATTATTAGGAATACAAAAAATGACGAATAAAAATTTTAAACGTTTTAATGCGTAACATGTTGTACATACTAATTTCCTACTCGCTTGACTTAGAACAAACTTAGGTGTTTTTAAGTAGCAGTAATAGTTGGCTTTGGCATTTTAAAAGAACAAATTTTTCTCTTTATAACGATCTAAGGTTTGCTACATTTACTTTGATGATGATGAATAAACGCGATACAGAAATTTTCGTATTATTAAGAATGCCATGAAAAAATAAACAAAGTACTAGTGCTCATAGTTTTAGTTGAAATTTGGCAGTTTTGTAACTTAGTAAATTAAATTAAAGATGTTTTCTAATTGCGACAAACTTAATATGTTGGAATGTTTTCTTTCTCAAACCGATAATAACAGAGTTATTTAGAATTAAACAATATACAAAATTTTAGTTTTTTTTAAATATCTAGTATCCAACAACTGCAAGTGTCCTTAATTTAGGTTCAAAAAACTGCAACTCTTTCCCCATTCAACCGAATCTCTATCTCTTGTAGTTTCCAAGATGTCAATGCTTAAACTGAAAAAAACTTACCCTGTATATACGTATATACGTATGAAACAAGTTCCTTTCCTTTCCTTTTATATATTTTCAAAACAATACTTTTTACTTATTAGAAATGTATAACTTTTATTGTTAAATAGTAGATTATTATGTAAGACGTGTAAGTTGATCATTATTGAGCTCAAGCTCATTAACTGCAAAATTGAGCGAAATATTGATCAAATTACACGTCGAATGCAATATACTATTTTATCTTCAAGAGACTAATAAGACGTATCCTTCGGAGTGATGACTGATGACAAGTACTGTATGTCATTCTATCTAAAATTTTCATTGTCATTATGTGACTATGTAATACACAAATAAAGACAACATAAACGATCGAAATCGACAGTAATGCTAGATATTAAAATAATCGGGTCATTCAGTTCACGCAGATTGCGAGACAAACGCTTGACGGATTTCGACGATTTTTTTATATGAAGATGTAGAAAGAAATAATGGAGCCGGAATTTTATTTTAAGGTTTTAATTTTTTTAAAAGTCTAGCAGCCTACGCTTGTATTGTTTTCCATTTACATGTTACATTTGTATTTAATACATTATGCGTTTTATTATCATTAAATTTAATTTTAAACGCAGAATTTTGCGGGAAGCTAATAATGTTTATTACGCTCTTGATTATTAATAGTATAATAAGCTTCAGTTTCTTCGTTATTTGTAGATTAGATTTAAAGTAAAAAATAGTCTAAAGCTTTTTCTTTACACTAAAGTAAATAAAGCACAATACTACATAGGTTCACAAACCCAAGACGTTAGTAACTGTACAAACAGCTAGCCTTCCGATTCTTTATGGGATTTTAGTGTACTAAATCTTCCAATGCTTCAGATTGTATAATATTTAAAATGTACAGCTCATTCTATACATGCACCGTAATAAGTAATAAGCGCTTCGTCTACGTTATCACATCCTTTCTACTATAATATTATATAATTAGTGCCTGGAAATAATCCACAACATGTTCAGACATGTTTTATAACGTTCACCAATTCTTTTTTTAAATACTCACCTAGTAAAATTTCGAAAACGTAAAACAATAATGGGATACAACCTGCCGTAAAAGAACACTTTTGACACTCTCAATTACTTTTACTTTATTTAGGTAATATGGCTTTAGCTCAAATTTCAGAGACGGGCATGGGTTAATTATCACTCACGGATAAACCAAACTGTAACTTAACAAGCTACATCTTCATTATAATGAACAAAATATATCTTTATATCCAAAAATGAAACATAAATAAAGTTAACAATAATACATCACAGCGTCTAGTTGAATAAATAAATACTTGACATCACATGTTTCGGCAAAGTAAAACTAGAAAACCTACATTAATTAAAAGTGACAGTAGTAACTAATAAAGATATTAATATACTTATCCTTTGGGTTTGTAATCGTGTATTTATATATTTTTATACAAATTTTAACGCATCGATAACAATTACAAGTATTATTATAAGTTTTGTTATGAACGAATAAGTTCAAAGGTAAATATGTAATTAAAATTATTATTAATTTTATTAAATACATAAATAAAAGTTTACCTGGAGTAGATTTGAACCTACGACCTGTATTAACAACTGCGCCATCTAGGTCAAGCCTTAATTGATGTAAATTTTGTCTTTATGTATGTTGAACTGATGTAAATTCTACATACATAAAAACAAAATTTACATCAATTACTTGAAACTTGATGCGCAGTTGTTATGTACTCTAGCAAAGTACAGGTCATAGGTTCAAATCCTACTCGAGGTAAACTTTTTTTATTTATGTATTTAATAAAATTAATAATAATTTTTAATTACAATTATTGTCCTCAGTAAATAATTTTTTCACGTGAATGATGATTTGTTAGTTTAGTTCAAGCGACCTTTCGGTGGTAAACTCTAAAAGACGGAGTTTAATAATATTTAATCTAACTATTATAGCAGGCTATATTTACATTCTCATATTTCACAGCTTAATTAATTTTTTTAAACCAATATCATTTAATGAGGAAGATAATTGTAATTGGTACCGAAACGTTTAAATATGAATAAAGGGAAAGAAAAAATACACGATTGCAAACTCAAACGATAAGTATTTTAATTATGACTGATAATCATGAACGTTTACATTTTCATAAAGAAATAATGAGTTAAAAAATTTAAAACGAGCACGTTACCTAGCGATAGAAAACATCTTGTGGCGGTATGAAGCGCGAAATTAAAAAAAGTACACTATACAGTATGACCAAGAACAAGTGATCTAAAAATAAGAAATAACAGAATAATTCTAAACGGCTAAGATAATTTATTTGTGCACAAAAAATCAAGTTTTTTGCTTTTCTCACTATAATGGAGACCTTCATAATTTAAACCGTTATAGAATTCGCGTTAGTTATGACATTGTTGGCAAACGAGGGTTTTTAGGGGAATTTTTCTATTTAATACAGGAAATGTGTTTTTTTTTTGTATTTGAGGGCCGAGATCTAGACACAAACGGAAATATCAGGCATCTTTATGCGCATCAACTACTAACGGTTATCAGCACTACCCTACTAAAGGAATTCTACCTTTAGTAACGAATCTTTAACATGTCAATGAACGTATTGCCACAGTTTCACTTCCTATTCGAGAGGAAGGAGTGCTTTGGTTTTTCTCCGTTTAAGAAAAACGGCTACCTCGGCCAGGTTTGAACCCGAGCCCATCGGGTGAAAGGCAAGCACTCTAAACATTCCACCACCGAGGCTTAATTTATTACTGAAAATTGGACTGGTTTGTAAAAACAGTCAAATTCTGAAAAAGTTGACTTGTAGACCCCCAGTCATATTTATCAAGCCTCTCCTCAGTAGCAACTAAAAGTGAACTAGATGCTAAGATGATTGGAAAAAGAAATTGAGATGTTGGCTCGCTTGAAGCTGTTTTTCGGTTGGTTACATTGTGGACCAATGTAAGGTAAATCAGCCCAAATAGGAGGTAGATTATCAGGTTGTCAGGTTGCGTTGACGCACCCTGTATGTAGGATGTTATAATGACGTGTATTACGTGTTTTGAGTACGGCTGTATTGAGTTTGAACGAAAAAAATTTTTTTGTGTATATGTATAATGTATGTGGGTGTATGATACGCCACTGGAAATTTAGGAGAAATATAATTCAGTATGTAGAACGTGTATTTGAATATTATAGAGACTTTAGTGTTGGAATAAATATATTCTGATGAATGTAAATGAGAAATTTGTCGATGGGACGATAATGTTTGCCACTGTATTGCTACTGTTTTGCTACCGTAAGAAATGGAATTTGTTGGATAAATGAGTAATCTTTGCCAGAAGATGGAAGTATAAGTGTAGAATGTTTTAGAAAATATGTAGAGAAAGATTTGGGTGTTTATTTGTTGATTATAGAAAGTTTTCGTAATGTTGTGCAATTGTTTTGAGAATATATGTATGTATATGGGATTTGAGACCTTAGACGGTACTTATTTTTGCAAATGTTGCGGAAGGAGATCGAGCGCAGGTTGGAGATAAATGTTGAAAGTTGCGTAATGGTCCAGAGTGGCTACTGAATGAATGTAATGACGAAAATGATTTCTTCATGAAGTAATTGTAAAATTTGTAAGTAAGAACAAACATGGCGATGTATTGTAGTTATGAGCGTGGTTGTACAGATGGTAGTAACAGTTGGAACTATGAAATTTTGAGTGAATACCATTGGTGAATATAGCGCGGAAGGAAGACATGTTTAAAGATGGATGACTGAAGTTATAAATAGGAAAGTCAGGGATTGACGGGAGGTTTTTCGTTTTGGCTGTTGCTTGTGGTGAATGTTGGGGAGACGCGCGCGAGTGTAGTGTGGCTTAGAATGGGTTAAGTTGGAGTTATATTTGTGAATAATATTGAAGGCAGTCATTGTTTAAACAACTGCGTAACCCGAAAGGGATGAATCGTATAAGACATTCATAAATAAAACAATTAATTAAATTGAGATTGAAGATAAAATTAGTTTGTTTATTTTCAAGAAAGTAAAAGTGCATAAGCAGATTTATAAAAGTTAACAGTTATTACGTTAGTGTTAAGTGCAGCGCGTGTTCTTGTACCGATATTGAGTTAAAATTATTTATGGGACCACCTTTTAAGTAAACGAAATTTTTGGTATAAATTAAGCCAATGTTGAGGTAATTTTATGTGACATTAAAAGTTTATTTGTGTAAGGAAGGACTAAACTTTCCTAAAGGTTGCTAGAAATTTTAATAGGCAACCAAACGTATACAGATTATTACGTGTTATTGGACTATTTGTGAGTACAGAAAGGAATAAGTGTTTGTGAAATTGTGAAGCACTGGTTATGTGCCTTTATGCAATTTAAGGATTACAAATGGACTACAAATAATTGATTTACGGGAAGAAAGAAGAAAGAAGAGCGTAAGAACAACCTGAAAGGTTATATTTGCCAGGTTGATTGCAAAAATTTTCATGTTAGTTTCATTAGCGCAATGCACTAGTGACGGATCAGCTGTTAATTAAGATGTCATTAAGTATAACAAAGAGTTGGAGTTTTGAGAACTTACGCATATTTAAGAATGTCAGTACGATTCAGAAAGGTTATGTAAATTAAATTAAGTTTAAAAGATATCGTTCATGTTAGAATTTTAAAATTAATTACCGTTCATTGAATGAATTTGAATGATCAATTTTATTTTGGAAGTTTTGGTATACGAGGTGTATTCAAAAGTTTTAATAACCTGGGTAGTACTAAATATATTTGAGTTTGAGTTGAATTGTTTGGGACGAGTGGTTGTTTTAGAACCCTCGTGTGAGAGTTTACTGAGTAAGCACAATCCTACTTTCCACAATCAAGTAGGGTTAATTAACCTCCAGCTTAAGACAATTATTTTAGCAAAGTTTCGATTGTGGTGGCGCCTAGAGACATATTTTCCCGGACTGAGCTGTTTGAATGTAGGTGTAAGGTGTTTGAGCATATTAATCATTCATTTTACTTATTATTTCGACCACGCCCATCTCCCTGTTAGCTGGCTTGGCAACCGCTTACATTAGTAAGCATACACGGCGCCTAGTGCGGTTTGGACGTGTAACAAGGTGAGTTCGAAAGTATGGACAATGTAGATTATATGTCATATCCAATTCTGCGCATACTCATTAAGGGTCCTCGAAAAACGTAGATTTTTGCATGAGTCAACGTTTGTTCACACGTCTTATATTGTGTTTTATGGAATAAACAAAGCGAGTGTTCAATCATTAGATTAAAAACAGTGGCTCATCGGTAGGGTGCATTTGTGTTTTTGTGTTGTACTGTGTCTTTAGACGTTTTTTCATTGTGACAGAACTGTCGTGTACCACCTGTGGTACACACGTCGAAATAAGTCTTCCATCTTAACCCAACCACCTGCGAATCTCCCTGAGGAACAACTGATGAAGACAAACGATAAGACACAGATTAAGGCTAAACGCACACATCTACACATGCATCTTACAAACACATCTCTCACTAGAATTCGATTAAAAAAAATACAACATAAGCATTAGTATGCATGAGCATTCCAAAAAAAATCAAAATCTATGGCTAGTTAATTACGTTCAGTGACTACTCTACCATCCCCCATGTAGTGGTTAATAAATTTACAAAACATACCTGTCAAATCCGGGATTTGAATCTTGGGCCAAAGCATATGAGTCAAGCGATTAACCCACTGAGTTACGTTGGTGGATGATAAGAACATGTTTTTCTTTGTATTTGTGGGCCGAGATGTAGATACATTATTATTATTATTATTATTATTATTATTATTATTATTATTATTATTATTATGATTATTATCAGGTAACCAGAAAAGCGTGTGCGGTTTTTGTATACAGCAGAGTGCCATGAATATTTTTTAAGTTGTTGATCGATAGCACATGTTTGTTATCTGTCATTCACTTTAGTACAAATTATTTTTGGATAATTTGCATGCATCGGATGCATTTTTCTCGTAAACCGTTGGTCCTAGCGACTTCAATAAGGTATATCTTTCTGAAGCAGAAAAGATGGGAAAATGACATACAGTGTAAGGCAAAAAAGTTAGGACTAATTCAAACAAGATGAAAACCTGTATGTGGCGCCCCCTATCAGTAATAAAAGAACTAAGGTCATATTTGAATTCTGCGTGATAAAAAGACCCTGTATACAAAATCTCGTCGGCTTATTACATCATTGTAAAAAGATATTAAAAAAAAAACAAGAAAATAATTAAACTTCAACACCCTATATCTTTTAAACGAAGGCGTTGCGGACCTAAGTTCATAGGAATTTTTTCCTTACTTTAGTTCCTTATCGGGCCTTCATGACACTTTTTCTATGTCACCCTTATATATATATATATATATATATATATATATATATATATATATTCGTTCTTCGGAAGATTTCAACCGACGAAGCACGCTTTGGGAGACCGAAGACCTTTAAAAAACGAGGATTTTCAACAGGTTGTGGAGACAAATTCCAGTATAACGCGCCTAGAGCTTGCAGAAACGTTCAATGTGAGTGGTGAAACCATTCGTGTGCATGTTCATCAGCTAGAAAAGACGTAGAAGTAAATGGGTCCTACATGAATTATCAAACGTTAACAAATTAAGTCGTCTTACCGTTTGCTCAGAAAACATTTTACGCAAATAATAATAAACCATTTCTCGGTTGTTAACCTGCAATGAAAAGTGGATATTATACTCCAATTCTAAGCGTTCGTATCATTGATTGTCGCCTATTGATTCGGTACCACACACTCCTAAAGTTTCCTTGCACCCAAACAAGATTTTATTGCGTGTTTGGTGGACAGCCACCGGAATAGTGCAACAATTTTGGAATCAAACCAGCACTGAAACTTGTATTGTAAAAGCTTCAGGGTACAAGCACCATCAAAAGCCGTGTTTAGTCAATCGGAAGAAAGTGCTATTCTTACAGGATAACTCCAGACCGCATACCGCAAGGTTGACCCGGGAAAAAATATTTTAACTTAGCTAGGAAACGTTACTGCACCCTCCATATTCTCCTGACATTTTACCAAGTGATTACCACCTTTTTTGGTCTCTTCACAACTGCTTGAGACATAGACAGTTCAAAATAAGACTTGATGTTATAAAAGAAGCCTGTCAATTTTTTTATTCAAAATCCATAGAATTTTACAAAAGCGGCATACAAAAATGGGTGTTACGTTGACAAAAGGTCATTAATTGTAATAGTGACTACTTCGATGAGTAATAATGTATTATTTTTTGTTAATAAATACTTTATGTTACCATAAAAAAAACCGCACGAACTTTTTTGTTTTATTGCGAGTAATATAAGCAACAAATTTATAACTAAAAAACTGTTTTGTTATATACTAGTGCAGTGCAGTGAGGGAATGAGTGAAACATATGATTTTTTTCACCAACTGCAGATTTCGCTCGGCTTTATCTATTAAATGCTGTTGCATTCGAAAACATTGATGTTAGCACAGTAACATTGAGTGGTTCATCGTGCTTTAAATGTTAGTTTTAGTAATTTAACAAATTGCACTATTAATATCATTCATCCTGAATAGCACATTACTTAAAATATTCTGCTTTGGTTTATATTTTTTTCATCCAAGATATATTGGTTCTCGTTGCTATATGGCAACGGAAAGGAAAGTGCATTGTGTCCCGCTGATATTGGAAACCAATTGCTAGCTGGCAAGTGAATATTTTCACCCCTAAAAATTACCCTAACAGCAGTCACTAATTGACACTTCCGAATACAGGTGGTGAAAAAATATTTTACATTTATACTTATAATATAAAAGTAAATGGTGAATTAATATGGATATAATTGAAAGGCGAAAGAATTTGGTAAATCGTATTTAAGCTTGGAATTTAGCAAACAAGTAGGTGAATGTAAACATATAAAATAATTGCATCTTAAATTGGGATAGTATCCCAAAGTAAATAGTGTAGTTCAAATACACTGTAACCTATTTTATATGTGTAAGTGAACAGTTGATAGTGATTCTAGTAAAAGAAAACAGTGTCGAAGTACTGAAAGGAAAATAGATTGGTCTGTCAAGAAACGAATCGTAGTTCAAGGTGAATGAAACATTGTTATACCACACTTGTCTTGGGATATATACTTGTGTTCGAACATATAATGCACCAAAAGAAAATCGAACAGTGGATTATTGGTGCAATCATAAAGGTACTTTATGTTTTTATATAATATTGAAATAAAGCAATAGTCGCGTGCTGAAAGTACCTTGGGCTTTACTATTATTATTCTAGTTTAATGCACATTGAAGTAGATAGTACCACGATATTAGGTTGGAAGGAAGTATTTGGACTGACTTAATTTGTGGTAGCGAAGAGAGCTTTCAATCACACTTCAAATGATTGTGGCATAGAAATCCTCTAGTTTTGCCTGGTCTCATTTTGGTATAATTATACATATTAGAAATTAAAAACAAACAATAGTAATTGCAAGAGTAAATAGGCAGTTTTGAATTAATAAGGTTCTTCAAGGGCTGTTTTCAATTATACGAATGTTTGTTTCGCTTTAATTTACTATTTATTTCTCGCATTATTTAAGGTTAGGGTTTGTTTCAAGTTATTTACAAGGGGCGGGGTCTAAAAAAATAAAATTAGTTATTAAATATATACAGTTAATTCTTTAATTCAATCTTACCTTCCGTAAGTTTCTCTGGAAGTTCAAGCTAATCTCATGCTTGATACAAAACGAAATGTAGGTCAGAATTATCATTTATTAGTCGTCACATTGTTGGTACAGTTGTCAGCATAAGCAAAATATCAATTCCTTTGCACACCTAGGTATATAAAATCAGACTTTCAAACCTCAAATAAAGTGAGCAATGCCTACTTTTTTAACCGGCCGGAAGAAAACTAATTTGGTAGGTAGTCTAAACATATTCCCAGAATTTGAAAGACACATTGAAACTTTATAATATGAGCGTAAGCTGGAAGTTCTACATTATATGCCCGACAATCCAACTCAAAATTTAGCAACCAAACGAAACAGTCTATTTTTTGAATTTGAGCCAATTAGGATTACATTGGAAATCTTTCCATACTAAGCAGCAAGTTCCTACAGCGATAATACAAGTGAGAATAAAGGTAAAAAAATTCAACAATAAACTGAATTAATAGTTATTATTATTTATAACACAATTACTATAAACAATTTTCTGCATTTCGAAGAAAACCTACAATTTTCCCGCATTTTCTTTGGATTGTCTTGCTGAATCAAATCGTGGTAGGAATCGTTTGGTAATTTTTGTCAGTCAGAATCACTCGTAGTTGTTGTATTTAGAAAATCGCCACTCGTGCTAAAGCACTTGTAGCGATTTTCGTCACAACTATTCGTGATCTGACAGACAAAAATTACCGGCAAGATTCCTACCATTTGTATTATGTACGATAATATCTCACAGTGTATAATTTAATGAATAAGTTTCAATCTGTTGATATAGCATATTTTACCAGTAATTAGACTTCTCTAATATGGCTACCATTCCACTATGAACAACAACCAATTACTAAAATGGTATAAGTGTAACATTGTAATGAAAGCGACATTTCAGTTGGCTACCGTGAATATTACAATAGCAAAAGAATAGAAAATAGAATAACAAATACGACCTTCAAACGTCTTAAAATATTATTTGCCGACTCAGTAGCTATGACGCAGAGAGGTAGCTTGTAACAACCTTTTTTTTTTGTGGTTGTATTAAAAGTACATTAATTTAAGGATCGTTCATTTATTTGGCGTAATATTAGAAAAGTTTTTAATTATTAATATGTAGAATTGAGAATGGCAATTTAATTGGCATTTCCTAGAACAAATCTTTTGGGTGTAATATTACTTAAATAGTTTTAGTTCCCTTTCTTAAAAAATTGGATTTATATTATTGTATCCGCGCAAGCGTGAGGACTTTTAGGGGAATACACTTGAGTCATTCTGAAAGCTTTTTTGTAATTCACCTAATGCTGAATGTTAACAGCAATAAGCATGATTATTACTTAATTTTTTATATTTTGGTGCCATCAGAATTTTGGTGGTAAGTTATTTTTTTTCTCATTATATTTAAAACTAAAGCCTTTGCTTTTTTTTTAGGCACCTTTTAATTACTTTTTAAGTACTTACTTTTTAAGTACGCACTTTTAATTACCTTTTAATCACTTAATTTGTATACTTAGATTGCACTTATTTGCACTCCTATTTGACTAATAATCTTTAATGGCACGTATAAGTCAATATTTTACTATACTATTATTTTAAATGGCAAGTTTTACTTGAGTTACCTTTACAACGCAAGTTCTACATTCTTTTACAAATAAATTTGGCGAATTAAACTTCAAGGAAATTCCATATTTTAAGGATAACTAAGCAAGACATTGACCTCACCATATGAACCATTCTGCTTCATAGTATCCGTCACAGTGTATGTACAGAACCGTTAAAAGGTAAAGTTTTTTTATAATTTAGTTTAGTTTATGACTTCTGAATTTTTTTTCGTTTTCAAACATATATTAAATATACTTATGTATAACTTGTTATTTTATTTTCATTGGTGTTAATTTGTTTATAGTATTAAATAACTAGGTTTTGTTGTTCCTAGATAGATATATAAAAAAAAAGACAACATGGCGCTCGAGAATTTATCATTTTTTCATAATTTTTAGATAACATCTCCCATCTTAATCATCTTAATCAACCGGTGAGCCGACGGCAGTAGCGAAAATCATTTGGTAATTATTTTTATTAATTAAAATTATTTGATCAATTTATTACATCATCGCTTTTCTTTTAACATTATAAGTTGGTCCAGTTTTAGAGTTTTATATTTTTACAATTTGACGCCATTTAATAATAGTGTTTATATACTTTAGCAGCCGCTTATAAGGTTACAAGCTTAGGTTAGTAAAATGGAAAATTTTACAACTAAATTATTATTGTAAGAAATAAGTATTGTTAAAATAAAAGAATGACCGAAATGAATATTATTATTGTTAACAATTTCTGAAAGTTTGCCGTTACTAATTTGTAATTAATGTTGAAACTGTATACTCCATTAGCATAATGTGCATTAGGAATCATTAATGACCACTTGCTTTACTTATAAAAGTTGAATCAATTTTCTATTTTGCCATTATACTGTAAACAACAATTTGTAACGGTTGTAGTGATTATTTAGTTTTGTTTTTCTGGATGGTAGTGACATTACTTTAAATATATTTTTGTCACGAGATGACGATGACGACCTAGCCGATGAGTGGATAGATACAGATGAGACATTAATTTATGTATAATTTCTTTTAAATGCTTATAATTCCGCGATTTTCAATTGAGCAACAATTATCAATAAAAAAGTCATTTATCAGCCATTATTATTGAGAATAAAAGAACCAGTGTAGCTTTTTCAAAATTTTATGTTAGAATTTTAAGAGTAGTTGCCTTCTGCTATAATGCACGCCATTCTTTCCTTCTACTGCTTAAATGCTACAAGCCAAGCAGCTTTAGGAATACTATTAAAATAACACCTAACAGCAGCATCGATATCTTCCTCATAGGTTCTTTTTTAGCCCAAAAAACAGCCAAAAGTCGCACATTTCCAGATCCAGTGAATAAGGTGGGTGTTCGATTACATTAATCTTGTTTACCGCCAAATAATGCCAAGTTAGCTCTGCAGTGTAGGAAGAAGCATAATCGTGAAGTAGTATAATTCCTTTCTTTGGCACTTTATTAAACACTTCCGGCAAACAGTGTTCGACGTACCATTTAGCTGTGGCAATTTTCTGTTCCTCCAGCTTAATAACGTTCACTAGACCGGTACTTCTACAGAACACAACGTACATTGCTTTCTTCACTGTTCGCTGATTCGCTTAGTATCGTTGGTGTGGCCTCGTCGTCATGGATCCATACGTGGCTCTCTTGTCGAGTTGGCACGTCGAAAAAATGGTATGTAAATTTCAATAAAATTTGGTGTCCACCGTTTTTAAGCAGTAGAGTTTCGTGGCAAATTCGTACTCGTTCTGCGTTTTGAAAAGTCTCTAAGATGATGGGGTGCAAAATGACCAACGACTTTTTTCAGATGAAGGCAGTCGTGTATTATTGTTCACAGATGAGGATCCAATTCCCAGCTGAGGCTCTAACTAGCTCTGTTATCTGCTTCGATAACCTTCTTCACAGCAGCAATGTTTTCCTCTGTCACAGCGGTAATGGGAGGGCCTGCGCCTTTCTGGTGGTCAACTGTAATACTTCCAGGTTCGAATTCCTTGTATCATCTGTAGATCGTTGCAAAGGAAGGGGCCTACTCGGTAAATGTTGATTCCAAACTTTCTGCGCAGTCATACGAACTTAAACCTTTCTTAAAGTCATACTAAATCATTATGCAGAACTTAATTCAATTTTTTCACTACACTTTCGAAATTTAGCTCTTACTGAGGCTGCATTTTTTTCCATGGTCTGCCTAATTCCTTCATTCTCAATAATGACGGCTTGTCCCTCGTACTAGATTAGCAATTACGCGTGGTGATTTTTTCACTTTTTTTATTTTTATATGAAAAAAGGTACTATGCTAATGAGTGTACCCGCGCTTTATTTGGTTACAAATTTAAATGGCAGCCATATTGCAGAGGTCTAATTACTGGTGAAACGCACTATACAGGGTAATTCGCAAGTCACTGTACATACTTGTGGTTGATATAGGATACACCTAGACCAGTTCAGCCTAATTACGGAAATACAGGGTGATTCCCTTTTTTTTTGATAAAATCAATATCACCCTATATCTTTTCTATTGCTCGACGGATTTATTTGAACTTTTAGACTAATAGTCTACGTTAATACCAACTTTTTCAGTTAGTAAAAAAATCAAATTCCAGGACCCTAATTTATACAAGTTAATTATTGGGCCCTCGGGTCAAAACACATCCTGTATATCGTTTTTGTAATTTTTGTTTGTTATTCCATAAAGCTTTCGGATAGATGAATAAAATGAAGTAATAAGTTTGGCACACTTAAGGATAGTTCAGCATTAGATCGAACCTTTTTGAGCTAAAGTAAGTTCACCAACGCTATATCCATGAACTGTTCAATTTGTTTATTTGCTAATCTTAACAACATAGTTCGCTCATCCGCGTAGGTGTATCCTATATCCACCATAAGTATGTATCGAGTGGCCAACTAAGAATGCGAGGTACTGTACCTGGGAAACTATCCATCGTAGAGGCTTGCGCAGAAAAAAGTTATTACTAAAACGGCCAATACAAAAACCTGGAAAATATATTCAAGTTTCTGAAATGGCGGCTAGGGGGCGTAACTGCAGTCTTGAATCTAAAAAAGTGATGTTTCCGTGAATTCTGCTATATTAACCTAATAAAAAAATAACCGATCTTTAAAGTCGAGGATAATCTGAACTTTTTTGTTTAGCACTTTTTGACGTATGTCTAAAAATAAAGTGGTGGGGGGTATTCAAAGGTTTCCTTAAATAACCCCCTGTATGTTCGAAACGGCTAAGCCGATTTTAACAAACTTGGGCGCGTTGAAATAAGCTATTCTTAGGCTACAAATGTTATAATTATTGAAGTTTCGTTAGTTTCACATGTCGCTAGAGGGCTTTGTTCGACATTCCGACAGAAACGGTTAATTTACGCAAAAAAATTAAATGCATTGGTATGACTTTTTTCACGAACAAGTAGCTAAATAATGCCTAAACAAACTCGCGAAAACCGCATCTCGATATCTTGTTCCTAACCTAAAATATCGGCCAAAGAAGACTTTATACGAAAATCCATTAAATTTTTATTTTTTTTTAACTATATATTTCTGGAATTGTTTCTATTGTAACAACCTTTTTTTGTGGTTGTATTAAAAAGTACATTAATTTAAGAATCGTTCATTTATTTGGCGTAATATTAGAAAAGTTTTTAATTATTAATATGTAGAATTGAGAATGGCAATTTAATTGGCATTTCTGAACATATCTTTGGGTGTAATATTACATAAATAGTTATAGTTCCCTTTCTTAAAAATTGGATTGATATTATTATCGCGCAACGCAAGAAACTTTAAAATACTCATTTGAGTTATTCTGAAAGTTTTTAATTCACTAATGCTGAATGTTACAGCAGTAATGATTTTTACCTAATTTTTATATTTTTGCCATCATTGATGGTAAGTTATTTTCAATTCATTATATTTAAAACTAAATTTGCTTTTTTAGGCACTTTTAAGTACTCACATTTAATTACTTACTTTAATTACTCACTTTTATTACTTTATAACACTTTTATATTTTATAGTTTACACCTTTGCATACTTTAATAATGATATTTTTAATTGTAATGGAATTAATTTTAATTTTACTTTTACGATTTTTAACTATATTTTACTTGGTTTAATCATAAATTGCAATTTTTTACATACTAAAAACTTCAAAGTAATGCATTGATTATTATGGATTCAAATTATTGAATAAATTATCAAGATAATTCCATTGGAGTGGCTGGTAACTTAGATCTGGAGATTGACCTCAATGATCATAATTATTTATCAGTTGACCGTTCCGTTTCATGTGTCACCAGTGCAATTAATACTATACAGAACTGTTTAAAGGTATGATTTTTAGTACTTAACGAATAGATTTAAGACTTTCCATTACAATTGGATATTAAATAAACTTTAGTGTGTCTTGCAATTTTATTTTCATTTTGATTAATGTTGTATTATTATTAATAAACTTGGTTTAGCTGTTCTAATAAGACGTATATTTAAAATAGCTTGCGAGTATCATTTATTGTTTTTATTTACATTACATATTTTTCTTATTAATTAAGTATAAGTGAAATAATTAAGCAGATGAAACAGGTAGTATTTCAGGTATGTTAATTAAACTCAGTTTATTAGAACTTCCTATCTTAATTTACCGATGAGCCGACGGCAGTGCGATTATTATTTGGTAATTTTTATATTAATTAAAATCATTCGATCAATTAAAATTGTTTATTACATCATCGCTTTTGTTTAATTTATAAGTTGCCCATTTTATTTTATACTTAGCAACTTTTAATGTTCTATTATGTAAGTTGTGGCCCTAAAAGGCCGATTTAAAGGAGGAAGGTTTTAATGCCCCGTAAATGCTCGAAATGCTGACCATCACGCCCTATGCATTGCTGACTCCTTATGGTAGACAAAACTGCAGCTTCAATTTCGGCTCTGAATAGTTACCTAGAAATTGCGATTTTAAATGTTTGTAAATTTATTCACCAGAATAAAATCACCTTTTGAAATTATTTTAATTGAAAATTGTTTTGCAGAATTAGCACATTGCTAAAAGTTATACGAAAGCCTATTTTTTGTTTGTTTAAATGCATATTCACTATGGATATATACGAAAAACAATTAATAGAAGCAGGCAATGGAAACAGATACCTAAACAAAACATACATAATCTCAAATTGTCAATACTTTCGCGTTACTTTGAGCAATTTTGTGCTTTCAAAATGCGTTTTACGAATAATGAAGCTGTTGATATGCTTGCGGTTTATTTTGAATGTCTTCAGAATGCCGCAGTAGCTAAAGAGTTTACGCGGCTCGATATCCAAATCGGCGTCTTTGCGATGTAAGAGTTTTTCCCCGATTAGTGGCGAGCTTATGAGCCAATAGTAGTTTTGGGCCTACGTTTCAACGGCAAAGAATTGGAAGAACACAAGAAAATATTAACCGTGTACTGGGTTATATTGAAGGAAATCCTCATGTTAGCACAAGAGCATTACCCACTGAGTTGGGCATATCACGGACAACGGTTCAAAATATTTTGAAGGACCATAGGTAAGTTCTAATGGCCACCAAAATATGTAGGTATTCGTTTAAAATTGCTTTAAGAATGCACCCATATCACGTCGTATTGCGTCATGTCTTGAAAGAGGAAGATTTTGATCGAAGGTTAGACTATTGCCATTGGATGTTAGGCACCATACGCGAAAATAGAGAATTTTTATTTCAAATTCATTGGACCCATGAAGCCACCTTCAGTGGTGACGAGAGAGTTAATCTGCACAATATGCATTATTGGTCAGCAGAAAATCCCCAGTGGTGGCGTGAAGTTCAGCGCCAAGGACGTTGGAGTTTAAATGTATGGTGTGGCATACTGGGAGGCAGAATTTCTTGACTTTTTGGCCAATCAATTACCGTTGTTGTTGGAAGATGTGCCTCTGGAAACAAGGCAAAAATTGTTTTTGCAGTTGGATGGTTACCCAGCACATTTTGCTATTAATTTTCGAGAGCATATTAATGCAGTATTTCAACAGCGGTGGATTGGAAGAGGAAGTCTGTTTCCATGGCCTCCGCGATCGCCAGACTTAACTTGCCTCGATTTTTATTTATGGGGGCGCTTAATGGACATCGTATTTCGGACTCAATCTACTACTAGAGAAGATATGAAAAACCGGATTCGCAACGCAATACGTAACATACCGAGAGCCGAAATTGAAGCTGCAGTTTTGTCTAGTCATGAGAGGCTTCAGCAATGCATAGAGCGTGATAGAGTTTAGGGCTACAACTTACATAATAGAAACAATTCCAAAAAAATATGGTTAAAAAAAATCAAAATTTAAGGGATTTTCATATAAAGTTTTCTTTGGCCGATATTTTAAGTTAGGAACAAGATATCGAGATGCGGTTTTCGCGAGTTTGTTTAGGCATCATTTAGCATGAAAAAAGTCATACCAATGAATTTAATTTTTTTGCGAAAATTAACCGTTTCTGTCGGAATGTCGAACAAAGCCCTCTAGCGACGACATGTGAAACTAACAAAACTTCAATTATTTTAACATTTGTAGCCCAAGAAAAGCTCTTTTCAACGCGCCCAAGTTTGTTAAACTCGAAGATACGGGGAGTGATTAAGGAAACCTTTGAATACCCCCCCAGCACTTTATTTTTATAGATACATCAAAAAGTGCCAAACAAAAAAAGTTCAAATTATCCTCGACTTCAAAGATCAGTTATTTTTTTATTAGGTTAATATAGCAGAATTCACAGAAACATCACTTTTTTAGATTCAAGATTGCAGTTACGCCCCCTAGCGGCCATTTCAGAAACTTGAAAATATTTTCCAGGTTTTTGTATTGGCCGTTTTAGTAATAACTTGTTTTTGCGCAAGCCTCTACGATGGATAGTTTCCCAGATACAGTACCTCGCATTCTTAGTTGGCCACCCTGTACAGTCTTATCATGCTACTGTTGCTATTAGCAACTGTGACTTTTTTATATTAAAGATTGCACTGTATCTGTTATGAATTATCACCGTTAATAAGAATGTACTAATTAGTTCAATTTGAAAAATAATAAAAAATTAGAAAACAATATTTGTACATACAAATACAGAGGCTGAATAAAGTCACGAATAACTATAATTCAGTATGAAATCGAAAACATTTCCAATTATTTACGAATAAGCGATAACGACTACACCAAAAAGCAGCTATTGTTATGTTAATATATGGAAGTATTTAAAAAAAAGTCATTGTATTAGCTTGCGCTTATTAAAAAGTAATCTATTCGGTTCGATACTAAATGTAATTAAATTTACCTGGTCAGGCCTAAAAGCACGTGATAAAATTGATTATTTAGCAATTCATATGCCATGAAACCCAACTAATCAGAGTAGGCTAAACCGTATAAAAATGAACTGCCAAATCAGATTGGAAAAAAAATTGATATTCTAAAAAAACACACTAAATCAATTTAAATATGTTACCTTTCACTTCGTTAATTTGAAAATAGAGAGCTTGTCATCATTAAATATACCCTCATACGTCATTAGTTAACGCTGAACTTAAAAGTGAATAATTAGTTATTATTGCTAAAAAGGATCAACCAAACTGCATTTATGAAGCGAATTTGAGAAAAACTTTAAGTGGTCATAATTTGGCTTCCACAAAAAAAAATAATTATTTCGCTTTTACATTTTAAGGACTTGCAAATACTAAATCATACCATTTCTTAAAGCAATTAAACTACTTTTACATCATAATCAATGTAAAACAATCTAAAACCATAGTAACACTGTACATATTTTTTTGTCAGAAACGCAAACGGAACATGACTGTATTTAGCATTTCAGAACATAGATGACAAAAAGGTGATTAATAAGGTTGTACATTTTTAATAGCCAAACTTTGAAGGTACCTCGCCCTTTTAAGGTGGCCCTAACCAGTGAAACTGCAGCTTTAAACTTTGTTAGAAACGGAAAGAAACTGACAAACTCCGATAAATTTACAAACATTAGTGTCTTTTCGAATAAAACTACTAGACAAATGGAGCAATATCGTGTAATTAAAAAAGAATTAAACGATATAGTCAGTAATGGGGAATCCAATTTAAAAATGAAATATATTCATGGCATTATATCTGAAAACTAACTTTGCCCAGCAGTTAATGTTGAATGTTACTTTCAAAATATGCGGTGTCTTAGATCTAAGGTTAATGAGTGTTTTGCTAGAATTAGTTATGAAGAATATGACGCCTTATGCTGGGTAGAAACCTTGCTTTCTGAAAGTGTTTGTAGTGCTGAAATTTGATTATGATGTTTTCCGAAGTGACCATAAATTTGGCGATATTAATAGGTCTCGAGAAGGTGGTGTTGCGTTAGCCGTTAAGAACCCAATTAAGGTTACTAAACTAAATTTATCATGTTTTGATCTTGTACCACTGATCGACATTGTAACCTATAAATTATGTCTCGAAAATTGCTCTATTATTGTACAGGGTGTGGCGCGAAGAGTTTTGATTAAAAGTAATGGCGGATACAGTTATGTTAAAATCTGAAATTACGAAACTGTAGGTTTTGGATGACGCAGAGTTCAAATATAATATTGTCCTGAGTGTGGCACTTCCGGTTATACCGAAGTAGACGTCAACTTTGTTATTTTAAATGGAACCTAATATTTTTATTTTATTTACGAATTCTACATGAAATTCTAGATAAAATTTGTGCACAATCTCCTATACCAAAAATGAAGTATTTTCGAGATATTTCGATTTTTTTAATTTTGAAAAATCCTAGTCCACATTGAATAACGATATCTCCATTAATAACGAAGCTAGTGACGTGAAATTGTAACCAATAAACAACAAACGCTTGCCCGTTAACTCCATACCCATCTCATTGATATTTCATACAGCGTGTTTTAAACTTAGCCGCCAACATGAACAATTCAAATCATTTATAAGTTGCTTACTTTAAATAGAACACCCTGTATTTTATTACATTAGTAAAGGGTAGGCCATGATTTCCATTATTTAAGGTGATATTTTGTTATTTTTCATAAGTTATTAATTCTGAAAAGTAACCAATAGCCTGAAAGGATTATTAATTGTAGATATCATTAAAAACGTTGACCAGGTATTTTGTATTAATTTAATTAGATAACTTACAAACAAAAATAACTAAATGTAATATTAAACAAATAAAGTTTTATAATAAGTGTTCAAAATTAGCACCATTACTTCTAAACATTTATGATTCCTTTTCATTAAGTTATGTCTTGTAATTCTGGAAATATGGTCGGGTGTTAGACATCATATCTTCCTTTGTCGTAACAGTTTTGTATGTACCTCTGACATAACAGCTCACGATTTAGAGTTATTTTTTGATATAAATTAGTATCTTAAATCAAAAGATCTTAGGAGACTTTCGCAATGCCCAATACAGAGTGGACCAAAAGTCTGAAACGCAATTATTCGTAAATGATAAGTACAAATTTGTGAGATAAGCGTATTTTAGGATACGGAGATTCCAGATTTGACATTTTCAATGTTGCCAGATTTGCCGTTTCTCTGAGATTATTAGTCACTGTGGTTTCTTAAATCACCCTATATATGAAAGATAAAAACTTTGCACTCATCAGTTAGTGAAATAATTAAAAATCATTTACCCACATCTATTCAGGGGGCACAATTTGGGAAGTGCACGTCACTTCCCAAAAGAAGCATGTGTTCTGTTTGTCCTGCGAAAAAAAGACGAGTGACACCTAATTTTTGCAACAGTTGCCGACGACCATATTGCTTAGAACATCGTGCAATATTTTGTGTCAATTGTCTTACAAATATAAAATAATTACAGATATTTATGAGTAAATCTGTTTAATAAAGCTTATTCTACGAACTTATGCATTTTTTACCGATTAAAACCGAATCATATAAG
This sequence comes from Vesta saturnalis, assembly GCA_036346205.1. Classification (NCBI taxonomy): domain Eukaryota; kingdom Metazoa; phylum Arthropoda; class Insecta; order Coleoptera; family Lampyridae; genus Vesta; species Vesta saturnalis. The sequence goes on along the minus strand of JARFJB010001728.1, from coordinate 1,294,512 downwards.
TTTCATTGGTCACCAAAATGGCGACTCGTAATTTTTACGATGGTTACCTTTAACGTATATGTAAATGTAAATAATATTACCGTTCTAGGGTTAATTATATAGTTTTTCTCATTATGCACACTCTAGCAAGGTTTATAGAAGCTAAAGTGGTGTTAGTATGTTTGTGGCGTATCAAATAAAAAAGTCAATGGTTAGTATTTAATAATAATAGTGAATGCGATTGTTTTCGTATGACCTATGAGAAGCGAAAAAAATGAGCATTATTTAATAACCTCTAAATATTTAAAAATCAGAATGATGCACTAAAAAAAATGTTATGTACATTCTGAGTGCATAATTGTGGTCTTTTTATGTTTAATAACCGTGGTATAAGCAATTTTATTTTAAAGATAAATTACCTTTCTTTGTGAAAACATAGATTGAGTTTACTGGTAGGTGTTACTTAGATTAGTGTTAATACATTGTTGATTCGCAAGGTAATTTGACTTTAATTTTTTAGTTTGTATTTTAATACTTATTTATGTATCAAGGGCGTAAATAAGACCGCAACGTGTAAGTAAGAGCCCTTCAGGCGAGGGCTATTAACACGTAAGGTGCATAAACGCTGATTACGCCCGAAATATATACAAAGTTTATGCAAGGTCGTTTCCATGACCATTAATTAATAAATATTTATTCTGTTGTTCCTTTTCATCTTCTGCGAGTAGTTAATTATAAATGTTGTTTTAAGTTTAATCTCAATATTATCGAAACTTGTCCTGTATAATAATCTACCAAATAATTTGTATTCGTTATAGAGAAAATATTTATTATTCTGACTAGTAAGATGAGAAAGCAATAATCTGTATACATACGTTCGCGTTACCATGGCTACTAAGTCCACAAGACTAGAATACTATTATAAACTCGTGCGTTGTAAGCTCCAATAGTGTGTTTTGAAAGAAGTTTTTTATATATAATGCAAAATATTGAACAGAATGTGAATTCTGAAAAAAAAAATTCAATCATTTATAGAGTAAATTTGGTTTCCAAATTAAAATACTTTCCTTTTTTGGGTTTTTAATGGTATATTTTTATATGTATATTTTACACGAATCTATACGTTTCGATAACACGTACAATTACCGTTTTTAGTAGATTTGTGTAAAACATACCTACAAAAATACACCATTAAAAACCCAAAAAAGCTAAGTATTTTAATTATGTTTAAAAATGATGAAAGTTTACATTTTCAGGACCTTTTTAGGCACCATCAGGACAGGTGACAACTAGGGTGAGTTTTAGAGAGACATGATATCGTATTGTAATGAAACAAGCCTCATTCAGTGTCAAATTGTAATGACTCACAGGCAAATCTAGGCCGACATTTGGGGAGACGAATTTGTAACGCATTGAATAAGTTATAGACCTATGGCCAAGAAGCAAATAAGTTACATCATAAGGTACAAAAGGTTCGAGTTTCTTGGATGGAAGTACTTTATGTGTATATCCTAAAACCGGCCGTCTAGTTTGTCAAAAAAGCGAAAATCTGTTTTAGTTACCTCCTACAAATTTTATAGTGTGTCGGAAAAACTCCTACACGTCCGCGGCGACGCCCAAAATCCGGCGTAAGTTACCTCATGAGGTACATATGCAAATTTGGGCTTAAATAAAAGGTAATAAAAGATATTTTTTTTAATGCTGCAGACGGCCAACAACAAATTGTAGACGAGCTAGAAAATTTAAATTTAAATATTAACTTTAAATACCTACCTATTGTAAAATTAGTGCATGCCAGTCAGTGAATGCGTGCAACGGACTTCTGTTAGGGACAGAAAGCAATGAAAAAAAGTTGAACTTTTTAAATTTATTTATCTACCATTCATGTAATATGCGACTAACGTGGCAACGTGGCCTGTATTTACGAAATCTGATCTGCGCTGCGGTCCGCCTCCTCGGTTCATTTGTACAGCGCACAGCGTTGTAGTTGAAAAAATATTAAATATGTCGTTAAAGTTAAAAGAAGTGCATGAGTGATCGGATATAATAATATTTATGTTGGCCATGGTCTCGAAACGTGAAAAGATTGAATATTATTTGTGATAATTATTAATAGCTTTAGCGGATTGAAAACGGGATGTAAGTATTATATTATTTGTTCGTGTTTCTCGTATAAAATAGGTTATTTTGTTTATTCCCTGGGTATTTACCTATTTTCTCTGCTCTCAATTCGAAACTTTAACTGCGACGTTGCCAACTCTTCTTTGATTTAAAGGAAACTAAACGAATTTGAGCTTTAGTAAAAATTATCAAGTAAGAACATGGATGACAGTACTATAGATATTGCTGAGAACGTACTAGCACAGCGCAACTGTAACAAGTACCTGTTGCATACATATTGTCAGCGAAAAAACCCGATTTAGATGTTAAGGAATTCAGTGAGTCTACATTACAAAAATACCAAACTGTACTTGCTGCCAGAAGAAAATTTAATATGTCGTACAAAAATTTTAATCTCTCAGTCTCTGTAAATAATTATGACGGTTACCAACGCTATGTTACAGAAAGTTCAGCACAGTTAAAAAAGAGAAATATCAGAAGCTGATATTAAATCTTTATGTTATCCAGGGGAAATTCATTTAAATGTAATTGATATACCGGCTTCATCTACTATTCCAAAAATTAGCCCTAGTCAAAAGAAATTGTTCAAAATCAAACTACCGGTATTTAAAAAAAAACCTGTATTTTTGTGATAAAATATACCGTTATAAAAATAAAACTAGAATAGGATTAACTGTATGTAATACAATAAACTTTTAAAATAATATTAAGCAAAACGATATAGTAAAATATTTAAGCGGAAAATATTAAAAGGAACTTGGCGCTGCGGACATTTACATAAGTGTGCGATGAAGGACCTTTTCGATTTTATTGACTGTTATATTTTAGAAAAGCAAAATTCCTATTTTCTGTCTTATATTTACGATTTGTATTTACAAATTTGTTTTGAATATAACTTCGCTAATGACATTTTAAAAACCAGTACTTTTAATGCCGCCCACTTAAAACAAAAAATTAAAAACGTGTACAAAGGACAAATATCGTTTTCCTTGTATACAAATAAAACTATTGTTCATGCTTCCAATGTCAACTGTGCCAATGCAATTCAGGTTTGTACTACTAAAACAACGACCCTTCAAACAAATGTTGAAACTATACCTTTCGCTTACGACAATAAATTTTAGGCATAAAAAGAAAGTCCTCCCTGCTGATTTAATTTTTACAACATATACGCGTAGGAGAATACAAAACTCCGGAACTATTATATGTGTTTGTTGAAAGTTTGTTGACAGGTCCCAGATGCCAGCGTAAAGAAGAAAATTTCGCAACCAAAATTAATTCTTCTTTCCAAGGTATAATCTTTTGTGCTACTAATGGCCCACTTCAACCTTCAAAACACATGGAACTTAGGCTAGTTCTTAAAAGTCTTACAGGAAGCCCGAAGGTTACAAACATTTTAAATAAACTGAGGCATAGCGTCTCCTACACAACAGTTGAAAGTTTAGAAACAGAATTAACCTTTTCAGTTGTTAAACCACGCTCTTTCATACCCAATGACGTAAATATTATAACAAATTTGAATACAGGTCTTGAATTTGACAATTTTGACCGCTTCGTTGAAACCTCAAGCGGTAAGGACACGCTTCATGATACGGTCTGTATTTTATATCAAAACATTTCGACTGTATATTAACTAATTCAGAGAATCAAACGCAATCAAGCTCATCAATTCTAAGCGACGACGTAACATCCACTATAAGTAAATTGCCACAGCACAAAATTTGGTATTTACCAGCAATAAATTCATCTCCCACTAGCATTTCCACAGTAGTAGAAACATTAAATATAGCACAAGAAGTTGCCAATGAGTGTAAGAAAACAAAATATTTCTGTTACATATGACTTGGCCGTTGCCAAAATGGCTTATCAAATTCAATCAGCAGAATCTCCAAAATACAATTCATTCATCTCGTTGCTTTCCATATTGAGATGTCATTTTTAAGGCTCTCGAAAAGTATATTGAAGAATCAGGTGGAACATTTGTACTTACTGAGAGCTTCGTATTGGCGGAGGGTTCCCTTAAAGGTTTTTTATATGGAACTCATATAATCGCTGCAAACCCATTCGCATAATATTTTCAACTGCATTACAACTCTTTCATTTTAGATAGTTTTTACAAACAAAAGATTGCGATTACGAAATAATTAAAAAAGAATTAAAGGAGTTCCAAGGTGACAACATAAATTCTTTCCGAGCACTTAAGGCTTTACTTAGTGATATGATACGTATTGTGAGGATACTCAACTTTTGTACCAAGAGTTCTCACGAAGCATTCGAACGATTGACATAAATCTTTTTATGTTTTGTTTACTGAGAATTGCCAGCCAAAACTATTGCAGATGAATAATTAAATAATGTGCAAATCTTCTAAACATAGATAAAACACATCCAGGTTTAAAACCCGTTCTAGAAAATGGTGGTTTTTCAATAAACCGAACAACTAAAATTTTGAAAGTTAACCCTTTGGAGAATGGTTGGAATAATAATACGTTTTCGCCGATTTGGTTTGATTGTCCTCAGGCACCTGCTTGTCTAGATAACATAATTTTGCCCGATACCAACGAGAATATAGACGATGAGATTGAAGATTGAATGCATGATTCTTCTGATGATGAGAAATAGAATTTATTTTTACACTTACATAAAATTATTTTGTAATTTTTTTCCATATTTTGCATACACTACCAGCTTTTTTTTATTAACATTATTTTGTTTTAAGTTTGGTTCAGTCAAAGAGTTTCTTGTGTTTAAGTAATATTTTGTGTATTTTTTGGTTTGTTGTTTTCCATTTTTTATATAGGCACCTATTTTTACTATTTTTGAATGCTAAGAGTTCCTATTTAGTTTTTTTGTTCCTGTTTAATTTTACGAGTTTTTCGATTAGGTTTAGGTCTGTACTTATTTCAATTTAAGTATATATTTTTTGTCTGTTTTATTTTGTGGTTTTTGTTTATAACTTGGCCAGAACTACTTATTTTGTTAATAAATGTGTGCTTTGCTATTTTTCGCTTTATCCAATTTTAATACCGAAATTTAAATTTCCTAGAGCGTCTGCAATTTGTTGTTGGCCGTCTGCAGAATTAAAAAAAATGTGTGTACTCTACACACAAATACCTTTTATTTAATCCCAAATTTGCATATGTACCTTATGAGGTAACTTACGTAGCATTTTGGACGTCGCGGCGGGCGTCTGCTCTACGTAGGCGTCGAAATATCGACATCTGTCGGCCAAAAGAGTTTTTCTCTACACACTATAAAATTTGTAGGTATGTACCAATGAGGTAACTAAAACCAGATTTTCGCCTTTTGGCAAGCTGTTATTTAGTAATAGTTTGTAACTTACTTTCTTCTCAGCCGTAGGTCTGTTAAGAAAATGTTTATTTGCCCAAACTAGCTCTTGTGTGATTGAAATCCATTTACAATTTCTAATAGAAATTAATGCTGTTCACCTCACGTAAATTAAACTTAAATTGTGAATAGAGTTATCTCAATCCACTTTACGTAAATATAAATTCAAACTGCAAGTAAAATCAACCACTTAATTCATTTCTACAATCCTCGGATATAATATTATTTATACCAAGAAAACGGACATGCCATTTACATTGATGGTAATTCAAACCCCTTTCTTTTTATAATTTAAAAGATTGAACATAAACACATATTAATAATACAATAAATAACTATTTTTTCTACTGGTTCATGCTTCATGGAGAATAGCTGCACACAAACCAACTAAACTGTGTTATAATAATGCATACTAACTTTTTTTAAACAATGTAGGATTTATGTTAAATACAGGGTGATTTATAATAGGTGCACAAAACTTTGACATCGTGTTCATTTTAAGAATAAAATGTTATATGAAGATAGGTCATATTTTGTTATTGAACTACACCAGATTTAAATTTTATTGAATTAGAAATAATCATTAAAGTACAATTTTAAAATTTATTGGCCATGGAAATAAACAACATAATTTGTGAAACATTTAAGTTGATAGCTGTCAAAATAAAGTATAGCTGAATATGCAGATATTGTTTATCTGTATGGGTATTGTAATGGTAACGGTCTTCAGTTGTCCTTTAATGATTATTTCTAATTCAATAAAATTTAAATCTGATGTAGTTCAATAAATAAACAAAATACGACCTTAAAAATTAACACTAATTTTATTAAATATTAAATTATTATAACTTTTGTTATGAACGAATATAGTAATTAAAATTATCATTAATTTTATTATACAAAGTTCACCTGGATAAGATTTGAACCATTTGTAAGTACATGTACGTTATCAAATTTCGATGCAATTTATGTATGTAACTGATGTAAATTCTAAATATAATGAGATTACAATCAAATTACTTTAGTATGTGTGAATCCTTGCGATATTGCAGGCTCACATTCTCATTTGATTGTAATCATTATATTTAGAATTTACATCAGTTGTATACATAAAGACAAAGTTTGCATCGATTGGGGCTTGAACTGATGGCACAGTTGGTTAGCGCGGTACTTAAAGTACAGGTCAGTCAAATCCTACTGAGGTGAACTTTTTATTTATGTATTTAATAAAATTAATGATAATTTTTAATTACATATTTACCTTCGAACTTATTCGTTCATAACAAAACTTATAATAATAAATACGGCCTATCTTATAACATTTTTTTAAAATGACTTCCTGAACACGATGTCAAAGTTTTGTACACCTACTATAAATGACCCTGTATATTATTGTCAGACTGGTGAATATAAGCATTGGTGGTTATTGCTAATCTTATCATAGGCGAGTTTATTCTGTTGGTACATAGAATATATTTTTTGGTCTAGTTCTGTGTGCTGGAATATATTTAAAGTGACAAGAGATAACAAATTTGGACAGTCAATTCTATTATTTATTAAATTATGCATAAAACAAACATCGGCCACTTCTCCTGTATATTTTAGCGGAAGATGTTATGTTCCTGTCGAACTACGCGATATCCTAGACTGAAAATGATTTTTTACTCAATGGCGATATTTAATCGTATTGAGGGTAAGTACTATATTTTTCTAAATGTAAATATTTTAGAAATTTTGATGTATTATTAACCCTGCATTCCAAATTTTACTTTCGTACTCTAATTTTGATCTAACCATTGTATACGTCATGCTTTTATATTTGTTTACATTAAAGTACAGTTTATTTCTATTACTTCAAGCCATAACACAGTTAACATCCGCTTGAAGTAATTGTATATCTTTGATATTGTAAATGTCCTTAAATATCTTCAAATCATCGGCAAATAATAGGCTGTTAGAGTTTTTGATAACTAGCAAACAGTAGAAATAGTAACGGACCCAGGTTGCTCCCGACAAACTACCGATAACTTTGTGTGCATTCTTACATACTGGAGTCGATTTTGTAAGTAAAATTTAAAGAAAACAATTAAATTTAATGAAAATCCGTATTGATACAACTTTTTAAATAAAATGTCATGATTTACTCCATCGAATGCTTTGGCAAAATCAGTGTGTATGACATCAACTAGACTGCCATTATCTAATGCATTTGTTATTGAATCCAGAAATGTTATTAAGTTTGTTTCGGTTGATCTATTTTCAATAAATCCGTGCTGTTGTGTACAAATAAAATTCTTAACCTGATAATAAATGTTTTGATATGACTTTTTCAATTATTTTAGCCGGTACTGATAATATTGATATCGGTCTATAATTTTCAATTTTGTCTTTATTGCGGGATTTATGAATTGGAGTTACTTTCGATACTTTCCACTTATCGTTGTACTCAACGCCTTATTGTATAGAATGGTAAGGGGGTATTTAAAAAAGTCACAACATGCTTTAAAGATATATGGCGATATTGGATCCGGCCCTACCGACTTTGCTGGTTTTAGTTTACATAATATTTTTTCTACTTGTTCAATTCAACATTAGTTAGTGTAATTATGTTGGCTGTGTACTGGCTTGCACCGAAAATACCCGCATACTAACGAATCAATCGCAATACAATTATTGCGATTTATTCGTTAGTATATACCGAAACAGAAAATTCAGCAAACTGTTGAGCTGCTTCATCTTGAGGTATTTTTTGACACAGATGTTCATATTCCTGAGGATGGGAGTTTTGTTTTCTTTTATTTCTGGCATAACTAAAAAACCATTAATATTAACAGTAATTTAATTTTCAATATTGTTGGTATAATTATCATATGCCGCATGTATATTCAATTTAATTTTGTTCTCAACCTTTTAAATTCCCGTAAGTGATAATCCGATGTATGTTTACGCCTGTGATGGAATAATTTTTATTTCATGTCAAAGATAATTTCTTTCGTAAACCAAATTGGAAATGATTTTAATTTATTATTTCTAAATTTAGGTATCTACAGCTTGATCTAATAATGTATACAGAATAGTGTAAAACATTTCTACTGATTGATTTACATTAACACGTGATTCTAAAATCGTTCAGTCAGTGTCGCATAGTAATCGATACAATAACATAAAATCCGCCTTTTTGAAATTATAGTTTTGACTAGCGCCTGTACATTCATTATCGTTATTTCTATTGCTAAGAAAAAACGCTTTTGATATCACTAAAGGAGGGTGGTAGGAGTCAATAGTAACTAATACATCATCACTACGGTTTACTTGTGCATTTGCATTACTAATTACTAAATCTAAGGTAGCAAGTTGGTTATTAACTATCTTATTACATAGTTTCATATCAAATAAATTAATAAACTTTTCTTTATAATTGACACCGTTAATATTGGGTAGATTGAAATCTCTATTAATATACTGTCGGTTTGATAAAATTCATCGTTGTTCTTTATGGCATTAAAATAAGAAAATAACTATTGTTACATGACGGTGGTGGAAGAAAAACGCAATTTACTAATAACTTTATACCGTGCATATTCATTTTAATTGTTATACTTTCCAGACTCACATCCAAATCTACAAACGTACACTTAAACTTATCTTTATTATAGTGCTTTATTTTAGCATTTGTGCTATTAGGTGTACATTGCTATAAAGTACAAAACAAGTTTTCAGAATCTATTACTCTGTTGGGCATGACTGTATCTTCAAATCTCTCATGGGTTGACCATCTTCTGTCAGCTACCAAAACAGCTGCTCGTAAAATAGGCTTTTTGTACAGATCTAAGCAGTACTTTACCTCTCGACAACTCCTTCTGCTGTATAAGGCCCAAATTCGGCCTCATCTGGAATATAATTTTCACCTCTGGGTTATGCTCTCGATATCGTTGATCGTATTCAAAAGAGAGCGATTAGGCTTATAAATGACCCGTCCTTAACTTCTCACATATAGTCCCTTGAGCATAGAAGGATGGTTTCAGTTCTTTCTTTGTATTATCGTTATTACGGCTATTGTGCTGCTGAATTATATTCTTTGATACCATCTCGGGCTATCTTTGCGAGAAACACTCGGTTCGCTCATTCACATCATCAGTATGCAGTACAAATCTCCACTTGTCGTACCAAACGGGCGCAATCCACATTTTTCTACACGGCTTCCAAACTCTGGAATGCTCTCCCTAATTCCTGTTTTCCTCTCACTTATGATATGAGAAAATTTAAGGTAGCTGTTCATAGGCATCTATTGCCAATTCATTATCCCTCTATCCATCCTCCTAAGTGTTCCTGAGTGCTTCAGCACGATAGACCAAATTTAGCCTGTTCAGGTCCACAATCATAAAAAAAGTTGCATCGGTAATTATAAATAAATAATATCAATACCTAATATAATAAAACAAACTATAAATAAAATTATAAGAACAACAAACATATCACAGGGTAGAAACAATCACAGAATAGTATCGCTGTTCAAGTGTTCACTTTAGCATGCTTTTGTATAACTTCAGGTAAGAGCGTATCGTCTTGGCCTGCGATAACGACACGACACCTTCGCCTCGTGTTTTGTTCCTTGTATTTTTATTTCTATCGCAACGAAATACTACGTACCGAGTATCAAAAATTTCACTATCAAATATATCTGCCTAAGCCAGGTCTCGGTCAACTCCTATGCAATCATATGCACCAGCTGACAGATTAGTTAGAAATATTATATATATATATATATATATATATATATATATATATATATATATATATATATATATATATATATATAGGTGCGCATTAGTGCGTGAAGTACGATATATCCGTCATTAAAGGAGATATCAAAAAAAAATTATAGGCAACTTCAAACTTCACATTATAATATTATTTTCGTATTTACAGGGTATTACATATTACCAGGGTGAATCTGACATACTTTTTTTTTAAATGGGAGACACTATATATTATTTCAAACTTAGATTAAGCTCATCTCCCCCATACTTCCAATACAGGGTTTCATTACGTTATACAGGGTATTTCAAAAGTTATGGCCAGTTGTACACGAAAATCATTCTAATTTCAACGTCCTGTATACCCTAGACAGAACAACCTAACAATAATTTTTTCAAGTCATAACTTTTTGTCATTAGTACAGTGTTACGAGAAAGTGCTATTTCTTTATTATTGCACCAATTGAATATAGAGCGAGCGAAAACTCGAACACATGATTTTGTCAATTTCTTCAAATGAATCACCCTGTATTTTATTTTAAAAAGTGAAAATACACTTTATGTTCTTTCATTTTTATTAAGCACTATAACTAAAATCGTTAATTTCTGAGATATTTTCAATTTAATAACAAAGAGATTTTTTAAGAACTTCTATTATAATAAGTTAGCCGTGAACAAATAAAAGTGTGACAAATTATTATAAAAAATTCAAAAAACATCGGTTATTAAGACAAAATTGTTATAAAATTAATCACGGCTAACTTGTTATAATAGTAATTTAAAAAAATCTCTTTCTGTTATTAAATTGAAAATATCAGAAATTAAGGATTGGAGTACTTAATAAAAATGAAAGAATATAAAGTGTATTTTCACTTTTTAAAATAAAATATAGGATGATTCATTTGAAAAAATTTACAAAATCGTGTTCGAGTTTTGGCTCGCTCTATATTCAATTGGTACAATAATAAAGAAATAGCACTCGTAACACTGTACTCAATATAAAAGTTATGCCTGGAAAAATTATTGTTAGGTTGTTCTGTCTACGGTATATAGGACGTGGAAGTGAGAATGATTTTCCTGTACAATTGACCATAACTTAACAACTCAAATAAGGCATTATTAAGATGCTCTCGGTAAAATTTTACTTCCTTATGCTCCAGTTTATGCGTAAATGAACATGAGTCCAAGAATAATTTGTATATTTCTGATTTAATAATTTTGATGGCTTAGATATCCTAATGAAATAAACTAGGTTTCTTACGCGATCAAAATCGATTATATCAATTTTTTAATTAACTTTGTATCGAATTTTTTGAATTCGCCCTAAGAAATAATCTCCATTGGTCATACTTTTTACAAAAATAGACGTTGTCGTTTTTATTACACATAACACATAACGCTGTTTCATTTTAAGCCAATTTTCATCAAGTAATTTGAATATTAATTTTATTGCCTCTTTTTTAAACCTTCAAACTACTTAGGCCATGACTTAAGCAGCGGCGGTTGTTCGCTTTACATTTCTGAATTTGATTTCAATTTTATTATTGACGTAAATTATTTAATAGTTTTAGATGTTAATCCATAAACTTCTTCTGAACTTAAAAATATATAACGAACAAAATACGCCCACGTACCACAAAAAATTAAGAAACACCAAACGCGTTTCGATAGCTACGCTATCATCATCAGCGGTCGACTAGGGCGGACTAAAGAAAATTTCTAACATATATACCATCAGCGGGTAACGCTTCGTTGCTAATCTGGTGAAAGTGAAAGTTATGAAAGTTTAATGAGTTCTGAGTAGCCTAAAGGTCCTTGATCACCATTATTAATTAGAATTTGTTTGTTTTTAAAGATCTCTAAACTTTCATAACAATCAAGTTCGTGCTTATTACTAACATGTTTGATTAATGATACCTCATCTACTACATGATTTTTATCAAACATATGTAGGGCTACGGCAGACTTATCCCAACGCTTGTATTTTATATGAGCTAAATGTTCTTTAAAGCGAATTTTGATAGGTCGTTTAGTTTGCCCCACATATATTTGTTGACATTTTTTACAATTAATCTTATAAATTCCCGATCTATCCTGCTTATCCACTTTATCTTTTGGATTGCTTAAAAGAGTTTGCAAACTTTTATCTGAAGTAGCGACTGTTTTTGGAAAAGATTTTAGGTAGACCTTTTGTATAAGCAGGATAGTTTGGTAACTTTACATACTTTGTTTCTATTTGTTCTTTAGCGTTACCTAATGTAGTTACGTTCTTAACCCTCATCCTACGTGTTTGTTTCCTAACTATATTCATAACCACTTCATCTAAAAACCCATTGTATGCAGCAATTCCTTTAATAGTGCGCAATTCTTTATTATAATTTTGAACTGAAAGAGGAAAATTAAGCAATCTATGAACCGAAAAGTTACAAACCGTGAGTTTATGCTGTCTACAGTGATTTGAGTCATTGGTTTTGAATCTTTCCTTACGATAAATATCTATATCTAGTTTACTACCATTTCTTGATACCAGAGTATCGAGGAACGGGAGACTATCATTGCCTCTATCTCATAGGTAAATTTTACCTTTAGGCTACTCAGAACTCATTAAACTTTCATAACTTTCACTTTCACCAGATTAGCAACGAAACGTTACTCGCTGATGGTACATATGTTAGAAATTTTCTTTAGTCCGCCTTAGTCGACCGCTGATGATGATAGCGTGACCATCGAAACGCGTTCGGTGTTTTTTAGTTTTATGTGATACGTGGGTGTATTTTGTTTGTTATATATTTTTAAGTTCAGAAGAAGTTTATGGATTAACATCTAAAACTATTAAATAATTTACGTCAATAATAGAATTGAATTCAAATTCAGAAATGTAAAGCGTAACAACCGCCGCTGCTTAAATCATGATCTAAGTAGTTTGAAGGTTTAAAAAAGAGTCAATAAACTCAATAATTACTTGATGAAAATTGTCTTAGCATCAAATAATTTAAACAGCGTGTTATGTGTTATGTGTAATAAAAACGATAACGTCTATTTTTGTAAAAATATAATCAATGGAGACTACTTCTTAGGGCGGATTCAAAAAATTCGATACAAGATTAACTAAAAAATTGATATAATCGATTTTGATCGCGTAAGAAACCTAGTTTATTACATTAGGGTATCTAGGCCATCAAAATGATTAAATCAGAAATATACAAATTATTCTAGGACTCATGTTCATTTACGCATAAACTGGAGCATAAGAAATTTTACCGAGAGCATCTTAATGCCTTATTTGAGTTGTTATGGGAGATGTATTACTACGCTTTTCAGGGTGATAGGTATAAAATAATTTTAGGGGTGAGAGCATCGACGGGAAATGGTCGATACTTTATTTTCGTGGCCATTTTGGAATACGTATTTTCAATTTTTATAAAATGTAAAACTTGAAAATTGAAATTTTTTTGCCATCAATTGGTAAAAATAAGGTTAATTAAAGCTATTAATGGTTACATAAAATTTTAAACAACCTAAAGGTGTGAGAAAATAAGAAATATTCTGTAGTGAATTCAAGTTAGACAAGTGAATGTTTAACAAAAATGTGTGCTAAACTCATTGCCTTTTAAGGGATAAATAAAACATTCTATAAGTTATTTATACATTTAATTAGGTAAATGATGAAATAACATACTTCACAGTTAATTAAATATAACTGGCAGTTCCGAACAATTGTTTATGTAATTAAGTTTAGAACTTTAATGAACAAGAAGATAAATGTTAAACAATTTCTGTAAATGTAAAGTGAATTGGCACAGTTTTCTAAATTAAATAGTAAAACTGAAATATACTTAAATCTTTCCTTACACCTGCAAGAACCAATCAAAGTCCAAAGAAATTGTTTATTATACAGCACTTCCTCTGAAATATATTGACACCTAACATTAGATTACTTCTGTCAATTAAGTAAGAGGTTTTACGTTTCTTTATATATTTTTGAGACAAGACAATGGTCGCATATACCTTAAATTTTTAATACTCATTTAATTTTGAGGATCTGTGCATCTTGCAGGCGCACGTCTATTCCGCCATGTTTTGGTAGTAGAACAGTGGCAGCGGCACAGAATATCCTTTCGGTAATGCCACGCAGTGGTTTACACAGATTGTGGTGCTTCTAAATGCGAATAAATAAAGTTTTGTGAAATTACTTTTTACAAACTATCGAATTAAAATATGAATCGACCAAAAGGCAAGGCACGGATGACTTGTGTTGCGAAAAATTGCAACAATAAATTTATGACTGCAACCATATTTTAGTTTTCTCGAGATGAAGCAAGTTAGAGGTATTTCCAGATGTTAAGAACTGTGAATTTAAATTATTATTATTAAAAAAAGGATATAGGTCTTCTGTAATTATGTCGGCTCTGAAGATGCCTATTTAAGCAAACTACTTGCTAGTAATGTAAACTACAATTCAGTTTTTGTAGTATATTGAAATTAATCTAAGACAGATTTTTCTATAAAGTAATTTTAATTCAATAAAAATGGTATGCAATTTACAAACATCCAGTAGGTATTTAATTATTTAAGGTTCGCTTAATAATTTTGCATGTTTAACATAGTACGTTTTTAAAAAAGTTGATAATGTATGTACTAATTCATTGTTGTCTTTTGTGCATATGAAGGTCACAGTTCTTAACATTTGGAAATACCTGTCACATTTACAATAGAATATATGTATTTTAATCTAATCAAAATTTAATCCAGTTCAGAATATTAGAAATATTTGAAGTTTTTTTCTTGTTCTCACAATTAATTAAATTAATGAAGGGTAATGGTATGGCTAGCAGCATGTGAACGTGAAGATTTGGTAGATGAAGTAGGTACTAACTGGAAATCCTACAAATTATGTGCGCTACATTTTGATGAAAAAATTTATGCCAACGATGATTTGAAAACCCGCTTGTTACCTAAAGCAGTATCAACTATTTTTCCATAGTTAGAAAATTCGAGCAGTGCAATTTGGGCAGAGCACAATTACCACAACAAAGCTAATATGATAAAGATAATCAATTAATTTTGAACTTATGTAATTAGTTTCTGTTATCTTTAATTGCAGTTAACTTCAGAGGCTTTTACACAAAAAATGAAGATCTTACAAAAAATCTTCCTGAATCAAGAACATTCAGTACAAGAAGAGAATATATCTCCGATATTTTCTAAAGAAAACTCAGAATCACGTTCGCCAACTACTTGTAGTGCCAATGTTAGTACCCAAACAGAATGTGTACTAACAAGTAATTCACCTCGAAAAAGGAAATTGAAAACGTATCTGAATGAACTAAGAAACGAAAATAAGAGACTTACGAATGAAATTGTATATTGAGTATCAAGAACAGTGAGGGACGTTTACCCGTCGACGGCTATGATTGGCCGGATACCGGTACAACCCTTAATGTTCGTGATGCTCATACTGTTTCTTGCACGATTGTAGTAAATTTACCAGAAATGAAATTATTTAATTTCTACTAAATAAACGAAAAGTCAAAAGTGACATTTTAAATAGAAATGTCCAAATTTTTTTGTTCTTATTGTTGTGAAATATAATATACCTATATAATTTTACGTTGGTAAGTAAAAGACGTCGGTAAGTGAAATCTTACCGACGAGTTGGGCCTCGCAACCAGTAAACATATCCTACTGTCTTCGAAACAGATATGGCAAATAAACGAAAAAACTCAATCGTGCAAAGATAAATATTTGGAAAAAGAGCTTGAAAGAGCAAATTGCAGACAAGTTTCCTTGGAACAGTATATGACTTTAACTTGCAAATTTTGTTCGTCTAACAAATTAGCCACTTTTATCAATGTTCAAATTAGACAAATACAGAAACGTTCCTCAGGTTGCAGATATTCAATTCAATTCAAAAATTATTCTCTTGCGTTGTTTTTTTCTGGCCCAAATTTATACTCTTCGAAGTAAGGTTGATAACTTTTTGGAAGACGACAAACTCTGCGTGTTGTGTGTAGACGAAGTGGCAACTAAAAGCAATTTATTTTACGCTACAAATTTGGATACAATCATTGGTTTGGAAGATGATGGAACCGGTTCAAAAAAAATGTAAAACAGCTCTGACAGAGGGTTTTCATGGTTCGCGGCTTGAAGAATAAGTGGATCCAGCCCTTATGTTATTATTTAGTATACCGTAGAAATATGAAAGAGACAAGGGAAAATTTAAGCGTGTTGATAGGAGAGAGTGAGGAAGGTATGATAATGGTAGGAGGGGACTTTAACCTGAGGATAGGTGAAGAAGGGGGAATACAAGAGAAGAGAGGGACGGAAAAAAGACAGACAAAATGATAAATATGGAAGGAAAAGAGCTGTTAGAAGTGTGTAATGAAAAAGGGTGGTAAGCTATGAATGGGAAGAGAAGAAAGTGAGAGGGGACAGTATACATACATAGGAGCAAGGGGAGAATCAATAATTGACTACATCATAACAAATGCAGATGCGGAGGAAAATGTAAAAACATTTAGGGTAGAGAAGAGGATGGAATCGGATCATCAGCCATTGGAAATGATAATGGAAGGGGGAGAAAGTGAGGAGATGGGAAAAGTAGAGGAATTCTCGACCAAGAAGGTATGGACAGAAAAGGGTATAAAGAGGTACAACGAGAGAATTGGAAAGACACAATGGGAAGGGAAAGGAGCACAAGAAAGCGTGGAAGAAATGAGAGTGAAAAGGGAGAAAGCAGCGGAGAAATTAAAGTTTAAAAGATGGAAAGAGGAGAAAACGGATTGGAAGCAATGGTAGGACAGAGAATGCAAGGGGGCCAAGAAAAAGGCAAGAACACTAAGACAGTGGAAGAAAGGGAACGTAGAAAATGACAAATATAAAGAAGCAGTACATAAATACAAGAAAACATGCGAGAGGAAAAGGGAAGGAAACAAAAGGAAAAATGAAGAGCAGATAAGGAACAAGCGGGAATACAGATAAACGAATGGGAGAGATATTTCAAGAAGGTACTGGAGGGGGAGGATATACAGGAAGGAGAAGGAGGACAAAAGAAGAAGACATACGAAACACATGAATCAGGACAAGGAATTAAAGAAGAGGAAGTAATAGAGGCAATACAGAAAGTAAAAAAAGGTAGCGGGCAGTAGAAAACGGGGATACAAGGTGAGGAGTGGATATATGGAGGAGAAAAGGTAGCAAAAAGGATGACTGAAATAGTAAACAAAATATGGAGAGGGGAAGGATTCCTAGAGAGGTGGATAGAAGGACACATATGTCCGGTGCACAAAAAGCAAGTGACAAATTACAGAATTACTAAACACGGCATATAAAATATACGCGACGGTACTGAAAGATTGGTTAAAAGTAGAAGCGGAAGAAAAGAAACTGCTACCAAACGGATAGGCAGAATTTAGGAGAGGAAGAAGTACGATAGACAACATATACATTTTGAAACACAAGGCAGATAAGGAACTAGAAAAGAAAAGGGGGAAAATGGTAGCGGTATTTGTGGACCTCGTAGCCGTATTTGACAGGCAAAAGCTGTGGAAATACTTGAGGAAAAAGAAGATGAACGAAAGATTAATAGAAAGGATGGAAGAAATATATGAAGAAACGAGGGATAGGGTGAATGGGGAATTAAGGAAGGATTTATAACAAGGAAGGGACTGAGGCAAGGATGGCCACTGAGCCCAAGCCTTCGCGATATACACACGAGATCTAGAGGAGACATTAAAGGGGAAACAAGAAAGAGGAGTGGTGGTGGGGAACCGGAAAGTGTGGTCGCTGGCATACGCTGATGACAGTGTTAGTAGCGAAGGAAGAAAAAGAAATGATGGAGAGTTAAAAACTATGGACAGATATTTAAAAAGAAAAGATTTGGAAGTAAATGGCAACAAAACCAAGGTAATGGTATTGAGAAAAGGGGGAGGGAAAAGGAAAAAGGAGGAGTGGAAATGGAGGAAGACGAGATACAGCAGGTAAAGGAATTCACCTACTTGGTATACACGATGACAGAAGACAATAAATATGGGGAGCATATAAAAGAACGAGCGAGAAAAGGGAATAAATTAATAGGGCAAGTGTGGAGTGTAGGAGAAAGACTGTTAGGAATGGACTTAATGAAAAGGAGATTATTATTTGAAAAACTAAAAAAAAAGTTTGGTGTTGTACGTGGGAAGGTATCAAGAGATAAGCTTAGAAATACTGGAAATGGGTACAGAAAAAATCAAGGTGCAGGCAGAAAAAGCGGAAAGAAAGCAATGATGTACGAGGAGGAAATAAGTAGAAGATCAGAGTGTAAGATATTACAAGAATGCTGGAAGTAAATAAAAGAAGAAAGAATAAAATACGAACAAGAAACCAGGAAAGAATATTATGAAAAAAATGGATACGCGAAAGAAGAAGTGGAGATATTAAGAAGGGAAGGTGTGAGCGTGAGAGAGGACATAATTAGAAGGGGCAGGTATGTCCAAAGGCAGGAAAGATGGATGAAGGTGAAGGAAGGTAAATATAATACAAACTATAGGAAGATCGAGGAAGGAAGATACCAGGATACTTGAATGATAGCGAGATTTAGGATGAGAAAATGAAAGAGGAACAAATTAGTTGGAGAATGATGAAGACAGGGTATGACAAATACTGGAGGAGTGAATGAACGATCAGACCATATGTTGAAAGAATGCAGGAGGTAAAGGAAGAGAGAGGACGGTACAGGAGATACTGGGGAAAAGGGAAGGGAGAGGACTGGATGGAAGAAATATGGAAAGAAGAAACCAGTTAAGGGGAGTGTGAAATGAAGAAAGAGCATTACAAAGTCATTGTAAATAGTGAAGACAGATATTTAGTAAATGTTATGTAATGTTGCAATATTGTAAGATAAGAGGACGTACAGGAGATACTAAAGGTAAGTGAAGTTGATCTGATGTTGAATTACATTTAATGGAAAAAGGACCAGTTAATTTGCAAAATGCAAGTGTTAAATTGAAAATGGTAATGAGAACATTAAAATCAATTGTAAATAGTGATATATAATATTATGTAATATGTTATGTATATGTATGCAATATTGTATAATAAGCAAATAAAGATATTAATAAGGTGAAGTTGATCTTATATCGTATCGACACTTCTACATTTAAGTTAAATAGGACATGTCAGTAATTGCTAAACTATATAATTTTGAAATTCAATAATGAGTAATGCGAAATTGCTGAAACATATTGAATTTATTAAATATACATATATTATAAGGCAATCATTTAATAAGTACTTCTAACTTGACGGACTCTCATATGCTATTCCTAATAATTTTGACAAGATGAATGGTTAAAATTATGACCAATTGTTCAGTCAAACTGTGCCTACAAACTTTGATGACTATACATTAGATTTGAAGAGTTACCAACTATGTGCCACCTTCAATCCAGAGTTGTTGAAATGCTGGATAAAGTATTGATTTGTTAAATTCTTCACATACATCAAACGCAAAATAGTTCAATAGAGTATTTAAGGGTGATACAATACTAGATAGCTTTGACTTAAAATTGCAGAGTCGAAATTTTTCAAAACTTTTAAAGTTGTTGGTACATCTATGGCCTAGATGTAACAGACCTATATCAAATTTTTGAATTACTTTCAAATTACTTTGAATGAACTGCAAAATTGCCTCTGTTTCAAATTAAAATTCGTTTTCATTAGAAAATTGAACCAAGACAGTTTGGAAAATTTTTTTGGTTCAATACGTCAGCAAAATGGCAATTGTGTAAATCCGACCCCTATTCAGTTCACAAGAAATTGATGTCTATTAAATTAATACATTTTGGAACTGAAAACTGCAAAGGAGATTCCGAAAGATTATTGTTAAAATTAAATCATCTGGATAATATGATACAAGAACCTGATGAGCCATCAACTTCTCTTTTGACAGATGCTCTTATTTCAATCATCGGTAATTATAAAAAAAAAGACGATCTGCTTAAACAGAACTTCAAAAAATATATATATGGCTATTTAATCAAAAAATGCCTGTGAGAACTTTAGACGACACAAGATTATTCTGCTCTTTCAAAGCTTACAAAAGTAGCGATGAAAATACATTTGGTAAGCTAATATTTCTACAATACCTTGAACAGTTCACTGTTTCATACAATATAATTGAAAAATTCATATCACTATCGAACGATCAATTTAAATTGGAACACCCATGTGAACAATTCCGATTAATTATTTAATTAGGTTATGCTTTAGAGTAAGACTATTTTCTACATTAAGGGCATTACGACCGGGAATTTTTTTTTCAATTTTTGGGTTTTAATTGATTATTATTCTCTGAAATCTCCCCTTTACAACCATATATAACACTAAGAACAAAAAAATTATTTGCCTTTGAAAAACTATGAAAAGACGATATAGCCCGTGTTCGCAAGGAGGAAAAAGATGCGTTGGTCCTTGAAACAAAAGACAGGACAGAAGTTTAGGAAAAAGGAAGTTAGAAGACTTATATAGGATAAGGAGGACCAGGACAACCTATCCTACAGTTCTTGGCATTACTAGTATAACTATTCTTGTAAGAATGCTTACTTTTTGTTCAGCCCTCGCTGTTTTCCCTCGTTGGACAATTTGCTTTTTGACGATGTTGGTGTAAGCTGTAGCCAATACTAATAAAGATATAATTACCAAATTTTTTTGGTATATTTTTGACAACAATTACCAGTTCCGCACGGAAGGGTTTTACAAAATTTTCATTCCAGGCTGAGAAAAAAATTGTAATAATTCTTTTTTTTAAACAAAATTTTAAAACATATAATTTTTATTTTATTTTGAAAACACTCCGTACGAAACTAGATAAAGAGCCAACCTTCAAAACAAAAAAAAATGGAGTTGTTACCTCTTATAGTTTTTGAGATATCATGCATAAAGTTAACATTGAGTTTATATGCGTGTCGGACTGCCCTTAAGAGAAATTTCAGAGTCAATTCAAGAAACAAATTAATTAACAAACAAAATACACCCACGTACCATACAAAATTAAAAAACACCGAACGCGTTTCGATAGCTACGCTATCATCATCAGCGGTTGACTAGAGTGGACTAAAGAAAGTTTCTAACACATATACCATCAGCGAGTAACGCTTCGTTGCTAATCTGGCGAAAGTGAAAGTTTAATGAATTCTGAGAAGCCTAAAGTCCTTCATCATCATTATTCATTAGAATTTGTTTGTTTTTGAAGATCTCTAAGCTTTCATAACAATCAAGTTCGTGCTTATGACTGACATGTTTGATTAATGATACCTCATCTACTAGATGATTTTTATCAAACATATGTAGGGCTACGGCAGACTGGTCCCAAAGTTTGTATTTTATATGAGCTAAATGTTCTTTAAAGCGGATTTTGATAGGTCGTTTAGTTTACCCCACATATATTTGTTCACAATTTTTACAATTAATCTTATAAATTCTCGGCCTATCCTGCTTATCCACTTTACCTTTTGGATTGCTTAAAAGAGTTTGAAAAACTTTTATCTGAAGTAGTGACTGTTTCCAAATTAATTTTTGAAAAGATTTTAGTGATTATTATAATTTTGAACTGAAAGAAGAAAATTAAGCAATCTATGAACCAA
Source organism: Vesta saturnalis (assembly GCA_036346205.1). Taxonomy (NCBI): domain Eukaryota; kingdom Metazoa; phylum Arthropoda; class Insecta; order Coleoptera; family Lampyridae; genus Vesta; species Vesta saturnalis. The sequence goes on along the minus strand of JARFJB010001728.1, from coordinate 1,272,686 downwards.
AAAGTTAAAAGCCGCGAGTTTATGCTGTCTACAGTGAGTTGAGTCATTGGTTATGAATATTTTAGTGCTAGTTTCCTTACGATAAATATCTATATCGAGTTTACTACCATTTATTGTTACCAGAGTATCAAGGAATGGGAGACTGTCATTTGCCTCTATCTCATAGGTAAATTTGATTGTCGGAAATTTAGAATTTAAAGTTACTACAAAGTTCTCAACGCTACAAATTTTAGTATTAAGGATGGCAAACACATCATCCACATATCTAATCCAAACTCTAGGAAAATTAGGCAAATCACGTTTTAAGTCTGTCTCAAATTTACCCATGAATAGATTGGCTATAAACGGAGATAAGCTAATGCCCATTATCGTACCATGTTCTTGTTAAAAAAATGATGGTTAATTTTGAAAAAGGCTTGTTTCATACACAAATCTATTAATTTAAGAAAATCTTCTACTTCTCTATCGTCCAAATGGTTTTGTTTTAATACATCTTCTAAATAAACTAAGGTTTGATCTATTGGAACGCTCGGAAACAGTGAACAAACGTCGAATGAGACTAAAATTTCATCTTCTGTAAGTTCAATGTTTTTAATTTTATCAATAAATTCATACGAATTTGCCACACTGAAGTTGGCTGTTGGTAGGAGAGGTTATGAAATTTACTAGATAACCATTTGAACAGCAGATAAGTAGGTGAATTAATGACAGAAACAATGGGTCGCATAGCATTACCTGATTTATGAATCTTAGACAAGCAATACATTCTAGGTAGCACCGGATTGGATACCGTTAGTCGAAACCTAAGAGAGTCATCCACAACTCCTTTACATGCTAATAAAACCTTCCTAGTTGAAGTAATCATTTTAGGAAGAGGATCTTTGGTAATTACTGAATAAGATCCTTAAGTTATTGCTAAAAGATCTATACATCAGAAGAAATTGTCAAAATTATGTAGATCCAACAAACAAGACAAGCAGAATGGTAATGCTACAAACGAAAATATCGTTATTAACAAATCTTCTGAGTCTTTTAACAAAGAAGAAATGGATTTGTTAAATAAAGGTTTGAAATATAATCTTAATTTTAACAAACCTTCGTTGGATAAAATGATAGTAGGCATAGAAAGTTCGATTAAATCATTGGATGAAAATTGCAAAAAGTACGTTAGACCAGGCAGTAAAATTTAAATTTCGGAAAATGTCCAGCAGTAGTCAAAATTTAATTTAAATCATTCAGAACTTCGAATTGTTAAAGATCTCAAAAGTAAAAATTGTTTTACATCAAAGCAGATAAAGGCAATCAAGTAGTCATTTTAAACAAAGAGGATTATTTTGCTTCAGTCAAAGAACTCTTAAGTTCAGGATCTTATTCAGTAATTACCAAAGATCCTCTTCCTAAAATGATTACTTCAACTAGGAAGGTTTTATTAGCATGTAAAAAAGTTGTGGATGACTCTCTTAGGTTTCGACTAACGGTATCCAATCCGGTGCTGCCTAGAATGTATGGTTATCTAGTAAATTTCATAACCTCTCCTACCAACAGCCCAACTTCAATGTGGCAAATTTGTATGAATTTATTGATAAAATTCAAACATTGAACTTACAGAAAATGAAATTTTAGTCTCATTCGACGTTTGTTCACTGTTTCCGAGCGTTCCAATTGATCAAACCTTAGTTTATTTAGAAGATGTATTAAAACAAAACCATTTGGACGATAGAGAAGTAGAAGATTTTCTTAAATTAACAGATTTGTGTATGAAACAAACCTTTTTCAAAATTAACCATCAATTTTCCAGCAAGAACATGGTACGACAATGGTCAATAGCTTATCTCCGTTTATAGCCAACCCTATTCATGGGTAAATTTGAGACAGACTTAAAACGCGATTTGCCTTAATTTCCTAGAGTTTGGATTAGATATGTGGATGATGTGTTTGCCATCCTTAATACTAAAATTTCTAGCGTTGAGAACTTTGTAGAAACTTTAAATTCTAAATTTCCGCCAATCAAATTTACCTATGAGATAGAGGCAAATGAAAGTCTCCCGTTTCTTGATACTCTGGTAACAAGAAATGGTAGTAAACTCGATATAGATATTTATCGTAAGGAAACTAGCACTAAAAGATCCATAACCTATGACTCAAATCACTGTAGACAGCATAAACTTGCGGCTTTTAACTTTTTGGTTCATAGAGTGCTTAATTTTGCTCTTTCAGTTCAAAATTATAATAAATAATTGCGCATACAATGGGTTTTCAGATGAAGTGGTTATGAATATAGTTAGGAAACAAACACATAGAATGAGGGTTAAGAACGTATCTACATTAGGTAACGCTAGAGAACGAATAGAAGCAAAGTGTGTAAAGTTACCAAACTATCGTGCTTATACAAAAGGTTTACCTAAAATCTTTTGCAAAATTAATTTGAAAACAGTTACTACTTCAGATAATAGTTTGCAAACTATTTTAGGCAATCCAAAAGATAAAGTGGATAAGTAGGATAGGTCGGGAATTTATAAGATTAATTGTAAAAATTGTGAACAAACATATGTGGGGCAAACTAAACGACCTATCAAAATTTGCTTTAAAGAACATTTAGCTCATATAAAATACAAACGTTGGAACAAGTCTGCCGTAGCCCTACATATGTTTGATAATAATCATGTAGTAGCTGAGGTATCATTAATCAAACATGTTAGTAATAAGCACGAACTTGATTGTTATGAAAGTTTAGAGATCTTTAAAAACAAACAAATTCTAATGAAAAATGATGATCAAGGGCCTTTTGGCTACTCTGAACTCATTAAACTTTCATAACTTTCACCAGATTAGCAACGAAGCGTTACTCGATGATGGTATATATGTCAGAAATTTTCTTTAGTCCACCCTAGTCGACCGCTGATGATGATAGCGTAGCTATCGAAACGCGTTCGGTGTTTTTAATTTTGTGTGGTACGTGGGTGTATTTTGTTTGTTACAGATCCTGCCACAGTTCCAGTGTTCCAGATTACAAATTAATTATTTGGAAAAACCAATAGGGACAATTATTTTTAATTTATGTTTGAAAGTTTGATGTTAATACTGTTTCATTTCGAAATTTCTACTTCTTTTTCATCTAATAAAAGATTTGTTCTATCTTGTGTTGTTTTTTTCACAAAAATTTGACTTCAATCGTTGAGTGAAGGATTCGTTACTCAATGCTTCAATTTAATTAATGACTAGAATTATTGAAGCCCACCCAACGTAGTATGTTGATATTATAAGTATACTTAGTCTAACAAAGTAAACATCCCTGTAAAATTTCGTTTTAATTTGTAAAATAGTTACTGAGCTAATAAAATAAAACTTAAAAAAGCCTAACCGAACCTTATTTTTTATACATCGTTTAATACATGTAGGTGTTAATCTGAGACACTGTTTATAGTTTACTAAAATACGTTTAAAATAATAAAACGTTGTAAATTATAATAAATTAACAAGTTTAGGAATTTAAAAACCGATTGAGAACAAAAATAGTAATTGCCCATTTTACGAATTTTCAGCGAAATTATCTCTATAAATTAATGCCACTGAAGTAGTTAGTCTACATGCAAATCACTTAACAATTCCAAACCCACATTACTTACAACTTTACTACTATTTCGCTATAACGAACCTGCTTCACAAACTAATCATTAATTGTTAAGCGAACATTTAATCTGAATTAATCAATGTTGGGTTGTTAAATTTATCCGAGGACGTAAATTACTGATTTGGTTTCTCTTTCAATCTGCCAACAGCTTAATTTTAGTGACGTTAATAATTCATAGCCGAACATAAATCTAATGTTTGTTCTATTAATACACGTACGAAAATATATATAGACGAATTCTTTCGCTCCTGATAAAAGTTAGCTACCGATCTCATTAAAAAAATATGCTTAGTAAGTATGCTTTGTTAAAGGAAACACAGCAATAAATTTCAGCGTACATATTTTTTCACGAGTCTTATCATACAGATCAAACCTTGACAAAAAAAATTGTTTTACTTGCGTTTTGGAGCATTTCCTTCTTTTTCTAAATGCCAGTTGGGTGTGGGGGAAACAGTCGTAAATTGAATAATTTACTGGGTCCGTTATTTTCTTTTGTAATTTTAGCTTATATTGGTGCTTTTTAAGTAACATAATTTAAACATATTTTCAAAGTTTTAAGAAGTTACAACTGGCCCAAAACTGTAACGGCTGTGCCAAATTATCTTCTAATGTGTTTTCCCAAACTTTCACCGTTATTAATTTATAAAAAAAATATATGGTCTCAGCATTCTTTTATTAAAGCTTTTGAGGCAGTAAATTAAATTACTTTTAAAAGAACTTATACAAGAAAAAAAGTTTTTTGGTCATATGTTTTCAACTTATATAAAGTGTAGACGGAAACTAAGTAGTTAACTTTCGACATTTTTTTTTGTATCTTATAACACCTTTTTTAAATAGAACATATTCCACTGCCTTGAACTATTACTATCCTGTAGGCAATATTATAGAAATAACAAATCAGACAAGTTTTAAAGCGTTTCGAGTTATTCAAATCCACCAGTAATCTCTATTCAAATTTCTGAAACTATCAAATACAAATCCACTAGTAATCAAAATCATACTTACATTAAGAGACGTAACACCAAAAGAAATGTATTATCTAAGTAAACGGATTATTAAAATTACGTCGTTTCAAAACATTGTCCCTAAAAACTGCGTTTCTCGTTCAATGTTTTCTCAACCAGAAAACGACGTACAGAGATAAAGACAACGTGTTTACTTAAATTTTTGTATATTCTCATTCTCGTCCCGATTTTTTAATAATTTTGGAAGCGTTCAAAATAACACAATTTAAATAATGCAACATATTTAAGCATTTTTTAAGAATTTAAAAAATGGACTACGAACGCTTTGTCTTTTAGGTCTGTAACGTACTTTTTTAGATTGAACAATTTTTTGCTAGGCACAGCTATTGACCTAATTTTAGTTTATTTAGGGAGTTTGGAAGCTCCTTTTCATCGAGATCAAGAACGAAAAAGGAACTTAATGATTTTTCATATAAAATTTAGTTATTTCTTGCAATAAACCTTAAGGGTTTGTAACGGTATAAACGGGTGGTAGAACGGGATTACAGATAAATTGGCCTTTTTGCCCCGACTAGCCAGCGTATGGGTGTAGGTCAGATGTTGAAAAATTTTGCGCATCCAGAATAGTAAATCGTACGTAAGTCACAATAGGGGCTGAAGACAAAATCGAGGGTTTGGGCGCCAGAATGTTTGGTAGTCAAAATAAGGGTTGTCGTGCCAAAATTACGAGTACATAGCGTGTCTAAACATACAAAAAACATACGCAATCAATCCCAGGTGTGCTGGACAGCAACTCAGCAAACCACCTGAAATAGGGCTTCAAAAACACTACACGCTTGTCAAATAAAAGCGTGACTAGCACTCAATAACGTTAATACACCTCAGTGTAATAATAAGGCATTAAATAATAATCAAAACAAAACAAAAAAAATCTATACAATGAACTCTAAACTGAATTAATACTCAACTAAAAATCAAATAAAATACTAAATACTAATAACGCTATTACTCAATAAAACAAAAAAACTAACCTCATTACGTTAAAAACTAAATTACCGGTAACTTGCAATTACTCAATAAATTTTAAGTTCGCAAAAAAAAACGGTTATGTAACACAAAAGAAGGGTGTTTACAGAATTAAACATATTTATAAAACCTAACAAACTATAATAAAATAATAAAAATGATAAATACAAAAAAATGTAAACATACGATAATGCGTATAAACAAAAAAATATAAATACTTAAAAGGCGACAGGATGTCTGATTTACGCCAGTCTAAATCGTTTAACCTATAAAGATATAATTCGTGTATAATATACCCACACTACAATAGGGTCGATTGCCCTTTAATACCAAAATAAAAAAGTGTGAAGGCGGAGCGTCAAAACTATAATTAATTACGCCAAACAAATTTAAACAACAACTTACTTTAACAAAAAAAAATGACCCCGCTTTCAAACTTTCATAAACAAAAAAAAAAAATAAATCGAAACACACAAAAATCTTCAAAATTTTCAATAAAAAAACACAATATTATATTACCTTACGGTCTAGAATTACACCTCTTCTGTGTTACAATATATGTGGAAGATAACCAGGTGGTCGGTTACGGCTATGACGGAAATGAAATCTCTCTGCTCTGGCAAAATGATGAATAAAATGTTGACTATTGTTTCATTATACACAAACAATTTCTTGATTGAATCGCGTTAAAATGTTATTGCATAAATTACTAACTTCTTTTAAAATATTAATATGAGCGTTCAAATGACTTGATCACTTTTAGCTTTAATTGGTTTCATTTCCACTAGTAATCCAAAATGTTAATAACTGTTTTAAATAACTATAAATTTTAATATATTGCGAAAGTTTCTTTATCTTTACACACGCTTTGTACGATAAATAGGTGACACTGCAAGAACGATGATTTTAAAATCCGCAGAAGCGATATAAACCAAAGAGGTCACTGAAGCACTATACAACACGACGATGTCCTCTAGGTAACTTTACGTAAAACCGAAATCGGCACTAGGTATAATCCTCTGGTGATGAACAATTTTAATAAAATCCCTTTTACAGGTCGTCTTCAGAAGTAGCTTAACTACCCTTACTACACAAAAATACGTTCGTTAAACACCACAAGGTCGAAAATTTCAACGTTCTAAACCACCCCTTAAAGCGTAACAATAAACGGCAACGTATACTACTCGAAAGCACGATCAGTTTCAGAATCCGACAAATTATTCACAAAAATCCATCTTTGAATTTTGAATCCCACTACTCATAAAAAATCTTATCTAAGTTAATTCCACCAATTAAAAAAACGGAAGGGGAAAATAAGGTACCCCAATACACAAATTCGTTTCCGTCCGTAAGGACTCGGTAACTTCCAAAATCTCAAACGCCACCAAAAGTATCCTGTACAGCCTCTCTATGTTTACCTTAAAGTACGAACAATAAGGCCCACATGCAATCTCTATGACTCAAAACCAGCATATTCACTATTACACTGAACAATTATACTTAAGCGTCTCTATGTCGCTAACATGACATCATACACATATAAACCTACACTATTTATTTAAATTACTTAATCTTCTATTATATGTCACGGAAATCAAACGAAATAAACGTTAATTAAACTTATAGACAACTATTTACAAATAAGCGTTAATCAAACTTCTATAAAAGAGAAATAATAAGGAAAAACAACCTAAATTACAAAAAAAATAATTCACAAACTAAGAATCTAAAGCTCACCATACACCTACCATCCCTAAAGGTCGTTACACACGTTAAACACAAATTTATCAAAAAAACTAAACTTGACAAAAAAAATGTATATACGGAATCTAACTAAGTGAATAAAACTACAAACAAAATTACCCAATACGTATACAGGGTGTTCAAAATACCCTGACAGGTTATCGTGCATATTAGTTCTGTAGTAATAGCAATTTTTCCTACCACTTTTTGCTTGCTTAACATCTAAAATTCATTATAAAAGTTTTCAAAAATAAAATTCATGTATGACAATATCTTATCACGTTAATAGGATTAAGAGTGAAATAATTAGTGTCAGTTTAATCTTGGCGTACTATTACAAAAAGCATTAGAATATTCGCTTTTCTACACTTTGGCGGACAGACTACAGTACGCGGTGTCCAAGAAGACCAGTCCCAATGCGCATCATGTATATTTTAATGGTACATTCAAAGCAGTTCAAAGAACTATATTTTATTTAAATAGGGTCGAGTGGGGTAATTCTAAACGATTTTGTCAAATTTAAAATTTTTGAGATTTTATCTGTGTGTCAAAACTTCCCTATGTTAAATAATTCAGCAACAACTTTTTTACTATATTGTATAGGCCTTATATTTTACGAAAATACAAAAAAAATATTTAAAAACCCGAGATATTTTAAAAAAAAGTTGTCACTGTTTACTTTTACCCCTACATTTGAATTACTGAAGTACAAAAAGCGTTCCTATTTAGTTTGGGTGGCTGTTCACATTTACCCCCAAAAAATAAGAGGCATTATTTTATTATTTCTTTTCTATTTAACTATTAATAAATACTACAAGTAGGATACAAAATGAATTTATTTTTCTTGCTTTTATAACAAAAAATAACAAACTAAACCTATAGATGTATTTTAAAATGTAAAAACTTAACATTGGTAACTTTTTATTATTAGTAATGAAAAAAAGGTTGATACTATTGCAAAAAAGTATCTTCTAATACTGGAATATTTTTTTCAAAATGGTAATATTTCCTTTCTTCTTTCATTTATATTATGGGGAAAGGCAAAACACCTAATATTTGATTATGACTGACAGCTCAAGTCGCTTGAATTGACGGAAAAATTTGGTTTGTATCGTCTACAGCAGTACTCAGCAAACAAGATAGTTGGAGAAGGGATACCGGCGCTATAGTAGCTTTTAAGGTACAATCCGAAAAAAAATATTTGGATACATATAAATGTATTGTGTGCTGCATAACCAGTGTCACTAATATTTTCTTGACAAAATCACAAAACGGTGAACAGAGAATTTGAGGTTAGGATATGTGTTTTGCTGATTTTTTAAAGAAATATTTAACTTCGAAAAATTGGGAAGTAAGTGTTTAATGTGATCATAAATAAAAATGTTTATTTTTTAATTTTATAGGCAAAGAAATAGGATATATCGAAAATGCAAATCTGGAAGAAAATACAAATGGTAATTAAGCATTCCTTAAAAATTTATTAAGTTACAATTGTTTAACAAGCACATTTTATTTATTAAATTAATTACTTATTGTATACGATATTATTGGATAGTGGTTAATAATTTCTTTTGTAATGTATTCTAGATACATCAAGTGAAGTATTACAAATCGGGTGGTGCGACTCTTCTGTAACACTCTTAATATCGGGTGGTACGACTCTTCTGTAAAACTCTTAATATCGTTGTACGAAGAATTCAGACTAAAGGTAGGAAAAACAGTAAAATTAAAGACCAAAAAGAAAATGTGGGAAGCTATAGAAATAGAAATGAAAATCAAGGATATTGTTTTAGTGCGTTACAAATTGAGAATAAATGGAACACTTTAGAAAGAGCTTTCAAGAAGAAAACAGAAAATAATAATAAAACCGGCAGAGCACGTGCAATATGTCCTTACGAGAAGTAAGTTTTTGTAAGTTGAAGTATAATCATATCAATTGATATTTTGTAGAGAATTAAGTGAATGCAAGCTAAGTCGTGTGTTATACCAGAATTCTTACTTGGATCGAATGATAATGGGAAGAACCGACAGGAATTATTAATACAAATAGATAGTACACAAGCAAGTAGCAGTTCTAGTCCTAGCCCACAAATGGTGGAAAATAATTCTTTGAATAGTGAAACAACATTAAACACCAGAAGAAAGAACTAAGGAATTAAAAAGGAAAAATGATTTAACAATTTAATGTATTGCATATTAATTATAAAACATTCATAATGAATTACATATTTCATCTCTTAAATGCTTTCCATCTTAATAATATAATTGTGTAAATGTCTGCTTTAACATCCCAAATGAGTGAGTTCAGTATCTACTCGGCATGAACTCAAAGCAATATTAAATTTTTTTGTTTTCTACTTAAATGTCCATTGTCTTTATATGGAACAATAAGCCGTTTTAGGCAAGGCTACTGTATACACTGCACTGCACTGTATTTAAGACCTACAATTCATTTGGTTAAAAATGTAATTACATTTTTATAGTTTATCGAATGAACTGATGAGTGATTTGTTTGGCATAGTTTACCAACACAATTTAATTGTTAAGTTATAATCAAAATAAACTGAATACATAGTTAAACAATCGGAACGAAATCATATAAAAATCAAAACGTTTAAAATATCATGGCAAAATTAGTTTATGTTATTTTCTTAATCTGATTCAAGTTCAGAACTTGTGTCATCTTCCGACAAACCAGTATTCACTACAAATTCCAAACTTTCCACTACTTCGTCAAATAATCCATCTTTCTCCCACATTTCTTGAGCCAATCGATCCATATGCTTGCAATGTTTTTGCCAATCTAATGCTGTGATTTCAGCAAAAGCTTCGCGCTTTGCGCTACGTTGATCATTGCGACCTTATGTTTTACCAAACTCCATATGAACTGAATTTATTAAGATCGCAATGATATGGAGGCAAACGTAACACTGTATGTCCACGTTTTTTTTAAATTTCATCCACATAAAATGTTTTAGTGTGATTAAACTGTTTCACTAGTTCTAACAATTCGGCTTTCCGCATATCCCCAGTTGTTGAAACCTCGTTACTTTCAAGCCAATCTCTAATTTCCTGCTTTCTTGTGGCTTGGGTTGGGGGGTTTGTTAATTTGAACACTGTGGTACGGTGCATTATCTATAACTATCCCTTTTGGAGGCAAATTTAGGATCAACTGTTTTTCGATCCACTGCATAAAATTCTGATTCATGTCATCGTGGTAATCCGCTGATTTACTCTTAAACTTGAAAATTAACAACGAGTTGTTTACAAATCCGTATGCACCATCTGCGTGTACAATAATGTACCGCTGACCAGAACGATCAGCTTTGCATATACCTGGTTGGTCCTTTGACTGCCAGCATTTACTCACCCCATAAGATGGATGAATAAAAGTTTCGTCTAAATACGTGATTGGTTTTTTATTATCTCAGAGAGCACAGTTTTCTCTGCACTTTCGTAAATAACGAGAACGCCAAGCTACGATATCATTGCGATCCATGAGCAATTTTCGTTGGTTTTCACATTTCTTAAATTTGAAGCCAATTTTTAAAAGATTTCTTCGAATAGTTTCTTGTCCACCAGTTTAATTGATCTTGTCTTATTGTCTTATTCACTAACATTTTTAACGTCGGCACTTGCACGGCTCAACCGTGAACACCTCTTGCACTGTACTTTTTAAGATTCCTAAATCACACTCATCCATTACTATTTTGTTGGATCCTCCGCTTCTCCTTTTTTTCGAAGGTGAATCGAGTAAACCACCATCAGCCACAGCAGCTTCTTTTCTGATCCTCAACATAGTAGCAACTGATTTCCCAACAGCAGCCGCTCCAATTTCGGTTGATGACCAAAGGAATGCCCATTCACCAGCAGCTTTTTGTCTATCAAAGAACTGTATAACATCTTTGACAATGTTTCGAGTCTCAGAATGTATAGTTTTCTTCGTAGTTCCAGCCATAATAGGGATAACCTTAAAACATAAAAATTACATTAAAATTACATTTTTATAAAAATTTTTGTACATACCTTTATTTCACAAATAAAACAACCAAAGTCTTCAAAAAAACTGATTTTAACAAACAAAAGTATCACAATAAAAGGATTAAGTAATAAAACGCACGCGGAAAATGTCAGCTGTAAACTGTAATAATTTACTTTTAACTGTGAATGTACCACTTTATAATTCTCAAATATGATTGGACAAATAATTTGCCGCATCAAAAATTTCAAATATATTATTTTAGTTGCCATATTTTCCGACTATCTTGTTTTCGAAGTGGAGCTGTATAGCTTTTAAGCCTACGACTTCAACATCATTATCTATTATATTTTCGACAGAACAAACATATTTATGGACCGTTGTGTTTCTTTTTCCGCCTTTAAACTGAACAAGAACGAAACTTCCAGTTTTTAAATCCTGAAAAGATGTCTCTTTTATATCAATAGGGTCTTCATCAATTTTCGCGTCTTTCCAATCCCAAAGGCTTTCGCTGTCACTTAAAAGGACATCTACAGGGTGCGGCATTAGTGCGTCGAACTACGATATATCCGCTATTAAAGGAGATATCAAAAAAAGTTATTTACAAAAATTATAGGCAACTTCAAACTTCACATTATAAACTTATGTTCGTATTTAGAGTGTGTTACATATTGCCAGGTTGAACCAAACATACTTTTTTTTAAATGGGGCACCCTATAGGGTTTCATTACATTATACAGGGTATTTTAAAAGTTATGGTCAATTGTACACGAAAATCATCCTCATTTCAACGTCGTGTATACTCTAGATTGAACAACCTAACAATAATTTTTTCCAGGCATAACATTGTGACATTGGTACAGTGTTACGAGAAAGTGGTATTTCTTTATTATTGCATCAATTGAATATAGAGCGAGCTAAAACTCGAACACATAATTTTATCAATAATTTTTTCAAATGAATCACCCTGCATTTTATTTAAAAAAATGAAAATACACTTTATGTTCTTTCACTTCTATTAAGCACTCCCGATAGCTAAAATCCTTAATTTCTGAGATATTTTCGGGGATAATATAACTAGTGTTATGATTATCATCGGTGATAGATATTTTCACTTTTTGAAAATAAAATACAGGGTGATTCATTTATTCATGTATTCGAGTTTTGGCTCGCTCTATATTCAATTGTTGCAATAATAAAGAAATAGCACTTTCTCGTAACACTGTACCATATGATATTTTAAAGCGGTCGGTTATAAGTGTATAAAAGTAATCCAATTTTATACCTGCTTTTCTTATAAAAATAAACTCATTCACGTTTACATTCAATTTTTGCCCTTTTTAAATAAATGAAAGCTTTTCGTTTATTTAGGTAGCTGGTGTACGGTAGCGGCGTATTATTTGTTTCCTTTTACGATATTAATTATTTTAGTGTACCGGTTTTTATTTAAATAAAATAAAAGCTTTTTGTTATGTTGGCCGATTTTAAAATATAAAACCTTCGTTTTCTATTTTAAAGTGAATTTTTCGCGTCTAACAATAATGATTTGAATTATTTAACACGAGATATTATCTGATAGTTTCTGGCTTACAGGTAACAATCTTATTACTTGCCAACGGTGCAACTTACGTTTTTTCTTGGTGGTGGTGGTGGTTTCTTTTATTTTACAGGCGATAATTTAATACTGACGGACACGTCTAGTTTTTACGGTTATGTTTTCTAGACTTCAGGAATTAGCGGTGTTTACTAGGTGTTCGGCTTACTCTTCCGACGAGGTTTTAATTACAGGTATTTTGCGGTTGCTGGTACGTTTGTCGAGGTGTGGTTTTTGTGTTGTAGTGTTCGTGTAAATTTGTATAGGTGGATCTCCTTTGTTAGTAATCTGGGCAACTACCCGCTAACTACGTAAAAGATCTCCGTCGGTCAAATGGAATGTCGGGCAACTACCCTTCAAACTCCACAGTGTAGGTGTGTGTGTGTGTGTGTGTAGGTCTCCTTTGTTAGTAATCAGGGCAACCACCCGTTAAACTACGTGAAAGGATCTCCTTCTGTCAATGGAATGTCGGGCAACTACCCTTCAAACTCCACAGTGTAGGTGTGTGTCTAGTAACAAAAGAGTATGTCGGGCTTACAACCCTGCATATCCCTATCACCAGGTATCTCAACTTACGTACTTTCAACGTTAAATCTCTGCAACTCTAACCTTTTGACTTCGGTGATGCTATCAAGTCGCGGAGTCGCGATTTTACTCGGACGGCGGTTTTTCTTTAAAGGCAGAGTATTGAGCTCAGTGTCTTATCGCGCACGTGTTTATACAGCGTTATCTTGCTACCGGCTTCTGTATTTTATACAGGGACGCATTCAGGTAAAATTATTTATTTATTTCGGAAATTAACCAGTATAAATTGAAACAGTCAAAGGACGTAAACTAAAAGTCAAAACCCCAACCCTTCTATTCATGTTACATTACAGAAACTCCAGAGGACCACCTAACCATTAGTTCCGGGACCCACCAGGACGGAGGATGTCTACCTAACGATCTTGCAAGGAGAAAACCAGTTCCGTACATTTACATGTATCTATATCTTAGATAAATAATTTAAATAACCATATTTTAGACGGGTAATATAAATAGGAAATAAAGATATATATATATATATATATATATATATATATATATATATATATATATATATATATATATATAGGAACCTTTGTATCTATTTGTTCAACGTGTTGAGAGCCTGAATAACGAACCCCGATCCTTATTTTGCAAGTACAAATATCCGACTGAGCTAAAAGGGCAAAGTGAGAATTATTCATTAATAGTAAACACAACGCAGTTCCGTACATTTAGTAAACGAGAGACGTGCAAGTCGGTACAGCACTATGGTCAGGAGTTGAGACTGAAGTGCATGGCGCAAAAGGAGTTGGGGTGATCGTAAGTGAAAGAGCGAAGAGATGTGTTAAACAGTACGAATTGGTCTCCTCGGGTAGTATGGGTTAGAATGAAAGTGGAGTTTCGAAGAATTTTTCTTATTGCATGCACCGGTGAATGGAGAAAGAGACCAGGAGCGTGAGAACTTCTGGAGTGAAGTAGAGAACGTGTTGAACGTATGTAAGCCAAACGAAAGAGTGGTGATAGTGGGGGATATGAACGGATGGGTAGGTGTACAAAGAGAACATATTGAACGCGTTCTAGGAAAGTTCGGAGACCAAAGAGTCAATGAGAATGGCGAACGCCTGGTGAACATCTGCGTGGCGAGAAACCTGTTTGTATCCAATACGTGGTTTAAACATAAACATATGCATATGTATACATGGAAAAAAGTGAATCCAAAAGTATGATAGACTTGATAGTGTATGATGAACGGCTTAGAAACCTAGTGAAAGACATAAAAGTAATGCGCGGATCGGAGTGTGGATCGGACCACTTTTTGGTTATACCTAGAGTGTGTTTAGGGCAAACGTGGGTCTGCAGAAGGAAAGCAAATGTAGTGAGGACGTCCAGAATTAGGGTAGACAAACTAATGGATAATGGTGCGAGAATAAAATACGCAGATGCTGAGAGTAAAGAATTGGATGTGAATGAAACAGTGTGGAACTAACAAATTAAAAACACCGACGTTGCATGGATAAGCCTGAAAAACTGTGTTGTCAATTGTGCCATGCGGATATTTGGAAGAGCGACTGTAGGTAGTCAAAAAAAATGTGCTTGGTGAAATGAGTCGGTAAAAAAAGCGGTGTGTAAGAAAAAAGATGCGTACATGACAATGATTGCTACAAAAAATGAGACTGAGAAAAAGCGATTGTATGAGGTGTACAAATTAAGAAACAAAGAAGCGAAGGAGGCAGTGAGAATAAGTAAAGCGGAAGTGATGGCTGTGGAAGGAAAGAAAATACAGAATGATTTTGAGCGACACAAAAAAATCTTCTGGAAATGGGTCAAAAATACAAAACTGTGTGAATTATTCAATGTATGCCTTATGAGTGGAAAAGTTCCCAGGGACTGAAAGAGCGCGATCATTGTACCACTGTATAAGGGTAAGGGGAACAACAGCGATTTGTAAGAATTACAGAGCGTACCTGATAAAGTATTTGGAAGAATACTGATTGATAGAGTACGAAAAACTACACAAATTAAAATCTGGGATGTACAGGGTGGCTTCATGTCAGGGAGAGGATGTGTCGATCCGATGGTTGCTCTCCAGCAGGTGATCGAAAAGTGTTTAAGGGCAAAAAGGAAGCTGTACTGTGCGTTTGTAGATCTGGAGAAAGCATACGACAGAATTAATAGGGAGAGGCTGTGGGAAATATTAAATGAATATGGCGAAATTAAAGGTCTAATAAATGGAATAAGTGCAGTATACAACGGTAGTATACAAATGGTGTATTGGTTGGCGACGTAAATGTACGACTTCTAGTATATGCAGATGACACAGTCTTATTAAGTGACAGTGCGGATGAGCTACAAACCGCTGTGAGTAAGTTTGATAAAGTCTGTGAGAGCATGGACCTAAAAGTAAACGTGAACAAAACTAAGATTGTAGTGTTCAATCGGGAAGGTGGAAAAGTGAGTAGAGTATTTACTCTGCAAGATGAAATTGTGGAACAAGTGGGACGAGGTTGTATATCTTGGTATAATGTTTACTGCAGATGTTACAACGGATGACGAGATTCGACGAAGGGTCAATGCTGGAAGGAAAGTGATTGGAAGTATGTGGACAATAATGAGAAACGAAAGCAGGAGTCTAGCAGCGAAACGAGCAATCTATAATGGCATGTTTGTCCCATCAGTACTGTATGGAAGTGAGACATGGGTATGTCAAAAAAAGCACGAAAGAAAATTAAATGCCGTGGGTCCTCAGAAGCGCATGTGGTACAACGAGAAGGGACAAGATAAAGAATGAATGCATAATGACAGAGTGTGGCGAGGAAAAGACGATGATAGATAGATAACGAAGCAAATATATGTGCGCGAGGTTATAGGAGAGGCGGGGCCTGGTAGGCCGCGTAAAACTTGGTTGAATGTAGTAGAATGTATGATAAATGAATGAAAGATAAGGAGTTTTAAAAATAAAAGGGCATGTCAGAGACAATGTACGAATCTTGCGGAAGCTAGGGATGTATACGATGATAGAAAAGCATGGAGAAAGATTGTGAGTGAAAAATAAAGAAGCAGGGATTGTTTCGCTTACCCCGAAAGGGAATGGCGTGAAGGTTAAGGTAAGTTAAGTTATCATTTGACAGTATTTCTTGATTAACTTTTTACTGTATTTAAAAACAGGATTACAAAATGATAATTATATAATATTGCACCACCGCTGATGCCACCTCTCTAACTCATTTGAAAAACGTCAATTATATATTAAGTCTTAATTTGAGAATGGTTTTCAGGATATTTAATTTTTGTAACTAATACTGGCCAAAGGCTGAAAGACACATGTTAGGGTTGAAACAAGCAGGAGTACGCTCGACACAGCTTTAATGACGGAGACCGTAACGAATCTTTGAAAGGTGCTGTATGCACATTCTTGTAGTAAAAACTTCATAAATGTTATAATTAATTACGTAGGAACATACCGCAAATCAAAGGGATCTTTGTTTGGTACTTTGAAATTTGATACTAGCAAAAGGTTTTTCTACGGACGAATGCAAAGTTTTAAAATTAAGATTTCGTTCAATAATTAATATAAAACTGTTCCCAAGTAATGTTTCTTTTTTTAAATTTTTTTTTTATTACTTTTGAAAAACGGGGGTTGATTTTGGGAGTAAATACAGGTTGTTGATGCCGAAGTAGAGGGAGTTACAGTTACAGTTTTGATTGAGTAAAATCGATCTGTTTGTTTGATAAAAATACCTTCATTGTAAACAGTCTGTTTTTGAACTAACCAACGCGAATATGTCTTTTTCTTTTGGGTGTTAGTTTTAATGTGTTTTTCAAATATTAATCTATAAATAAAAGCCACCATTTTTGAAGTTAAACCGGGAGTGTTAACCATTTGTGTTTGTGATCAATTAAAGGAAACGTAAGCAGGCATTTTAATGTAAATTAAATCTCGCAGAAAATAATTCTACAAGCACATGTAACGTATTAGAATTCAAACATTACCGTGCAAGAAGTATCTATTTACGCACGCGGGCTCATTAAGTTGAAATCTATTAAAATAAAAGGGCTGTCATCAGACAGTACAGGGCTCCCTCCCTCATCACTTGGGCGAATTAGCATTGTTGTCTGTTTGATTATATTTGTATGAAGAGAGCTGGCGTGGGCAAAGGGGTAAAGGATAAATCACGGATATAATTATATATATATATATATATATATATATATATATATATATATATATATATATATATATAGGGCAATACCGCTTGATTTACACACTCCCGGGTCTAGATGACCATAAAAGACTCCTCGAACTATATTTTTACTGTTTTTATTGTGTTGTATAGATGAATGTGTAACCTGAGAAAGGGACGCTGTATTTTTTTAACGCAGTCCCTCAAGCTTGTGTATCGGTCACGTTGTTATTTACTTGCACTTACTCTTGTAAGGCATTATTTTTGTTGTGTCTTTGATTCAATTTGTTGAAGTAGAATTGTTTGCCTGCGAATTAATTTCTCTTTATAATGTAATTTATTATAATTGTACGAAATTGTGTAAATGTAAATTCCTTGCCCATTTTTTTGTTCTTGCAGTTAGCTTATTATCACCTGTGCAATTTTACTGTTATTATATTTTATATGTACCGTAATCTGCCTTATTGTTTTATTGGGTTATTTACTTAAAGACCGGCATGATTGGTTTTAAAGGGTCACATGTTTCCTATTACAATTTTTATTCTGATTTATTTATAACACAATTGTGGATGTGATTACACAGTTTTTTTTATTGTGTTTATGTGTAGCTAAACTGCTTTTTGTTTATTTTTTTAATGTTATAATTTTCTACGTACTTTAACATGATTTAATGGTGTTTTGTTATATATTGAACTCTTTCATTGTTTATTTTTGTTATTTGATGTATTAATGTACTTGTGCAATTATTTATTTATGAATAAATTGGGTTTTCTTGGTGGTTCTTTCCCAACATAGTAAATTATAGGGTTGAACCATCATTGCGCAAAGTTGGTTAATTCTAATTTGAGTAGCTGCATTGTTTACCAGTCCCACATGATCCAACACTTAAACTCATCCAAGCCTATCTGGTTCAATAACAGAGCGTACCTACCACTAGACGGCCAATTCTTTTGATCAGATTTGAGGGTTGCGAGTAATTAAATATCAGGCTTGTAAATAAATGCTAATGTTTTGATTATTGCCAGGAAGGCAAGCAATTAATTTGAGCAATTGTAACATTATTGCCAGTACAGTCAGGATAAATCTCTTAGCGATTGTTTTATTCTTGAAATTGCATTATTGCGAGTAAGTTTAAATTACACTTTTTAAGATAGGGTAGCTGGGAGACGCTACAATATATATACACTTTGAAACATTCCAAGTCAGGAGGTTGTTTAGACCGTGCCACTGTCGTAGGTACGCCACTGTTAAAGCTTAAATTATGTTTGTATTGAAAAACAGGGTTCTTTATTAAATGTCACTGAAATATCTTAAGTCGTTGGGTTTAATTTCTTTTTTTTTCTTCCTTAAAACTTTTCGTAAGGGAACATATTTGCACTATAGTTTATAAAGCCAACACTCATTAATTTTCCTTAAGTATTCGCATATATAATTAGGGAAAATCTGTATATTTAAGATTGCAAATTAAAACAAATCTTTTTGATAAGTTGATATCGAGAAGATTATAAAACTTATACCTACAGTTAAAGATTACGACTGCTTCCACAATTGGAAGATAGCGTTATATTTATATCAATTACCTTATTCAAGTTTGTAGAAATTTAAGAGCTTGATAATTTTTAATTGGCGCTTTTGATCGAATTACAAGCATATTACGTTTGCTCTAGATAGAGTTATTAAATATTTGATGGGAGTTGAGTTGAGACTTATTTAGTAAAAATAATTTCACAATTAAATCTGTCAGAGACATATAAATCACTTGTTACTAAATTAATTGCTTCCAAGCGAGTTTAATTTGTCTAACGGTAAGAGTAACTGCAAGCGTCACTTCCAATCGGCTATTATTAAAAGATAATAAGGTGAGTTATCCCTCGCAACTTCAATTTCCTTTTAAATGCATCCAACAGAATTAAAAAAAATATCTGGTGTGGAACACCACACGACCTTCCAACCTACAAAATGGAAATGAATAGAAATGAAATAATTTTAATAACATTTTTTTAGAATAATTATATGTTTATATCCTTTTATAATAAGCTCATCACGTAAATATGCAACATTTTAAAAGCAAAAACAATAATCTATGTCACACAGACGTTTAAAACTTCTGGACAGACAGAGATTAGTAAACGTCCAGATGCTAACTTAAAAATTAAAGAAATAATTTTAATTATAATTTATTTTAGCGTTAACTATGCAACCTCTTTCATACGTACATAACGAAAAACAGGCAACATTGTAAAAACAAAAACAGTAATCTATGGCATAATGACGTTTAAAACTTTATTCCAGATAGACATAATTAATACGTGTTAACAAAAAAAAATTCCAAAGCCACCCGCTTCTATAAAATATCAATTATACATTTTAACCATTTTCGTTCATATTTAATTATTTATAAGAAACTTTACAAAGAAAAGTTATGTAATATTAAATTTTCTTTAAAAAATATGTCTGAACTTTTTCTATTAAAATGAATCGTTATTCAGATATTGAAAAAATTAAACACTTAAATTGTACCTTAGTAATTTTTTTACCACTAAATAATGCGTCGTATTAAAAAATTTCATAGAACATAATTAATCGATATGTTTAAGGTCTTTGTTTGGGTATTTTTATACCTTCGAAATATGCAGCTGGTTTAGAAATATTTGATAAAAACAAAAAATTACTAATAACCCCCCCCCCTCTCCACCGCTAGATTTCTCCCAAAATCTAATCAGCTCTACGCCAAATGAAAACAAGCTTAAATACAAAATTTTAGGTAGGTATGTATTTTCGTTCTCGAGTTACCCACCCACCCTTGGTATATAAAGATATTTTCAACTGTGGTGTAATTTTTTAATATCTGAAGCCGAAGTTGAGGATAGAAGATATATACAGGGTCGCCAAATAATGAAACAAAGCTCAATATATCCTGTACCATAAAAGATGCCGACAAAAAATTTCAGGAGTTATTAAGTGTTAAGAGATTCATCTTCTAAAATTATTTTCGAGTATACAGGGTACTCTAAAAAGGCGGCGCGGTAAAAATTTTATATTTTTACATATTTTAATTCAACCTAAAATTCTGTATTTAGCACCGAAATTTGTATAGTATATTTTTGCAACGTTGCCAATTAAATTGAAGAATGCCTTAAAAATTATTAAAAATAAATTTTTCAAATGCCGAATTGGTGGATATGGTTTTTGTACTAGGAGCTAGCAACAAAAACTGCTTGTTAGCGACGAGGATATATCACGAGAGATATCCGAACCGACGACAACCTAATGGAAGGGCGTTTGAGAAAGTAATGGAACGATGCCAAACAACTGGAAGTGTAACAGAAAAATGAAAAAACAAAACGTGTTTTAACCGAAGAAAATCAATTTAATATGCTTTTAACAGTAACTGAAAATCCACACATTGGCCCAAGAGATTTTTGAATTTGATATTAGACGATCATCGATTTAGAATATACTGAGAGTAAACAAAATGCATCCTTATCATGTTCAATTATTGCAAGAATTAAATGAAGAAGACTTTCAGAGGCGACTGAATTTTTGTGCATGGGTGCAGCAGAAAGTGAGAGAACAACCAAATTTTGCACATTTAATATTCTTTTGTGCAAACATGTCACAAAAATGGAAACGTGAATGGGCATTTCCCATTTCATAAGAACCCATTCACAAAACGGATGGTCTTTAAATGTTTGGACAGGGGTTGTAGTAGACTGTGTTATTGGACCGTATTTTTTTGAGGAAAGAGTAATTGGACTTGTATATTTAGATTTCTTACAATATAATTTACCCCGATTAATGGTTCAGATACCAAATGAAGTTCGCGAATGTCTTTGATGGTGTCCTGTGTATTATACAGGGCCTATTACTAACTTTTTAAATAAAACATATGGGCAGCAGTGGATTTGAAGAGGAGCACCAGTACCATGGCCAGCTAGATCACCAGATCTAACAAAAATGGATTTCAGTATATGGGGATTTATAAAAGATCAGGTATATAAAATACCCCCGACTACGAGAGATGATATGATAATTCGTATTACGAACTGCTTTCAAACTATTACTCGGGAAATGTGTAGAAACATGACTCATACTTTTAAAAACGTATTGAATTGTGTATTCAAGCATGGACTAAAAAATTTTAAGACACGCAAGTGTAATGTTAAATTGCGTTCCCAACATGCTGTCTTTTTCTAATGGAACCCCTGCTCTCCACCACCTACAAGCTTCTGACTTGTAAACTAACGACATCGTTGCAAATTTTCTGAACTGATTACTCGACTGCACGAGTCATGACGAGACTGATTGTCATTGTCGGGTCGGCGCCATCCGTCTACATACTCATAGATAAATAAAAACCTTACATACTATAAACGGTATTGTTTCCCTAGCTATTATTATTCTTTGAAATAATATTTTTATTTCCAATATATGAAACTAAATTGATACCAAATAAATAGCTACCTGTGTATCCAATGATTATTTATAAATGTACAATATAAAGCAAAAATATGAATTGCTAACAGTCAAATCGTACCACGAATTTTTTTACGAAAAAATTTAAGGGGTAATTTTTAAAAACTATATCCAGGGCGTTATACAGTTTTGTCGCATTATAACGTAATACCACATTCGAACAATGTTGTACGATGTATGGTATGGTAAAATTATTTACATATCTGATATTTTTAGAGTGAATTTCATTTCTACCAATTAATTTGCGGCGCAGATATGCAGGACTGTTCGTTATAACAATTCTATGTATAAAATTTAAGAAATGAAATTTCCACCTTGTTTTAAGGAGAGCCAATTTAATTCTTGCATGAAATCGCTAATACGGTCAAATTTACGTAGACCATACATAAATCTGCAACAAGTATTTTGTAGATGTTGGAGCCTGTTTCTGTTAATGTAATTTAGAAATGGGTAATAAACAGTTAAACAATATCCATAAATCGGAGAAATTAATACTTCACATAATTTTTTTCTAAACTTAAAATTATATTATTGACTTATTAGTAAATAATAATCGTAGTTTCATCTAGGCCCTTTTGATCACGTAACTTACATGATCACTAAAATTGTATTTACGATCTGAAACTAAACCTAAATTTTAATTTTCTCCGCAAAAGGTAAGGAACACCGTTTTTAAATTAAATTAGGAGAAATAATTATAAAAATATAGAAATAATGAATAAATATATGGTAAACGACCTTAACGAATCGATTCTCCAAGCTGCCGAAATATCAATTCCTAGGACAAGTCACAAAGTAAACCGAATACCTGTACCTTGGTGGAATCCAAAATCGGTGAAGCTATTAAGGCCAGAAAAGTCGCTCTGAAGAAGTTTTCAAAAAACCCCACTACAGAAAACCTTATCAATTTTAAAAAACTCAGAGCAATAGCACGACGAGAGATTAAAACCTCACAAAGGTCCTCATGGCGAAGTTACGTCAGCTCATTACAAACAACAACGCCTACTACAGAGTTGTGGACTAAAATCCGTGCCATCTCCGGGAAACGTTACAATAAAAGCCTCCCAAAATTGAAAATTAAAGACAATCTATTTACCGAAGCCGCAGCAGTAGCCGAGCAACTAGCTAATCATTACCAACAGGTTAGCAGTACAAATAACTACAGTGCAGATTTTAAATTTAAAATGACGACACAGCAGCCACCCTTAGATCTTACTGAAATAACCTATCAAAGCTACAACGAGCCAATTACTATGGAAGAACTCCGTACAGCTCTACACGAAGCTAAGGAAGGTGCGACTGGAATCGATGATATCCCAAACGGAATGCTGAAAACCTACCATACTCATGTTTGCTGGATTTACTTTATACTTTCAACAAAATATGGAACGAAGGCAAGTATCCAGAATTGTGGCAGACTGCAATGGTAGTACCTGTCTTAAAAACTAGTAAGGATCCGTTAGAACCGGACAGCTACCGTTCGATCTCTTTATGTTGCTGTATGGAAGAACTCTTAGAAAAGATTATCAATAAAAGACTGGTCAAATTTAGTGGAAGAAAATAACTGGACAAATCATTATCAGGCGGGATTTCGGAAAATTATAGCACAAATGATAAATTGGTGCAATTGTCAACGTCATCTATGAAAGCTTCGGAAGAAGAGAACACCTAACAGCTGTATTTGTCGACATAGAGAAGGCTTATGATACAGTTTGGAGATATGCCGTATTGGAAAAGCTACATAAATGGGGGTAAAGGAAAATTAGCCTATACCATAAAGTCGTTTCTGTATGATAGACGTTTTAAAGTGCGGGTAGGGAAAGCAGTGTCCGACGAACATATTTTAGAAAATGGAATACCTCAAGGCTCTCCACTTAGTGTAACTTTGTTTGCTATTGCGGTAAATGATATCACAACTACACTAAAACCAACAATTGGCCGCTCTATATACATTGACGATATCACGATTTATAGGTCCGGGAAAAGAGGCGCTGCAATTAACAACGAGCTACAGAAAGCAATTAACACCATAGTGGAACAGGCACAAAAAGTAGGATTCCGGTTTTCTCACTCAAAGACAGTGTCTATGCATTTCTGCAAGCTAAGAACACCGCATTACGAGCCTAAACTTTACCTTGGAAATAAACGAATCAGAGTTGTGTCTCAAACAAAATTTCTTGGCATAATTCTTAACCTTACCGTCTCGTGGAGAAACCACATAGAATATATATACACAGTATCCAAACAAGTCTTGAATATAATAATAACACAAACTGGGGTGCAAACCGGGAAATTCTATTACGGATTTATAAAACAATGATTCTTTCAAAGATAGATTATGGATGAAATGCATACGGATCTGCATGCATATCTCTCTTGAAGAAACTAGACACAATCCAAAATGTCTCACTAAGATACTGCATGGGGGCTTTCCCCACAAGATCTTCATATAGTTTATGTGCTGAAGCTCGTGTTCTACCCTTAAAGTTCAGGCGCATGTGGCTGTTACAAAATATGTTTGCAAAATCAGCATGAAGTCAACACATTTTAATTACGAGATCATCACTAAGAATGAAAATGCGTGCAGGACATTAAATACGCTCATATATGTACAATTAACAAAACAAAGGATCACATTACAGATCCCATCACAAGAAGCGACCAAAAAGGAGTATATTAGAGATAAAATATTAGACCAATGGCAAAATACTTGGAATCAACAAAATAGGGTCCTTAAAGAACATCTACCTTCGATCAAAAACGCAAAAATACCCAGCATTCTCAAGAAGGAACAGTATAGTCATTACAAGACTTCGCATAGGTCATACAAAGTTGACCCACGAACACATACTTACAGGATCACCCCGAGGAATATGCCAAACATACAACGTACAATTAACGATCCGACATCTCTTCACTGATTGTCAAGCAGTGCAAGCACAACGAGAAATCTGTGATATAAGAGGCCCATTTCCCAAAATGCTAGAAGTAAATGAAAGAAAATGAAAAGGGTGCTTGAATTTTACATTTATCAGAATTACACGGAAAAATTTAACCAACAAATATGCACATATTCAGAATACGTTTTGGAACAAGTAAATAATTCATAACAGGCTAAAGGCAAAATAACCTTAGAAGTTGATGCCTAATAAATAATTAAAAAAAACCTCTAAAAATAAAGTTAATCTAATTAAAATTATTGTAATTCAACTATAAGAAACCAAACTATTAATTAATATAATTTCCCCTAATAAATTTAAAGAAGGAGGAGCTGCTATATTAGAAGAACATAATAAAAATCATCATAGTCTTATTCTAGGTATAATATTAATTAAACCTTTCTTTAAAAACAATCTACGACTAGATAAACGTTCATATGAACAATTAGCTAAACAAAATAATCCTGATGAACATAAACCATGAGAAATTATTATTACAATTGAACCATATAAACCTCATATATTTATTATTATTAAACCTCATAATACTAATCTCATATGTGAAACTGATGAATATGCCATTAAAGACTTAACATCCATTTGATCTAAAAAATCTTTTATCTTTAAAAACAAATTTACTAATTTAATCATAACTAATAATCCTATTGACTACCTACTAGGCGCGTCCCCAGGTGGCGGATAAACGACCTTGCAAATGATCGTAAGTGATGCAAGGCCAGCACCGAAATATGAGCTCGTGGCGGTAAACCGCCACTGTTAGTTTAGGTGTCGTGGACCAGTCCACGGGATCTCGTCTCTAATACCGCAACCGCGAACTGTACTTCAGAGACTCTAGCAGGGCGTGGCTAAACGTCGTACAGCTAGCGGCCGGTGGTCTTGGCTTTACCGCCCGGCTACGAGGAAGGTAACCTCTATAAAAATCCCCAATCCCAAGGTCGTTTGGCAGTTTTAGGTGCTGTAGGGATTGCGCGAGGATGCCTGAGCGTGGCCAAAGCCTGGTCTCTAGCGTTGAAACGCCTGTGGGAAAAGGCGCCTCACAGTATAAATGCCTCTTGTAGTATACCGGCTCTGCTGCAAGTGACATTCTTTCCGAGTGATCTCGTGGAACAATATGAACGAAACCCCAATATTGCAGAGCGCCAACTCTATAAACATGGAGGTGCAGGAGGGTCTACCTAAGAAACCCGCCCCCAAGAATATGGTGACGGAGGCTACGCCCCGGTTCCTTATTCTTACAAGGAAAGACGGGATAAACTTTGACAGAGTTAGCCATTTTTACATTCAGAAAGCTTTATGTGGTCTTTATGGTGATTTGAAAATGATAAGGAAAATTAAAGACGGCATACTAGTGGAAACCGTATCAAATAAACAGGCAACTAAAGTTCTAGCTACAAGTAGGTTGGGTGACTCATAAAACCATGAATACTTCTCGAGGAGTTATCTTCTGTCGGGATTTACTTAACTGTTCTGTTGATGACATATGTGAGGAACTAAGAGGGCAAAGGGTCATAGAGGTTAAACGTTTGAAAACTAAAAGGAATGGGGAACTTATTGACACTGCTAACCACGTTGTGACATTCAACACTCCTGTATTACCAAAAACAATAAAAGTAGCGTTTTATACATTAAGTGTGCGGCTATATGTACCACCGCCGCTAAGGTGCTTTAAGTGCAACAAATTTGGACATGCGTCTTTTAAATGCGAATCACCAGAGCAGATGTGCGTATGTGAAAATTGCAACACGAAGGATCGCCATGTTCACAGCCAGTTACGTGTGAATTGCGGAGGTGCTCATTCTGCTCGAGCTACCAGCTGCCCTGATACAAGACGGAAATCGCTATACAAGAGCTCCGGGCGAGAGGTAACCTAAGCTACATGGAAGCCAAAAGAAAATCATAATTACAACACCTACAGCAGGTGTTATACGCTAAGGCGGTCTCTTCCACTCAGAATAACCCACCTAAGATTGATACCACTGCTCTAGCTAAAGAACTACTACCACTTTTAGTGAGCTATCACCACTTCTACAAAATTCCTCAGGGGTTAGAGCGGAAAAACCATTCTTAGTTCCGACTTTACCTCCTGAGGCAATTAAGTCAACATTAACCAATGTAGAAAACGGAAACGTACTCCGTAGCGCGAATTCTCTCAAGATGAAACCACCACGAAACAAAGTAATAAAAGGAAAAGTTGGCCAAAAGGTAAACCCAGAAAACCACCCTCCACATCTTCAGATCCAGAAAGAGAAGATGAATTTTATTAACTAGTCTTTGCTAAATGATCTGTGATGCTTAACCCAGGTTAAAATAATCTGTGATATTTTACAAACGTAATTTCACTTATTTGTGTGCTATTTATTTATTTATTTATTTGTTTGTTTGTCTATATATTTTTAGTGCACTCGTTTTTTTTTACACTTAATTCTACACGATGTTATATAAACATTCGTTAATTTTATACATTAACTGCTTATCTATTACACCAAATCTCTTTTAACAATGGGGTCAATCATACAGTAGAACTGTAATGGATGCATTCATCACTACTGCGAATTAAAATTATTAATTAACGAATATAATCCGCTTTGTCTATGCCTCCAAGAGACGCACTTTAAGCCTGGACAACGCTATTATCTACGTGGATATAACGTCATTAGAAAAGATGCCATTCCAACCATTCGTGCCAGAGGCGGAGTAGCAATAGTGGTTAGAGAAGACGTCCAATTCAGCACGGTACCAGTAAACACGAATTTGCAAGGTAGCTATCAAAATAACAGCTCCCATAAAATTGTCATTTGCAATCTATACCTCCCAAACAATGACTGGCAACAGCAAGAATTCAAAGCATTATCGATCAACTACCTGATTCGTATATCAGGAATTTTAATTACAGTCACATATGATCATCACATACTGATATTAGAGGAAAGTTATAGAGTATATGGATATTAACGAGCTATGCTTGCTGAATACAGGCCACAACAATGTGCGATCTGGTACCTTCTCAGCTATCGACATCACTATGATCACTTTTCGTATTGCTACACTGTTTTCGTGGAGAGTATTAAACGATCTATACCACAGCGATCATTTACCAATTATTGTAGAAACTCCGCATCAAACAGTACATTAAAACGATTAGAAACAATACATAATGCTGCTATAGATATTGTTTAGGTGCATTTATACCAGCCAACAGCTTATCTTGCGAATCCGGAATACCTCCCTAGAGCTACAACACTCAAGCTATTAAGGTATGCTTGTAAATAAAGGCACAACCATCGCATCCTAACTATGGAATACTATTTGGCAATAACGAAAATCCTCAAGGAGAACAGAGACTAAAACCACTCTCACACCTTATAAAGAAACTAGCAACCATGAACCAAGAAATTCCTCCAATTAAAACCACTAAGTCCCCCATGGCAAGTACCTAATCCTCAGATAAATACTAACAACCAAACACCTGAAAAAACACCCCTCATCTATCATCTCGAACTCAGGGAAATACTATACAACCTGAAAGACCATCTGATGCTATTCACTGATGGCTCAAAATCTAAAGAAGAGGATTGCATTCTCGGTCGACAAGGAAGAGTACAGATGGAGCTTAAAAACACATCTTTATAGTGCAGAACTATATGCGATATGGCAAGCCCTGCGCTATTGTGAATTATCAACGAAAAAAGAAGATTAAATTCCTACGGCGCTCTTGGGTCTTAAGAACCCATATACAAAAACCCAATAATACAAATGATTTTACCAACTATAAAACACCTAAACGATCTGGGTTATACAATAAAATTTATTGGATCCCAAGTCATATGATAGAGGGAAACGAAAGAGCAGATAAGCCTGCAAAAGCAGCAAAGAGGCTCAAAACCAAACTACCGAAAAGTAGAGATAGCAAATCACCGCAAGCGGTCTTTTCAAACCAAACTAAGGATTATATGGCAACAAAATTGGGCAGAAGCAAAACACGCTTAAACTCATCAAGCCATCCATTGAAAAGTGGAAAATACCATCAGGCCTATCCAGAAAAGAAAGCAGTGTTATGCACAGAATAAGAATCCACACCAAAATAACGCATAAGCACCTAATAACGAAAGAACCTTAACCTGTACACTGCTCATTACCATTAACCATTGAACATATACTCTGTTTGCGTAACATACGCTGATGCGTAACCTATACTGATCTCAGGTACCCTTAATAACTTGAATAATAATATACGAAATACCTTAGAATACCTGAAAATAGCGATATTCCATCAAATATAATATCAAAAAAACTAAAGACCAAAATAACTAATAACTAATAATAAAAATATAAAATTAATTTTTAATAAACAAATTAAAATTAATATAAATTAATAATTAAATAATAAATAACTATTAAATTATTATCATGATTAACAATTAAAATTATACAAAATATAGATATATTAAAATTTTTAAATTTTAAATAGAAGCTCATCCCATTAAATATTTAATATTAAAACTTAAAAATTAAAAATTAATTCTTAAATAAATAATAAAGAATTAAATTCTTTTCTTAAAAACTAGATATATTTAAAACGAATAAAATTTCATTTCAAATTAATTATTTTAAAATATTATATGGCAAATAAATAAATGATTAATTGGTCCTTTTAAATTGAGAAAATCATTTAAATAATTTCAATTTAATCAACCCTGATACAATCCTAGTTCATATTTTAATTTTAATGAATTTTAAATTATTATAATAATTAATATTCAAATTTAAATTTCACCTAAAATTCAAATATCAAATTTAATGAAATTAAAATTTAAAACCAAAAATATTCAATTAATCTATTTGTATAACCCAATTGCTGGCACAAATTTTATTAGATTTATTAAAATTGACTTAAACATATATTAATAAATTTTCAGTGTTAAATACTAAAAAAAAAACTTTTAATTAAAATTCTACCTGTAAATTCATTTTAAATAATAAATTTAATACAAATTGAATTATAAATTTAAATAAATTATTCCCAAAATAAACTATTCTTAAATTTAAATTTAATTAATTCTAATTTAAATAAATTAATCAATTAAAAATAATTAAATAAAAATAAATTATTAATAAATTAAATTTTATTATTTTAGAAAATTACTTAATAATCAAATTTATTATTAATAAAATGGTATAAATCATTAAATTAAATTTTTAATAAAAATAATCCAAAATAAATGAAAAATTTAATTTTATTTAAAACAAAACAATCAATTTCATTTAAAAATAAAGTTATAAAATTAATAATTTAAACTAAAACTTACAAAATTTATTTATACGTATATTAATATAAATATTTTATTGACCCCCCTCAAATATATTTAAAATATAATCATAAGCTAATCATTAATAAGCAATAAAAAATTAATTAATTTCTAATTTTTAAATTAATATCCCATTAATAACAAATTTAATTTCTAGTAACTCGTAAGTTGTTTTTTTTTTTAATTATTTTCTTTATATAAATGATCATTTATGAAAGACCAATAGCAATAATGTTAAATTCTTAAGATAACATTTTATTGATATATTGAATATTTATATATTAGTTCTATTATATATATATATATATATATATATATATATATATGTTATAACTATTAAATAAAAATATAACTATTCATTATTTCTTTTTTTTTCAGGTTTATCGTGTAATAATATTTATATACGATTAATAAACTAATATCTTCACTTTATTAATTTATAGTTTCACTTTTATTGATCTATATTTAATTATATAAATTAATAAATTTAAAAATTTATATATATATATATATATATATATATATATATATATATATAAAAACACTGTGTCTTTGAATTTCTGGACATAGGAATTCCCATGTTAAAATAAACTATTGTAAATATTGGCTCGCCTAATTATTTTACAGTAAAATGTCAAATGTAAAACTTCTTAAGGAAAAAAGGCTTTCTTATATTACAATTGCATTTACATTTGGTTCATCCGTTTTCGAGAAATTTAGGAAAAACTTTTTTCGTAACTGGTCAAGGTTGCTTTGCTAACAATAATTATTAATTGTCATTGTAAATTATTCATTGTTCAAAAACAATTCATTCATCATTAAAACTTTATTGAGACAGATTATTACTTTTTAAAGAAAAATTTGTTTATAAAAATGAATTATTACACCATTGAAGAAAAAGTAAAATTTATTGAATGGCATTACTCTGGCAATTCAAGAAATATCAGACATTTGTACTCGGCTAGTTATCAAAACCGGCAAATTCCAAGTGCAGAAACAATTTCAAAATTATCAACTTATTCAAATCTACCGGTAACGTTAATAAGCCATGATCGACATGGATATTGTTTAGCTGCAAACGGAGATTTATTTGAACACTTGATCAAATAGTGGAAATGATGATTTTTTGTTATTTATTTTCCAATTTTTATAATTAATTTGTTTATTTAGAATATCATCTTCTTGTATATAACAGACTTATTTTATTTGTGCTCCTTATTGTATTTATCCTGACACTTACATGGCTTATTAACGTTACCGGTTACGAAAAAGCCCTCAAGTTTTTCCTAATTTTCTCGAAAACGGATGAACCAAATGTAAATGCAATTGTAACATAAGAAGCAGCCTTGTTTCCTTAAGAAGTTTTACATTTGACATTTTATTGTAAAATAATTAGGGAGAAAATATTTACAAAAGTTTATTTTAACATGGGAATTCCCTATGTCCAGAAATTCAAGAGACACAGTATATATATATATATATATATATATATATATATATATAAATATAAAACTTTATAAATAATAAAATATTTATATAAATAAGTTATGGTATATAACATTAAAATTAGTTACATATAATGTAAATTTTATTGAGGTTAAAAATAAAATCAACCACTTTTTTTCTCCAAATAACTAGAAATTTGTACCCACCCATATTCACCTGTGATTTGTTGGCCTTGAATTTAAATTGGATGCTAAAATTAATTAACTAAAAAATTTAATGATTTAAATATTTAATTTTAACAATTCAAATACATTAAAACAAAACAAATGAAGTGCCTGACAAAAGGATTCTTATGATATAATAAAATGTAAAATTTTACCTTCATTATAAATAATTGAAATTAATGTTTTATCTATTATTCCAATTTTAATTTCAAGAAAAATAAACTTTCTTCTGAATCTTCAATTAAATAGTTTATTACACAAACTATTGTATCATCAGTAATTCTATTAGCAATTATCATAATAATAATAAGTTCGAGATTTTCATCAAAAATAAATCAAGAATCATTAATTATTTTATTATAAATTCAAGACTTCTAATGAAAATAGGAATAACCCCGTTCCATTTTGATTTCCAGAAGTTCTTGAAGGATTAGATTAATAAATTGTATATTAATATTAACATGACAGAAAATTGCCCGTATAGTCCAATACTAAATATTAAATTCAAATCTTTTAATAATTATTATTTTAATGGCAATAATTGTAAGAGGATTAATGGCATTTAATCAAATTAGAATACGAAAAATTTTAGCATATTCATCAATTAATCATATAGGATGAATAATTACAAAATTTATCTTCAAACAACATGAATAATTTACTTTTTTTTATTCAATTCTTACAATCAATGTGATTTTAATTATAAAGAAAACAAAATTTATTTTATTAATCAATTAGTTCAGAAATTAAATTTTTATTTGAAAAAAAGCTTTACAAAAACACAAATAATCAAAAGTTTGTAGGAGAAACCTGACGTCAAACACGCTTGCCAATTAAGAGTACATAGACACTTTCACGGCGAGAGTTAACGAGCAACTAAACATTTGAGACCCACATTACAACTAGCGCCGTCTCTAGTTGAGACCCAACTTTGGCTACGGATATTACCATCCCGTTGCGTATCTTATACGGTTCCTCAATCAACGATTCAAGTTAACAGGGGCCACTTTGAACAAATAATTATGTAATAATTTATTTTAAGAATTGTCCATAAGCTTGAATCGCTAAAATATCAGATCATCATTAGAAAAAGTCATCAAGGTGGCTTTGGATTTATGTTGAAAGAAAACGGATACGTCGAAAAAAGTTTGTGTATTCTTATTTCATTTGAACTTGAGCTTTGATAGAACTAAAATGTAACATGACAGCCGACAACTTGATGACATTTTTTAATAAACACACCATGTTTTTGTGAAATATCTTCCACTATGGATACATTGTTTTCATGTTTATATTGATGGTAATTAATAAACAAAGTACCACACTGACGTTTTATTTAAAATGATAATATTTTATTTTTATTTTATGTCATAGGTGACTAGAAAAACGAATATGGTAAAAACATTCAGTTTTTAGCTAGAGTTTAAATAGAAATTGAAATACCGCCAAAGTTAGTAAAGATAGGCATAGGAAGACCTTTACAAAAGTTAAAGAGAATTAAATTCCCTACAAACCCAAGTAATACAATACAGGGTGTTCCATTTAAAAAACTAGGTTTAAAGTTCGCATTATTTCTCCACCCTGTAGATCTACGCATAAAAAGTCTCAAATGATGAAGCGACTTACATTTAACAATGCATATGTTTAAATTGATAAAATTTGTGTTCACACTGTCAGAAAATTCTTAAAATTGTTCCTTTATATTTGATTTTACAATATTGCGATTCAGTCTGAGGAATGTAAAAGTAATCCCAGTTTGAATATCACAACAAATATTTTCATACATAATCAAAATATCAGAGGGAAAAGTGAGAAAAATATTCAGGAACGTGAAAAGCTTGAGAAATTCCTTTGTTGTAAATTTTAATCCGTCTCTTAAATAGAACGATCAATTCCATTAAAATGGAAAAAGAAACTTAAAACTTAAATTATCTTGCAATCATCTAGCGTATAATTACTCAATAGAAATTTAATGTCTCGGAAGTAATCCATATTTCCAACTCGATTCCTTAGAGAATCCCACAAATGCAATCCTTCTTATAATATTCGAATCCCTTACATAAAACGCCACCAAACAAAAATATTTAATAGTACGTGCTTGTTTTTCTTCAAAATGTGGAAAAAGCAGCTTTATACTGAAAGAATAAACGAAACCTTTTTTTTTTGTATAACGTTATAAAGAATTTTTTAAAACACTGAGGAATTTTTTGTGAGGTCCACCAGGAAAACTTTTTGTGCAAGATTTTCCTGTTAATTGGGTTAATTAAATGTTGATGACTAAACTTTTTTCTAATACCGAACAAAATAAAGTTAAAAAAGTTTTAGGGGTGCAGCATACTGTCCGGTCTTTAAAAAAGTTAAAACGACAATAAAAAGCTAAACCTGAACGAGACTTCGAAATCAATAACGATTTCAATTTACTTTTATAGCTCATTGTAAAGCAATGTAATAAAGACGACGACGACGCGCTGTGTCACTTGAACCTTTTAAAATTTGTTGCATTTCATTACATTTGCGCGTTCATTGATTCGGAAAGAAAATTGAAACACTCTATATTGCTTGCTTTGCTACCTTTTAAACTTGGGATGATACTTCAGTCATTTATTACAATTTCTCCCACATCAGATTTTAGTGAAACTTAGAACTTCTATAAAAGATCCCGATAGAAAAAAAAAATTGAAAAATTCAATTTCTATTACAAGAAGAAAGCCGCTTTCATTTTGCCATGTTCCTGTCAATTACTTACTCCCACAAACTGTTTCAACGCCTTCGCATTTTCTGTATAAGAATTACAAGTGAAGCTTTTAATATAATCTCATTCAAATACTTAAACGCGTTAAAATTTTGTGTTTAATGCCATTTTTAAAGAATTCTTATTTAACAAACAAAAGTCTGAAACTAACGCCCTGTTTTTTAGAATAAACAACTTACGCAAGCTTAATAAAACTATCTATTTTCAGTGCAAAAAAGTTTACCTTCAATACTATTACCATTACAACCAGCTTCTTTTAATTCCCCCATATTTTAACTGAAGAAATGTGAGTAATAATTCACTACCTGGAATGAAAGAATACGTGTATAAGTCGATAAGCTTTGTTAGAGTATTTTGACTTACACCGTATTTAACAACGGATATTGTAACGTAACACAAGTAGAGGATTATTGTAACATTGAAAGTTGTTTTAAAAATATTCCATGTAGGATAAAATCGTGTGTTACGCCTATGGGATGTTTAGCATATCAAATAAAATAATGAACATATTTAAAGCATTTATTCCTATTAAAGAACAAATTGCATTATTTAACAAGTTTATTTTCGTAAAATTAAGTTTTAGTAGTGTTATGGAATTTTGCGGTTAATGAAGGTCCAGATGAAATAAATTTTGGATTGAATGCAAAATTAAAAAAGTCAAGTTTAAAATCAGTTTAAATAAGATTTCATTATTTCGTTGAGTGAATATTTTAATTTAAATTATTTGATTTTCTTAACGTGCTTCATTATTTTGAAAAAAATGATTTTTTTAGTTCTTACTATTCGAACAGAAGAATGTTTTGTGTTTATTTTGTTTAGTAACATAACGTCTGTTATTAAATTAGTGTTTGCAATCAATTACGCGTGTAACTTTAAGAATTAAACTACGCCAGTGAAAGGGGTTGAAAATAAATTTAGTATGAATCATATTAAGTCCAGAATAAGTTATGAATTGACCCCTAAAGCTGTTGAATAATTTTAGATGAAGTATATATTAATATTTACATCAATAAATTTCAATTTGGAAATTGTAAATGGTAACGACTATCACTGCTAAAACCTAGATATAATATTAGTTAAAATGTTTAATATAGAGGCAGCACACAAATAAATTAATACCAAATTATTACTCGAGGTAAACTTTTCATTTATGTATTTAATAAAATTAATAATAATTTTTAAATTGATACTAAAATTATTATGGAGCTAAATAAATTAACCGCTAGATAGCCCGCATTTTGTTTAGTAAAAATTTCATATTAGTTTCACATACAATTTTTACCTATTATTTCATTTTTGTAAAAAATTGACCCAAGATTTGAAAATTTAATAAAGAACCAATTAAAAATTTTATTTTAGAATCAATTTTGATTGAGTAAAAAAGATAAGTTGAAAAAAGAAATCTGACCAAAATAATAAATATTGTGTTATTGCATTCAATTTAAGTAAGTGAATGTTTGGTAATTTTGTATGTTGAACTTAATCCTTCCCAGAAGATTTAGTAATATACACAGTCTATAAACTAGCTACAAATTAAATAAATGGTTAAATAACATAACTTCACAATTAATTCGCAATTCATAAGAATTGTGTCAATTGTATTAATAAAACCTAATAAATATGATAAATAACCATTTATATAAATGTAAATTGTATTGAGACAGTATTGCGAACATAGGTGTGTGACAGTTTGAGTAATTAAGGAGTTTAAAGTGTGCTTTAATTATAGAATCAATGAAATTTCAAAGAGATTGGAACATTGTTATACTTCGTATCCTATTGGAATATATCACGAGTGCTGTAGTGTCGTATTGTGCATTTAGGAAGAAAAAAACTAATATTGGATTACCTATTATCAATTACGTACAAGAGTTTTATTTTTTAATGATCTTGAAATAAGAGAACGATCGCGTGCTGATACAAAATTTAATTTTCAAATTCATTACAAATATTTCTTTTTGTATTTTTGTATTTGTGGGCACAGATCTAGACACACATATATATATATATATATATATATATATATATATATATATATATGAAATTATATAACAACTTAAAAATGTATACGGCTATAACATCATGTAATAAATTTGTTAGAATTGTAATGTTTAATTTGAAATTTTAGTAATACAATTTTACCTTTGTTGATCATTCATTCCAATTAGTATAAAGCAAAATAAATATCATCGCAATAACAAGTTTGAAAAGGAAAACTCGATAGTCCAAGCGTCCAAAACTTAGTTATTTGACTTACATTGATAGAGAATTCTAGATTGTTAATTGTGAATTGTGACATTGGCATCCTAACGTATTTGGCAAATAAGACACAAATTAATTTTTTTAATTATTACTTTTCATTGTTGTTTTTTTAGGGTGATGTATAAATGTAATTTAACTCGAAATTAGTCATTGTACTTAAGCAGAAAAAAGCGTTTAGCATATTATTATGTGTATTAATTGTTAATTACAAATTAAATCCATTACTTAAAATTCAAAATTGAATTGATATTTATGATTTAAAGGTCCGAGATCAAGTTAATAAAATTAATAAAGTTAAAAATTAAACAGCAATTTACATGGAACAGATAAATTTGAACGACCGTATAAGCTGCATATACAGGGTGACCCAAACTCGATGGCCAAAACGAAAACAGCTGATTCCTCTGGCCTAAAGGAACAAAAAATTGTTAATACAGGGTGTGTTTATTGTTGATGGTTTCCAAGATGTTAACTTTTTTTTAATTTTTTCTATTTCGTGGACTTATTTTTTAAATCACGCTGTATCTTCCAAACTAGAAGAGTTACAAGAAAACACATTAGGAGAAATTTGTAGAAGATGAAATTTCCTTAAAGAATATTGAATTCATTCGAGACAAACTCATCATTCAACATTTTTAATGACATAATGAATTCAGAAATGATTTTTTTTCAAATCCCAAGACAAATTTCCAAGAGGAATATTTTTCCAATAGAGATGGATTTGATACATGACCGATAAAGGAAAACTTCCTTTTCATAATTCACAACGATATGAAAACTTATGGTTGACGTATAATTACTGAATTGTTACAGGAATACACTCAGGAAAAACTTTTAGAGCATAAAATTACCTTCAAAAATATGGTAGAGTAGATGAATTGACGATTTGTCTCACTTTTCAATCAATCTGTACATTTACGGCAAGAAATACGCTCCTTTACTGATATCTTTTCATCACGTAGCAACGACTTGACATTAGTAAGTTAGTTCAAAATTTGTTTGCTATTACAGTTTGCTGATTTCAATACGAGTTCTTTCTGTTGTAGTGATATTGTAATTTAGTTTTGAGTCGTTCTTGTTTTGTTATATTATGTCTTTCGTTGTCTGTTTCTTCCTGAGTCATGTTTTCAAATGAAATCCGATATTCATTATTATTATGGTGTTGCCCAAGGGAATGCGAGTGAGGCTGCTAGACTGTATGCAGCTGCTTTCCCAAGAAGAGTTCATCCAGAAAGAGTGAGATCTGGAGATCTTGGAGGCCACGCCACTATACCACCTCTTCTAGCAGCCTCACTCGCATTCCCTTGGGCAACACCATAATAATAATGAATATCGGCATATTCTTCATTTGAAAACATGACTCAGGAAGGAAAACACGAACAAGAACAATAATAATAACAAGAACAAGAACGACTCAAAAACTAAATTACAATATCACTACAACAGAAAGAACTCGTATTGAAATCAGCAAAACTGTAATAGCAAACAATTTTGACAACTAACTTACTAATGTGAAGTCGTTGCTACGGTGATGAAAACATATCAGTAAAGACGTATTTTTTGCCGTAAATGTACAGATTGATTGAAAAGTGAGGGACAAATCGTCAATTCTCATCAACTCTACCATATTTTTGAAGGTAATTTTATGCTCTAAAAGTTTTTCCTGAGGTGTATTCCTGTAACAATTCAGTAATTAGTACGTCAACCATAAGTTTTTTTCATATCGTTGTGAAGCTAATGAAAAAGTTTTTCCTTTATCGGCCATGTATCAAATCCATCTCTATTGGAAATTGGAAATGAATTCAATATTCTTTAAGGCAATTTCATCTTCTACAAATTTCTCCTAATGTGTTTTCTTGTAACTCTTCTAGTTTGGAAGATACAGCGTGATTTAAAAAATAAGTCCACGAAATAGAAAAAATTTAAAAAAAGTTAACGTCTTGGAAGCCATCAACAATAGACACACCCTATATTAACAATTTTTTGTTCCTTTTGGCCAGAGGAATCAGCTGTTTTCGTTTTGGCCATCGAGTTTTGGTCACCCTGTATAGAAAGGATTTAGAAATCAATTTAGCAAACCGGTTTTATTTACAATTATTGCATTATTAATAAATTGAACCTTCAATATTAATATTAATAACTTTTTAAAGGCTTGATTATTAGAACTAAAATTAAGGTTGTTTTCCATAAATTGAAATTAAGGACCGTCATATCACGATTTAACTTAAAAGCATGTTTATCTATAGTGGACAAAGTATGATTTCTATTAGAATTTCTATATAGTCACATCAATACATAAAGACAAAATTTACATCGATTGGTGCCTATATTCCGATAGCGCAGTTGGTTAGCGCGGTACTCTAGCAAAGTACAGGTCGTAGGTTCAAATCCCACTCGAAGTAAAATTTTTATTTAGGTATGTATTAGCAAAAAATAAATGCCTACTACAATTCTGATAAATATAATAATTCGCAAATAAATCAACGTGTACACAATTAACACTTAACGTGCAATTAAGTTAAATTTGTAAACAAAAGGCAAGGAAGAGTTAAAATTTAACTCTTCCTGACGTATTACAATACAATATAAAATATACAATACAATCAGGTTAAAAAGTAAATACGTAAAATAAATTACTAAGAATATTCGCGAAATAAAATAATGCGCGGCTTATGAGGAAGTAAAAACTTTTAGAGGTACAAACGAAAGTATCGATCAACGTATATGTAAACATTGAGTTAATGATTAAACGATTGAGCCCGCTCAAAGAAAAGTAAGCCTGTATCGTTGGAATAAAATATTGTAGTGGTTCTCGAGAAAGCAAGTAATTTGTGGGCGCTATACCATACAGTTAATTGGCTAAAAGTTGCTACAGCTTTTACATCAAGCAATTTTAGATTACCGTAAAGCGCTAATCTAACCAATAAAGGATAAAGCGTTGATTTGGATTACCAGAAGTAGAAGTAAGATAACTAACTTCAAGATTTGATATCGCATTTTTTCTGGCATATAAATCTCACAACTGTTCCTTTGGTACATTTTATGTATCTCAGAAATTATAACGAGTGTTGAGTACTCAATCAAATTTACCTGTTTACGTTTAAATTGTAATCTAGATATAGGTAGCTAGGTATTATTTAGATATTTTTTAAATGAAGTGCTCGTGAAAACTGTATTTACAATGGCATTCATTTTTTCAGTAATTTTATTTTTGGTTAGATTTATAAAAGAAGTTATATACAAAGAGATTACGATTTCGATGCTTACAAATTAACACAAATTTGACTTAATTCATCGTCTTCATTTAGGCAGCTTGAGATAATTTCATTGAGTCGAGCTCTCTTTTTAAAATTCAGTTAAATATTTTATTGTTACGCTTTGCAATTATTTTGTGCTGACCTTAAAAGTTATTTCAGTGTATTTTTAATATTAAGAAGATTATAAAACCTATACCTAAAGTTAAAGATTACGAGTGCTTCTACAATTGGAAGGAATAAATACACTTAAGATTACGTTATATTTATATGAATTAATTGATTCAAGTTTGTGGAAATTTAAGAGCTTAATAATTTGTGCTGATTTTGAATGAATTACAGCGTATTACGTTCGCTCTAGATAGAGTAATTAAATATTTTATGCAGATTGAATTAAGGCTTATTTAGTGAAAAGAATTTGACAATTAAATTTGTCAGAGACAGATAAGTAACTTGTTACGGATGAAAATAGCTTGTAGCTCAATTGAAGAGAGGGGGGGGGTAGATATTTTTCTGCGTATATGAAAAACACAATATAAATCAAAACAAAGAAAGTAATAAATCAAAGAGCGCTAGTTTGCTCGAGTAAAAAAATATTTGTACAATTAGCACAGCACACAAATAAACAAAGTTCAAAAACAAGCAAAAACTTTCGTAGCATTCAACCAGATCGATCATCAAAGACTGGTGCTATCTAAAAAAACAAAAACTATTGTAGAGGTTATCACACTTAATTTACGAAATATTCCTTTTTTTAACGTTAAAGTTATTAAATGAAACTATAATCATGAATCTTAATGAACGTGTGATATCCATAACACCGAAGATCATAAAAAAAATAACACTTAATGCTTTGTCTAAAATCGTATACAATAAAAAAAACGTCGCTAGTGCAAAGGCTGTGTAATCCCGAAATTTATAAACAAAACAAAAATCGCATAAATAGCTTTGATTACTGAATTTCCGAAATCGTTAAATAATTTGACCACTGTGAGTTGGGTGTAAGTCACACAAATCTTAAACAATTTCAAAATAATACACCTAAATTCTATTAATATACTTATATTATAATTATATATTTGGAATAATGAATTTGCACGTAAAATCGTTAATTAAAATTTCTAATTGTATTTGATGAAACTAATACATTTGAAACCCACATTAATCAAAGGCCTTAATTTTGATTAACACAAATCGTTCTAGTAACCTACATTTCAAAATCTACTTTCAACAAATAGTTAATTATAAAATTAATCACCATAAAATAAACACGCGGAAAACGCTTCTATAACTAGAATTTCCTAACAATGAAAGTACAATAACCTCTGAAAAACTTCCGCTCAAATTACAATCACAAGCGCTGTTCACCTATTTCGAAGATACATATGCACCAAAAACAATTTTATTAATTACTTCAAGTTCGCAGTTAACAAATTTTCGAACGATCCTTCCTTTCCAAGTCACAATTACTAGGCACGGAAATGGAGCAACCCTCCTTTTCATTGATCGAGAACAATAAACAGATGGAATCTTCAATTCTTTCTTTATAAACCATCCTCCGCAGTGAACGAAGATTCTCAGTCACGTCATGTAAATTAACTAACTCTTTTTATTTACATTCGGAAATGAACAGTGAAAACTTAAATCTAGTCCAGGTGTTCTTTTATTAACTGCACCACCTGGTTTTAATAACACAAATTCACTATTGATTTACACGTAACTGTTCGAAATACAAATACTTATATATATATATATATATATATATATATATATATATATATTTAAATCCATTAAAAGCGTGAAGTAATCTAAACGATCGGAGAGGACTAAATAATCGACCAAATAGCACAATAATTTCCCTGGGGTGATTGAGTTCTATCTATAATCCACAAAAGGCTACCTTTCTTATGATATCTTCAGGTAACCACCGAGTATTTCGTAGGTATATTTGCTCGCACTGTCGCCAAACCCAAGCACTCTCCTAACAAACTCCCAAAAACTAACTGACTAGCAACCATAAAAAACCAATTACCCTACTTCACACGTGATCTCTAACCACTACCAATAAAATTTTCGATACTAAAATGCAAACTGGACATTTCTCACGATAACATTGAATTCCCAAGAACAAATCTATTTCCTTTTAACGCAACTACAATAACAAAATAATATTCACGGAAAGATACAGTTTTTCAAATTACGATACCTAAATATATTGATAATAAAAAAAAATCTAATCCAAGCTCAACCACACGTGACAAACTACGTTTTCTATAATAAATGTGTAAAATTAATTTAATAATTATTTATTTGCTTTTCTAATTTGATTCATGTTTGCTTGGTTAGACCTATATTGTAATTAGTAGGTATGTATACGAGCGTTGTGTATATAAAGTTATTGCTTGCGTTCGAAGACCATAATCCGCAATCAGTTTTTAAAATAATTTTCACGCTGTCAAAAGATGTAAAATTAACCACTAGTTATTTTGTTAATTTCTGGTCCGTCCTACTCTGTTAGATTGTAACTCGACACTTCCGTAACTAATTTTAACTCAAATCCGGGAAATACAATGAACCAGTTAACTTGTTTCTGCACTAACACAAAATTTTAGTAACCCACTCAAACGCTAACAGGGTAGACTGTAAGATATACACTTTTAAAAACGTTACCGGCACCGATAAGACTGCATCATATGAGCTCATCGGCAAGAAACACAAACAAAATCAAAATAAAACTGTAAACAAGGTTTTATCAAATAATGAATAAAAATAAATCACAACCATCTAAATTGCATTTCCTTGAAAAATTACTCAAAGAACGCCATATTTCTCCCCACTAGCTATCTTTCCCTGAAAAATATCTACAAAATCTAACCTAAAATAACAAAACTAACCTAAGAAACCAAACCAACCGAATGATAACGAACCTACCATCACCTACATAAAAGGTCTTAATCAAGAATAGGCTACATAAGAGGCTACGCTATCAGTCATGGTATCTGGTTGTTGCGTTAGTCCACTATCATCAGCCCTTGACATCTTTTAGTCGCTACCACCACAAAACACCGCTGCTAAAATGTCGTCGCCTTAAACTCGCCGCGACAAAACGTCGCGGTGATAAATGTCGCCGCACAAAAACGTCACTTCCTAAAATGTCGTCACCAAAAAAGTCGCCGAACTTAACGGTCGCGGAGCAAAAATGTCGCCGTAATGGTTAAGACACAGAAAAAAATGAGCGCACTCGAAATCCCGTCTAATCTGTAAAGTGACGTCACAGTCTACAATCCCTCACACGATCTCCCGCCCAAATCCTTATCAGTACGTTGAATTATTCAATCGCGCACATTAACTCCCGTTTGTATGTAGCTATTGAGGGTGAAAGTGCACAACCACGTTAATATAATGGAAAAAAGAAAATCTTTGGAAAAAAAGGCATTTTTTATTTAAAGATATATTATATGCAAACATAAATAATCAGTGTTACAAAAACTTCACTTATAAGCTACACTTTTAACAAAATTATACAAGAAATTAACGACATTTGGTATTGAGAAATTTTTTCTGAGACAAATTTGTAATTTACCAAAGATTCTTTTCTCAGTTTGATTATTTCATCACTATTTGCTGAATTGATTTTATATTTAGTATTTTTTTGCATGTTTTTTAATGCAGCAATAAATGAATTTATATTTGGATGGGGTGTGCAGCAATACTTACTAAATTTGGAATGAAATGACTCGCATGTATTAGT
Source organism: Vesta saturnalis (assembly GCA_036346205.1). Lineage (NCBI taxonomy): Eukaryota > Metazoa > Arthropoda > Insecta > Coleoptera > Lampyridae > Vesta > Vesta saturnalis. Next base: position 1,228,608 of record JARFJB010001728.1, on the reverse strand, counting down.
TGCACGGGTCACTTCGGCAGAATCCTTAGTCCATATGGTTTGTGGGAAAATAGAACAAAACAATCTCCGACTCCTTCTGGAGGAAGAAAAAGTAGACCAAATGTCTCTATACTCCACCACTAATCTAAATTGTTGAATGTATTCGTGTTTAAAAACACATGTATAGTGAACAGTTGCACAAAATACTTGGTACAATAACCAAATGTACCATCGACGTAAAACTCGTCACATTTACACATAAGTTCCATGTTACCTTGGCTGAAAACACTATAATGTTGTTTACCTTGTCATTAATGATTAAAAAATTTTCATTATAAACAATCTTAAGGTGGAACTGCATCGATTCTACATAATCATGCACTGCTTGGGTGTTACGTGTCAACTTTGGAAATTTTTTTTGTTGACTTCGGCCAACGTTGTTGCTTATGTAAGTGATGCCCCTTACACTGAGAGTATCCAAAACATTAGTCGACGTCTCCAAAAAGGTGTGAATCAATTTAGATGGTGGTTCTTCACTACAGACTTCTTCTTCTCGTTTTCGTTTTAAACCGTTAACTGTTTGTCGATTCAATACTTTTTCGGTGAGTGGATCATGGTCACGGCTTCCGCACTTCTTCGAAAAAATATAACGTCCACAACCGCCTAAAGTGTATAATTTGGCTTTATACTTCTTTTTAACACAATTTCACCACTACCGTTCAACTCTTTATACTTATAAAAAGTATAGTTTTCTAATACTAGAAGAGGGTTACCAAGCTGCCCAGTTATTTATTTTAAAGCCAGCTATGATTGACAACTATCAACATTTTGAAACAACCCTTTGCTTTATAGAGTTACCCCTCCCCTCATTTAGATACAAATGGAAAATAAGTAATTAAGAAGTTTAGGTAAAATGGGAAATACAGAATTTCTAGAAACATTATTGAAAAATACCTAATGTACTTTTAATAACGAGCTAATAGATAAGCATATAACACGTTAATTACATTTTTCCGCCGGACGGGACTTCATGTCTGGGATTAGCCCCTCCCAATGATATAACTTTCTCCACGGACTGGAGATCGTGCGAAGGGTTAAAGTTAGACGGGAGATCGTGAGCACCGAAAAAAATACTTAAAATGATATATAAAAATGATTTCATTATTGTTATAAGGGATTAAAGATAATGACAATTTTATTACCTCATTATAAGAAGTTTGGACACAAAAAATTTCAAAAAAATTGTTAGAGGTTAGAGTAGTTTTGTTTATCTAATCATTTCGTTGAAATTTTTAATATCTTATTTTTTTTTCAGTGTGCTTCGGCCTTTACGGCGACTTTTTGCGTGACAACCTTTTAGTTCGGCGACATTTTTGATGATTACATTTCAGTAAGTGACGTTTGGTGCGGCGACGTTTATGACCGCGACGTTTTGTCAAGGCAGCTTTTTAACGGTGACGTTTTAGCTGCAGCGTTTTGGCAGGGACGTTTTGTCATTGAATTCTTTTAATCGCCTCTTACGACAAGGAAGGGCCGAGATAAAATCGATAAATAACTCCACTCTATACAAAAACACTCAAACGTTACGTAAACGACAACCTTATTTGCTGAAGCTAAATAGATGGTTAACAAATTCCAAAGCAATATACAGCAAGACGTAATATTCCGCAAAATAAGTGCGTAAATTGGACACAACGTTTTAAAGTTCCGGGTATCTAAAAATCTCCCATTCGGTACTAAATTTAATTCAAATTATCTGCATAATTTCACCACTAAAAGCATATAATTTGCGAACAAAGATAACTTAAAATTTGCTGCGCTTACAAATAAACGCAAGAATTCATATAAAATGCTACATTAAAACAAACACTAATTTTAATCTATTATTATTATAATTATGTGTCCATACTGTTGTCAAACTAAATATTTAGATTCGGTTATTATATGAATGAATTAGATACACACATAGAATTTTTACATTTCTTAAACAGTTTTATCAAATTTAATTACTTATAAATAAAGAATTCTGTGGGGAAGGTTTTGGTGTATCTAATTTATACATGTTCTTAAATTATTAGCCTAGTACTTCTAATTACACAAATATGATGATTTTTCACCTAACTCAAAATCCAAGCATGACTATAAGCAGTCTTACTGCGAGTGGTGATCAACACTTCATAAAACTGATACTAAGTGTTCAACTTTCCAAATTTTTAACTAGTAATTCGGAATTTTTAAACGCAATTTCTCACAATCAGTTAATTTTTTCATTACGGCAATTTAATATGGCATCACAGAAAGGCGATAATGAAACACAACAGCTGGAATGCGGTGAACTTATAGTGCCAAACTGGATCCTCCGCAACTTCACTTATACGATAATTTTCCAAGACGATAAAGTTCCGTTAGAATAGTAACTTACAAAATACGTATACCCGAGACGGTAATTATTCATCCTCCGCTGTTTAGACACTGACAAATCCACGATAACCCATCAACAGCACCATGGCGGCTGCAAACTAGCCCTTGATTTTACCGATTTACTATAAGTTTCTTCCACTATGATTTGAACTTCGACTCCCAATAAAAACTATCTAACTGACACCTTCCCCATAATTTTGTTAACCCCCTGTCTCTCAAACAGACTGCTCCAGCAATGGAACCAGCGCTCTTTCATACTGTAACTCGACACATTCTTAATTAATGTGAACTCAAATTTCCCACCTTACGTTTCCAAAATTTCAATATTAAAACAAAACTGCAAACAAGGTTTTTTATCAAACAATGAATAAAAATAATTTTCCACATAAAATCGTAAAGAGCCATCTAAATTAGATTGTTTAGCTGCACGTTTTAATTTTATTTCAATCTGACGTTCTTATATTTGTTGCATCATATAAGGAAAATGGTATATTTTCTGAAAAATCACACACGAAATTCTGGAAAATCCGGATCCTGTGATCCTTGCCCCTTTTTCCCCATTACGTCTTTTGTGTTCTGATACCCGATCGTTAATACATAACATTGATTAAATCTTCAACTTTCAGTGTCACCTATTTCGTTTTTAAAGGAAATTATATTGCCGCAAAATCAAAATATAATAAACAATTTCTTACCTTTACGTTGGTATTAATACTCACTGAACCTAGAAAAATACGTTCAAGATAACATAAAAAGAACTACAAATAGACCCTCAATGTTTATCCAAACAGGTGATTAAAGTTAAAACAGCAATTTTTACAGACGAATAAGGTTAAATAATAATTTTTAAAACAGACCAATAGTAAACAAGTAAAAAATAACTCTCTATGTTCAATAAACTCTAAAACCAATTCAAACAATTTTTAAATAAATTCGACCATGAAAACAAAATACAGATTGCATTTACTGCATGTTGCATTAATGAATCTAAATTAGTATGGTTGATATAATATTGTAATTACATAATTATTATAAAACATCACTTCCGTTTGTAATAAATATATAATTAATACATTACACGTAACAATAAATTACGTAACGTCGCGTATTCCATTTATTACTTATTTATACCGGGTGTCCAAAGCGTCACGTGACGGAAGATTGTGGCTTCGCTGTTGATTTTTCATTAAAATCATTTATACAAAAGTTATATGGTGCCAATACGTGCACAACTTAAAAATATTTTATCAGCTACAGGGTAAAAGTAGGGGGAGGGGGTATTAACTTTTTTATTTTAAATGGAACGCCCTGTATATCATTACATTTTTGGATAGCCTAATGAATAAGCTTTTTCAACGATGTGTACATTTGTACATATAAAATGCAACGTTGCCAAGTTATTTAACAAAAATGTATTTTTGTCCTGAATGTAAGGTTAGCAATAAAAATTAATTCTTGGTTTATCATCTAAGTTTAGACAAATTAGTTCAGGGATATAATTAAGCTAGGTAAAAAGGTGTAAACGTTTTATTGATATATTGAATAGGGGAGAGAAGGCTCCGTGTGAAACTTTAGCGTGTTCAACGTACATCAATTCTCTTATTTCAAATGGAACATCATATATATTCTGATATGGGCGAATAGTACTCTTAAAGACCTAACTTTTAACTAAATACATTGATACCGCTAAAATTTATAGTTTTTAAAATATTTCCTTTTCTTTAATTGTTCTATAATTATTTTATAACGTAACAATTTAATAGAGTGCCATGATTTAAAAACAATAAAACAAACTTTTAATATGTCAATTAGATGTACTTTAATTTGATTTCTTGATTTCAAAACTACTTTTTCACTACATTTGTATTTAGAAGAAAACTTGAATTAAAAGAAGTTAACTCTAAATTTTAAAATGAAATATACGAAGAACGAATTAATTCAAATAATTTACATAATAGGAGAGAAGCCCAAGGTAATTGTTTAATTGCTTCTAGAATTTATAAACAAAAATTTCCCGATGCCCATTGTCCAGATGAACGAGTTATTGACCATTGTCCAGATGAACGAGTTCTTGAAAATTTAAAAAGTAGATTTAAGGAAACAGGATCGATTGCATATAAAAGAACAATAATTGTCCAAAACCTGTAAGCAACGAGGAAACTCAACTAGTAGTGCTTCAAGCTATACAAGAAAACCCTCAAATAAGTATTAGAAAAATTGCAGTGGAACACGGTTTACAGAAATCAATAATACACAATATATTAATGAATATAAGTACCATCCATACAAGATCCACCAGGCATTGGATGTGCATGATTTTGAACATAGATTAAATTGCTGTCGTTGAGGATTGCAACAACCACACAATTTTTTTAATACAGTTATGATGACAGACGAATCTACTTTTCATAACAATTATTTTGTAAATAGACATTGTCATTATTACGCCATGGAAGATCCACATATAAATAGATACAGAAACAGTCAGCATCGATGGAGTCGCAATGTTTGGGCTGGTATTATTGGCAATTAGGACCCTATTTTTTGGAAAACAGTTTAAATGCAGTAAATTCGCTAATGAAGAAATATGGTTCCAACAAGATGGCGCTCCTGCACATTCGGCTCGTGATGTGACGGGGTTTTTAAATCAGCAATTTCCTGATCGTTATGGGCCTATTAGGTGGCCAGCTAGATCGCCCGATCTGACTTTCATGGACTATTTTTTAAGGGCTACATTAAAAATGAAGTTTACAGAACATCGCCGACTACTGCAGAAAATATGAGGGAAAGAATTCAACAAGCGTTTCGTAATGTAACCCACAAATGTTGCATAATTTACAACGTTCCTACAGACAACGATTGAATCAATGCATTGAGAAAAGAGGAGGCTTGTTTGAACCTTATTTATAATTTTTTTAAGTCCACATTTGCATGTTTGGCTTACCTTCTTCTTGTTATTATTAATTGTTTGTTTATTATTTCAATATTACATTGTTTAGTTTATTGTTAAAAATATTTAATAACGTTAATTATTACTATTACTAATCTGGTATTGTGACTTGAAATCATAACACTCTATTAAATCGTTACGTTATAAAACAATTATAGAAAAATTTAAAAAATGGAAATATTTCAAAAACTATAAATTTTAGCGGTATCAATTTATTTAGATAGAATTTAGGTCTTTAAGAGTACTATTCGCCCATATCATAATATACAGGGTGTTCCATTTGAAATAAGAGAATTGATGTACGTTAACATGCTAAAGTGTCACACGGAGCCTTCTGTCCCCTATTCAATATATCAATAAAACGTTTTCATCTTTTCAAAGCCTATACCTAGCTTAATTGTATCTCTGAACTAATTTGTCTCAACTTAGATAATAAACCAAGAATTAATTTTTATTGCTAACCTTACGTTCAGGAAAAAAATACATTTTTGTTAAATAACTTGGCAACGTTGCATTTTATATGTACAAATGTATACATCGTTGAAAAGCTTATTCATTAGGCTATCCAAAACTTTAATGATATACAGGGTGTTCCATTTAAAATAAAAAAGTTGATAACCCCCCTACTTTTACGAATCACCCTGTAGGTACTAAAATATTTTTAAGTTGTGCTCGTATTGGAACCGTGTAACTTTTGTATACATGATTTTAATGAAAAATCAACAGCGAAGCCACAATCTTCTGTCGCGTGACGCTTTGGATATCCGGTGTATTTAAGGTCCACACTAGAAATAAATAAATAAGTCCTAGTTAAATAGACCAAAAATGGGACAATGATTCCTAAGCATACAGTTGAACTAAATACGGACCTATACTATTTTATAGATATAATGTTTACGTATTTGCAGTGAATATTTTAAAGTAATAGATTGTTTTAACTACTTAACTCATAATGTAGCAACACAAACCCAATTTCTTCAAACATTGAGGGTTGACGATAGATCGTCATCAATCAATAAAGATCATTTGGCAGCCTCAACGCAGGGTAAAACGGATTGCTTTTGGTATCAAGTCTGTAAATATTATATTACTATACTGAATACAAGCGCTAGAGCAATGCTCGTAATAAAATTGTAATTATTACGCAGCGTTGTCAAACGAATTGATTTAATGTATTCAGGAACGAATTTAAGGTGGGTTATAATTTAAGCATAAATTGTTATTACCAATAATTATTACTTTCAACGCATTTATAACTAAAAACTTGACATAATTAAAGATCTAGTCAATTTGTAATCAACCTTACAAATAATTCCTAATTTACTGTTACTACCTCAAGACTGTAGTTGTTATGATACATTCAAAGCAGAATATAAACAGTTTATGTACTTTTGATTTTAACTATAAGTTAAATGTATAGCACCAACGCTGCGTTTTGTGGATCCAATGTATACAAGAACAAATTATCTTACACTTCGGAAACAAACGGTGGCTTTGAAGCATCTTTAAGTGATCGTAAATTTTGTTTTATCTTTCTTCTAAGTTTGCATACAGTTCTAATACCACGATTAATAAAGATTCACGTTTAGTTCTGTTATTAATATCTTTAAGGGAATAACGATTACCGTGTAGTGATATTTTAAAGGATCGTAAACTCCTTTAGCGCGATCAAGTACATACTTTAATTACATTAATCATTGGTCATGTATAACAATTTGATAATTTATGAAGATTGTCCGATTGTCATGTCCGTGTGCTTTAGAAGAATAGGTGTAATAATGTTACACTTAAGTTAAAATTAAGTATTTTATTATTGTTAAATTCCTTTTTTAAGACCGAAAAGTATTCTATTCCATATCTCACAAAATTTTGTTGAGATTAAATTGCGTTTTGAGAACGTTGGTGAGTAATTAATTTATGCCTTTATTTTGTGGTACAAAAGCTGATTTTAAGTTAAATTTCGAAAGAGATTTAAATACTAAAGATTTTTTATTTTTATATGGAATTTTTGTATAAATAATTTTGTTATCTTTAATTGGAGTAATTTTTGAATTATTATAAAAATAATTGACTTGTTTTAAATTTAAAATTAAAGATTTGGGATAATTATTTTTAATAAACACCGAAATAATTTTGTTAGTTAGTCTAAATTTTGGGTCTGAAATATTTAAACATTTGTATATAACATTGCGAATATATTACATTTAATGTTATACGAAGGATTGGGATGGAAATTTAAATAGCGCCAGCTATGTGTACTTTTTGGAACCAATCGAAAGACCATGAATTATTATTGTTTCTAATAATTTTTGTGGCTAAAAACGTAATCGTCTTATTATTATCAATTTCGATAGTAAATTTTATTGTTGTGTGAAAATTCTTGTAAGTATTTTTTAATTTTGATTCTCTGGCGGTAACGAGAATATCGTCTACGTAACGGAAATAAAATGATGATGTGAAGGATAGTTTTTTAAGGCACTCGTCTTGTAAAAATTCCATAATTAAATTTGCTACATTAGGCGAAACTGGGGAACCCATAGTACAACCAGATTTTTGTTGGTAAAAACAGTTTCGTTATTTAAAAAATGTTGTGTTGAGACATAATTCGGCTCCTTCAGAAATTGATGTTCATATAATTTTGTGAAATGTTTGATGCATGCTGATTGTTTACTAATAATTTCTATAACTAAATTTGTTGGAACTTCAACACAAACATTAAAAAAATCGAATAATACAATATAAATCGGATTTGAGAGTCAAACCAAACAGTACTGCTTTGGCACAACAAATACTAAATTCTATGCATAATTTTAGATATAACGAGATTATAATTTTAGAGGTAGAAAATAATAACAAAGAAAGACATATTAGAAATGTTACATATTAAAATAATTAGTAATAATGTTTGAAATATGTTATGTGTTTAATTTGAAAACGTTTCTTTTTGATAACGTTAGTCATTTGGTCAAATTTACTTACTAAAAACAGCAATTTATTCTTAGGTTGAATGCTTACAATTCACAATTATGTAACTTTCGTACACATCTCTTATTTAGTTAAAACCAGTCAAATTTAATACCTTCAGCGACATCTCTAAGATTTCGGATCATTTAATATAAAGCAGTTAGAAAGAAACCTGGGATCTTTTAGGGTCAAATATATATATATATATATATATATATATATATATATATATATATATATTGTAATGTTTAAATTTGAATTTGAATTAAAAAATGGCGACTTATACTTTTGTGGGGAAAAATTAAGTAGTTTGGAAATAACAATTATATTTTATATTTATATTTATTTTGAGGTAATTTAAATTTTAATGTTAATAATATAATTGAAGTAATTATTTTAAATCTTATTATTATATTGCACCGGACTAGCTCAGAATCTCATATGGGGAAAGAGTTCAAGGAATTTAGTTGAAGATAAAATTTTTGAGTATAAGAAATATTCTTTATGTAATTGAATTTACAGTATAAAATTATGTAAAAAACCTAAAATTTACAACGTAACCAAACTTAAATCTAAAAATGAAATTAATTTATATTTAAAAATGTTTTTAACACTTAAAATGTTATGTTTAAGGTTTGTACTACTTGTCTTTATTGTTCTCACTAATTATTTGCAATGCATAATGTTATATAGTCTTGCATTGAAAAAGTCTCATCGTCTAACACTCTTTTTGAAATTTTTCACTATAAAATGTACGGCACTATAAATGTCTGTATGCCAAAATGTTATTCTTATTGTGAATCTTGTATTATAATTTTTGTCACTAACTCGCTTCCAAAAATATGTGCGAAAAATGTCTATACTGTCCATATTATAACCCTTTTACTAAATTTTTGTATTTCCTGCATTTAAAAACTAAACATACACTATCCCTAACATAATCCTAACTATATAGTCCATGTTTAAACACCTGTAAAATGTCCACTTGCCAAATTACCTTTGAAAAATTGGTTTTTATTGCAATAATTGCAATACTAAAATGACTTTACGAAAATGGTGATATTTAACATTCTTGACAATTTTGTTAGCAGCAAATTGCTTTTTATGATGAAACCAAACTAAGCAAATGATATTCAGATTAATTTATATCAATCAAATTTATTTTAAACACATCGTGAACCAGATTTATATAAAAGAGTGTCTCGCACTTGTATCGAGCTAGAAATCGCCCCTTTTTATTACCCAAATGTCATGTAAGCTGTCCGATACTTCTATTACCTCTTTCTGAACATCTCAAATATATATATATATATATATATATATATATATATATATATATATATATATGATACATAAAATAAATATATATTTTCTACACATTTTTAACTTTTGGCAACAATGATTTAAATACAAATTTCCTCAAGTTTGTAAAATTGACTTTTAAGGTGTTGGCCAATTTTTCTTTCTTCCTTTTAAGAACGCCATTGATGGTGGATGTTGAGTTTCTAGAGAATTTTTCGTTTCTGGTTCTGGATGCTGAAGCATCATTTTTTTGGAAAATTCTCACTTAAAGTAATACTTTGTTAAGTAAAAGTATTACTAACGCTTTTAAAAGGCGGATATAATTGAAATTATTCATTCGTCCACATCTTCGGTAAGTGTGTTTCGATAACCTCATGGTAATTAAAATTGTTTTCAGGTTTTCGAATATAAAAGCATTGAATACTAATTCTTTACACATAAAGACACTTCAATCGAAATTACGTTGAATTTTCACCGGCTCGTTTGTCACCTGTAAGAGGTGTGAACGGTCATAATTAATTACATATCGTACTTACCTTCTTTGAGCATCTCTGTACTACCTATGTAAGAATATCTCTGCACTACCTACGTAAGATCTCTGTGCTACCTATGTACGAGAATCTCTGTACTACTTATGTATGAGCATCTCTGTACTACCTACGTAAGAGCATCTCTATACTACCTACATTTTTAACGTCATTCCTCCTTAAATTTTCTGCTCACATTTTACTGTTACGTTACGTCCAGAGTACCTGATTATCGCTGGAAGGCATAGGATCCTTGCTCACATCTATGACCATATACGTGAAGACTGCTAGATCATTGGAATAGTACCCGAAATTTGCAAGATCAAGTAAGTAGTCGTTTCAACAATAAAGGTCAGATTTTTTTTTCTATCACCTGGTTACACGATTGTGGTTACAAATTTCAAATACACCGAGAAGGTTCTTAGTGAATTTCTACAACGAAAATAAATGGACTGATAATATTAACTTTGTAAACAAATAATGGACAATTGTTACCTCTTAATTAACTTTATATATTTAAGGTGCTTCCAGCAGTTCATTTTCACAATATTCTTTTATCCAAAACCGTATATATATATATATATATATATATATATATATATGAATATTTTACTCTCAATCACAAGTAAAATTTTAATTGAATCATTAAAATGGATAGACCACACCTAAACATTTTTAGCTTCCATTTTGACCTAATTAATTCTAGCTTCTGTGGCTACATTCACCCAACGATTTAATTCCTGTTTTGATTGCAATACACCGGGTGTAACCATTATCAGTATTACGTGAACTACTGCAAATGTTAAATATTTAATTTTATGTCAATTTGTAATTTTTATCTCGTAATCTTTATGTGTTATGTACATTACTTTTTCTTGTGGACGAGGTTGTTCGGGCCAGTTTATTTCCTATAAATTTCTTGATTACTTTGTTTGTTACAGTAGTTATTTACTGTGAACCTAACAAGCTTTCCAATTTACTGTATACTGTGTGAACCGTAAGGCAAGCATGTTCAATAATTAAGTTTCTTTTTTCTTTATTAATTTTTTTTTATCCTACTAAACATCCCAATGGGATTATGTGTTAAATTAGCCAATTTCGAATATGAACAGTAAGATCTTACAACGGCCGGAAGGGGAAATATAATAATTTTACTGTTTTTTTATGTTAGTGAAATTTAAATTATAAATGCCGTGGGCACAAGCCGAGGCTCACTGCTTGCCATCGTGGGCTTTGGTGGAATGTTAATTTATATATATTTTTTTACTTTATTCTTTTGTCAGGGTATCAGCAATAAAAATTACTTTATCGGGGGAATTGTCAACTCATTTCTAGTTCCTCCTTTCATTCTGATTTCTTTCTTTTTTTGGTAAATTCTGTTTCAGGCTTTACAGGGTTTACTCTCCTTTCAACACTTAGAGTATTTCCTTATTAAAGCCTGTGGCGCCTACTCATATCCGGTTCCTATCTAACCAGATTACTATCATTTTAAGCTATATCTCCAAAACAACCACGCATCCGAGTGTTCTGCGGTCTTCCGACTACGCCTGAGTTTAGTCTAGCCCACTCATTCTTTTTTATGCGATATGATGGTTAGACACGTGGCAAATAATAAAGAACATTCAGAAGATGTACCTAATCGTTATAATTTTATAACAGAAACATTTCAAGTTACATAATGTTATCAAATTTATTTTATTTTACTGGCATTCAAATAATTGTCAATCAAAAATCATCCAAAATCTGCCCTGAAGATAATTTCACCCGAAACGGCACATAATCGTTAATTTCTGATACAGTGATATTGTGTAAGTAAATATGAACATTTTAAAAATATTTTTAAATATACAGGGTGTTCCACAAAAAGTGGCATAGCAAAGTTATGTTTCATTAAATGACACACCCAGTATATTATTGCATTTTAGAATTTTACATTAAAAAAATCTGATGTGTGCAACACATGACCTCACAATACAATGTAATTGATAATTTAAATAAGCATAAGTAAAATTGAAAGAATTTGGTGTGTTTTATAACTAAGTGTATTGTGTTTTTTGCTACAAAAAATTTTTTACAGTTTTTTCATGTCATTGAATTGTTAAATTGTTTTTTTTTATAATCATTTTTTGAATATTTATTGTTTCACAGATGGGCTTCATAATAAAAGATGTATATTTCCTTCTTCAAATATTTAAATATATTTATTGTAAGTATAAATGTTAGAATATAATTCCTAAATGACATAAATTCTACTTTATCATAACGTGTAAAAATGCAAAAAAAATTGCGAAAAGTTTTGACCAAAATCATCTCAAAAACGATAAAAAATGCAAAAAAAAACATTTTCGAAAAATTTTGACCAAAGGGCAAAAAAAGTTTTTTCCCAAAAATCATCTCAAATGGTCAGAAATGTCTCAAAACGTGTAAAAATGAAAAAAAAATTGACCAAAGGGTCAAGTTTTTCTTTTCAAAAATCGTTTCAAACGGCCAGAAATGCCTTAACACATCGAATAAGATAAGATAAAAAAACCTTGTACATTACGCGTCTTCAACCCGAGACGCCGGGACATCAACCTAACGCGCTGCTACTGCGCTACCGGTGGAGTTCACGAACAAACGAAAAACTTGATAGATAGTCAATTCTAGGATGATTCACTTAGTTGCCTACGTAAAGACGTACCGGTTTGCTACGAATAGCCGTTCGTATTTATAAAATTCTATAATAGCCGAAATCTGGAATTTCGCCATTATGACTGGACGGATTTCGCTCAAAAGTTCATCATTCCGCCTACTCGTGGATCCGAACCTGGGTACCAAATTTCATGACGATCGGATTATCTTTGTGCACGCTGTCGCGCTGGAACACATACAGACAGACATATACATTTTGAAACTTTCAGATTTGAACCTATTTTTTTCCAACTTACGGTAAAGCAATTTTTAAGTATTGTAGCTCATTTTAAAGCAAATTTAATCCTCTTTAATAATACGCTGGGATATACTTTCATTTATCTTTATTTTACGATAATACACAAAAACTAAAGTACTGCACTCGAAATTTCGCCGACAATACCTCCCAATACTTTCGTATTGTGAGGTAATAAGTAGCACTTTCATAAGGGTTCCGTATACCTACATACAGAGTGATTTAAGTTATATCAATTTTTCTGAAAAAGTAGGGTTTTAGGAAAAATTAAATATCTCCTAATAAAATTAACTCCAACAAATGTAGTCCTAGGTTCAAGTAAAATACTGTTCCTTTAGTCTATTTATTGACTGAATAGTAAACACCTCTCTACAGGGTGTTTATTTTTTTCAGTTAAATTAGGAGAACATTCATACTGAAATATTCGGCTTATTTTATCTGGAACGTATTTTATAAACTTATCGTGTAACTTATGTACTTAATAACCTTTCAACTTCTATATGGGTTTCCTATACCTAAACCAACTTATTTAATAAAAAGCTCTGATGAACGTTTTCCAAAGCACCGCAGCAATGCGCAATAAAAACTGAAATTAGATAAAAATGTGAATATCTCGAAAACTATCACTCCAAAATATCGATAATGTTACATCAATGAAAAGGAAATTTAATTTCCTATCCGCTGATGTAAGAAAATATTGGTGGTTCCATTTAACAAAATCAAGTTATCCATGTATGAAAAAAATTATTTTCAGAGCGATAGAAATTATTGAATTCTAAAAGCAAGATTTTTGGCAATGAATGAGAATGATACGGTACCCTTTTGGGAAGTAAAAAACGAAAGCCACATCTCTCTACCGGTATCCCTTTTCGACATATTGAAAGCTTTCGGAGGCACTGCAAACGTCATTTTTTCTACAAAATATCAAATAACTCAGAAGCAATGCGACGTAGACCCATAGCATGGTTATTAAAGTGACCTTTAAATTAAACGAGGAATTCAAAAATTTAATGATATATAGGTTGTTCTATTTAAAATAACGAAGTTGGCATGAGTTTCCGTTATAACCGGAAGTCCACCATTTCTGAAGATAATTTTAAAACGTGTAGTTTATGACTGTGGATAACTTTTATGTAAGACATTTGTTCGTATATATAATAGTACGGGAGTTATGGAGCAATCCCGCTTAAGTGGACTACCCATATATATATACACATATATATATATATATATATATATATATATATATATATATATATATATGGGTATCTACTGCGTGGATGGAGGATTTTTTCATAACTATTAGAGATATCAAAACCAATTTTGGTGTGGTAATACACGATCATTGGATCTACATTCTAAAAATATTTAGTTATATACAGAGTGATTGACAAAAATATGCCAACCCAAACCTGTGTTTTTTTTAATGGAACATCCTGTATATTTTTGCATTTTTGGATTCACTGTTACATTTAGAATAAACGTATAAAAATTTGTATCTGTATCACTAACCTTTTTGCAGATATCGTCACTTTAGTACCAAATTAGAGTTAACTTTGGAATCACGATGCGAGCGTTGTCACCATGATTTTGTAAATCTGTTTATACCACCCACTATTAATAATAGTCTACTAACAAACAAACTTGGAAATTTTTCGACAACATGTAAAACTATACAAAATGATTAACTTACGCGAAATGTAATTTTTCTCAATTTTTTCAAATGCAATACCCTGTATATTTATTCACATTTCGATTTCCCGTGAAAAGTAGATACCAATTGATAATATGTTTCATAGCCATAAGACGGACCCTTCTGACACTTTATTTGAAAATATTGACATACAGAAGAACAAATAAAACAAAATCCAGAGCAAATAAAAAAAAACGAATGGCAAATATATTCCTTAACTGATAGGAAAACTTGATTAATAACTAAACAATAAAATAATTCTCTACACCTAAAAATAAGTTGAACAAGTAAACATAAACATAAATTCAAATTAAATGTTCACAATGCTGACCACACCTAGCTAAACACTTTTCAATTCGATAGGTAAACGAAAGATTCACTCGCAACAACATTAGAGGCGAAATGAATTGAAACGTAGCTCTAATTCTATTTTTCATATCTTCGTTTGTGGCGGGAGGATGTTGTTAAACTTTTTCTTTAACGTAGCCCGAAAGGAGGAAATCAAGGGGCGTAAGATCCGGC
Organism: Vesta saturnalis; assembly: GCA_036346205.1. Lineage (NCBI taxonomy): Eukaryota > Metazoa > Arthropoda > Insecta > Coleoptera > Lampyridae > Vesta > Vesta saturnalis. The sequence goes on along the minus strand of JARFJB010001728.1, from coordinate 1,213,324 downwards.
GATCTGGCTGGCCAGTTTTGGACACCACTTCGTCCTATCCATCCAGTTGAAACCATACGTACGAATATTATCTACCTCGATATTTCCCAAAAGCTCAGGTAAATCATTTTCCAATAAATATTTTTCTCCAGTAAGACTCCCATCAAGGAAAAAAGGACCAACCACTTTAAAATTGATTATACCACCCCACACATTAACTGTGAAAAGTTGCCTCATCCGTAAATAGAATGTTATTAACAAGATTGGGTTCTTCATTTACCCATTGGCAGAAAGATTCACGATTTTGAGAATCTATTCCACTTAAAGCTTGATGTTGCTCGACATGATAAAGATACAATTTGTTTTTTTTAATAAAGCTGCGAACTATATTTCTATTTAGGTCTAGGTGTGCGCTTAGCTCTCTGGTACTAATTTGCGGATTTTCTATAAGATATACCACAAGTTGAAACTCAATTTCTTCATTTGGGCTGGTTTTTGCGCGCTTGGGATAACACACACCATAATTTATAAATCTTTCAGCTACATTTATAAACGATTCTTTCCGCTGCTGTCTTCTCTCTGGGTATCGTTCACAGTACAAACGGGTAGCCAGCAAAGCATTTCTGTGAGCTTCGCCGTAAATAAAGACCATATCAACCATTTCTTCTTTGGAAAAATTCATTTTATACAAAAATTGACAAAACGACAATCCAAAAACGCACAAACTAATGGAACAATATTTTAATGATTATACAAACGTCAAAACAATAGATGCAATTCTTCCTCTTTATTACGAGCAGCAAGCCTACCTGATTAGTTTGGTTGAATTCTATTGTCATAATATATTTGTATTTTAGAATATTTTTACGTAAAGGCAATATTTCAAGAAGGGTCCGTCTTATGGCTATAAAACCTATTATCAATTAGTATCCACTTTTCACGGGGAATCGAAATGTGAAAAAATATAAAGGGTGTTGCATTTGAGAAAATTGAGAAAAATTACATTTCGCGTAAGTTAATTATTCTGTATAGTTTTACATGTTTTCGAAAAATTTCCCAGTATATTTCTATACTTTTATTCTAAATGTAACAAGGAATCCAAAAATGTAAAAATATACGGGGTGTTTCATTAAAAAACACAGGTTTGGGTTGGCATATTTTTGTCAATCACCCTGTATATACCTAAATATTTTTAGAATGTATCTCTAATAGTTAAGGTGCAATCCTCCGTCCACGCAGTAGACACCCACCCCGTATATAATAACATAAAAGTTTCTAAAAATTAGTAGGCCTTGGACGTGGTCGGTTGTGATAGGTATTATAAGATTTTGCTAGTTTGTTGCATACTTACGCAAAATTGTAATTTTTTTAAATTTTTGATCAGAAATGCCTGTTGTATTTCTTTATACTTATTAATTTCTAAAGTCTCAAAGATATACGGGGTGGTCGTAAGTAATGTATTGCGATCTGACACAACTTGCTTTAATAAAAAAGACAGGGTGTCAATGCTCCAAAAAAAAATGTTGATTTTTTAAATATTTCCAAAACGAAAGATATTTTTCTGGTTCTTGATATAATAAATAGAGGTATAAAGTACATTGGTTTTTGCTTATTAATTTTTTTTATTAAGTACAGTGGCTTGAACGCAGCCTTTTAATTCCCAATTTCTACGCCAATGAAGTAAATTGGATTTTTTAAATTAAGATCCTTTAACAGCTTCTAAGATATTTGCATTTTTAAAATTATTACTAACTGTTTAGGCAGGTTATTATTATTCTGAGTATTTGGGAAACATCAAAACGTGAAAATCAGTGTTTCGGGAAGAATACACGAAACTTCAGGATATGATAGATCTAATCATTTTAACACAAAACTTTCATATAAACTCCAATAGAGCTTCGTTTTCGAGATACAAGGTGTCAAAGTTAATATCCCGCCTAAGCAGTAATAAATATCTAAAAATGCAAATATCTTAGAAACTTAAAATTATCGATTTAGATCAAGTATATCTTTTTTATCTGAAAAACATCAAGGTTTCGTATTTTAATAAAAAAATCCAATTTATTCTATTAGCCTAGAAATTAGGGATTAATGCGTTCTACGCCACTGTACACAATAAAAACGTATTAATAAGCTAAAATCAATGTCCTTTATATCTCTATTTATTATATCAACAATGAGAAAAATACCTTTTTTCGTTTTGGAGATATTTCAAAAATCAACATTGTTTTGGAACTTTGACACCCTGCGTCTTTTTTATTATCAATATTTTATTAAAGCAAGTTGCGTCAGATTGTAATATTTAGAGGCCGGTAATCTTATATTTCACTTTAGACCATTACTTACGGACCACCCCGTATATTTTTTTTATGAAAAATGTACACATTGATCATCCATACATTTTTTCGAGTTTTTGGATTATTTCAATTTCAACAAAACCTGTATAAGCCTCACAAGATAGTGTAATATTCGCGATTTTAACAAAATTAAACACTTGACTAGCTTTACTGAACAACTACACATTTTTTGAATTAAAATTTATTAAACACAAAGACCTATAAATATTCTGATTTCGACTCAGTTTTTTCCAAAAACCTCAAAACGAATATTTACAGTATCGCATTTTTGGCCAATCGCAATAACTTTCTCTTTAGGTAGGAAAGTTAATAATGGAACGGATTTCATTTGAAATAACCCATTTCGAAGTTGTATTAGTGTTATGTGCTGATGCTAATTAGTCATACCTATATAAAATAACTTTCTAAAATCAAAATTTACACACAATCAAAATATAATTATGCAATTAACAGAAATATTTCTAGAGAAATATTAATAAGAATACCTACTTAATTAAAAGTACATTAATGCGTATACACAGTTGATAACTACGATCTACATGTTCGCCCGTTTTTAACATATGAAATCATTAATTTTTAGTAGAATAGAAAAACTGTGCAAGTATTCAAAACAGTGGCTTACAGATTAATATAACTTATTGCGTAAGTTTCAAAAAAAAAAAAAAATAAGAATCATATTTTAAGAAATTAAAAAATTCCCGATTAGCTAAAAACGATGATAGCTCGAGTTTATGGAAACCCCCATAAAGCATGCTAAGATTTACTTAAAAAAGAATAATGAAAAGTTAACCTGAAATGTACACAAATGAATGTAATAAATCAAATATATTACTAACCTTTAACAATTAAACGTAACCGTTATCTTCGACATCCACGCACTAACTAACCGGTAGTGAAATCAAATGGTTTTTATATCGGCCAGTTTGAGATAACGTTTATGATAAACAGGTAATAATCAATAAACGTGCAGGGTATCTCAAATTGGTTAGGGTTTATTTACAGATAGTAACGATATTGATATTGAATTTATTATTCTAATAAATTCCTTGAAACAATTACTTTCATCAGATTAATGAAAACCTTATAAACGACTTATTTACAAAGTAATAACATGTTTGCATTATTACAGGAGAATTGGCAAGCCACAGGATAGAAAAAAAACTATTCGATTTCGAAATCCATTTTCAGGAGAAACATGATTGTAAAATCCGGTATTGCTTATATCCATTTGTTTCTGAGTTATAAACGTAATATCGAAAGCATTATCGAGGTTATTTCAAAAGTTAAACAGAAAAGAGATGGAATCTTCAAATTTTAGAAACCTTATAACGAGCGTATGTTAATATACAAACGATTGTCACACTGAGTGTCCGTTTCTTCGATTACAGTTTTATTCAGTATTAGATTTAAAATATGAATTAAGCAGTGGCAATACGGAAGAATATTCAAAGTTTATTTCTATATATAATATATATATATATATATATATATATATATATATATATATATATATATATATATATATATATATATATATATATATATATAAATTAAAGGTTATTGCATTAGACCTAGCCAAGTTAATTAAATGTATTTATTATTCAATATTTCGCTAATGAATTATTAGCTTCATCAGGAACTAAAAATGAATTAAACTAATTACAATTAATGTTAAAAATTACTAAATTACTTACAATAAAAGTTGTTAATTAAAATTCGGCTTATGGAAAGACAATTGCCAAGAGCAATTACACCAATTACTTATAAACATTCTAGAACTAATTGACTTCAATTTTACGTAAGTTGTGATAGTGTTCACAGTTGACAGAGCGATGAAAAGTTAAATGGAGAATTTCTATGTGGTTATCACAATGTGAACGATAACGTGCCTTAAGAACTATTGATACATAAAATAAAATAAAAATTAACATTTAGGATTAACAATCAGAATATACATTCATTAATTGATTGTAAGTTAATTTAACAATGGTTAACAATTTGAATAAATTATATTAAGTACAATACAAGGTCGTAACCAAGAAGTGGTAAAAATAATTGACAAGAACGTTGGTAGCTAAAAAGCTTTAGTGGAATTATATATAAATAACTTAAATTGACATTTAAGTTGTCTACATCAGATCTAAAGTTGACTGAGTTGTGAATGTGTTTGTTGATAGCAACCATTTCCATAAATTTGAGGGTGGTTTTATTATTAGATCGGTTTAAAATAGAAACATTGTCGAATTCAAAAGAGTGGTTGTTGTTTAGAGCATGTGCAGATAACGCACACCTTGTTTTTGTAGTTTTGATGTCACTTTTATGAATGCTCAACCGGTTTTTTAACCAACAAGTAGTAAGACCGATATAAATCTTGGAACAAGTAGCACAAGGTACACTGTAAATTACGTTAGATTGCATTAAAAGTTCAGTTTTGTCTTTGATATTAGTGAAAAATTGATTAAGTGGTGAAGGATTGTAAAAGGCAAATTTGATTTCTTCATGTTTTAAAATATTGGTTAACTTGTTTACGAATATTCCCACCAAATTAATCCTAGATCTTATCAAAATTAAATGGCCTGTTATCAAACAATTCACTACTTTAGATGAAGACTATTTCATGTAATGCATTACTTTTGTATTCAATAATGGGTATTTTGTATTTGATGGACTTTATTACAAACAATTAGATGGAGTTCCTATGGGAGGTAGCTTAAGTCCTGTTTTAGCAGAAATTACTATGGATTTCATCATCGAAAAAGTGAAAAAACTAATACCATTCCAATTTTCTTTCTTATTTAAATACGTAGACGACATCATTTGTGGGTTAACTGTTGATCAAGTTGACAACACCTTGAATGCTTTCAATTCAATACATAACCAACTTCAGTTCACCGTTGAAAAAGAAGACAATTGTGGTGTGCCTTTTTGGATACTAAATTAATTAGAACACAAGAGAATAAAGTCGTCATAGATTGGTATACAAAGCCTACTCATTCGGGACGTTACATCAATTTTAAATCAAATCACATAATGTTACAGAAGATCAACACACTAAAAGGGTTAAAAAACAGAATTATCAGATTATCCCATCATAGTTTACTACAGAAGAATCTTCATAAATTATCTAACATGTTCATCGATAATAATTTTCCTAGAACACTGGTTAATAAGGTATTATTCAATAACAGCACTCGCCAAATTAAAATGAACAACCATTTGCCTACCAACATAAGTTCACAGTCAGCTATCAGTACCGTAACTCAGAAAAAATTCTCAAGACTCCCTTACATCCCGGAGATTACACACAAGTTAACCAATATTTTAAAACATGAAGAAATCAAATTTGCCTTTTACAATCCTTCACCACTTAATCAATTATTCACTAATATCAAAGACAAGACTGAACTTTTAATGCAATCTAACGTAATTTATAGTGTACCTTGTGCTACTTGTTCCAAGATTTATATCGGTCTTACTACTTGTTGGTTAAAAAACCGGTTGAGCATTCATAAAAGTGACATCAAAACTACAAAAACAAGGTGTGCGTTATCTGCACATGCTCTAAACAACAACCACTCTTTTGAATTCGACAATGTTTCTATTTTAAACCGATCTAATAATAAAACCACCCTCAAATTTATGGAAATGGTTGCTATCAACAAACACATTCACAACTCAGTCAACTTTAGATCTGATGTAGACAACTTAAATGTCAATTATTGTAATTTGTTATTTATATATAATTCCACTAAAGCTTTTTAGCTACCAACGTTCTTGTCAATTAATTTTACCACTTCTTGGTTACGACCTTGTATTGTACTTAATATAATTTATTCAAATTGTTAACCATTGTTTAATTAACTTACAATCAATTAATGAATGTATATTCTGATTGTTAATCCTAAATGTTAATTTTATTTTATTTTATGTATCAATAGTTCTTAAAGCACGTTATCGTTCACATTGTATGCGAGTGTGATAACCACATAGAAATTCTCCATTTAACTTTTCATCGCTCTGTCAACTATGAACACTAACACAACTTACGTAAAATTGAAGTCAATTAGTTCTAGAATGTTTATAAGTAATTGGTGTAATTGCTCTTGGCAATTGTCTTTCCATAAGCCGAATTTTAATTAACAACTTTTATTGTAAGTAATTTAGTAATTTTTAACATTAATTGTAATTAGCCTAATTCATTTTTAGTTCCTGATGAAGCTAATAATTCATTAGCGAAATATTGAATAATAAATACATTTAATTAACTTGGCTAGGTCTAATGCCCAATAACCTTTAATTCTTATCATATTAGCAAAGACCAAAAATACTCGCATCAATATATATATATATATATATATATATATATATATATATATATATATATATATATATATATATATCAGGGTGTATTTTAAAATTACCGACAAACGAAAACTGGAGATTCTATGATTCAAAATAAGACAAAAATTATCATAAACGCTTTTGCGAAAATGCTTCCTAACCGAGATACAGGTTGATTAAAAAATAACTTTTTTTAAATTTTTTTAAGATTCCTCAAAAACTACAAAAGATATTAATTACACTGAGATTTGGTACACCTAAATGTACAAGTACAATTAATCCAGTGGCGTAGAATATGTTAAGTTAATCACTTTAAGTAAAAAAAAACGCACCTCCCTGTTTTTTTAAAGAGATATTTGTTGTTACATTCAACATTTAATTCTGCAAATAAAATCATACTTAGTATTTTTTCGATTCGGCACCCGTTTTTGAAATATTTTGCATTAACATAAACGACTACATTATTCAGTAATAACCAAATTAAATAAATCAGAGATTGCTTTGCATTTGACAGTTACGTATCTTATGTTTGCTAAAATAGTTGAATTTACGCGTGTTTTGTAATTCATTGTTGGTGTCTAATTACTGTGAAAAAATGTATTATTCCAAACGAGAACTGGTCAATATGCATTATGTTAGGGTAATACTAATTGCAATTCACGTGCAGCTGCTCGACTTTATGAACAAAGATATCCAAATAGAAGACATCCACATCATACTACGTTTAGAACCGTTCATCGTAACTTGTTAGAGTATGGAAGTTTAAAAAGAAAGAAAAATTCCGGACGAAATGCTCGTGGACTAGTTGAAATTGAGGAACAAATTTTAGATAGAGTTTATGAAAATTCATCAATAAGTACTCGTGAGTTAGGTTTAGAATTTGGTGTGTCGCATAGCAAATCTTGGAAAGTTTTACGAGAACAAAATCTACATCCCTTTCAGCTACAAAAAGTGCATGCATTATTGCCTGCTAACCATCCTCGTCGAATGAATTTTTGCGAATGGTTTTTAAATAAAAATGCTGAAGATGTACAATTTGTTAGAAACTTATTGACCACTGATGAGTGTATTTTTTCCCGAAATGGAATAATAAACTTCCATAATTCCCACAAATGGTTAGATGAAAATCAGCATCCAACTGTAGTTACAGCTCACCAACATAGATTTAGCGAAAATATTTGGATAGGTATGCTAGACGATCACCTAATCGGACCTATTCGTTTTCCTCAAAGACTTACTGGCGAATTCTATTTAAATTTTTTGAGAGAAGATTTGCCAGAATTGTTTGACGACGTAACCTTAGATGTTAAAATGAACATGTATTTCATGCATGATGGTGCGCCACCACATTCTACACGAATCCTCAGAGGATTTTTAAATGCATGGTTCCCTGGACGCTGGATTGGACGAGGAAGTGAAGTACTGTGGCCGGCACGATCGCCAGATTTAAACCCATTGGATTTTTTTTTTGTGGGGTATCTGAAAACTCGTGTCTATTCTGTTCAAATTGATAATCGAGAGCAACTTTGGAATCGCATACAGATGGCATGCGATGAGATTAGGGCTATGCCACAAATTTTTCAGTGTGTTAGGTTTCATTTGCTAAAAAGAATACAAGCTTGAATTTAAAAGGAAGGAGGAGATTTTGAACAATATGTATAAAAATAATAATTATTTTGTTTTTGATTCCTTCAATATCTCTTTAATAATGTACCTAATAGTTAACTGCGTTATTTTTTTGTACAATACAACAAATTTTGATTTTTATTGAATAATGTGGTCGTTTATGTTAATGCAAAATATTTGAAAAACGGGGTGCCGAATCGAAAAAATACTAAGTATGATTTTATTTGCAGAATTAAATGTTAAATCTATCAAAAAAATATTTCTTCAAAAAATAAGGGGCGTGCGTTTTTTTTTTTTTTTACTTAAACTGATTAACTTAAAATATTCCACACCACTGGATGGAGTCAGTTGACTCAAACTCACCTGATTAATTATATTTATTTAGACATTTAGGTGTACCAAATCTTAGTGTAATATCTTTTGTAGTTTTTGAAGAATCTTAAAAAAACCTTAAAAAAAGTATTTTTTAATCGACCTGTATCTCGGTTAGGAAGCATTTTCGGAAAAGCGTTTATTTGTCTTATTTTTAATTATAGAATTCCATATATATATATATATATATATATATATATATATATATATATATATATATATATATGTTCCAGTTTTTTGTAGCAGGACTTTAATAGTCGATAGAGCTTTCAAAATTAAGACAAAAAGTTCATATAAACATAGGTTGCAAAACGCTTAGTTTTGGAGATACAGGGGTTTCAAAGTTTTAATTTTTTTTCAGTTCTATTAATTTATGTTCAAAACTATTTAGAATAATAAACCCAAATTTAGTACACATATTACACTTCTTAAACTCAATATTAAGAGTAGTTTAACGTTTATCAATATCTACAGAGTAGTACATAAAAACCAAAAATTTAGATTGCCCATTTGATTTAGGAACTTTTTTGTCTTCTGATTTTTTTTTTCGAAAAATGCATATGTTTTGAGATAAATTAGCTGTAATCCATGAACAGCTTCCAAATGGTTAAGTAAAGAACGTCTGATTCTCCCGCAGAAAATAGTGTGCCATGAAAAGAACAACAAAAAAATAACTGTCAATTCTCACGTTTTTTTGTCTCTTAGTAAAAAGTAGTACTCCACTGATTTTTTTTTAACTTTTCAGTTGAATTAAATAAAGGAAAATAAAAGTAAAACAACAAAATAAATATTAAAAAAATACGTATTTATAGGAAAAAATTGAAAGAATTTCTATTTAAGAACGAAACGAACGAAATAAACAAACTTAACCTATATCAACAAAACAAAAACGCTATCGTAATAATAAATAAATTTAAAGAAACTGTTCAGAATGTGAATTGTTGAATACATAATTCACACCGACGTGGAATATTAACTAAAAATTGTCTTATTTCATTACACGCATCCCTAATCCTATTAAAGAGTTCATCTCTTGTTGTCACAGGAGTTGCATAGACCCTTTCTTTTAAATACCCCCACACAAAAAAATCTAAGGGATTTAGGTCTGGAGACCTTGGCGGCCAGGGAACTGGGCCTGCATGACCGATCCATCTTCCTGGATAATGGTTGTCCAGCCAGTTTCTAACGATTCTGCTATAATGAGCTGGACAACCATCAAGCTGGAACCAAGCCGTTCTTCGTAAATTTAAGGGAATATGTTCCCACATATTCCCATGGTCATTCTCTAACAATTCCAAGAAATCCGCAGCATTCATCCGAGGTGGTAAAAAGTAGGGCCCAAAAAGGTGATTATCGTAAATACCTATTCAGACGTGCACACTAAATGCTTGTTGGAAATGTTTCGGGAGAACTACATGTGGATTTCCATGTGCCCAAACGTGCTGGTTGTGAAAATTTACCACACCACGGCGAGTGAAGTAAGATTCATCGGTCCATAAAATATTATTTAAAAAACCTGGATTGTTATTATTTTCAGCAAGAATCCATCGGCAATACGCAATTCTACGTTCTGCATCCCCTAGTTGTAGTCCTTGAACAGGTTGTAGAAGGTAAGGGATATCGGTGATCCCGTCTTAATGTTCGATGAATAGTAGTATTTGAGACTCCACCTAAAGCTACGGATACTATTCTAATGCTAGTTGTGGGATCTCTGTCGAATTCACGCAAAATTCGTCGTGCAATATTTCTTTGCTGCCTATGATTATTATTTTGACGACCATGCACATTATTTAACCCCTGACTTATAATTTGTTGGTGAACTCTTACAAATACTGAAGGATGCGGAGCTCTTCTAAAAGCAAATCTTCGCCTATATTCACGGGCTCCTGCTGCTGACCTTCCATTTACAAAGCCATAAATAAAATGGATATCCGCTATTTCTTGATTAGAAAACAAAAATGGGATTTTAAAAGATCACTTTTGAAATAAAAATTAACACAATAAAATATGTAAATAAATTATATTCTTTCTTATGCACAAGTCGTATTTAAAATAACGTGAGATTTGACATAATTTGATTCTTTTTTTATTGTTCTTTTCATGGCACACTATTTTTTGCGGGAGCATCAGATGTTCTTTACTTACCATTTAGAAGCTGTTCATGGATCACAGCTAATTTATCTCAAAAACTATGCATTTTTCGAAAAAAAAGCAGAAGACAAAAAAATTTCTAAATCAAGTGGGTAATCTAAATGTATGATTTTTAAGAGTTAGAGGCGTCGCATGAAAAAGTTCGGGGGGATAAAGGATGTACCACCCCAGAAAATGTACTACCCTGTAGATATTGATAAACGTTAAACTACTCTTAATATTGAGTTTAAGGAGTGTAATATGTGTTCTAAATTTGGATTTATTATTTTAAGTAGTTTTGAATATAAATTAAAAGAACTGAAAAAAAATTAAAACTTTGAAACCCTGTATCTCCAAAACTAACCGTTTTGCAACCTATGTTTATATGAACTTTTTGTCTTAATTTTGAAAGCTCTATCGACTAAAGTCCTGCTATAAAAAACTGGAACACCCTGTATGTATGTATGTATGTATGTATGTATATATATATATATATATATATATATATATATATATATATATATATATATATATATATATATATACATATAGGGTGGTCTAGACCTAGCGTTAAACATTTTTTTGAGTGATAGAACAACATAAATGTGAGTCAAATACACAATCAAAATAATTCCAAAAAAAAATTAAAACTTTGAAACCCTGTATCTCCAAAACTAACCGTTTTGCAACCTATGTTTATATGAACTTTTTGTCTTAATTTTGAAAGCTCTATCGACTAAAGTCCTGCTATAAAAAACTGGAACACCCTGTATGTATGTATGTATGTATGTATGTATGATATATATGTATATATATATATATATATATATATATATATATATATATATATATATATATATACATATAGGGTGGTCTAGACCTAGCGTTAAACATTTTTTTGAGTGATAGAACAACATAAATGTGAGTCAAATACACAATCAAAATAATTCCATTTCACACACCCACTTAAAGAAACACTATTTTGATTTTTTCCAAAAAAAACTGTACATTTATCCAGAAATTCTGGCATATTTTGATACATTCTTGGAACTTTAACACTACTACTTCTACATTAAATTTCCAGTAAGCGTGGATAGATTATGATGAGCCTGAATCTATACAACCACTATTTAAATCGATTAGAACTGTGAAGCTATCATTTTCTTAAATCAAAAAGAAATATCTTATATACCCACATTTCTCTAAAAAAATTGCTAGACAGTAGCAAATGCTATAGAAACTGCTTCAAAATCTAAGCTTTCAGAAGACAGAATACAACCTTTTATTCGTCACTATTTAAGTACAGTTACACCAGTTTGAATAGTGTAAAACCTAGTTTGAGAAAAATAATAATTCAACTCTATCAATATGAAAAGACACACATGAACATTTTTACTATTTATATTATTTATTACAGTTATTCTTATAGCCCACCTTATGATAAGATAAGTTATCACCCTCAGATGTTATGCATTTGCACATATTCCCGAATTGAAAACGTTATCTTGAAATCATTGCCAATGAGTAAATGGTCCAAACCCACCAAAAAAATTGTATCCAATCAAAACCTGTGCGGAATACCTTATCTCATCATAACGTGGGCTATAAAAATTAACTGTAACCTTATGTTACAGCTATAATAATAAATATTTTCATGGTAAGGTGAGATTGAATTAAATAAAATTTCACAACATTGTATCGGACAAAATGTATTAGTGACTTCTGTAATCTACCAACGTTTCGACAGCGGTCGCTATCCTTCTCAAGGCTACAAAAGAAATCAGTTGTGCCAAAAATTGTTTTTGTATACAATAATAATTACAATTACCTATTACAATTAAACACTAAATTTACATGGATATTTAAAAACAATTAAAGGAATTAAAAAACACGACTTTTTCCACATGTCAACTAAATTACACTAACAACAATTATTATAAAATTGAACGTTTTCGAACGAGATGTCACACTAGAATACAATTAAATATTTAAAACTAATCTCATGTGGTCACGTGTTAGTAGAAAATAAATTTATGCATTGAACGATAGACATACAAATTGTCAAATATAACATGTAAAAATTAACTAATATCAGAGTTGATTTATAAAATTGGTAACTGTCATTAAAAATACTAAGATGTAAAACATCAAAGCACAAAAATGTTTAATGTAGTAAAACCAATTATTTGAAAATTATCTATAGTTTAAATACAGTGTTCCCAAAAATAATCATTGCTAGCACTTTAATAAATTGTAGTAGCTTCTGTTTAGATTAAGAACGTCTAATTGGTGATTGATTGTATTTGGGTCTTGGTTAATGTAAACCATTTCTAAAAAGATTCTTTTGTTGTAATTAGTTTCCCTATCTAAAATTTGAACCTGGTTAAAGTCAAAGATGTGTCCTGTGTCAAAATGATGATTGTATATTGCCGTTTTTTTCTTTTTTGTTTATATTTATGATGTTGCAATCCCTTTTGTGGTTTCCAATTCGTTTTTGTAGGAGTTGTTTTGTTTGGCCAACATATACTGCTTGGCAATTAGAACAAAGGATTTTGTATATTAGATTACTTTGTTGTAATAATGGCGTTTGTTGTTTCAATTTGGTAAATAGGGTTTTTATGGTTTTTTATTATACTGGATTAGTGTTTAAATTTACATTGGTTTGCATGTCTACTTCTATTTCTAGTTTTTGATATAAAATACTGTTGATTAGTGATCTTGGATAACTATTGACTAATAAAGTGTTGGTCAAATTATTTGAGTTTTTCTGGTGAAATATAGGATTACTAAGTTTATAAATCTTATCCCTAAATTGTTTAATAGTATTTATCTGATGATGTAATAATTGATCTGAATCGTAGATTAATATCAAAAAAGTTTCCATATCTATATTATTATATAAATCTATTTTATCCCATTCTTGTCGCAATATCTGTAAAACCAAATCTTCTGGAATGTTGGTAAAAAGTCAGTTTACATCTAAAGAAATTAACTTCATATGAATTTTTTACATTAAATTGAGAGTATGTCTTTAAGATTTTGAGAATATTGTTTAAAAATTTTGAAAGGTAATAACTAGGTGAATTAATATACATGATACTATAGATCTTAAGGGTCTATCCGGCTTGTGGATATTAGATCCATACAATTTAGGTGCTACAGCATTACAACGTTTTAGTTGTTTCCCAGAAGCTTCATCGATGTAATTGTTTTCAAGTAGGATTTTAATTAAGTTATTATTTTCCGTTTGAAATGTATTCCTGGGGTCATTCTTTAAAAGCTTATAGGTAAACATTTTCATCTTCAAGTAACTGCTGCATTTTATTTTGGTACTCTGATTTCTCTTACACTATTCAAACTGGCGTAACTGTACTTAAATGGTGACGAATAAAATGTTATATCCTGTCTTCTCAAAGTTTAGATTCTGATGCAGTTTTTATAGGTTTTGCTACTGTCTAGCAACTTTTTTTAGAAAACTACGTGTGTATAAGCTTGTTCCTTTTTTTTTTTAAGAAAATGATAACTTCACAGTTCTAATAAATTTAATTAGTGGTTGTGTAGATTCAGGCTGATCATAACTTATCCATCCTTACTTGAAATTTAATGTAGAATACAATAGTAGTGTTAAAGTTCGAGGAATGTATCAATATCTCCTAGAATTTCTAAATTTTTGGATGAATGTACAGGGTGGCCAATTAGAAATGCGAGGTACTGTATCTGGGAAACTATCCATCGTAGAGGCTTGCGCAAGAAATAGTTATTACTAAAACGGCCAATACAAAAACCTGGAAAATATTTTCAAGTTTCTGAAATGGCCGCTAGGGGGCGTAACTGCAATCTTGAATCTAAAAAAGTGATGTTTCTGTGAATTCTGCTATATTAACCTAATAAAAAAATAACTGATCTTTAAAGTCGAGGATAATCTGAACTTTTTTTGTTTGGTACTTTTTGAGGTATGTCTAAAAATAAAGTGGTGGGGGGTATTCAAAGGTTTCCTTAAATAACCCCCTTCAAAACGGCTAAGTCTATTTTAACAAACTTGGGCGCGTTGAAATGAGCTATTCTTGGGCTACAAATGTTATAATATTTGAAGTTTTGTTAGTTTCGCATGTCGTCGCTAGAGGGATTTGTTCGACATTCCGACAGAAACGGTTAATTTTCGCAAAAAAATTAAATGCATTGGTATGACTTTGTCATGAATAAGTAGCTAAATGATGCCTAAACAAGCTCGCGAAAACCGCATCTCGATATCTTGTTCCTAACCTAAAATATCGGCCAGAGAAAACTTTATATGAAAATCCCTTACATTTTTTTTTAACTATATTTTACGTATTGCGTTACGAATCCGGTTTTTCATATCTTCTCTAGTAGTAGGTTGAGTCCGAAATACGATGTCCTTTAAGCGCCCCCATAAATAAAAATCGAGGCAAGTTAAGTCTGGTGATCGCGGAGGCCATGGAAACAGACTTCCTCTTCCAATCCACCGCTGTCGAAATACTGCATTAATATGCTCTCGCACATTAATAGCAAAATGTGCTGGGCAACCATCTAACTGCAAAAACAATTTTTCCCTTGTTTCCAGAGGCACATCTTCCAACAACAACGGTAATTGATTGGCAAAAAAAGTCAAGAAATACATTGCCATTTAGGGGTTGCTCGAAAAAATATGGCCCAATAATTCTGCCTCCCAGTACGCCATACATTTAAACTCCAACGTCCTTGGCGCTGAACTTCACGCAACCAATGGGGATTTTCTGCAGACCAATAATGCATATTGTACAGATTGACTCTCCCGTCACTACTGAAGCTGGCTTCATCGGTCCAAAGAATTTGAAATAAAAATTCTCGATTTTCGCGTATCATGCCTAACATCCAATGGCAATAGTCTAACCTTCGATCAAAATCTTTCTCTTTCAAGGCCTGATGCAAAACGATGATGATGATATGGGTGCATTCTTAAAGTAATTAAAAAACGTTTAAACGAATACCTATATATTTTGATGGCCATTAGAACTTACCTATGGTCCTTCAAAATATTTTGAACCGTTGTCCGTGATATGCCCAACTCAGTGGATAATGCTCTTGTGCTAACATGAAAATTTCCTTCAACATAGCCCAGTACACGGTTAATATTTTCTTGTGTTCTTCCAATTCTTTGCCGTTGAAACGTAGGCCGAAAACTACCATTGGCTCGTAAGCTCAGCACTAATCGGGGAAAAACTCTTACATCGCAAGGACGCCGATTTGGATATCGAGCCGCGTAAACTCTTTTAGCTACTGCGGCATTCTTCACAAAAATTGCTCAAAGTAACGCGAAAGTATTGACAACTATTGATAATTTGAGGATTATGTATGTTTTGTTTAGGTATCTGTTTCCATTGCCTGCCGGATACCGCATACTTTCAAATTTAGTCACGGGTACGGATACCGGATACAAAATTTAAAATGCAGCTTTCGGATACATAAATAGTATCCGGATACTAGACTTGAGCATCAGTAGGCTAGATTCCAATAACGCGACTGGCCCAGACGGTACCCACCTATTGTCTTAAAGAAATGTTCTTCCGAACTCGTCCTCTTTGAGCGCCATGTCTCCTGGGAAATGTTTTCTCAATAGAAGCAAATTTTCAAAGCTTTTTTCCTAAATTGAACAATCAAACAATTTTCTATCCTAAAAATAGAATCTGTACCTAATGGCCTACATGGTTTTGGATCTGTACCCGTCCATATCTCTAAGTCAAACGTCGAAAGTATACATTTTATACTAAAAACTGTATTAATTTACGTTATCCATATCTTAAAATATGACTATTTTTCTGAAATCTACACTATTGAAAATAAATACTCATTCCTTATACAGGGTGTTTTATAATAGGTGTACAAAACTTTGACATCGTGTTCCGGAAGTCATTTTAAGAAAAAAATGTTATGTGAAGATAGGTCGTATTTTGTTGATTTATTGAACTACATCAACATAAAATTTTATTGAATTAGAAATAATCATTAAAGTACAACTTTATAATCTATTAGCCATGGACATAAACAACATAATTTGTGAAACATTTAAGTTGTCAAAATGAGTGAGTTTTGTATAACTGAATAAGCAGATATTGTTTATCTGTATGGGTATTGTAATGGTAACGGTCCTCAGGCGTCTACAGAGTATCGCCGAAGATTTCCTGATAGACGTCAACCGTGTCCCAGAGTTTTCGGCCGTACTTTCCAACGACTCAAAGAAACTGGTTCAATTGTTGTTCCACGTAATGATCGAGGTAATCACTCTAGAGAAGATATTGTCAATAACGAAGAAAATGTAATTAATGCAGTGTTGAACAACCCCACACTGAGCACTAGACGCATCGCAGCGCATTTTCGTCGATCTGAAAACTTTGTATGGCGAACACTACATCGTGAACAATTACACCCCTATCACATTAAACGTTCCGAAGATGCAATATTTTTAACTAGAATAGTATGAACAGATGAGGGCCAGTTTACTAGAGAGGGTATTAATAGCACTCATAACTACCATCTATGGGATCTGTAGAATCCACATGCTGTTAGACAATCGCGATTTCAACACCGTTTCAACGTGAATACTTGGGCTGGTATCTTTAACGGAGAACTGCTTGAATTAGTAGTTTTGCCATACAGGCTAAATGCAGAACACCATTTAACTTTTCTTGATGAAACGCTTTTTGAGAAGATTGACATATTCCTCTTCTTGTTCGGCAACAAATGTGGTTTCAGCACGATGGCGCTCCACCTCACTACGGTAGACAAGTATGTCAATGGTTGAATGGACATTATCCTGAACGATGTATTGGTCGTGGAGGTTTTATTGCTTGGCCGCCAATTCATACACGTAAACAATTACTTGACCAAATAACAAGTAGATTTAACAAAATTCGGCCAGATCATGCAACAATAGGGCGTGTTTACGACTCAATGACTCGCATGTGTCATTGCTTGCATTCGAGCTCAAGGGGGGTATTTTGAACAACCTTTATAGACAATATTTTTCTTCCACAGTAATTTATTTTTCTAGTTATCCATTTTTAAAGTTTTAATTTTACTTTCTAATTAAATAAAATTTCAAATATATGTAGTTCTGTAAATAAATAAAATACGACCTATTTTCATATAACATTTTTTTCTTAAAATGACTTTCCGAACACGATGTCAAAGTTTTGTACACCTATTGTATATCACCCTGTATAGAACGGAAGCGTTCATTTATATTGATTCCCATTCATTTTTATGCTCAAACAAAAATACGCAGTAGGATAATTGCCTAATAAAATTACTAGAACATTTATTCGTAAAATTAATGATATTTGTACTCGGCATAAATTAAGCTTTCATATTCATATAGATTCAATTTTATCCGTTATAATTCATACCAAATTAGTAACATTGTTACCATCACGCGGTGCCTCTATATTTCAACTTTACTTCCCCTTATACCAGTGGCGTAACAGTGGCATTCTGTAATGTACAAACTAAGATTTAAAAAAAATTATAAATCTAAACCACTCATTTAAAATAATATGTTAAAATACTGCTGTAATGTGCATCCCATCTTAGTGGTTTACCTTCCCTTAAATATGTTAGCAACTCTATTATTAATATACACAGTAAATACTACCCAGAAGTCAGTTTCTTAGAGTTATCAGTTTGTTATTTTCTTTTCCACATAAATCACTTCAATCCACTGAAGATAAATATCAGATTTCCAATAAAAGTAATTACGTAACTGATCGAAATATAATTTAAGAATTCGGTCAGACAAATATACAACGAGATAGCATTACATGCAGTATTAAATTCGAGAAAGAATTACAGATATAACCAATCAACTTTTCGTTCATTACAAGATGTCGAATATCAATGTTTTTTGAACAATAATAGCTAAATATTTCATAATCTGTAAATATTTATTGTGTTATTAATTTTTTAATTGTTTCAATTGAATCTAATAAAAATTTTAGAAATGTGTGCTTAAGAAAAGTACAATGTGGAGTAGCAAAATATTTCTGTAATTCTTACCATCATAAGATGACGTACAAAAGCCATACTTAACGCAAGCACACCTCAACCACTATTTGAATAATCTTTGTCAGAGATTTACGGTTGTACTTAACGTATGGCTTAACAATTGCGGTACAAGTGGATATAAAGCGAAGCATTAGCAAATATTGCTTTTCCATTTGAGATCACGTAATTTGCACATAGATATTAATTTACTACTAGAACTTCTGCAACTCGAGAATATTTGTATATAATGAGGAAATGTAATTCTATCAAGATCTTAATCAAATTTGCCGTTTTTGTCACATGTCTGAAGCAGTATTGTAAAGTACGAAAACTACTAGTACATTTTCTCATTGAATACTCCACTTGGTAAAATTAAATTAACAAAACTTATAGAAACCTTGTTAAACTCTAGCGTGATTGGTTTTGGAAAGTTCTTTGCGCACAACTAAATATGCAAGTTCGACTTACGGTGCATCGGGTAACATTCCAACAAATACATTTATAATGTAACGACCGTACGTATATGTTATTTAGTCAAAACTCTTCCACTTTTTTTTCCATTGTATTAAAATTATACTAGGCAAACTCAATGAGCATTATAATACAAAAATCAATACAATGAGCATTATTTCATATGATTACCCGCATCAAGTTAGCGATAGGCTTCAGCAATAGACGTTTTTTCAGTAGCGTCCCCCCAGGTACCCTATCTTGAAAAGTGTAATTTGAACTGATTCGCAATAATGCAAATTCAAGAACAAAACAATCGCTTTACAGACAATAATGTTACTATTACTCAAATCAATTGCTTGCCTTACTTTGAATTTCCTGGTAATAATTAAAACATTAGAATTTATTTACAATTTAATTACTCGTAAACCTCAAATATGATCAAACGAAGTGGCCGTCTAGTGGTAGGTACGTTATATACTATTTGAATTAGACATGAGGTAAGTGTTGCATCATGTGGGGCAGGTACAAAAAATGAAACTACTCAAATTAAAAATTAACGAGCTTTGCGCAATGGTGGTTCAGCCCTTTAACGTACTATTGTGGGAAAGAACCACCAATAAAACCTACTTTATTCATAAATAAATAATTGTACAAGTACATCAATAAATCAAATAGCACAAAGAAACAATGAAAGGGTTAAATATATAACAAAACACCGTTACATCAGGTTAAATTGCATGCAAAAGTATAATTCTAAGAGAAAAATAAATAAAAAGCCGTTTAGTTACACATACACGCAAAAAAACATGTAGTCACACTCACAATTGTCATAAATCATCAGGATAAAAATCGTAATACCAAACATGTGGACCTTTAAAATCAATCATGCTGGTCTTTAAGTAAATAAGCACATAAAACAATAAGGCAAATTACGGTACATATAAAACACAACAGTAAAATTTCACAATGGTAATAAGGTAAAGGCAAGGACAAAAGAAAATAGACAAGGGATTTACACATACACAATTGTTTAGTAACCACTAAAGCACAAAATACATACGAACAATTGCAATAAATTACATATAAAGAGAAATTAGTTCGCAGGCAAACAATTCTACTTAACAAAGCCTTACAAAGGTAAGTTATAAATAAATCATATCATCGTGACCGATGTACAAGTATGAGTGCGTTAGAAAAATACAGTCCCCTTTCTCAGGTTACACATTCATCTATACAAGAATAAAAACAATAAAAATAAAATACGATGTGTTTAATGATCATCTGGTTCCGGGAGTATGTACACACTCGGCAATTGCACATTACAATTAATAACCGAGCAGTATCCTGTACCCGTTCGCCCACGCCTCACCTCTACACAAATATAAATATAAACAAGAAACAACAATGCTAATTCACACAAATACAAGAGTGAGGGAGCCCTGTACTGTCTTTTATTTTAGCAGATTTCAGCTTAATGAGCCCGCCTGCGAAAGAGATACCTTTGCAAGGCAATGCTCGATTTTTAATACGTTATACACGCTTGTAAAATTATTTATCTACTATCAACATGTAATTTCAAGTTTTACGTCATTTAACGACATATCCTAATGTCTTACTTTACCCCACTAGTGCGCTAAACTATCAGTTTACCGCACTATTATACTATACTAAAGTAAGAATAAAATAATTACTAAAATAAAATCTAACAAAATTTATTAAACTATTTATTATAAACACTAATAATGGAATAGTTGCAATTATCTTCATCTGAGCTCGTTTTCAAAACTGTGCATAGAAATAATATTAACAATCTGAGTTTGATTAAACTTTACAATGACAATTATATAATACGCCCGCTTGGATAATACCATACTTAATACATTTCGATGATATAGTTAAATCTGATAGTAGATAAAACGTTGTACGATATTCATATCATAATTTCATATTACGAATCTTAAATCGTAAATAACTATTGCTTCCAGCCTTATTTTACATAAATTACACCTACGTACACTTGAATATATTCCCTTTAGTTAAACACTTTACCACCAACACGACGAGTTGAGATGCGCGGTTTAAAAATCGGCGCCGCCACGATTAATTGCAGATTAATTTTTGGAAAAATTTACAATAAAACATACACAAAAAGAAAAGAACGAATTAGCGTTTTAGTTTGGTGGTGTTGGTTTTTTCATAAGTACTTTGTACTTTGGCTAAATTTAAAGCTAAAAATAAAATTCTAACCTGAACCCCCTCCCTGTCTTGAAATTACGTAATTTTTAAAATGAGCTCCTAATAATCCCCATCGCTGCAGTAAATGGTTTTTTGAACTGTGTACATCAAATATTTTATTTCTTTCATTTTTTATGTTAAAAGAGTTCAGAGCAATCGGATAAACAAGAAGAAAAATGTACATGCCTTGCGTTTTGAAAATGCGTAATTATTAAGGAGACGAGCTCTTGATATACCATCGCGTTTTAAAAGATGTGTTGTGAACCTTGACGTACATCAAATATTTTTATTTCTTTAATTTTTTATATTAAAAGGGTTGCAATCGTATGAGCGCAATAAAAAAGTACAGGCTGTCCCAAATTCGAGGGCAAGCATAGGGATCTCGCTTATTATAAGAGATAGGATATAGCTTTAAATTCGGCATTTTTGCTAAATTCCATGCCGAGTAATAATCTGAAAAGAAATTTGAGCTAACTCGAATGGATTTGGTTTTATGCTCAAAAATCTAAAAATTTCGAATTTTGTTTTTCGCGTTTGGCTACCTTATTATTAGGAATTTTCAAAATTCGATTAAACATTATTAAGGCAACTTTTTACGCACAATACTAATACGGTATTAAAAATATTATGCGACGTTTTGTTTATTCTGAACCATCATCAGGTTTATTTTTTCTTATCGGGGTTAAGACATATTTTTATGGCGTTGGATGGAGAATGTTATGCTGATTTTAGCAATATATAACACTTCATGGTTTGATCGACTGCGAACTAAAATACTCTTAAATTAAAAACTAAATATTAAATTATCACGATACCCATGAATCAAACAAAACTCAGGAGTTGGCTTTTGACATGTCATTTTCTAATTGTAAAAAGGGTAATAACTGCAAGATCCTTCGTGTTAGTGCTTTAAAATTTGCAAGTTTCTTTAGAATGTTTTCAAATTCAGAAAAACGAGACATGATAAGGATATTTTATTGCTGCAATAGAAATAGTGTCAGAGCAGAACAAAGATATTTAGAGGAATATCCGGAGAGGCAGCAACCAAACCGGAGATATTTTTTAAAATTAGACCAAAATTTGCGAGAATTTGGATGTTTTCAGAAACCTCGAAATGCATATGGTAGGAGACTAGACAGAGATGCCGAAGAAAAAATATTACATCAGGTACTATTTGTTAGTATTATACTAATTATAAGAATTTCCACTCACTTCACTGCTAATTTCAGCAGACATTTTTTTGGAGAGTTATGACTTTATGTTATGTTCAAGAAAATCCTTTAACATCTACCAGAGAAATAGAGCAAACTATTGAAGTGCCAAAAACGACAGTTTGGCGAGTGTTAAAGCAACACCGTTATAAACCATGTAAGTTACACGTTAGTCAAACTCTTCGGCCTGGGGACGATATGAGACGGTTGGATTTTTGTAACCAACTTAATACCAAAATGCTGAAAAATCGGAACATTCTCAATCAAATAATTTGGACGGATGAGTGCAATTTTTCCACTAATGGAATGTTTAATCATAATAACGAGCACTACTGATCCGTTGAAAATCCACGAATTAACACGCAAATGCGAGGACAAGGCCACCGGTCCTTTAATGTGTGGGTTGGAATCTGGAAGGATAGGCTTCTTGGGCCAATTATTTACGAAGGTATCCTAACGTCTCAACGCTACCTCGCATTTCTAACAAACGAAATATCAGACCTTTTGGATGATGTTCCGCTAAACGAAAAATGGACTCTCTGGTGGCAAATGGACGGAGCTCCTCCTCATAATGCTGCGATAATAAGTGAATATCTTAACGGCGAATTTCCTGATAAATGGATGGGAAATAGGGGACCACTTAGGTGGCCACCAAGAAGTCCAGATTTAACCCCTGTAGATTAACTTCCTCTGGGGCTATTTAAAAAATATGATTTATAAGACGCCACCGAAAATATAAAAGAACTCCAGAATAGGGTTGTTAATGAACTTCGTCAAATTCCCAGGCGAACCATTCAAAGAAGCGTAAACAACTGTAGAAGAAGAATTCGTTACTGTATTCCAGAAGGAGGAAACTTGTTCGAACATTTATTATAATAATTTTTGTTTGTTTGTCTGTGTAACTATTTTGTTGTTACCTATCGATAAATTTGCGTTGTCGCTATTATGACCGTGTTACATAGACCTACTTGTTTGAGTTGTTTGTTTATGTTTTTTTTAAATTGTTTAAATGTTTTTATATTTTTTTGGATGTTCTAACGAGTTTAACAAATTAAATAAGTAGAACTACTGTAATTATTCCTTGCTGGATCCAAGAAGGCGGAATCTTGTTCTTCGTATTTTTCTCATTATTTTAGTTCGCAGTCGATCAAACCATGAAGTGTTATATATTGCTAAAATCAGCATAACATTCTTCATCCAACGCCATAAAAATTTGTCTTAATCCCGATAAGAAAAAATAAACCTGATGATGGTTGAGAATAAACGAGACGTCGCATAATATGTTTAATACCGTATTAGTATTGAGCGTAAAAAGTTACCTTAATAATGTTTAATCGAATTTTGAAAATTCCAATAATAAGGTGGCCAAACGCGAAAAACGAAAATCGAAATTTTTAGTTTTTTGAGCATAAAACCAAATTCATTCGAGTTAGCTCAAATTTCTTTTCAGATTATTACTCGGCATCGAAGTTAGCAAAAGTGCCGAATTTAAACCTATATCCTATCTCTTATAATAAGCGAGATCCCCATGCTTGCCCTCGAATTTGGGACAGCCTGTACATGCCTTCCGTTTTTAAATTGTGTAATTTTTAAGTTGTAAACGTACATTTGCAATTTTACAATAATATAGTTCTTAATGCTTGTAGTAATAAGTCTTCAATTATCAAAAAGTGAGTTTTATTTCTTTTTATACCAAATAAGTAAGGACCAAATAATTATATTTATTTGTGCGTAATATCGAAAATTATTATTTTCGAATTTGAATTATGCTTTTGTTAGAATAAATACAATAAATACATATATAGTAAATAACACGAATTGTTTACGCATAACCAAAACGCACATAAGCCTATTTCACAAGTTTAGGCTTGTCGGAACACGGTGACTTTTTATTTGCAATTGGTTTGTTGCATGCTTGCACTAGAGCGAGTAAATTCGTTGAGTGCAGACGTGCCTCTTAATATTGTTCGATTTCCTAAATCGCAAAGAATAAAAAGTGAATAATGAGTGGTAATAGTAAAACTGGCCCAAGCGGAAATTCTGCACCGAAATGGTGAAATAAAAGGTAACATTCATTATTTTCAAATAAAAACTGAACTCATATTTTGGAGACCAATGACACAATGTAGGTACGTAAGGGACACGGAAAATTGGGCAGTCTGTTCTTGTCAATGTAAAAAGTGAGAATGTGAATGAACATTTACCGTCATTATGATTTATATTTTCAAACAACTGTCAAATTAACTTTGACATGTATGCCAAACATAAAAAGTTTGGTTATGAGTAGTTTAAAAATTGAGACAACTGCACGACACATCTGTCCAGTTTTCTGTGTCCCCAACCATATTTATTGATTCTAATAAGCGTTCTAATAAAACAAATATATCCTCATAACAAAAAAAAAGTTTCTTTTAGATTGACATCTGCTGAATTGAGAGCCGCACTACAGTATGTGCCAGAACCGGAAACTATGAATAGCGAAGAGTCAGGGAGAAACGAGCCCTGAAATTATAGAAGAAGAAGCATATGACGATTTGGATTACAGTGATGAAGAAGAACAGCCGGTATATACTAATTTAGTGGGTAAAGATGGCACTTAGTAGTATAGAGATGCTTTTCCACAAGCTCAGACAGTCAGACGCAATATCTTACGCCAAAACCAGGAAGCTGCAAATTACCCACTTCCTTCATGGCAAAACAAATATTCAAACTGATCATATCTAACGAAATATGTGATATCATTCTAAGGGAAACTAATCGGAAAGGCCGAAAGGTTACAGATGATTATAACAGGAAAACAATGGCAATGAATCCTGGTATAAATCGGCCACGTCAAAGAAAATTTCAACCATTTACTGAAATAGAGTTTGATGCATTTCTAGGAATACCTCTTGCAGTTGGTGTACACAGGTCAAATAGAGAAGATATTTCTGAAATGTGGAAATTAGAATCCTTACCTCTCATTCGAGCGGCGACATCTCGTGATCGATTCAAAATGTTTTTGAGTACCCGTAAAGAACGTGCAAAAATAGATAAGGCTGCCCCAATTCGTGACATCTGGACTATGCTCAATGAAGAAAACAAATAAACCGAATGAATCCATAACAGCAGATGGACAATTGTTTCCTTATCAAGGACATACAAAATTTACGCAGTTTATGCCATCAAAACCAGCAAAGTACGGAATAAAAATCTTGCGACTCCTCAAACGCTTATAGTCTGCAAGGTCAAGTTTATACGGGAAAACCATTAGACGGACAACGTTAAATAAATGTTGGTGAAAATACAGTACTAGATTTGATGGGGTACAGATATAAATATTACCACAGATAATTTTTTTACCAGCTTCAAGTTTTGAATTTATGGAATATGACTTTAATAGGCTGGTTAAGAAAAAATAAAAGATTTTTAACCCCTACCATGCAAGCATCAAAAGATATGTTCCAAAAACAAATAAGTCAGTTGTTCTCTTGTCATCAATACATAGAACAGCTCAAGTAGAACAAACTACAAATCGCAAAAACAAAATAGCTATTACCATGGAAAACGGAAACAACTGCTTTTATTATTAGTATTTATTAGAATAGTAAGAAATCTGGAAACAGATACATAAACAAAATAAGCACGTATTATTTTTTAACTACAAAGATGGTATGCAAGAAAATTATTTTATAAATTGTTCAAAATTACCACCATTTTGTGCAACACCGATTTTGTTTTTTAAATCCTCTACATTTTGTGGCGGATCTGTATAGACTAGTGTCTTAAGATAGACCCATAAGAAAAAGTCCAGATGTGTAATATCAGGCGATCTTGGCAGCATTTCCACTGGTCCATGGGTGGCAATTAAACGCCCATTAAAGGTTTCATTTAGATATTCACTAACAATGTTACTAGTATGAGCTGGCGCTCCGTCCAACTGACAGTACATACTTCGTCGCAATGCTAGTGGAAAATCTTCTAACATGGTCAAAAGCTCAGTATTTAAAAAATGAAGAAATCTTCTTGCAGTGAGAGTTGTGTCATAAAAAAAAGGTCCCAATAATCTGTCTCCTATTAAACCGCACCAAACGTTAGTACCCCAAACGGTTTGATGGTTTGTATTTAATGTCCAATGTTGGTTTTCGTCCGACCAGAAACGATTATTTTGTTTGTTGATAACACCATTATTGGTGAATTTTGCTTCGTCGGTTCACAAAATTCTGTCTAAAATGCCTCGGTCATCTTCCAGTTGTTCCACTAACCACACAATAAATGTTAATCGGCGTTCGGGATCTGCTGGACGTAGGTATTGCACTAAATTTGGTTTATAGGGGTACAGCTTGTGTTTTTTTAATGTCCTCTGAGCATATCCAAATGATATTCCTACTTCCTGAGCTACATGCCTAATAGACAAACGTGGATGTAGTCGAACATACGCTAAGCTCTGCAATTCTCGTTCTTCGTTTATCGGGTTATTTCTCTGGGGTTCTCTATTTTGGATTTTTACTCCAGGAAATGCTCCATGTTGCCTTAATGAATTTTCAATTTTGTGTAAGTATGTGGAGGGTGATACCTGTCAGGAAATCTTTCTGCATAGAGTGCTACTGATCTTCGTGCGTTGCGATTACACTCGCCAAATATTAACATTAGATTGACCTTTTCACTATTATTCATTATGTAGTTGCCTAATAATTGCATACAATAACGTTGTAATTATAAATGCCGTCACAGCTTAAGTAATTACATATAAAAGCTAATTTTGAAAGATGTGAAACAATCTGAAACAACTTCACAAAGCCGTTTTCCATGGCAATAACTATTTTGTTTTTTAAATAGTGATCTTGTACTCCTTCAAACAGTTTATTGCGATTTACAACAAAATTTTCTGATATAATACCCATAAAATTTTATATTTACAGAAAGAAAAAATAATGAGGAATCAGATAGTCTAAAAAATATACAGGGTGTCATTTAAAAAACAATAGTTGTGTTCGTTTCCGGTTTAACCGGAAATGAAAAAAAATATTTGATAGCCCTATTAAATATAGCACATGACCGTAAACAAAAAATCATTTAACTTTTTTTTTATATATCGTAAAATAAAGAAGTTATTGAATGGTCCCTCTACTTTGGATCACACTATATATATATATATATATATATATCATATATATATATATATATATATATATATATATATATATTAACTAAAAAAAGTGATAATAATTTATTCGAGATATCACTAAGTGAATATGAATCTGTTACAATGTCGGCATAGCCTTTTTAAAACGTCTCTTATCATCTAAATAATTAAAGTAAATCTAATTAAATGATTAATTTCCTAGTAAGAACGGATATTGAAATGTTAAATAATATTTCCGGAATTCTGATATAATTATGTGTAATCTTATTTTTAGGAGAGAATATAATTATATTTTAATCTTGTTTCTAAGTAAGTATGTAATTCCTCCTTCCTTAGGATAGAACGTCCTCGTTCTCTGCTATATCTTTCATACAGGTAAGTTCTGAAGTGTATTTGTTAATTTGTTTTAGAATTTTCGCGAATTCCTGTTATTTTATTATCTACTGAGGTTACGTTTACTTTATGTCTGTTTTTCTTATCCTTTGTCGGGTGAAGTAAGCTACTGGCTCATTAAACTCGACTATTTCTTTATCATTGTTTGCCTTTTCTAATTTTTTTACTTTTTTTAAGTTGTTTTGATATAACAACTCATAAAAAGGCAAAACTTCGTTCTTCCGTTTCTGGTTGTAATGTTCGTAAATGGTTTGATTGAGATCTATTTCGTGAGCATTCAGATTTTCATATGAGCCATATAGGAGATTAAATGGGGTATATCCAGTACTAGAGTGAATAGATTGATTGTACGTGAGTACTACAGGTATCATGAGATCTTTTGCGATTTCATTTGATTTTGTAATTTTGCTATTCGTAATCTTTCAAGGAGTGTAGAATGAACTCGCTCTATGGGTGAATTTGAACTGGGATTATAATTGGTGGTAAAGTGAAGATTGATTTTAAACAGGGAGCAATATTCTTGAAAGATCTTATTTTTAAATTCTTTTCCTTCATCACAAACGATTTTTCATGGATAGCCATGATGAGAAAAATAGTGGTTTAGTTTACTTAAAACTTTTACACTTTTTGTATCTTTGATATAGTAAGCTTGAGTGTATCGCGAGAATAAATCAATGATCGTGAGAAATTTACTATTATCAAAACTAAATGTGTCAATATGAATCAAAGGGTCTTTTTGCTAGCATGAGGCCAAAGAATTGAGGTTTATGAGGATTTCTTTCGTATTTGTTAATAAGGCAAGTTTCGCATTCGTGATGATTTTATTTATTTTAGTCTTCATGTCAGGCCAGCAATATTTTAATTTAAGATGACTAAACGTTTCGTTTATACCATTATGATTACTTTCATGGTATTCACTAATAACATTATATGGTTTTTCTGAATTTTCAATGTCTTCGGCTAAAATACTACTTTTAATGATTTTTACGTTATGGTCAAAAAGCCTTTTACAAATTCGAACGAATTTTAATTCTAATTCGTTATCAATAAAATAGATACCGTAAATATTCTTGGGGTCTACGGTTTCTTTTAAGTATTTACTTAGATTTTCTAACTCGTTTGCACTACGAACTGTTATTTCGTAATTATTTTCATTAAAAGGTTTTGTGCAATTCAATTGATTTTTATCTCCTAGTTTTAAAATAATTCTATTACTAAAAAGGTTTATTGGTTTTTCGAAAATTGGCATTGAAAATATTGGATTTTCAATTGAAGTATGTTGTGTGTTATTATCAGTATTCTGAGAATTGTTTTGTTCGGAATTGTTTAAAAT
The DNA here is from genome assembly GCA_036346205.1 of Vesta saturnalis. NCBI lineage: Eukaryota > Metazoa > Arthropoda > Insecta > Coleoptera > Lampyridae > Vesta > Vesta saturnalis. The sequence continues at coordinate 1,183,732 of JARFJB010001728.1, read as the reverse complement.
TTCGTCTAATTCTTCAGTGGGAGTTCTATCATCTGAATCAACGTTAGGTACAATGGCCATTAAGTCTATGTGAGTGTCGTCATTATTGGTTTCACGGGTATTTATTTCGATACGCGATAGGACATCGGCAACAACATTATTCTTTCCTTTTTTATAGTGAACTTTATAATCGAACTGTTCTAAGCGTAGTCGCCATCTGACTAACCAGAGTTAGGGTAGTTTAAGGAAAAGAGTCACACTAACGGTTTATGATCTGTTTCTATAATAAATTGTCGTCCATACACGTAGGGTCTGAAATGCTTAGTGGCTTCTACTATATCGAGTAATCCGCGTTCTATTGTGGAAGAATTCTTTTCAGCGCTAAGTACGGGAATAAAAAGCAATTGGTCTGTTATTTTGTGAAAGCACACCACACACGGCTGTAATTGAAGCATCGGTCGGTGGTTACATGAAAGGTCTTCTAAAAATCGGGTTAAGCAAGAATTGGAGCATTTGACAAGAGTGTTTTACACTTATTGAAAGCTTCTGTATAATTCGAGTCTGTAATGTCGATTTTGTTTCCTTTCTTAAGACATTTGGTAAATGGGTAAACAATTTTTGCAAAATTTTGAATGAACCGTCTATAATAGCCTACCAAACCAAAGAAAGCTTTAATTTCTTTAGTAGTTTTAGGTAATGGATATTGTTAAACGGATTATATTTTACAGGGGCTGGGTTTAATGCCGTCAGGTATTATTACGTGTCCTAAAAACGCAACTTCTTACGTACTCTGACTTATCTAGCTGTACCTTTAAGTTGTACTGTCTTAACTTTTGGAAAATTAATTTGAGGTGATTTATGTGTTCTTGCAAAGATATGTCACCCATGAAAGATCACCCATTCAGCGACTCTCTCTGAACCCATACTGGTGGTCGTTGAGGAGTTTATTGCTCTCGAGGAACGAAAGTAATTGGTGGTTGATGGCTTTTTTCCATGATTTTCGATAGAATTTCAATTTTTTTGTAGTGTTAAATTCTTGTTTCGATGTTACAAACGACTACGCACTGTTCTTATGCAAACGAGAGCACCGTCAAATTGTCTGAATTTTTGATATGTAATAGTACTTTATGTTTTAATCAAAAGTCTTCATGGGCCTAATTCTATCTTATGCCTAGTTCTCGATATACAGGGCGTTGAAGTTCAAGGTCCCGACATTTTTAAAATGCGTACCAAAAAGTCTCTTTTAAATATTTTTTAAAGTTTTTGACTGATATATGTATCCAAAATACACACTTAATGATCAAAATAAAAATATTGATAGTTACAAGGCGATTCAAGCTGTCACAGACCTTCTTTTGATAAAGCATGTATTTTTACATTGCAAATATAATGTAAAATAACATTAAAAAAAAGTTCCGTCAAAATTTCTGAATATTTGATATAATATGATGGTAAAATTATATCCTATGGCTACTTCTCGAGGTATTAAACGTTTAGTCTATAAAATACCAATTTTTATAGTAACAAAAAATAACTACAAAATAAGGTAAATGTTACAAATTATTATTTATTTTTACATACTGCGTTAGATTATGGTACTATTATATTGTTTAAAGGTAGACTAAAAGAGTCATACTTACAGGGTGATCCCACTTGTAAGATGACTTCAATATGGGTTATTAATTGGGTTTTACATATAATACAGGGCCATTCATTACTCCATAACAAAAAAGGTTTAAAGTTTGAAGATAAATTCAAATATCAGGTTTCATCATATTTTACCTACATGGTAGATGCAGAAAGGACTGTTCACTTGATCGGATTACAGGTAAGTGGAACTGTGACATATTTGAGTTTTTCCTATTGAACCTATAATTTAGAAGTTAAGCTCGTTTCCACACCATCCGCGAGGTAGAGCCTTTGGCGTGTTTTTTTAAGTGGTATCCCCTGTAAGCCTATTCCACTGATATTTATTGCAATTGTTAAAGCTATGGAAAAAAAAGTAGTTACTTTATGAGGCTACCACTCATAAATTAAATTAAGGAAAAAGAAGTCAAAATAAAGCATTAACGAGCAAATGACTAATTCAATTGAAAAAAACGCGATAACGTCAAGAATTAAGTAAAATTAAAATATTTAATGGCGGTTGCACTGCACACATGCAGTAGTAGTAAAAACTGGAGCATTGTCTTCATTAGGTGCCTCTTCGTATGCCAACCACAACATATACTTCTAAATCTAGAGTAGATTCTAAAACGTACAAAATTGGGTTCCTCTCATAATTCATCAATTTCTAAAACATTAGGTTCATCTCTTTGTAGTTTATCTTGTATACATGATGGGCTTAAATAAAGATGATAAGGGCCAAGTAAATCTCTAACCGAGGAAATTCAGGAATATGCATATTATTTAGTCTCTGCCAGCGACCATTTCTTAAAGCTAGATTTTCAGCTTCAACGCGTGTTTGGATAGCATTTACATCATCTAGTTTATTTAACATTTAAGTTGCCATCTCAATTGTTCCCGGTATATTTATTATTGGATGAAACTTATTTATTAATGCACCAGCAATTTGATAAAAATCACGCAAGTTGGCAGCATGATGTGTAGATATGAACCTTTTAAAACTTAAAAATAGACTTTCTAACACCAATAAATAACGCCAAATTGTAATAACAAAACGTGGTGATGTAACTACTCAATTGTTATGATGTAATTTGAATATTCTAATAAAGTAATAATAAAATTAGGTAAAATTCTCCCTAAACACAAATCATATAACTAATTGAGATACTTACCTTTCATCACTAATTTGTGCCGTCGACTCCAATCGGTAGATTAATAAAGGGCAGGTTCTAATAAACTGATTTGCTCAAATACCTAAAATGCTGCTTGATTCCAATCTGCTTAATTATTTTCTCTTATACTAAATAATAAAAAAATGTAATGTAAATAAAAACAATAAAATGATACCTCGAGCGCCAAACTATCTTTGTTATAGGAACAGTTAAACCTAGTTAATGAACAATAATAGTGTTTATGACAATAAAAGAAGTATTAACGTGCAGTTAAGTTTATTTATCATCTTGATGGATGATTAAAAAAATAAGAAGTCTTATTACTATTCTTAAAGTATAAAAAAATCATTAAATAATTACCTTCGTAATTTTTGTACTTAACATTTTATAACCTTAGAATTCACAGTCGGAATTGTCAACTAGGTGAGGTCAGGATTGCATAAATGTTGGCAATCTTTACCAGCCACATCGCCAAACTGCCAAACTGGAACTATTCTTAAATTTATTCATGAAAATTTTCAATCCAATAATTTTTATGGCATTCGTTGAAGTTCTTGTATAAAAAATTCCAATTTAAAAGGTAATCAAATTGATACAATAAGAATGAAGAGAAAACGTGCGTAAGTAAGTAAAGCAAATTAAGTTCCATTAAAATTAAAAAAATAATAGTTATAATAGTAGTGATAATAGTAAAATACCATCTTAAAAATGCATTATAAAGTACCATATAAAAGTAAGTGCCTTATAAAAGTGCCATAGTTAAAAAAAAATAGTGCCTGCAAAAGAGCAAATGCATTATTTAAAAAAATATAATGAATTAAAAGGTAACTTACCATCAAAACTGATGGCACTATTACGCAAAATTTAGGGAACACCTCTAAAAACAAAGCTTCATGCTATAACATTCAGCAGGAAGTGAAAAAAAAATGAAGGCTTTCCGAATAACTCAAGTAGGTGTCCCTCCACGCATCTGCGCATAGAATTAAGTTATCACGCTTTGCGCGGTCAGCATCCAATTTCTTACGGAAAGGGAAATATAAATCTTTACGAAATATTACACTTAAAAAGATATGTGCTATCAAATGCAAAACTTAAAAACTTTTTCTCATATTTACTACTAAATGAATGAAAGATCTTAAATTAAAGTATAATTTAGTACAACACGAAAAAGGGTTGTTACAACTTAAATTGTTTATTTCTGGATTCTATAACCCAACGCGTTTTAGTTGTCAGTCTTGTTTTGTTAACTAGTAGATAATTGACGTTGATTGCATGGAAGTAAAGGTCGCATATAAGAAATGAGACCCAGATCTTTAAATGTAGCAATGGCGTCTCTGTAGTCTCTATCTACTATTACCTACTACATATCCGCCTTCAAACCAGTTTCTCATTCCATCAATATTATTTTGTAAACCCTGCTGTAAAATCGCAGAATCTTTATTTCCTGGGTTAGAAAAATAGGGACCATTAACTGCTAGAATGTATCCATCAGGAGCTACTATAATTTCTGGCTTAACTAAATGCTCCTTCTTAAACGAGCAATATGAGTGACGTAATATTCTAAAATTACTGCTCTTCTCATGGAGTTATATGTAGTCTACATAACTTGGCTTACCTGGTGTAGGGTTATAGAGCCTATTTACAAATTCGGGTACATGATTGATTATAAAATTGTCCCATTGCATAAGTGAGACGCGAACATTAGAGATTACTAAATTAGTGACTTGTCTCGAAGAATAATTAAAAAGTAATTTCATAAAGTCATTAGATAACCCATGTCTTAAGTTAACAGGAAAAGCAAGTAAATCTTATTGTCTAATATTCCTTATATTACCATATTGTTCAGTTTGTTCACACAATGCATACCGTTCTTTAAAATTTTCTTTCGAAATTGACGTTAAATATTTCAACTCCCCTAAACTAATTCCCAATTTTTGATACGAGTATTTGTATTAGCAGCAATTCTTAAACTGGACAAAACCGACTGAATATTATTTAGAAAATACGGTCTATTTACAAAACGCAATGCACTGTGTAAATTATTCATTAGAAAACCTGAATTATCTAGATGTATTTCACATATCTTCAAATGTTCTAGTACATAAACATTAGAAACTAGAAATATATTTGCTCTACACTCTGGAGATACTTTTTTTACATTACCTTGCACATTACATACAGAGAGGACCAAAAGTACCGCATAAATTCAATTAAAAATTAGGTGTTTGTTTTTTGGAAAAACGCTCGGACACGTCGATTTTTTTGATGCTAAGTTCATGTATGCAGGGTGGCCCAAAAACAATTTATGACTACCAACTTCATTTTTTCGAATGGAAACACCTATTTTTTATTTCATTTTTGGATTCTGCTTTAAATTTTAAGTAAGTCTAATGTACCACGTCCTATACCTAAACTTAACAGTTATCGAGAAATACACATAAGAGAGGGTCAAAAGTCCCGCATAAATTTGTTAAAAACTGAAGGAAATATTTTCATGAAAATGCTGGAACACGTCAAATATTATTATAAGTTTTTTGTTATGAACGAATAAGTTCAAGGTAATTATGTAATTAAAAATTATTATTAATTTTATTAAATACATAAATAAAAAGTTTACCTCGAGTAGGATTCGAATCCTACTCGAGGTAAACTTTTTATTTATGTATTTAATAAAATTAATAACGTCAAATATTGTTTTTAGTTATCCATTTTTTGACGTAACACACATGTATACAGGGTGACCCATGTAGAAGTTAAGTTTACTTTTTCATTTTTTTTATGGAACCCCAAGTATATTATGACGTTTTTGAGTTCTCTGAGAAACTCTGAACATATTTCATGTAACATACTCATATCTAAATTCAAGAGTGTTCGAAAAAATTACATAAAATAGAAATAACGATAGAACTATTAATGTAGAAACATATTTTATGTAATATACCCATGTCGATATTCAACTGTTATTGAAACATTTGCGGATGACATTTATGTAATACTTTTAAATTGACATTAAATTTAGTTTCAATAGTAACATTTTGTCAAATAGTTAGTATCTTTGTGCTCTGTTTTAATTTCTGTTTATCCTTACATTTTTATACATATTGCTAAAGTGAAAAAAAAAATGGCCAAGTTAAGTGAAACTCAAAGAACAGAGATTTTAATCATGATAGGATGTGGCGATCGAACTAGGGCTCAAAAAGAAGTTGTGAACTATTCAATGCTAAATATCCTGACTGTCGAATATCACAATCAACTGTAAGCCGAATTAAAAAAAAATTTCGAGAAGTAGGGCATGTAAGAGACCTTCCCAGATCTGGTCGATCCTCGATTTCCGAGAATAAGAAATTATATGTTCTTTTGTCCATTGAAGAAAATTCTCATAAACCAACTCAAGAAATAGCCCTAGATAGAAACATAGGAAAGTCGTCGGTACGAAGAATTTTAAAAAAAGAAAAATATCACCCGTATAAAGTACAATCCACAAACTTAACGAAGACGATCCAGATCGTCGATTAGAATTCTGCGAAATTTTTATGAACCACTACAATGATGACCGGTTTTTTTCTAGAAAAATAATTTTTTCTGATGAATCGATATTCTGCCTAAATGGTATGATGAACAAGCAAAATTGCCACTATTGGTCATCTACCAATCCGCATTGGGCCATTGAAACTCACACCCAATATGCTCAGAGTGTGAACGTTTGGGCCGGTATTGTAAGAGATAGTCATAGGTCCGTATTTCTTCGAGGGTACTTTAACAGGCCAACGCTACTTGCAATTTTTGAGAAAAGAATTGGTACCCGAACTTTGTCTTATGTTTCCATATGCAAATAATCCAAACATTCCAAATGAGTCAATATGGTTTCAACAAGATGATGCGCCACCACATTTCAGCATAGAAGTACGGCAATATTTAGACGAAACATTTCCTCTTCGATGGATTGGACGAAGGGGGCCATTAGAGTGGCCTGCTAGATCGCCTGACCTCACCCCTATGGACTTTTTTTTATGGGGCTATCTGAAACATAGGGTGTATTTAAATAATCCCAACAATATAGAAGACTTAAAAAATAAAATTATTCAAGAATCTGAACACATACCTCCTCCAATAATAAGTAAAGTTCTTGAGGAATTTGAATTGCGGCTTGCCCACTGTCAGACGTCAATGGGACACAGTTCGAACATTTAATACATTAGATTATAGTAGTTTATATTGTTATTTATTAAGTATTAATAGTTATATTGTTGTTCCTATTTTTTATTTAATTTTCGAGATCTGCTGAATTTAAACACTGTTATTTATTAAGTATTAAAGTTCTGTGGTTATTTCTATTTTATGTAATTTTTTTGAACACTGTTGAATTTAGATATGAGTATCTTACATATATGTTCAGAGTTTCTCAGAGAACTCAAAAACGTCATAATATACTTGGGGTTCCATAAAAAAAATGAAAAAGTAAATTTATCTTCTACATGGGTCACCCTGTATACATGTGTGGTACGTCACAAAAATGGATAAAAATGGATAACTAAAAACAATATTTGACGTGTTCCAGCATTTTGATGAAAAATATTTGCTTCAGTTTTTAACAAATTTATGCGGGACTTTTGATCCTCTCTTATCTGTATTTCTCGATAACTGTTAGGTTTAGGTATAGGACATGGTACATAAAACTTACTTAAAATTTAAAGCAGAATCCAAAAACGAAATAAAAAATAGGTGTTTCCATTTGAAAAAATGAAGTTGGTAGTCATATATTGTTTTTGGGCCACCCTGTATACATGAACTTAACATCAAAAAAATCTCTACAAAAAATTAAAATCGACCTGTGCATTTATGCGGTACTTTTGGCCCTCTCTGTATAATGCGATCACGTACTGAATTGGAAATTAAAACATTAAGTCTGAGGAAATTCGGATTATTTTGAATCTGACTGACAGCACCTTACTACATCTAGATTCTCTTCCGCAGGATGTCTGGCAGTTTGTCGTCTATAAGTTGCCATGTTTAGGAAATCTAAGTTATCTCCTTCGTTTTAAGGCGTTGTAAGTTGAACTGGAAAGTTTCTGTTACAAACATAACAATTTTTTCTATTTGCAAAAGCCATAATATTTAGTTGAAACACAACAATTTTAAAGAAAATAATAACACAGATATATAAACGATTCCAAATGAGACTTAAAATTCAATGACAGGTCAATGTTCTTTTATACCTATACAAGAATAATGTCTTTACTTGGTAGTCATCCATATTAACAATTTAATAATAAAATAGTTTCCATTAAACGTGTAAACTTTTATGAAACATACACATGGTTGTTCAAATTTTTTTGATAATAAAATCTGCGTTATTTAAAACAATAAAACAGTGATTTAAGAAACCGCTTTAACTAGCATTAATACAGTTTGAGACTTATCTGATCTTTTCGATTTTTAATCTCTGAATTACTTTATCGTTCACAATAAATGAAGGCATTTGCATTGAGCTTTATAAGTGTCATTTGGAGTTGTTTTGAATAACTTTATGTTTTATTTAAAATCGTACTGTTTGAACTAAACATCTTAAGAAATATGGCATATGCAACAATGGATAAAACGTTATGTTTGAGATTGAAACTTTTAAGAGCGACTTACGATGGGTTTACATAAAGAAATTTTTTTAACATGGCAACTTATAGAGAATCACGAGAGAGTCTTGTTTGAATTGTTATCATGCAATTGTAGTGGACCTCAGATAGATTGAAAATAAACAAAATTATCCCAGACGTAAGAAAATGTAAGAAAAGTATCAACAGAGAGTAGAGCAAATATTTTTCTATCAAATATTTTTCGATTTTCTAATATTTATGTACCTCATCATTTGAAGAAATTCATCTAGATACCTATTTCAGATTTATTTGGACTTCATCTTCATTGTTTAATTTATGCTTATTATTATCAAATGTGTCCTTATAAAGTATCTACGGTTTTCAAAAATTAGCACAAACACGTGATCATTCTACTATAATATTAGTGGAATAGTCCTGCAGCGCTTACCACTAAAAAAATGCGCCTAAGCCTCTACCTTACCTACATCTAAGTTATAGGTTCAATAAAAAACTCAAATATGTCACAGTTCGACTTACCTGTAATCCGATCAAGTGAACAGTCCTTTCTGCATTTACCATATATGAAAATACAAGTGCATAATCTGAATTTTGAATTCATCTAGAAACTTTAAACCTTTTTTTGTAATGGAGTATTAAATGGCCCTGTATTATATGTAAAACTCAATTAATAACCCATTTTGAAGCATAAGATTTTTTTTATTATAAAATAAGTAGTAATATGTACCTAATTTCTATTATTTAGCATCTGTTTTAGATTTGTGGATTTAGTCATCTTACAAGTGGGATCACCCTGTAAGTATGACTCTTTAAGTCTACCTTTAACCAATGAAATAGTACCATAATCTAACGCAGTATGTGAAAATAAATAATTTGTAACATTTCCCTTATTATGTAGCTATTTTTTGTTACTAAAAGAATTAGTATTTTATAGACTAAACGTTTAATATCTCGAAAAGTAGCCATAGGATATAATTTTATCATCAGGAATTGTGAACGAGGACATCGAGATATACACTATATCAGATATTCAGAAACTTTGACGGAACTTTTTTTGTAATGTTATTTTACGCTATATTTGCAATGTAAAAATACGTGCATTATCAAAAAAAGGTCTGTGACAGCTGGATCGCCCTGTAACAATCAATATTCTTATTTTAATCATTAAGTGTGTATTTTGGCTACATATATCACCCAAAAACTTTCAAAAATATTTAAAAGAGACTTTTTTAAACATTTCGGGATCTTGAACCCCAACGCCCTGTATATCGAAAAATAGCCATAAGATAGAATTGGGCCTATGAAGACTTTTGATCAGAATAGACGTATCAAAAATTCAGACAATTTGACGGTGCTCTCATTTTCATAATAAAAGTGCGTGGTCCTTTAAAGACTCTCAAAAACCTAAGGTATCATTCAAATTAAATTCTTCTACCTTTAAAACAACGTTTTACGCCGTATATATAATTAACGTAATCACCATGTTGTGCAATGTTGCTCAAGCAGCACGCTTCTTTCAAAACGAAATTAGACCATAAATATTCAGTTTTCCAACATGACAAAATTTTATTAACGTACAAAATTAATTTTTTTTCTTTGCAGGAGCAAGAATTTCCTTCTAAATATAATAAATTAATACAAAAACGAAACACACGAGATGCATTCTAACCTATGTAAAAAATATACCGCGCTATCAGAAATGACAAGAAAATATACTACACTAAAATTTAATTATGAAAGAAAAAATTAGAAATATGCTCAAATATACCCTAAATAATATAAATAAATTGACAAATAACCTAAATAAAAAAATTTAATACACATAAAGATAACCAAAAAATTTACGTTACAAATTAAACTTTCGCTGAGAAGATTTAAACTAAATGGGAAATTTCGCACTAATTTACGTTGACAGGACTCTAAGATACCTTCAATTATTTACTGAAGGCATAAAAAAAGTCATGAGTGCTAGATTAATGAGCATTGGTGAAATACACCTATGGGTAGTTTTCTCAAAATTTTCTACGTAAGGTTAGTAATATTTTACAATAGTGAAAAAAGAACAGAAATCTCTATCAGATAAATGAACTATTGGAATAAGTCGTCATTTAAGAAAATTGCAATGTTTTCTGTTTTAAAACATAATTGCGTATTACCATGTGATGAAGAATTAAACACCACACTTTTATGGAAAACATTTTTCCATAAAACGTGTATTTACTGAAATTTACAGGATATTCCATACAGACACTCTGTATGTATACACAAGGTGTTACAAATTCGAGATACGTAATTGCAATCTCGATAACGAAATTGGTTATATTGGGATAAAGTTACGTAATCCGATACTAAACTAAATGCATCTTTGACAATTTGAGTAATTTGAACTCTACCGAAAATCTTCGGAAAATACCGAAAATTTAAATTCTGCGTTTTTAATTTTTGTACGCTTTCGTTTTTAAATTTATCAAAAAACAACTGCATAACTTTTATACCAGTTCTTTTTATCAAAAAATTTTAATGCAGTAGGCTTTATAATAGTTGTCAGATTATGCCATTAGTTTTGTTTTTGTACAATGGTAAAAATGTTGGAAATACGTAAATTGATTCTCAAAAAATTTCATGAAAATCCTCCATGGTTAGTCGGAATTGCAAAAGAAGCTAACGTTTGGAGACAAACGGCAACAAAAGGTATCAAAAACATCAAGGAAGAGCTCACATTCGCTCGGAAACTTGGAAGTGGCAGATCAGAAAGATTTCACTTTTTTTTTTGTTAGTATGCTCATGCTTCTGTGTTAGTAATTACTTATTATTTGCATATATATATATATATATATATATATATATATATATATATATATATATATATATATATCTTATTGTGGACTTTTGAGGAGTCCTTGTCTTCAGCCCTGGTCATTCCTTGTTGTTGTGTTGCGTTGTTTGGTGTTATTGTATAGTGTACAATCATGAGGTGTGGTTATTTTTGGGTTAAAAAAAAAGAAAAAAAAGGATTTGGTTTTAATTGAGTAATGAGTGTTACTGGGTTAAGTGTGCGTGTTATATGTGGTGTGTGTGGCGTGGTTGGTGTGCTTATCTGCATTGGCCGGAATCTTGCTAGGATCGCCATCCAATAAACGTGGGGATGCGGAGGGCATAAGGGATGTTATCAAGGGATTCTTCTATCTCCTCGGGGAGGTCGTCGAGGAGTTGAGTAAGGATAGCGGGAGGATGTTTAAATTTTAATTTGGGTTTCCTTCGTGGGAATTGGGGAAATTGGTAGTTGTAAGGAGTGGTCAGGATCTGTTTGGTTGGGACGGTGTCGCCGAAAATTCTTTTGTGCGTGAAATTTCTCTGAATGGTTTCGATTCTATGGGTGATTGGTTGTATATTGGTGTGATGAATGGTGAGGTCATTAGGGTACCTGAAGGGTAACCGGTGTATACGTCGGAAAATTCGGCATTCACAGGAAGCTATAGAGGAAAGGTGTTTGGAGTTTATGTTAGTGTATATAGGAGCTCGGAAATCCATAACAGAGCGGATGTAGGTTTTATAAGTGTGCATGAGTGTTTTGGGGTGACAACCTCTGATTCTACCCAGGAGAGCATCCAGTAGGTTTGCGCGGTTCCTAATCTTATTGAGGGTTTTCTGAACATCAGGGAGCCAATTGAGGGTTCTCGTGAAAAGGATTCCAAGGTAGGTGATTTTATCTTGGAGAGGGAGTCTTTCTTGATTCAAAGTGAGAGACACATTTTTGGAGGCAAGCTTGGGGAACTTATCTTCGGTGTAATGAGGATGGCGGAATAGGATTGCTTGGGTCTTGGTAGGATTGACGGAGATTCTCCACCGGTTAGCCCAGTTGGAGAAGTTCCGTAGGATTTTGGATATGTGAAGATTTCACTCGTCACTCGTCGGTACAGAAAGCTATGTCTGAGATAGAGAAGCATCCAAACATCTCAAATCGGAAAGTGGCCCCAAAAATTGGGTTTGTCAGAAAAGTCAGTACACAGAATTAAAGGTAAGACTGGCTTCAAATCGTACAAAGTACAAACAATTCCACACAGAAATGCAGAGAAGAACACAGAGGTAAAAAACGAGCTAAAAAGTTGAGAGCTAATTTCTTCGAAAGAAAAAATTGTTGCGTAATGGACGATAAGACATACGTTCTCTACAATTTTTACTACCTAGCCAAGAGTTTTATGTTTCTCGTGGACGAAGAAACGTACCCAAAGAATTCCGGACCAAAAAGAAGACGAAGTTCCCCAATAAGTTTCTTGTTTGGCAGGCGATATGCAGCTGTGGACAGAGAAGCAAACCTTTTGTGCAACATCTGGATCTGTAAATTCTGAAATTTATATTCAGGAATATCTTCAAAAGGATTGTTACCTTTTCTAAGACAACACATGGTCTCGAATTTCTTTTGGGCGGATTTAGCGTTATGTCGCTATTGCAAGGCGGCCATGAAGACAACAACATTGTTTTGGTGCCTAGGGAGGCTAACCAACCATATTTCCCAGAACTCTGGACTATAGAACGCTACTGGGCTTTGGTCAAAGGAACTTGAAGTTACCAAACAAAGAAGCAAAAACAATTGAAAATTTCAGGAAAATGTGGATTGCGGCGTCCAAAAACGTCTCGAATACCACCATAAAATCCATGATGTTGGGCATACCAGAAAAGCTCAAACAATTTTGGGTTAATAGGTCTGATTAAAATAATGTTAATTGTTGATTATTCGGTAATAAATATCGTATCCGAAAGTGTGACTTTTTCGAATTAATGCAGTGGTTCCAAAATTATGCCATTTGTTCAATGTTAACGTTTTTTCTGTCTCAGTCTTTATAAAGCTACAAATGATAATGAAGTGTTCATCATTCTCTACTCATTTATTTATTATAATTATGTAATTTAAAACTCATTAACATTCAAAGCCACGCACAGGTAGCGAATAGTCCCCTCCGCGTAGCAGCCCGGACATTTAACTGTCGAGCAAGCCAGCAAAATTGAACTGCTGCTAAGGGAGGCCTTGGACAAAACTCTGTTCGCCTCTGGTAGCAGCAGCACAATACCCCCAACTTTTGGAGGCATGCATCCTGTAAACCGGGTACTTAGAATCACCTGCGATAACGAGGCAACAGTTGGATGGATTCAGCAATCAAATACATTACGATGGACGATGCTGAGCGAACTATCATCCAAGTTGCGGATTTGCCCAGACCGAACAAGCTGTCACTCTGGATCCCTGTAAAACCAAAAGTTAATAAAGTGGTGCTCGGCGCCTGAAACACATAATTCAGAACTAAAGGTAGATAGATGGTGCTGCTTTCACACCTTCCGCAAATAGAACATCGATGTTATGGGCTCGGTGATGCGATGTTACAATTGACTGAGGGAAAGATGAAACTTGACTTCAGCACCGTCACCGCAAGAGTGACCAATACGGCCACTAAAGACTCCCAAATGGATGGCAAATCAAACAACTAGCAGTAGGCAGCAAAAGGTGGTAGTGGAGGTGGTGCAAATTAATGCACAACACTCTCGCTCCGCCACAGCAATCCTGTACCGGCAACTCTCCGTCGGACATAACACTGTTGCCCTAATTCGGGAACTCTGGGTCGTCAGAAACAGGGCCGCTGAACTAGCACAACTACATGTTTGTCGGACTTAAAAACCCTCCGAACAGCCCAAGAAATCCACGCACTGGAATATATGTCCCAAAAGGGAACAATGCCCGACTTCTGGATCACAGCGAATATCACTGTTGTGGAGATCAATCTCTCGATTGAAAAAATTCCAAAAATATAGTCGCCTCCTACTATCTACCCATTACTTCTAGCAACCTCCGTCTATGGAGCTTACTGCACTCATAGAGTATTGCCAGAAAGCAAAGCGTACAATACATCGTAGGATGCGACTCTAACTCCCACCATACCGTGTGGGGCAGTTTGACGAGCAACCCTATAGGGAAGGCATTGCTGAAATATCTTTCCAGCACATCCTTCAACATCATAAACAAAGGATGCGAACCAACCTTTGTCACCTCACGCAGCCAAACTGGAATAGATATTACCCCGGCTACAAGCCATACTGCTAAACATATAGTGGGCTGGCACGTCTCCAGTCATCCATAAAGCAACTCGATTCAGAGGCTGCAAAATCACAAGCTGACATTAGGACAACTTATGAAAAATCCTGCCTGGTCTAGTCAAACCAATTCCATTCCATGGTGGTCAAAGGAACTTGAACATCTTAGAAGAGGCCAGAAAAAAGTTTAATAAGGCTAAAAGAGGCAATAGGGAGGATCTCTGGGAGTCAAATAAGGACGCCCGGAGAGCTTTCAAAAATCTATCGCGCCAAAATTAACATTCCTCTTGGAGAGACTTCGGCAGCAAGGTTGACACTGTACCTGCAGTCTCCCCATGATGAAGATACTCTCGAGAGACGTATCACACTTCACCAGAGGCATCCGTAAAAAAGACGGATCATACTCTGAATCCGACTCTGAACCAACAGAAATTGTACTGAAAACTCATTTTCCCTAAGGTAAGCTTCTATCGGACACAATATCGAAACGGTTTGTCGAACCAAACCCCCCACCCGACAAAGGAGAATTGGCCAACAGCGGCAAATATTGTGGACAGGGACAGTATGCACTGGACAGTTCACACCTTCTCTCTGTAAAAATCACCTGGCCCAGATCGGGGTATATCCAATCCTACTTCTGTGGGGCCTGAACCATATTGTGCAAAGGCTAATGCTCGTCCTCCAAGCAAGCATTTCCTTCAGACACATCCCGGTGACCTGAAGAAAGACATGAGTTCATCCCAAAGCCTGGGTGTAATGATTACACCTTTGCTAAATCACACCGCCCAATATCATTCATTTTGAAGATGGTTGTGCGACAGATACATTCGAGATGGAGTCGGAATCGGGTTCCATCCAAATCAACACGCATTCATCTCAAGCTGCTCTACCGAATCCACTAATAACTGGGAAATTTGGAAACTTTGCAACCATATGCAGGACACCATTCAAATAGTCGAACAATGGTGCAGAGAAAACGACCTGACTTAACCCAACAAAACCAGAGCTGGTTCTCTTCACAAATTAAAGAGAGGTTGAGTACCCCAACCTTCCAAATATTTTTGGAGCAAACCTAAAGCTGACAAATTCTACCAAATATTTAGGTAGTACAGTAAGTTGAATTGGAACGAACACCTTCAACTAAACACTGAGAGAGCATATAGAGATTTTTCATAATGCCATAAGGATGCAGGTACAAACTGGGGCCTCTCCCAGAGCTGACCTGTGGCTATATGAAGCTGTCATTAGACTCATGCTAACATATGGGGCCATAGTTTGGTGGCCCAGAGCTAAACAAACAAATGATATCAAACGTCTGTCCCACGTGCAGAGACTAGCTTGTCTGTCAGTATCTCACGCGATAAAGACCACACTTACAGCGCAATGGAAGCTGCCATAGGCTTAGTACCGCTGTATATTTTTATCCAGGAGACAGACAAAAGGCTTCCCTTCATCTAAAGGCTCTAAACAGATGGAATAGGTCAAGGTATGGCAACCGACACACGAGCATCGTCGAAGATATGTCCAAACGGATACATCAATTAGCGATGTCGATGGGCCGGATAGCGCCCTTCTTTGTCTTTGACAAACCCTACCACATTTCTCTCGCCTAACTTCCTGAGACACCCTTTGATATAACGGTCTACACAAATGATAAGTGAAGCACACAAAATAGATGCAGCAAAGCATAATGAAGTAACACTCTGGTAATATAGAAAATGAGTCAGATAATCTCTTGGCAAGGAGAGAGACTCGGTCGACGTCGATTCAAATCCCCTTAACCGCCGACTTCATTAATGCCATACTCTAGAGCCACACGCCTATGGATGGCAATCATACCCTCTATGTGGACATTAAAACTAATGTCACTTTTATTTTATTATATATAAGTACCGCAACTCCATCCTTTTCCTTAATTACACGTAATCAACATAAAGTGTTATTTAAATAAATTGTATAACAACAAATTCTTATTCTTTTCTAATTAGTTCATTACTCAATGTTAAATTTAAAGAGCCATAGGTAATATAATTAGGCGTAGAAAATGACTAAATACCCTAATTATCTCGCGTAATTACATATTGATTATTGTTATTCCTCAATTATTCTAATAAAATCTAGACAATTACGGGATTGCTATCAGTGTACTAGCATTTTGCAAACGATACTCATCGATCAAACACCAGTTGTGAATTTGTGATTGTGTCTAAAAATTCCTAAAGCAAGAAAAAGTGTGAGTTTTGCAAGAAGAAATAGGAGTGTGATATTAAAAAGGACATACGCGTAAGTACCTACAGACAATCTTATTTTATTGAAAGATTCCCTTTGTTATAATTCATTAAAATGTCGTGTAATTATCATAAATAAAAGAATTATGTACGATTCACCATTAGCAAATCCATGCAAGTGGCCCTAAATTCTTTTTTGTTAGTTTTCAAATGACAGAATATGTAAAAAAAATTATAAGGTAGATTGTTTTTATTGATAAATTCCTTTTATAGGAAATTGGGTAAGATTTCAACAGAAGCTTGCATCCACCCTCGTTCGAAAGACGAATCCTGTAGCATCAGCTTCCATCATAATGATGACGAAAACTTTTTGGTGCCCGATACTGCTAATTGTCAAGAAAAGTTGACAGGCGCAGATACTGAACCCGAAGACCAATTTGGTGTTTATTTTGATGAAGACAGATGCTTCATTATTGTTGGAAAACGATACAAAATCAGATGCCACTCAGAAACACAATCAGGCCGCAGGATCATAGATATAAAATATTTCTTAAATGTGTTGAAATCACTAAAATATGTGGGTTTTGGTTGTTCTTTTTTTGATATAGATGTCATATCGGAAAAGATTAGAAAGTATGCTTACATTTAAATATAATATGTGCGGAAAGACAGATGTGGTAAGGACTGGTGACATTGATGCTTCTTTAGTTTCAACAAACTGTGCTGCCGTTATTGGTGCTGTATCAATTGGGATTGGATATACCCATATACACATATTTAAAATACCACAACAGCATTTTACCCTCGGTGCATAATTTAAACCAACAATTAATCAGCAAAGCTGCAAGTAACATACCTATTATATCAGTGATAGCAGATGGAGCTTGGTGGAAAAGATCTAACCGTAGAAACTATTCTGCACTTTCTGGAGTTGTAAGTTATAATGAAATTTTGTATATGGGTGTAAAAAATATTGCTGTTTGTGTGCCAGAGACCATGATGTGGATGATCATGATTGTTTTCGGAAAATTGAAAATTTGAAGAAAGATATGTTAAATTGCCCTTTGCATATTCTGGGCAGACACGACCAATGTCAAGAATATTTTTTAATAGCACTAAGAAGAACGAGGTAATAATATTTTTGAATATTAGTTTGTTATTAAACTATTTGAAAAATCTGGAACACTGGAACTGTGGCAGATCTGTAACAAACAAAATACAACCATGTACCACACAAAACACCGAACGCGTTTTGATAGCTACGCTATCATCATCAGCGGTCGACTAGCTGATGATGATAGCGTAGCTATCGAAACGCGTTCGGTGTTTTTTAATTGTGTGTAGACGTGGGTGTATTTTGTTTGTTATTAACTATTTCTTTTAATTTAGGAGGATTTGGTAGATGTATATTTAGAATGCGGCATGTTTCCAGTAATAAACACTATTGTAGAACGACTAGCAGACCAAGCATCTAGTTTACTCTACGATACCGATACAAATCCAGCAGAAACTTATAATTCGGTAGTTGCGAAATTTCTGGGGGGTAAAATATCAATTTTGCATTGAAAAATTCATACCAATTGAGATGTGAGCGAGGGCAACTTTTTCATTACAGTTGTTGCCGATTATTTTGACTTCAGATGACTTTAAAAAACAGTACGTTTGCACCCGCGGATAATGATTATGGATCCATCACACCCGATCTTTCAAAAGATGATTACGAATTGCGCGTTAGTCAATTTTTGACTTGTTTGGAAAATGTCGACAAAAAAAAGATTGAAGAAGGTACCTTGACCCAATCAAAAAGTACTCTGTGGAGAGTAGAACGTAAGAAACGTTTAACGGCATGCAATATTGGGAAAATATGCAAACTGTGTAAAACAACGTGCACTTCCAAAACTGTTTCCTTCTTACTCTACAACGTTTTTAAAGGGAATATGTACACCGTATTTGGCCTCAACAGTGAGCCAAATGCAATTAAACTATTTCAACAATTATTCAAGTTAAAAGTCACGACATGCGGACTCCTTATAGACGAAGAAAAACCATTTTTAGCATGTTCGCCTGAGGGACTAGACGCAGTGGTTGGAATACAAAGCTCTTTAAAAAGCGGCGACATTGATCCTGTGGAGGTAAAGGTAAATTTAATTAATTATTGTGTTATAGATTCCGAAAAAAAAAATTGAATTAAAGAGGAACCATAATTATTATTATCAGGTGCAAGGAATTTTACATATTACCAAACGAGTCAAATGCTACTTAATTGTCTGCACTGCAACAGGAATCCATGTTGAAGAAATTGAAAGGTACGTAGTAACAATAAATGTTTTGAAAATTAAATGAAACAATATGTTTTGTTTTTTATAGGGATGATACATTTTGGAAGGATCATATGGTAAAAAAATTAGAAAATAATTTTACTATAAGTCTTTATTACCGGAATTAGTGGATCCACGCAGATGTAATTTAAATCTTCGAACTGTACAAGGTGGCCAACTAAGAATGCCAGATACTGTATTTGGGAAACTATACATCGTAGAGGCTTGCGCAAAAAAAAGTTTTACTAAAACGGCCAATACAAAAACCTGGAAAATATGTTCAAGTTTCTGAAATGGCCGCTAGGGGGCGTAACTGCAACCTTGAATCTAAAAAAGGGATGTTTCTGTAAATTCTGCAATATTAACCTAATAAAAAAATAACTGATCTGTAAAGTTGAGGATAATCTGAACTTTTTTTGTTTGGCACTTTTTCACGTATGTCTAAAAATAAATTGGTGGGGGGTATTCAAATTTTTATTTTTTTTAACTATATTTTTCTGGAATTGTTTCTGTTATGTAAGTTGTGACCCTAAAAAGGACCGATTTAAAGGAGGAAGGTTTTTAATGCCCCCGTAAATGCTCGAAATACTGACCATCACGCTTTACGCATTGCTGAAGCCTCTCATGACTAGGCAAAACTGCAGATTCAATTTCGGCTCTCGGTATGTTACGTATTGCGTTACGAATCCGGTTTTTGATATCTTCTCTAGTAGTAGGTTGAGTCCGAAACACGGTATCCTTTAAGCGCCCCCATAAATAAAAATCGAGGCAAGTTAAGTCTGGCGATCGCGGAGGCCATGGAAACAGACTTCCTCTTCCAATCGACCGTTGTTGAAATACTGCATTAATATGCTCTCGCACATTAATAGCAAAATGTGCTGGGCAACCATCCAACTGCAAAAAAAATTTTTTCCTTGTTTCCAGAGCCACATCTTCCAACAACAACGGTAATTGATTGGCCAAAGAGTCAAGAAATACATTGCAATTTAGGGGTTGCTCGAAAATATGGCCCAATAATTCTGCCTCCGAGTATGGCACACCATACATTTAAACTCCAACGTCCTTGGCGCTGAACTTCACGCAACCAATGGGGATTTTGTGCAGACCAATAATGCATATTGCGCAGATTGATTCTCCCGTCACTACTGAAGGTGGATTCATCGGTCCAAAGAATTTGAAATAAAAATTCTCTATTTTCGCGTATCATGCCTAACATCCAATGGCAATAGTCTAACCTTCGATCAAAATCTTTCAAGGCCTGATGCAAAACGACATGATATGAGTGCATTCTTAAAGTAACTAAAAAAGTTTAAACGAATACCTATATATTTTGATGGCCATTAGAACTTACCTATGGTCCTTCAAAATATTTTGAACCGTTGTCCGTGATATGCCCAACTCAGTGGATAATGCTCTTGTGCTAACATGAGGATTTCCTTCAGTATAGCCCAGTACACGGTTAACATTTTCTTGCCACTAATCGGGGAAAAACTCTTACATAGCAAGGACGCCGATTTGGATATCGAGTCGCGTAAACTCTTTTAGCCACTGCGGCATTCTGAAGACATTCAAAATAAACCACAAGCATATCAACAGCTTCATGATTCGTAAAACGCATTTTGAAAGCACAAAAATTGCTCAAAGTAACGCAAAAGTATTGACAACTATTGACAATTTGAGGCTTATGTATGTTTTCTTTAGGTATCTGTTTCCATTGCCTGCTTCTATTAATTGTATTTTTCGTATACATCCATAGTGAATATGCATTTAAACAAACAAAAAATAGGCCTTTCGTATAACTTGTAGCATTGCTTACTTGTCCGTAGTAATTTCAAAAAGATTGATTTTATTCTGGCCAATAAATTTACAAACATTTAAAATCGCAATTTCTAGGTAACTTATTCAGAGCCGAAATTAAAGCTGCGGTTTTGTCTACCCATAAGAGGCCTAAGCAATGCACAGAGTGATGGTCAGCATTTCGAGCATTTACGGGGGCATTAAAAACCTTCCTCCTTTAAATCGGTCCTTTTTAGGGCCACAACTTACATAATAGAAACAATTACAGAAAAATATAGTTAAAAAAAATAAAAATTTAAGGGATTTTCGTATAAAGTTTTCTTTGGCCGATATTTTAGGTTAGGAACAAGATATCGAGATGCGGTTTTCGCGAGCTTGTTTAAGCATCATTTAGCTACTTGTTCATGAAAGAAATCATACCAATGCATTTAATTTTTTTGCGAAAATTAACCGTTTCTGTCGGAATGTCGAACAAAGCCCTCTAGCGACGACATGTGAAACTAACAAAACTTCAATTATATTAACATTCGTAGCCCAAGAAAAGCTCTTTTCAACGCGCCCAAGTTTGTTAAAATCGGCTTAGCCGTTTCGAAGATACAGGGGTTTATTTCAGGAAACCTTTGAATACCCCCCACCACTTTATTTTTAAACATACGTCAAAAAGTGCCAAACAAGAAAAGTTCAGATTATCTCCGACTTTAAAGATCAGTTTATTAGGTTAATGTAGCAGAATTCACAAAAACATCACTTTTTTAGATTCAAGATTGCAGTTACGCCCCCTAGCGGCCATTTCAGAAACTTGAAAATATTTTCCAGGTTTTTGTATTGGCCGTTTTAGTAAAACTTTTTTTTGCGCAAGCCTCTACGATGTATAGTTTCCCAAATACAGTATCTGGCATTCTTAGTTGGCCACCTTGTACAGTTCGAAGATTCAAATTACATCTGCGTGGATCCACTAATTCCGGTAATAAAGACTTATAGTAAAATTATTTTCTAATTTTTTTACCATATGATCCTTCCAAAATGTATCATCCCTATAAAAAACATTTTCCAGGTTTTTGTATTGGCCGTTTTAGTTAACTTTTTTTTGCGCGAGCCTTTACGATGGATATTTTCCCAGATACAGTACCTCGCATTCTTAGATGGCCACTCTGTACATATGACCAATTAAATTTTAAATTGTTTTGTTTGTTCGCCTCTATAATTTGTTTACAATATTTTAGAAAACGTACGTCGCTTTTGTTATAGTATATTGAGTATCAAGAACAGTAAGGGACGTTTACCGATCGACGGTCGTGTTTGGCCGGAGACCGGTACAACCCTTAATGTTCGTGATGCCCATACTGTTTTTTGCACGATTGTATTAAATTTACCACAATTGAAATTATTTAATTTCTACTAAATAAACGAAAAGTCAAAAGTGACGTTTTAAATAGAAATGTCTAAATTTTTTGTTCTTATTGTTGTGAAATACAGGTAGTATATATAATTTGACGTTGGCAACTAAGACGTCGGTAAGCACAATACTTACCGACTAGTTGGGTCTCGCAACGAGTAAACATGTACTATTGTCTTGGAAACAGATATGTTAAATAAACGAAAAAGCTCAATCGTGCAAAAAAATATTATTAGTTATAAAAGTATTCCAATTTAATCACTACTGGGAAAAAATTCAATAAAAAATTATAGAAATTAAAATTTAAAAAAAAAACCTATATTCAAACATTTACGAAGGTTTCGGGACTATTTTGACGTCTTACGCGTTTCTCTAAAGTTTCAGATAACTTCATAATAATATAAAAAGTTAGAACGTTTTTAACCTTATGGGGGTTTGATGTGTTGCCTAACTATCTACCGAGACCCCCCTTAAATGTTCGGCATGTTTCAGTCGAACGAATTTCTAAAAAACAAAATGATAAAAACAAACTATACGCTCCCGTCGTATATGGCGAATTTACAATTGTACAAGAATATATTTTAAAACCGTCCTAAATTAGATTAAACCGTTAATGCAATCATGTGAATTTTTGTTAGTTGTCCTTGCAACCTCGAAATATAATCCGGAATACATTAATTATATAATCCAAGTCAGAAAAAAATTCCAAACCTTTTCAAATTCTAATCTACCGCAATATAAACGTAGCGTCGCTAAATCTCAGGCTTAACATGATAGACATCTAATCTTTTTATGATGCAGTCATTTCAGTAGAAGATTGCTGCTCATGCAGAAAAAGTAATGTAAAATCTACGTGCGACAATTTGACATCCAGATGATCTGATGCTATCTCAAATAGTTTCTAACTTTAAACGTTAGCGATTTAGTGTCTAAAATTTCTGATTACATTTTTGCTTTTATATTACATCAATACGATCACACTCCATAAATCTGAGCAAACGTTTTAGGTAGAACTTTTAAAGTTTAAAGTGATTGTCATTTTATTCTGAAAGAAGATATGTCATATTCGAGATGCAGCTTAATGTGAAAAAAGTAAAAAACCTTTACTTGTATGCTATATTCTGATGAACTTGCTTTGGAAAAATACAAGCATCCAACAGAATCAGTCACAAACTAGTAAATTCCGTGAGTAAAAGAAGCACTAAAATAAAATTGCGCATTGTAACGTAACATGCATTGCAGAGAATTGTACACAGGATAATGTAACAAGGCAGTCGTTTATTGCAAAAAACGTACACAAAACGCCTTTTTCTAAATTATTTAATCTCAACAACTAAACCAATTAAATACAAAATGAAAAATAGTTTGAAAGAGAATTAATTGTGTTTGAATGAATGTGAATTATGCAAATCACTCTTTAAATATCGCAAAAACGAAGCGAAAGGATGGTAATGACGTTAATTCTTAATACAAGATGTGTAATAAATAAAAAACGTGCAAACTTCGTCTTTAGAACGCTTCAGATCACACAAACTTTAGAGGAAAAATTATGGTTTCTATATTTCTTCAAGAACTCAGTGTAAGTGTGAAAGAGTAGGTGCGGGTCTGTAGTAACTTTTCCGATTTTGTTCGGCGTTTCTGTTTTATTAACGTTCGAGTGATTTTCATACATTTTCGTTTGTTTTCTCAGATTTAATAACTGCCGGTTGGCTTAACTTACAAATATAAACAAATGTTGAAATCCATTTATTTTTAAATTGGTTTTAATGCTCCTCTGAGTATTAACTTTTGAAGTTATAGTGAAAAGGAGGCTAATGGCCAAACAGTGAAATTTTAGCAGTGCATTTGAGTCAATAAAATTATTAACTTTATGTCTTTTGTATGTTTACTTGTAAAGTATGCTCCACTTAATACAACTTGATAAAGCCTAAAGCAAAAGTGTTTGCTTAGTAATCCTGTCCAAGCTTAGAGAGGTAGACGTATAAAATGTAATCGGTTCGCTGTCATGTGAAATCTAATCAACAAACAATACGCAAACGTATTGTTAAACGTACCGTAATGTGTTTGGTGAAGAATGTCTTTAGCGCTTCGTCAGTTTTTTGAACATAATACAGAATTATAACATACAGCACATTTTTTAAACAATTGTAATAACTAGTAGATGTAATTTTCACAAAATATCTTGTTCATATCCTTACTTCGATTGTGTGGATTCCTGCTATAGTAACATTTATCCACTATAAATGAAATACTGAATTACTCGCACAACTCAAACCTGATAAAAACAATTGGCCGTCGAGTGGTAGGGTACGCTGTATTAATTGAATAAGATAGGAATGGATGAGGTTAAGTGTTGCATAATCACAACACCTAAAGCAGCTTCACAAAAAAAAATGCAAAAAAAATAGCAACGAGAATGATATTAAGTACTACAAGCAATATACAAAAATTTACAGACAACCTCTAAGGAAAGCTAAAGCCTTGCATTACATTAGAATGTATGATTTAGTAGCGCCGGGGAGAGGTGTCTCATGGCGAACTCGAGAATGGGAATATAATTATTACTGTGAAATGCATCTGTTTCCCTTTATCTTAGTGCGAAGTTCCCACTTAAAGAATGACGGGTTATAAATATACGTCTGTTATATATTTTAAATGCAGGACTTAAAAACGTATGTCGATTCTAAAATCAAAGCGCATGACGCTGTCAGATGTCTTCTTGGCTATTTAACCTCACTCAAATTATTCTTCGTATTTCGTTGCGTATAATCGCATCGTGTTTTGTAGTTATAATAATTTATCTTTCGCTTCGCAATTTATTAGTTTCCATTGCATGTGTAAACAACACTTTTTTCAAAACTATTATTATTAATATTCACTATTACGAGGTTTATAATGCAAAATGTATTTCCAATTGATTGAATGCATTTATTTATTTTGCAGCAAATAATGATGTCATTAAAAGGTAAATCTTTCAAAAGCCAAACTCAAGTAATGTTAATGAATATACTGCATTATTTCGAGATGGAACGCGATAACAGGGGGCCAAGTTTACCTTTAATTTCCATTATCCAAGGACGCTAATAATTTTCACTATTTAAATTTATATTTATGTAATATTTCAAAGTTGCCGATGGAAGAAGGCGTTTAATGGAGCAGGTCCATATTGCTGGTGCTCGAGCAACATTTTTGCGAAAATATTTTGCTAATAAAGGTTGTGAAATTAGTTACGATCCTGTCTTTTTGGATGAGACGTGGATTTTTAGTCGAGGAAGCGTTCGAAAATCATGGCATGATAATGATTTGAAAAGCACAAAAAACAAACCGCTAGGAGAAGAGAAACGGTAATTAAAATAGTGCGATTTGTTAAAAATATTTTTAACCGAAAAAATTTTAGTTTTATCGTACTAAGTGCTGGCAACAAGGATGGTTTTATATCTAATTCATCATTGGTATTTTCCAGTAAAAGTAAGACAGCAGACTACCAAGATAATATGAATGCTGATTTATTTCAAAATGGTTTCAAGAACAACTATTACCAAATTTAGAAAAACCAAGTTTGATAATTCTTGACAATGCCAGTTATCATTCTACATTAGTAGAAACATTACCTTCAAGTAGTTGGAAGAAAGGAAATCTTCTTCAATTTTAAGAAAACACAACATTCCTCATTCGAATGATATGCTGAAAGTGGAATTATTACAAATTGCCAAGGATTTACAAGTTCCAAAAATATATGCAATTGATGAAATCGCTCATCAATGGGGACATAAAATTTTACGTTTACCTCCGTATCACTGACAATTCAACTCTATGGAGTTAATCTGGGCAAATTGTAAACAGTATTACAACAATAACGTTGGAAGACAGGGGTTCAGGGACGAGAATGTTTTATCGCTATGGAAGGATTCATTAAACCAAGTAACTGGAGAACTGTGGCAAAAGAGTATTCTACATGCTGAAAAAGAAATGACCCAGTGGTGGACATTCAAAAAAGAGCTGAGGAAATGGTAAAACCTCTAGTAATCAATGTCGGAGAGTCGATTGAAGATGATGGTGAAAGTGAAGGTGATAACTTTTAATTATAAGATGTCCAATTATTTGAATTTAAAGCAAAAATTAGAATCTTAGTTACTTTACAACATTGTAAAGAATTATTATATTTAACATATACCTCTGTAGCTGTACTTAGGTTTACATTCGTTATATATATATATATATATATATATATATATATATATATATATATTATCAGTGTTTGGTACATCGATGCAAATATTTAAAGGGTGATATAATAGGTGATTTTGAGTCGATTTAAGCAAACATACTTATATACCAAGTGTTACCGTTTTTGAGATAATGCCACTTTTAATATTTCTTGATTTTACCGTGCTTTTCTGCAAATATCGAAGTGTACAAGCGTAATAACGTCTTATCGCAAACTTATACTAAGTTTTTATTCCTTATGAAGTGATTGTTCATATTATTTTATCAGAAAAGCCTAAACTGTCTTTGGTTCTTGCCTAGAACTTCTTAAACATGAAAGTTTTAATTTGTAAAAAGCAATCACTAAAATTCCAACGTGGATTTGGTCTAAAATCTTTCGTTATTTTTTTCCAATTTCAGTAAAACTTCTTTGGGCAATGGTCTTTAAGATAGCATGAATAGATTTAGAAAAATTTTCACAAATTGGAAAATTGAATTTAATTACCAAAAATACCTAGGCGCATTCGCCAAAACGTAAAATAGCCCTTCATTATTTAGTTTAAATAGTTTAAAAAAAGCAGATTTTTAGAAAATGTTTTGCGGTTATCGCTCCACCCAGTACTTGAGTTTACAGAAACTGTTTCTGAATTCAAGATTTCTTTCACCTCACTAACACTGGAATGTAAAATTTTCTTAGCAAAATCGAGTTTATTTTCAAGTGAATCTACATTGCTATTTAAAACGTCACTTTTGACTTTTCGTTTATTTAGTGGAAATAATTTCAATTGTGGTAAATTTAATACAATCGTGCAAAAAGTATGAGCATCACGAACATTAAGGGTTGTACCGGTCTCCGGCCAAATTCGCTATCGCTCAGCCTCCAAACATGGCCGGCGACCGGTAAACGTCCTTACTGTTCTTGATACTCAATATAATATTGCCTCGTGCAGTACTAATTTTGAACACCAATAATAATACTATTAATGTTTTAATAAATCGGACATTTTCTAAAAATCTGCTTTTTAAACTATTTAAACTAAATAATGAAGGGCTATTTTACGTTTTGGCGAATGCACCTAGGGGTACTTTGGTAATTAAATTCAATTTTTCCAGTTTGTAAAAATTTTTGCAAATCTATTCATGCTATCTTAAAGACCATTGCCCAAGGAAGTTTTACTGAAATTGGAAAAAATTAAAAAGATTTTAGACTAAATCCACGTTTGAATTTTAGTGATTGCTTTTTACAAATTAAAACTTTCATGTTTAAGAAGTTCTAGGCAAGAACCAAAGACATATTAGGCTTTTCTGATAAAAGAATATGAACAATCACTTCATAAGGAATAAAAAAACTTAGTATAAATTTGCGATAAGACGGCTTGTTACTCTTGTACACTTCGATATTTGCAGAAAAACACGGTAAAATCAAGAAATATTAAAAGTGGCATTATCTCAAAAACGGCAACACTTGGTATATGGGTATGTTTGCTTAAATCGGCTCAAAATCACGTATTCTATCACCCTTTAAATCTTTGCATCGATGTACCAAACACCCTGAATATATTGACAAACTGTAAACTGAGATTTTTAAAATAGGTTATATTATTAACTAATAATAAATCTCATTTTTAACATCCATTACAGTGTATTTATTTATGACAAAATCAGTTATTTATAAGTGGCTTCGATAACCAAATTACAGTCTTAACTCTTTTGACGCAGTGAGATTTGTCGGCTAAAAACGATCCTCCGCAATTAACCAAACTTTTCGCACTTCATTCGAGAACTGTCTACTGCTAGTTAATTCGTCCCTTATTGAAAATTATTGATATAATTAATTTGTAAAACAGATCCAAATCGAAATAATTTTGTTGGCGCGGTCTCGGTTCTGATAATTGTTTACAGTTGTACAATATATTTTTATCATATGACTACCCATACTCGGTGGACTTTACATGCCAGAATAAGTGCGAACAGACCTTAAACGAAATTCGACTTTATTTATACGAGTGGATGGGGATTTTTAAGACCTTTAGGATGCTAAATCCCGAGATATTCGAACAATAATTTTATTTAAATTTGACAGCGCAGCTTAAATTTAAAAATAACTTTGAAACATTGACCATGTTTTGTTGGTATTCAAAATTATTAACTGTATGAACCAATAACGACTCTCGCCGGCCCGACCATAATTCATCCAATAAGATTAAAGTTGCCTGGAAGATAATAAATAGTAATGACAATAATAAAATACGAACAACTAGTATAGAGGAAATTAAATTTAATAATGTTTTCTGAACGTGAACCAAAAGATATAGCTAACTGGTTTAACGATTATTTTACTAATATTTCAAAAAGGTATAGAGACGCATTGCATGATAAATCATATGATACCATTATTGATAAAAGTTACCCCACAATGTTTGTATGCCCCATAGGAAGCATGTAATAGATTTATCTATTTCCCAAGGTATATTTCCAGACTGCAAAAGTAATACCACTTCATAAAAAAGGCGATTTTTGTTGTATGGAGAATTATAGGCCAATATCAATATTATCAACAATATCCAAAATATTAGAGAGAGCAGTTTTTTAGACAAGTTTAGTATAATAGTCCCATCACAACATGGGTTTCTAAAGAATAAATCCACAAAAACAGCGACATTAGACTTTTTACTAAACCTACTTGAAAATCTAAACAATAAGGAAAAACGTATAGGAATATTTTTGGATCTAAGTGAGGCATTTAATCTTGTCGATCATGCGTTGCTCCTGGACAAAATTGAGATACTTGGTTTGACATTCATGCGTGGATTACATCTTACTTGACGGGGCGTTCCCAAGTTGTAGAGATTAATGGTTTTATATCTGATACTCTAAAAATTGATTGTGGGGTTCCACAAGGTTCTGTATTGGGGCCTCTGCTATTTATATTCTTCATAAATGATGTAATGTCAAATAAACAAAAAGATATCGTTATATTTGCAGATGACACAAGTTATTTGTGTTATAAAGATAATGTTTCGGGGATCCCCACCCCAACTCTCCCGAACACAACTGAGATTGTAAGACAGGTGTAGGGCATCGCAACTTGTTCTCGGGTCTTCACCCCTTGTGATATGAACTTGTACGTAGGGCTTCGTGTATTGTCGTGGTACCCTTGGCGGAAAATTTTAATTTGTATTATAATAAGGAACCTAATGCTAACTTGTAAGACAGGTGTAGGGTTGTGCAACCGGCTCTCGGGGCTTTGCCCCTTGTCGAGGTCCCATTGGCGGAAAATTTTAATTTGTATTTCATTTAAGTCTCTACAGGTTGTGGCTGGAAATATTAATTTGTATTATAATAAGGGGTATAATGCTAACTTGTAAAACAGATGTAGGGCTTAGTAACTTACTTCCATACCCTCGCCTCTAGACCAAAATTTGAATTTATTTGTGGCGCCATCTATGAGGATAAATTTGAACTTGTATTATAATAATAAGGAGGCCTAATGCTAACTCATAAAACAGACATAGGGCTTCGCAACTTGCCCTCGGGTCTTAGCTCCTGGTCCCTTGGCGGGAAACGTGAATTTGGATTCTAGTAAGGGGCCTATTGCTAACTTATAAGACAAACATAGGAACCTGTGATAGGGCCTGCACCCTCCTGTGGTGGCCCCTTGAATTTGTGTCGTCATCTAGTTGTGTATGGACTAATGGTTATTTATCCAGCGTTATATTTCTAGGACTAATTAGGGTTGTTTGTGGTGCCATCTAGTGGTGTAAAATAAATGCCATGAACGAAACATCTCTGCAAAAGAAATTTATTTCATTCAGAAAAGGTGATATGTTTAGACAAATATCCAATATCAGGGAAACAGCAATAAACGTTAAATAATTTTTAACAACTATTAGACGAAACTAATTAATGTTACAGCATGAGTAACGAATGTAATACTCTATGTAACAACATTAAATAATAACTAATAGCGTAGAAGTTCCTCTGCTTAAGTTTAATCCACCACCAATATATACAAATCCGTATAATCTTACCGCACATACAACAAGGTTATCAACGACGTGGGCGTGTTTTATCTCAAGTCACGTCGGGCGCTCCCACCCCCTATAATTTTGGAGGGTTTCCGTATGCGGTTAACTTGTCATAATTTCGGTAACTCAAAAATGTTACTGATCTTCACGGAATACCAATAGCGTCTCTTACTACAGTTTTAACTTCTCTCAGGTGAGATAATCCAGGAGAGATCACCAATGTAAGTATTATTTCCAAGTTAAAATCCCAAAGCCTCCAGAAGTGAATATTATCCGTGAAAGAAATCAGGCACTATTCAACACCAGCCACTTCAACGAAATACGAAAATTACGAAATTACACTAAGTTTCACATATTAAAGCATGAATAATAAAGTGTTCCAAGTAAAACCTCAGAACGCGAATGGTAAATTACGAAAAAATTCGCAAGTCGCACCGTGTAAATTATGGCAAATCGAGATACTCAAACTGAGCGCATGTAAAGTGGGATTGATTCTCCTAAACAAACTCTCTCGAACCCCTATTTTCTAATATGCTCTACTATCTGTAATACGCTGAACACGCACAGTCAGTGAGAATTTTCTACTGGGCTGCTACGTTTCTCACAATTAGAATGCTGACAACACAACATTACCTCTGTTCTCCGATGTAACATAATATCTGATTAAATGAAGTTAGACACACATCCCTGTGATTTTAGTAAATCAAATGTATAAATAATCTTAACCTAAATAAGACTCCCCTACTATACTGTACGTGAACCAAAAGGTCAACCCAAAAAAATTTTAACAGAAACGTTTCTTAGTCTGAAAAGGTAACACAATCCCACAATGCACAATAACAACGCAATTCAATACTTTTGAAAAAAACCTCAATTAAGTAACACATTCACGTCATATCAGCATTATCAATCAGTAACAGAAAAAAATTTTTCAGATCTTACAATTTAACAGGTAAATCTAATTATATCTCTGAAAATCTGACGGATGTGACAATATATCCCGCTGTTTCATTGAATAAGTTTACATATGGTATTAACGTACAATATTCTCGTTCTGTATTTTAATAATCTAAACAAAGCTAATAGCGTCCCAACCCGAAGCAAGGATCTAGTTTATATCTGTGGATTTATCTCTGACATCCCTTTTTAGGACCTGTTGACAAGGAAAAGAGTTCTCAATTTATAGTTATACAGTAAATGTTTTAATTTATGTTACTGTACCTTAATAATAGACGTGACAATAATAAATCCCAACCGATTTATTTTTTATAGTACAAAAAATAGGTCCAACCGACGTTTGTTTTCTTTGGATCTTATTTCTCTTGAGTTTGTTTGAGGCTACCTGAAATGTCCGATACACCTCGTGCGATCTCATAGACCTAAAGTGTATGATCATATCGAAAATCACTGTGAATGCGTAATTATAATTGAAGTAAATAGACTTGCTCATTGCCAAGAAGTAAATTTCAGAAATTTTAGAAACGTAGAGTATTGGTGAATTTAGTAGAGAATAAGTAAGCTGTAACGTCCCCCAGGTACCCTATCTTAAAAAGTGTAATTTGAACTTATTTGCAAGAATGCAAATTCGAAAACAAAACTATCGCAAAGTGATTTATCTTGACTTGACTGACAATAATGTTACTATTACTCAAATTGATTGCTTGCCTTACATGGACTTTCCTGACAATAATTAAAAGATTAGAATTCATTTGCACGTCTGATATTTAATTACTCGCAAAACCTCAAATCTGATCAAACCAAGTGGCCGTCTAGTGGTAGGTACGTTGTGCTATCTGAATTACATAGGCTGGATGAGGTAAGTGTTGCATCATGTGGGACAGGAAAACAATAAAACTACTCAAATTAAAATTAACGAGCTTTGCGCAGACTGTTAATGTACTATTGTGAGAAAGAACCACCAATAAAACCCACTTTATTCATAAGTAATTGCACAAGTACATTAATAAATCAAATAACACAAACAAAACAATAAGAGAAAAATGAATAAAAAGCAGCTTAGTTACACAGAAACACAATAATAAAAAAACCACGTAGTCACACCCACAATTGTGTCATAAATAATCAAAAAACAAATCGTAATACCAAACATGTGGCACTTTAAAACCAATCATTCCGGTCTTTAGGTAAATACGCACATACAACAATAGGGCAAATTACGGTACATATAAAATACAACAACAGCAAAATTTCACAGGTGATAATAAGGTAAAGACAAGGACAAAAGAAAAAAGACAAGGAATTTACGCATACACAATCGTTTAGTGACGACTAAAGCGTAAAATACATAGGTACAGTTACAAGAAATTACATATAAAGAGAAATTAGTTCGCAGGCAAATAATTCTACTTGACAAACTGACAAAAAACTCATTAAAACCAAGCCTTACAAGGGTAAATTATAAATAGATGATAACAGCGTGACTGATATATAAGTTTAAGTGCGTTATAAAAAATACAGCGCCCCTTTCTCAGGTTACACATTCATCTATACAACAAAAAAAACAATAAAAATAAAATTCGATGTGTTGGACCCCGAAGTGCGTAACGACTGGCAACTGACTTTTATAATTAATAACCAGCGGTATCATGTACCCGTTCACCAGCCCACCTCTACACAAATATAAACAACAAACAACAATGCTAATTCATCCAAATACAAGAGTGAAAGAGCCCTGTACTGTCTTATTTTAGAAGATTTCAGCTTAATGAGCTGGCGTGCGAATAAGATACCTTTGCAAGGCAATGTTTGATTTTTAATAAGTTACATAGGCTTGAAAAATTATTTGCTGCGAGATTTCATTTATATAAAATTATCTACTTGCACTTGAATATATTCCCTTTAGTTAAACACCTTATCACCAACACGGCGAATTAAGATACGCTGTTTAAAACTCGGCTCCGTGGCGATTAATTATAGATTAATTTTTAGAAAAATTTAGATTAAAACATACACTAAAAGAAAAGAACGAAGTAAAGTTTTAGTTTTGCTAAAAGGTACACGAGAAAATATTTATAAACCGAACGGTTTACAACAGGAGTTTCTAATTAAAACAATAAAATCAATCCGGCTCGATCAAAATTTCAACAGCAACTGCCTTCCCCTCTGGTTTCCACTCACCATGTCTACTCCCCAAAATCAACCCCCGTCTTTGAAAAGTGATAAAAAAATACATGAAACATTACTTTACGTTGGAACAGTTTCATATTAATTATTGCACATCATAATTTTAAAAATATGCGTTCGTCCGTAACAAACCCTACATTTAGGTCTCGAGTTTCCAAGTACCAAACAAAGATATCTTTTGATCGCGGTCTATACCGACACAATTACATACTAAACTAGTGACATTTTTACATTAAGAATCAGCACATAAGAATTTCCAATGGTTCGTTACGCCCCTTCAGTAAAGCAGTTTTTAAGCGTACACCTGCTACTCAAAGCCTAACATGTGTTTTTCAAGCATTAGCCAAATATCAGTTACATACATTCTCACATTCCTTACATCAAAATATATAAATAAAATATTTCGAAAACATTAGCAATTTACGACGTATTATGAAGATATTAAAAATCCACTAATTATATTTCTATCGCGGTAACACTGGCGATTTGCCAAATGTTTATTACAATAATAAAATTTTCGCGGTCCGCTACCTACAAAGCTTAAAAATATACTGTTTACGTTAATCATTTCAGAAATAAGCAACATGTATTTCAATTGCAGTAAGATATAAAATATACCTACGTTTTATGAGCATCCGACTTGTACCTATCACAACTTTACATTTATCGTATCTAAAATGTTAATGGACAAATACATGTTGTACAACATAAAAAGCAGCTGGAATATTAATTTTGACACTCAAATATAATTTATTGAAACATTACACAGCATGAAAACGATCGCATGTTCGTAATATTGTAGTATTTTATACATTGTGGTACTTTGTGAACAGCTGATCATGTTTAGTAAAATAATCTGTGCGGGTTTTCCACGAATGGCATGCATTAAAACTTTATAGAGTATCAGTTTACAAAGATTTCTGAAATTTTGGGATGACTTCTTAGGTATAACAATCTATTTCCTTAAAATATTTCGGTTGTGCCGGAAATAGGTATCAGATCACTTATTTTCAACGGTTTGTCGTATATTACGGTATTTATCTTCATTTATGTATCACATTACTATCCTCAAAATGAATGATTTCAAAGGTATTGTATTATATTTTCTAAACGGTGAATGTCGCTGACGTAAAATGAAATGGTTGTTGTACATTTTAGCTTTGTTATAGGTACACTAGAACATCCAATATGTACTTGAAAAGAAATGAAGTGATCTTAGCTTACACAGCATTGTCACAATCTCAGGTCAAACTAATCCAAATTCCGACCATAAATAAATAAAACTTTGTTTTAAATTAAACTACCTGAATTTGAGTGTAGTATAGGAAAATAAGTGATAGGATTCTAATTAACTACTAGAACCCCAGAAATAAGAACAATAGATATTTAAAAAACCTTGAAAACAGCTGAAAATTGCATTTTGCGATACTAAGAATTAAGTGTTTAAAAGGATAAAAGGGTCAAATTTAATGGCAAACTTACTAAAATTCCAACGATAAAAAGTACTGTTTCTCTAAATAAAACATCGTGTATTGCAACCTCGTGACGAAAATGCAGTGAAATACGAGTCAAGTTAAAGAGCTAAGTAGGCACCCATGTGTTTTACACCGTTAAGGTTAAATTTTGCGCCCCTATATAAAATAAGTTATTGTACAACGCAACTAACTTCACAGCAGTTTTTCTTACGCAGTAATTAGGACCCAATTATGTGCCACTTTGCGACGTTAAAATAAAATATTGCACCTTTATAGGAAAGAAGTTATTGTAAAATTACGTTGACAGGGAGAACTTCACAGCCGTGATCTTCCGCATAAATAATTTTTTTATACAGTAATTAGCCCCAAATTATGCGTGGTTTAGCGCAGATATAATAAAATCTAGACACTAGACACCCATTATGCACCGTTAAAATTAAATTTTGCCTCCCTATAGGAAACAAGTTATTGCAAAAATTACATAAACACGGATAACTTCACATTCATGAATTTGTTCATAAATCAGTTCTTTATTATGCAGTAACTAGTCGCCCACATAGGAAACAAGATATAAAGCTAACTTCATAGCATTATGAGTAAATTCTTTTCTTGCACGATAATTAGGCATCTATTATGCTTTTGTTATAAAAATTGCATCGATACGATTAAGTTCATAACTACGAACTTCTGAATAAATTATTTCTTTCTTATTCAGTAATTAGGTAGCTATTATGCGCTGTTTGCGCCATTAAAGTTGAATTTAGCTTAATGTGTATTTTTCCCATTTTTATTGCACTGTTATTAAAGCTCAACTTATAGATTATTATAAGTTCTGTTATGAACGAATAACTTCAAAAGTAAACGTGTAATTAAAAATCATTATTACTCTAGCAAAGTACAGGTGGTAGGTGCAAATCCCATTCGATGTAAACTTTTATTAACTTTCATTATACAAGGTGATTCTAAAATAGATGGTCAAAATTAGGAAGCTGATGCAGGATAGCAATACAAACAAAAAGTTCCTATCAACTTGGGTCGTAAAACGCACCATTACGGAGATACAGAGTGTTTAGTTTTCAATTTGATACGTTAATTTATTTTATATTTCCGTTAGTTTTCAATAAATAGCTTTCAAATTTGTAACATTGCCTATAATTCTTATGCCGAATAACGTGATTTATCTAATTTCAATGTATCGTGCAGATGGCGCTAGTTGCCGCATATTTTTGTTGTTAAAAATGACGTAACTTTTTTCTAACAAAAGTATCAACTTTCCAAAGGCACGATTGGATTCTGCGATCAATATTGCATAAAAAAGGTATACCTTATTGAGATCGCTATCTGTAACCATTTCCGAATAAAACTCAATTTCACATTTCAATTCTCAATTATTGGTATTATTACAATTCGGAGAAGTCAGTAGAATATTATTGAAATAAATGATTATAAACAGATTTAACAGAAAATATGAGTAAATTACCGATAATGATATCATTTCAATTCTCAAAGTGTCCTCCATTTTCCTGTATACACTGTTGCAGTCTTCTCATAATTGAAAATACTACACGATTTAGTCTTTGCTCTTGTACTATTTCATTGAAAGCGTCTTCAATTCGCTGGCGCAGTTCCTCAACAGTTTCACTCAACTGAGCATATACTTTATTTTTCACTTGTCCCAAAACATTGAAATCCATAGGATTGAGATCTGGTGACCTAGGGGCCAAATTAAAGGATCCTCATTGCCTCGACCTATCCATTGATTTGGAAAATTTTCGGATAGCCATATACGACACTGTCGACTAAAATGGGGAGGGGCGCCATCATGCATGTACCATAGGGCACGCCTTCCCGCTAAAGGAATGTCTTCCAAAAGTTCATAAAGTTGATAAAAAATCGTGGTACGTTTCTCCGGTTAAATTACCTTGGAGAATGCGGTAACCTAGAAGTTCAGTCCCAAGTGTTGCAGCCCAGGCATTAATTTTGAAAGAATAATGTTGGTAATGAGTAGTTTTTCTGGCACGCGGATTCTCATCGGCCCAAACATGTTCATTATGCATGTTAAACACTCCGTATTTGAAAGAAAGTTGGGGTCCTGTTCATGCCTCCTCAGGAGCAATCCACAAAATCTCATGCGTATGGGTCTATCACCTGGCAAAATATCCTGGACTTGACGGTAATAGTACGGATGCAATTGTTGTTCTGTTGCAACTCTCCAAACAACTGGTTGTGACACTTGAATTCGTAGTGACACACGCCTAGTACTAACAGTGGGATTATCTTCAATAACATTCAAAATATTCTCCTCATTTGCAATTGATCTCACCGTCCTTCGTCTTCCCTATCATCAGTCTGACGCTTCAAAGTTCCACTTTCACGTAAGCGGCGTTCAGTAGACAGAAATGTTTTATAATTAGGCAGATTTCATCTGGGATATTTTCCACTGTACCGTCTCACAGCAGCTCGTGCACTTCCAAGACATTCGCCCAACACCAGCAGCATATCAACATACTCAGAAAATGTGTAGAGCAGCATTTTAATTTAACAACGATGCAAAACACAACTTCAAATAATTTAAACGTTAATGACAGATAGCGAAATATTAGCAAGCTACTGTCAGTGCCTACTTTTAGGTTTCAGTGCCATACGAATGCGATTGTATGATTGGATTACACACAAACAAGGTCCACGTAATGCAAAATTTCATTCTTATCGACAACGGTTGTAGATATCGCGTTTCATAAGTTGATTGAAACTGTTGAGGAACTGCGCCAGCGAATTGAAGACGCTTTCAATGAAATAGTACAAGAGCAAAGACTAAATCGTGTAGTATTTTCAATTATTAGAAGACTACAACAGTGTATACAGGAAAATGGAATGATATCATTATCGGTAATTTATTCATATTTTCTGTTAAATCTGTTTATAATCATTTATTTCAATAATATTCTACTGACTTCTCCGAATTGTAATAATACCAATAATTGAGAATGAAATGTGAAATTGAGTTTTATTCGGAAATGGTTACAGATAGCGAGCTCAATAAGGTATACCTTTTTTATGAAATATTGATCGCAGAACCCAATCGTGCCTTTGAAAAGTTGATACTTTGTTAGAAAAAATTTACGTCATTTTTAACCACAAAAATATGCGCCATCTGCACGATACATAAAAATTAGATAAATCACGTTATTCGGCATAAGAATTATAGGCAATGCTACAAATTTGAAAGCTATTTATTGAAAACTAACGGAAATATTAAATAAATTAACTTATCAAATTGAAAACTAAACACCCTGTATCTCCGTAATGGTGCGTTTTACGAGCCAAGTTGATAGGAACTTTTTTGTTTGTATTGCTATCCTGCAACAGCTCCCTAATGTTGACCAACTATTTTAGAATCACCTTGTATAATTCATTTTCTTACATTATGACCATATTAAATTTTTTCTAATATTAACTTAATTGGACTATACATTATTTAATTTTAAAGCTACCTAACTATGTTTTAAATTCATTCTGTTGCTTGTCCACTACAGTAATTAAACACTAATTATGCGCTGTGTTACGCAAAACGACCCATAATTATGATCTAATTAACGCACAAAGAAAGACTAGTTTTCAACGTAAGTTTAGGACTGTGAAGTTGTTATTTGCTATAGGAGTTCAAAATTTAACTTTAACGGCACAAAACTGCGCATAATTATCGTGCAAGAAAATACTAGTTTATTAATAAGACTATGAAGTTAGCCTTATCTATGTATTTTTTGCAATAACTTATTTTCTACAGGGAAATTTCACTTTAGAGGCGAAAACAACGCATAGTTGGCGCCTAATTACTAAACAAAGAAAAAATGATTTATGCAAAAATTCACATCTGTGAAGTTAGCTGTGTTGATGTAATGTCCAAAATTCAAGTTTAATAGTGCAACACGGCGCATAATGGATAATTAATTATCGCGGAAGAAAAGATATTCCGAAGACGATGAAGTTGGTCTTGTTGATGTAATTTTATCAACAACTTATTTCCTATAAGGGCCCAAAATTAGATTTTAGCGGCGCATAATTAACGACTAATTACTAAATAGTAAAAAATTCACATCTGTGAGGTTAGCCATGTTGATGTAATTTTTACAATGAATTGTTTACCATAGGGGCGCAAAATTTAGCTCTCACGGCACAATGTGGCTGAAAATGAGTGTGCCTAATTATGGCACAAGAAGAGATTAATTTAAACATAAGAATATGCAGTTAGCCGCGACGATGTAATTTTCGCAATATCTTGTTCCCTACAGAGCCGCAAAATTTTATTTTAACGACGCAGAACATC
Organism: Vesta saturnalis; assembly: GCA_036346205.1. NCBI lineage: Eukaryota > Metazoa > Arthropoda > Insecta > Coleoptera > Lampyridae > Vesta > Vesta saturnalis. The sequence continues at coordinate 1,144,343 of JARFJB010001728.1, read as the reverse complement.
ACAAAATTGGCTTCTAATTACTACATAAGACAAAATTGACTTATGCAAAAGTTCACAGTCGCGTGACATAATAATTTTTTTCCTATAGGTGCTCAAAATTTAACATTAACGGCGTATAACGGCGCATAATGGGTGCCTCAGTATCGTCCAATAAAAGATTAATATATTCTTAAGGCTATAAAGTAAACCTAATAATTTTACCATAAGTCTTTTCCTATAAATTTTATTTTAAGGGCGCAAAACAGTAAGAAAATATGAATTTATTCATAAGGTTATGAAATTAATCTTGTCGATGTAATTTTGGAATAACTTATTTCCTGTGGAGACGAAAAGTTTATTTTTAGCAGCGGATACGAAATTAGCCGTGCTAGTGTAATTTTACAGTGACTTTTTTCCTATAAAGGGCAAAATTTTATTTTAACGGGGAATAATGGTGCCTAAAATACTTATCTTTTGTGTTTTTAAATCGTGTATTTTTCTGTTTACACTTTATATAAATTTATACGTTTAAATGGTAATACTTCAAGTAATTCTTAAACAGAAACAACACACGAATTAAAAACCCAAATTTTCAGATTAATATGAAAATTAATTTTATGACTTAGTTATTCTTTACTAAAAATTTTATAGTTGGCTTTATGTTTCCCAAACTGTTATACTAATAGCAGACTTATGTTTATGTTTTAATTTTTCAAATTTGACAAAATCGTTTACTACATCTTTAACAATTTTTAACAAACATTGCTACTGACGAAGATAACTGTAAGTGTTATCGAAACGTTTAGATTGTATAATTTAAAGTACACCATTAAAAATCCCAAAAAGATAAGTATTTTATTTTCAGATTAAGTTTACAATAATCACAAAGTCAAGTAAAACAGATTTATATCGATATTCAATCTAACGACCGGGATCTTAACATAAAAATACAATCAAATGCGCGCGGTCGTGTGAATAAATTATCTAGTAACCAAATTAAAGAATCACTATTGAGTATAAAGGGTGTCCTACAATTGCGTTAGCAGGCAATATCTCAGTTATTTTAAGAGATAGGGAGTTCGGTGTAGAGGGTACTTTTCGCAGTAGCAAAGAATCTTCCTAACGCACTTATTGAAATTTCTACAGGGTGAGCCAAACATAAAATACCTCGTTAATGGTTAATTTTTTCTAATGATACACTCTGTATGTTTATTGATCTGTAGAATCTATTTGTTTTTCTCTTCCAAATCGCGTCCAAATTACTTACATTGTGACGCTTTTAATTTATTCCAGTTTTTATTTATTTTAAGCAAAATACACGTTTTTATTTATTTTTATGTCTTCATAATAGTTTGTTGCATGTTGTATTTAATGAAATTGTACAATTTATCAAACATAATAAACAAAAACAATTAAACTGCAGAATCTACAAAATGAAACATACAGAAGATACAGGTATATAACACACAGAAATTAGAAGTATATTTTCTGTATGTTCCATTTTATTAACGACAGATCAATTAATATACAGGGTATGTCATTAAGAAAATAAAATATTGGCGAGGACTTTTATTTTTGACACACGGTAGAGAATTCAATAAGAGCGTTAAAAATATTCCTTTGTAATGCAAACATTATACCTGGATACCAAACTCCATACTTCGTAGCCGATATATTCCCTGATAACAACATTTTGGGACACCCTGTATGTAAGAATAAGTAGATACTTTGAAACATTAAAATTAAAATTATCATTTACTTAAGTAACGATATTCAAATCGCACGTAATTGTATCTTGATAACATAACGTGGTAATTTAAATTTTAGTTACCAATTTACTTTGAAATTTGTTTAAATGGCCATCGTTTTCAATCTTTGCTGATATGATTGGGTTTGTTGTTTGTTATTATTATCTTCAGCCATTGCACACAATGCAACTAATGGCGAAACCTTATACGATAACCTCAGTTTATTTATTTTTATGATTATTGATGACGCTTGAGGATTATCGACCGTGAACAAATGACATTTGGAAAATTTGTCCAAAAACCCCGGCTATTGTTTTTTTCCAGTTAAATTAACCTTTTTATTTGTTTTAGAAGTAGAAAGATATGCAGAACTTGTATGCTACAAGAAAGAGATGTCGTCGCCCCAACGCACATCAAGCAGTGCGCCAGCCCTTCCAGGGTAGGGTATTGGCTATTCCTTGTCCCGTTTCAAACTTATTTTTACCTTACTTTTGCACGACAGTTTCATTCTAATGATTTCGAAGTGTACGTAATGCAGCCTATTTATTTAAAATTGTTCTGCTAAGCAGCTAATTAATTAATAATTAATAATTTATTGTAATTGTACGAATTTATTTATGTCTTAAGTACAAAGCTGGTTTTATTCACGATACAATTGTGTCTGTGTAAACACTTGCTGGTTTTTTTCTTGCATATGTGCAGTTTTAACGGTTACCTTATTGTTACCCATTTAAGTTTACTATTTGCTTCATTATCCTTCATTATTAGTTTACTTTTATTTTGTTGATATTTGCCAAAATGATTGGTGTAATATTTAAATTTTGATTTGAAATATTCATTTCACAGCAGTGTTTTTGATTGTGTTTTACGTATAATATGTAGCTTTTCATTTTTGCCGTTGCTTTATTCCTCGATTTTATAATTTTATACGCATTTTAAAGTAATTTAATGGCACTTTGCTGTATTTTCATATTATCCCTTTTCTTTGTTTGTTTTACTCTGATTTATAAATGTTAATTGTTCAATTGTGCATTAATTAATAAACCGTTTGGTAATTAACAGATTGAATCATCAATACGCACTGCTCATTAATTATAATTTTAGTAATTTTATTGCTTGTTTGTCCTACTATAATGCAACACTTAATAAAGTCAATGTAATGCAATCATATAGTTATTGCCAGGAAATTCAAGATAGAGCTATTAGATAGTTTTTGTAAAAATTTTAATCAGTGCAACTAAGTTCAATATTATAATGTAAACGATTTGATAGTTTTTTAATTATTGAGAGTAGCTTCGAATTACACTTTTATCTTGAAACACTGTAACATCAAATCTACAAAAATAAAGCAGTCGCTCTTGGGTTACTACAAAATGGTTCAGTTTGGAATCAAACGTTACAAGATGAGGTTGTATGCTTAAACAATTACGTGATTTATTTACATACATATACGTTTTTAATACACTTGTTAATCCACCGGAGATAAATAAAGAATTTTAAAGTACCTATGATGGAAGATTACTGCTTGAAAGATGACAATGAGGGAGTACCGTCTTCCCTTAAAGCTAACAATTGGATGCATCCTGATGCTGCATATAGAACCCTGAATACTAAAAAAGGTCTGTGTAATGATTCCCAACTAGTAGTAGAATCGTTGAAGGAACATATTAAAGCATTATTTTGAAACCTGCTGATTTCTTTTTGTACTCTCCGGTCAAACCAACATTTGTTATAAAAATTCACAAATTTTCCTGATCCGTTATTCGATCATGGACCGAATATGGCCCTTTCGAGAGTCAAAATAAGGATTAACGTAAAAGTGAAAGTGTTGGACTCTTCCTTCCAAGGAAACTGTCACATTCGTTGATTCCTTATTTTTATACTGTTACATTAGTTAAGTCTAATAGTTGTTATAATCACTTGTTTACTGCTGTTTTTCTCATTTCGTCATTTAGTATTTCCTTAAATATATTACTTTTCTAAATTAAATAAATTACTTTTATTGAAATAGTTGATGGTTGCTCGTACTTAATATTCATTTTTATGATTTAGAGTCTAATGGTACTTTCAGACTTTTATTATTTCTAGCTAGCGTTCTCTTTGCTCTTAACTTTTAACTTCACCTTCATTATTGTTTAGAACCTGCTCCACCAGTACCTTGACTGAGCTATCGGAAAAACCCTAAGCTATCTGTTATGCTACTAGTCAGCCCTCTAATATGGTAAGTTTAGGTACAGCGTGGAGATTTGCACATAACAAAGCGATTTAGTTTTTACGAGAAACGATGTATACAAAGAGATTCGGCAATTTGAAATGATTAATAACTCACCAAATTGTAGAGTAAAAACCCCGCAATAGAAGATGTATGTCGCAAAATGAAGCAACATGCAACAACGCCTCCATCCGGCTGCCCTGGAGCGACTCAAACTAGTTGGATTAGCCGATGTTGTTGCGCAAACCTGTATTTTACAGAGTATCCCTTCAAAGCAGCTATCCCATTAATCTTACCTACCCTTTAAAATTAGTCACCCATTGAAACTACCCAGTTTCAAATTAACCGCCATTTAGTTTATATTCCAGATCGCGTCAATGTCGTCGGGCCTTGCTACTTGTTTAAAATAAACAAATTGAGACCTATATAACTGGAAGTCATGTAATCATGAAAACATTTTCGCAAAATACACTATTATACCGAACAACTCTGCTCAAAAGTTGAGAATTCCTGGTTGGATAAAATTACTAAATAGTAACTTCAAACTAATATTTATAGCGTTATGCAAGAGAAGGAAAAGGCCACGTGTTTCATTCCCTCCCCAAGGGGGAGGGCGGGCTGCTTGAGCTTTCCAAACTCCTTCAGCCACAATCATTGATTCCAAACATGCATACATTAACTATGTATCCATGGTACGATTAATGATAGATGCGGTCAAGATAGGATCGGAAGGAACGGAGTTAGGGTTCTAAGGAGAAGATACTACCCCAGCATTCGGCTAAATAGCCGCACATGGTGTACGTAGACGCAGTGACCATGCCGCTATAGGTGTATGAGGAAAACCTCCTTAAAAAAGCTCATACAGTGTAGACGGTAAATGGAATCAAACCCATTACCTCCCGAATGATAAGCAGGTCATGCAACTACAACTCCACGAACTCGGTATAACTGATTATAAACAAAAATGGCATTAGTAAATTTATCCAACATTTATATTTTCAGCAGAGTTCAATTTTTTATTGGGTATGTGAGCAAGCATCTCGACAACAAGGGTAAAAGTACAATGTACACCATTTTATTAATTCAAATCCTACGGTTTAACGTATTGTAATATCTTGAAAATAAAAATCAAGGATACTTTTTTTCTAAATGATTTATTGGTACACTTAGAATACTATTGGCAATAAAACCAATAATAAAAATCAATTGCATACATAAATTATTAGTATTATTATTGTAAAAAAACCAAATAATGATTTATGACATACGCACACGACCTTTGAAATATTAACAGGAATAAAATAACTTTCTTATAAAATGAATACAACAGTTATAATGTTCGACCAACATTAAAGTTTAAATTGCAAAATTTACTTTCTTTTTAGATACAATAATAACTTTTGTAATTATTCCGGTTATTAATTCTAAATGAACTTAAGCAAACAAGTAATTTTGGCAATAATTATAAACTTGTAACAAAAACAAAACCATACTCCAATTTAGTACGTACATAAACAACGAATTTAAATGCCTAATGGGGTTGAGGATGAGTGCAGTTAAGCTAAAATTGCAAGAAGGGAAACTAGAATCGTGCTATAGGAAATAGTACATTATTCTCCAAAATTAACGAAGAAAGTTCGATTTTCGTCTCTAGAAAAGAAAGTAAACAGTGCCGTTACGCTTACTAAGTGAAAAGTTTATTTATGAGTATTTTTCTCATTGTATATTTAATTCCTTAAAATTTGGAATACTTTTGAATTTGGCTTTAATTTTTTTTAATATTAATATGTTTAAAAATCGTAAGTAGAATTCTGAAAACTGTACATTCAATTTTATTTTGTTATAGTAGTTTTATTAAAGGCAAGTGGATTTGTTCTTCAGAATTAAGTTCGTTTCCATTACTGTAGAAGAATTTTTAAAAAAATGTAAGATGGTATGAATGTTTTGTAGCGCGTTATGTTACGTCGAGACAGCGGTCCGTCAGTTGGGTATTGGGCAGGTAAAATTGTTTGGGTTACGGGAGGTTTCGAAGAAATGATTGCTATTATGCAAGGGAATATAGCAAATGTTATCTCGATTCTAAGTAATAGGTGTTTTGTTGTTGACACACGTGACGCTTGAAGTATATTTTTCTCGTGACAAATGTCCAGTTTGCATTTTAGTATGGAACATTTTATTAGTAATGGTGAAAGATGACGTGATGCCAGTAAGAAGGGATAGTTCACTGTCAGTTACGTGGCAGATTTGAGAGCGAAACGATGAGGTAGAAGGCGGTCCCGCATGAAGTTATCGTACAACAGAATTTACCTTAGTCACTAACTCTGGATATAAGTGATTCTTCATTAGCCCGGGGAAATATATTTTTGAGTTTGTTTTTTGGAAGTGCTTCCTCATCTCTTGGAATGATTTCGCCTTGCTGCGGCTTTATATGAGAGTTCGTGTAATCTGCAGTTAAAAATTTTCAGCGGCCTGATGTGTTTTTATTGTTTATGATTTTGACGAAAGCTTTTAGCATTGCTTATTTGATTATATTTTACGATATTTTCTTATTAAAATTTTTGAATATAGAAATTCTTTGATTAAGTTAACGTGAAGTAAAGTTTAAAGAATTAAGATCGATGACCTTCCCAATTGGTGTCACATTCGTTGATTCCTTATTTTATACTGTTACATTAGTTAAGTCTAATAGTTGTTATAATCACTTGTTTACTGCTGTTTTTCTCATTTCGTCATTTAGTATTTCCTTAAATATATTACTTTTCTAAATTAAATAAATTACTTTTATTGAAATAGTTGATGGTTGCTCGTACTTAATATTCATTTTTATGATTTAGAGTCTAATGGTACTTTCAGACTTTTATTATTTCTAGCTAGCGTTCTCTTTGCTCTTAACTTTTAACTTCACCTTCATTATTGTTTAGAACCTGCTCCACCAGTACCTTGACTGAGCTATCGGAAAAACCCTAAGCTATCTGTTATGCTACTAGTCAGCCCTCTAATATGGTAAGTTTAGGTACAGCGTGGAGATTTGCACATAACAAAGCGATTTAGTTTTTACGAGAAACGATGTATACAAAGAGATTCGGCAATTTGAAATGATTAATAACTCACCAAATTGTAGAGTAAAAACCCCGCAATAGAAGATGTATGTCGCAAAATGAAGCAACATGCAACAACGCCTCCATCCGGCTGCCCTGGAGCGACTCAAACTAGTTGGATTAGCCGATGTTGTTGCGCAAACCTGTATTTTACAGAGTATCCCTTCAAAGCAGCTATCCCATTAATCTTACCTACCCTTTAAAATTAGTCACCCATTGAAACTACCCAGTTTCAAATTAACCGCCATTTAGTTTATATTCCAGATCGCGTCAATGTCGTCGGGCCTTGCTACTTGTTTAAAATAAACAAATTGAGACCTATATAACTGGAAGTCATGTAATCATGAAAACATTTTCGCAAAATACACTATTATACCGAACAACTCTGCTCAAAAGTTGAGAATTCCTGGTTGGATAAAATTACTAAATAGTAACTTCAAACTAATATTTATAGCGTTATGCAAGAGAAGGAAAAGGCCACGTGTTTCATTCCCTCCCCAAGGGGGAGGGCGGGCTGCTTGAGCTTTCCAAACTCCTTCAGCCACAATCATTGATTCCAAACATGCATACATTAACTATGTATCCATGGTACGATTAATGATAGATGCGGTCAAGATAGGATCGGAAGGAACGGAGTTAGGGTTCTAAGGAGAAGATACTACCCCAGCATTCGGCTAAATAGCCGCACATGGTGTACGTAGACGCAGTGACCATGCCGCTATAGGTGTATGAAACCTCCTTAAAAAGCTCATACAGTGTAGACGGTAAATGGAATCAAACCCATTACCTCCCGAATGATAAGCAGGTCATGCAACTACAACTCCACGAACTCGGTATAACTGATTATAAACAAAAATGGCATTAGTAAATTTATCCAACATTTATATTTTCAGCAGAGTTCAATTTTTTATTGGGTATGTGAGCAAGCATCTCGACAACAAGGGTAAAAGTACAATGTACACCATTTTATTAATTCAAATCCTACGGTTTAACGTATTGTAATATCTTGAAAATAAAAATCAAGGATACTTTTTTTCTAAATGATTTATTGGTACACTTAGAATACTATTGGCAATAAAACCAATAATAAAAATCAATTGCATACATAAATTATTAGTATTATTATTGTAAATAAAAACCAAATAATGATTTATGACATACGCACACGACCTTTGAAATATTAACAGGAATAAAATAACTTTCTTATAAAATGAATACAACAGTTATAATGTTCGACCAACATTAAAGTTTAAATTGCAAAATTTACTTTCTTTTTAGATACAATAATAACTTTTGTAATTATTCCGGTTATTAATTCTAAATGAACTTAAGCAAACAAGTAATTTTGGCAATAATTATAAACTTGTAACAAAAACAAAACCATACTCCAATTTAGTACGTACATAAACAACGAATTTAAATGCCTAATGGGGTTGAGGATGAGTGCAGTTAAGCTAAAATTGCAAGAAGGGAAACTAGAATCGTGCTATAGGAAATAGTACATTATTCTCCAAAATTAACGAAGAAAGTTCGATTTTCGTCTCTAGAAAAGAAAGTAAACAGTGCCGTTACGCTTACTAAGTGAAAAGTTTATTTATGAGTATTTTTCTCATTGTATATTTAATTCCTTAAAATTTGGAATACTTTTGAATTTGGCTTTAATTTTTGTAATATTAATATGTTTAAAATCGAAAGTAGAATTCTGAAAACTGTACATTGAATTTTATTTTGTTATAGTAGTTTTATTAAAGGCAAGTGGATTTGTTCTTCAGAATTAAGTTCGTTTCCATTACTGTAGAAGAATTTTTAAAAAATGTAAGATGGTATGAATGTTTTGTATCGCGTTATGTTTCGTCGAGACAGCGGTCCGTCAGTTGGGTATTGGTTGATATTGGGCAGGTAAAATTGTTTGGGTTACGGGAGGTTTCGAAGAAATAATTGCTTTTATGCAAGAGAATATAGCAAATGTGATCTCGATTCTAAGTAATAGGTGTTTTGTTGTTGACACACGTGACGCTTGAAGTATATTTTCTCGTGACAAATGTCCAGTTTGCATTTTAGTATGGAACATTTTATTGGTAATGGTGAAAGATGACGTGATGCCAGTAAGAAGGGCTAGTTCACTGTCAGTTACGTGTCAGATTTGAGAGCGAAAGATGAGGTAGAAGGCGGTCCCGCAGATTGCAAATTAAACCGATGGCTCATAGTCATCGTACAACAGAATTTACCTTAACTCTGGATATAAGTGATTCTTCATTAGCCCGGGAAATATATTTTTGAGTTTGTTTTTGGAAGTGCTTCCTCATCTCTTGGAATGATTTCGCCTTGTTGCGGCTTTACGATATTTTCTTATTAAAATTTTTGAATATAGAAATTCTTTGATTAAGTTAACGTGAAGTAAAGTTTAAAGAATTAAGATCGATGACCTTCCCAATTGGTCTCACAGCACTCTTACGTTATTTTTTTTTATTGCGTGCGAATGTTTTGAAGCTTTTATAGATAACACCAGTCCAGGAGCACCATTTCTGATTAATCTGATTGAATGCTACAAAAGGTAAACAAGTTTTTGTTTTTAAAAATTATTACTAAATTTATTAAATACATAAATAAAAAGTTTACCTCGAGTAGGATTTGAACCTACGACCTGTACTTTGCTAGAGTACCGCTCTAACCAACTGCGCTATCGAGATTCAAGTCCCAATCGATGTAAATTTTGTCTTTTGTACGTTTTTGAACAGTGCTGTGGAGTACTAGCATTTATTTGTGTGCTAATTATATCAATATTTTCGATTTTAAACAAACTAGTGGCCTTAGATTAAAGACATTCTATTCACCCTACACGGAAATCAACATCCACCTCACCCCCTTACACTGAGCTATCGCACCCTTCACTTACCTGTTACATAAATCGTACTGGCATTTCCACCCGTAACAAAACCAATGAATAACGTACTCCCCATAACATCCAGAAATGCACCCATTGACAATATACGAGATATGGTAGGAAAATAATGAGCTCGGTTTTTTATTGCAAGGGTTTTGTACATCAACGTAACCACTTAGTAGTTTCTTTAGAAAACTATACAGCGGACGTAATCTTTAATTTCACTCATCGTTTTGGATGTTATCGACAATACCAAGATGACGTTTTTCAACAGTAAAGTGATCAATGCACATGCCTAAAAGAGGATCCCATGGGGGTTTTGGAAATAAAAGCTGAGACTGGGATAAACGGATTGTTTATATTTTACCTATATTAGGTAGTTCTCGGAAATTCGTTCTATGCAAGATGGTACAATTTAAACATGTTGAATTATATACACACCACTAAATTCCCGATGTGAGGAATAGATGTCAACATCAAATATCAAAATATTCATTATAAGTTCTTGTTATGAACGAATAAGTTCAAAAAGTAGGGAATGCTACATCGCCCGGGGCACAATTTGGCCAGTAACAGGTCTGCTCGCTATGGTAGTACTCAAGAGAACAATACAATTGCCTCGGATAGATCTGGCTACAAGGGGCGATCAAGGTCGAACAGACAGGCCCCGTTGCAGACGACTGTGTAAGGAATGAATAGCGAGTCGGTACGTGGAAAGTGAGAGGTATGCATGGTAAATAATTTGAAATTGCGAATGTAATGTACGAAAGACACCTTCTGTATGTACAGGAGACAAAGCGCAAAGGAAAGGATGCTGTGGAGAAGGAAGATGGCAACCTAATACTATGGTCAGGAGTTGAGACTGCAGTGCATGGTGCAAAAGGAGTTGGGGTGATCGTAAATGAAAGAGTGAAAATATGTGTTAAACTGTACGATTTGGTATCTCCCCGGGTAATATGGGTTAGAATGAAAGTGGAGTTTCGAATAATTTTTCTTATTGCATGCTATGCACCGGTGAATGGAGAAAGAGACCAGGAGCGTGAGAACTTCTGGAATGAAGTAGAGAACATGTTGAACGTATGTAAGCCAAATAAAAGAGTGATAATAGTGGGGGATATGAACGGATGGGTGGGTGTACAGAGGGAACATACCGAACGCGTTCTGGGAAAGTTCGGAGACCAAAGAGTCAATGAGAATGATGAACGCTTGGAGAGTGTGGAGAGAAACCAGTTTGTATCCAATACGTTGTTTAAACATAAAAACGTGCATATATATATATATATATATATATATATATATATATATATATATATATATGGCAAAAGGTGAATCTAAAAGTACGTTAGACTTGATAATCTATGATGAACGGCTTAGAAACCTTTTGGTTACATCTATAGAAAACGGTAGGAAGGATGAAAAACGGCAAGGGAGCAGGCGTAGATGAAATCACTGCTGAAATAATAAATGGAATAATGGCAGTATACAACGGTGGTCGGGCATGCGTTAGGGTGAGAGGAGGTGTGAATGAATACTTTAATATTGAGCAAGGAGTGCGACAAGGCTGTGTGATGTCACCGTGGTTGTTCAATGTATGCATGGATAAATCTGTTAGACAAACATGTACCGATACAAATGGTGTAATGGTTAGAGATGTAAATGTACGACTTCTGGTGTATGCAGATGACACAGTTTTATTAAGTGTTCAATAGGGAAGGTGGAAAGAAGAGTAGAGTATTTACTCTGCAAGGTGAAATTTATAACAAATAAAAAAATTGTGGTTGTTATATTTTAAAAGGTAAATTGCACCACGGTCTAGCTCAGTGAGGTGCAAACTTATAAAACTTACTGTAATTGTGAACTCATTCATCATGTGTGAGGGAAGTAGAGATTTATCCATAGATGTAATCAGTATTAGCATTTGTTTTATTGGGCACCACTCAATTTCTAGGTTTAATAATTAAAATGCAACAAAAATAAAGGAAGGTTGTATCTCAAAGCATAACAGGTAATCTGAATAAAGACAAACAACTGTATTTATATGTACATTTAATAAAGCAAAATGTCTGATTAATATCAGCATAAAATAACTAAAACGATATTTCTCGTAAAGCCTTACGAACTTAAATTATTAAATTAAACACTGTACATACGCTTACAATCTATAATGGCGTGTTTGTGCCGTCAGTACAGTATGGAAGTGAGACATGGGTATGTCAAAAAAAGCGCGAAACAAAAATAAATGCCGTGGTTATGAGATTCCTGAGGAACGCATGTGGTAAAACGAGAATGGACAAGATAAAGAATGAATGCATAATGACGGAGTGTGGCAAGGAAAAGACGATGACGGATAGATATAATAGTAGTAAATTACATTGGTTTGGTCACATTGAGAGAATGTACAACGCAAGATTAACGAAGCAAATATGTGTGGGTGAGGTTAGAGGAAAGGCTGGGTCTGGTAGGCCGCATAAAACTGAATGCAGTAGAATGTATGATAAAGCCAAGAAAGATAAGGAGTTTTAAAAATAAAAGGGCACGTCAGAGACAATATATGAATCTTGCGGAAGCTAGGGAGGTATGCGGAGATAGGAAAGCATGGAGAAAGATTGTGGATGAAAAATAAATAAGAGGCAGGGATTGTTTTGCCTACCCCGCAAGGGAATGGCGTGAAGGTTAAGTTAAGTTAAGTTGATACCGTTAGATATTAGAACAAGTTTAAACATCGACGTGTTCGAGCGATTTTGGTTGATCTTTAAAATACGCCAGTTGGCAGGGGGGTACAACTTTATGTTCTCACGGTATGTATGTTTGTGTGTGTATATATATATATATATATATATATATATATATATATATATATATATATGTATATTTATTATGAAGCAAATGGCGTGTTTACTGTACTAGCGGAATAGGGCATGTGTACAAATTTTAGGTTCCAATTCTAGAGATACCGAAAAACGTCTAAAACTTTTTATTGTTATTAGAAACGTAACAACGAGTAACCGATTGATTTAACTTTTGTGCGGTGAATTTGTATTTTCGGTGCATGATTATGTTTCACGAATACCCATTTGGCATTACTAATTTTGTTTTTTTATTGGCTGACTACTTTGAAGCAAAATAGGGAGAAGCAACGCCATTAATTTTGATTAATACTCTATAAATTTTATTAACATAAAACTATTTTCCAATGCAGTAAGTTTTAAACATTTAACATTCATAATTAAAACTGGACAGCTGATAATTTTAGAAATATCACATAATTATTTGAAACTGAGGTTATGAGTGATTATTACGTCATATTAATAATGATCTTATAACTTATAAGCCAAGTTATAGCAAATAAGCCAATTTATAACAAATAAGAATTGTTGCTCGGAAGCAAACTTAAACCATAAATATAATTAACGCTCGCGTCAACTTAAAACAAATAAAATTGTTATATAGAAACAAAAATTAAAATTACTACTAAGGTACAGTAGTATCAACATATGAAAAGGTACGTTTGCACCACAGCTAAAGCTCATCGGTGACATGTAAGAAGCACACTATAAAATTGAGAGCTCTTGCCTTTATCTACATAAGGAATCGATAGCTATAAATCAGATATGCATGGATTGTCAGGCGCTACTAATGTGTTTGGTTAAATAACTAAAATACAATAAGACGTGAAAATTCTATTTTAATATCATACGTAAACTTACTAAATAACACAACAGCTGTAGTTATTTGTATATTCAATTAATCAAAATAATATCTGCTGATTAATTTCAGCATAAATACATATAAAAGTGTACTTACGGTTTTTGTATATTCACACAAAACTAATATGATTTTGCTGCAGAAAAATGCCATATGGTTTATAAATTAGCAAAACTTCATTTCTTTACGATACGATAAGTTATAACATTAATATAAAGGTACGGTAACATCAAGTCTTTTCAAAACGTAAAGGTAAATGTAATGCAATCTTAAACCCAAAGCAAGCAACACAGGTTTGGTTTCGCTACAAAGGCAGGTATACGAACCATCAGCGGCCCCACATCTGGCTTCCAGAACTAATGGCTCAAAAACAAAAGGTATCCTTGAACTCACATTTTTAAAAGCAAAGTTTTGCTCCCTCTAACATAACATGAACGCCATATTGCACAAGTCGCGTACGCCACCCACGCTTGCTTCAAAACGAAATTTAAACCATAAATATTTAGTTTTCAAGCTGTACGAAATTTTCTTAACATACGGGATCAGACATTTCTTAACGCACGGGAAGAATTATTAGATATAATAGGACAACACAAAAAAATGTAATGGAAGATAATCGCATACCTTTTCCAGGGAAGTAAACTTAACACATGAAGTGCATTCTAACACAATCCAGGCGGAAATGAATCTTGCGCATAAAACAAAAAATTAATATGATTAAATAGACACTGATATTCAAATTACGTATAATCCGAACAAGAGGATGTCAACAAATTCACTAAAATTTATTTATTGAAAGAAAAAATGCTACAATATGCTTAAACATACACAAGTAATGTAAATAAATTTATAAATAAGAATATAAATCCAAAAATTCAATACCGGTAACGATAGCCAAAAAAATTTGCACATTACAATCTAAGCTACCTTTAGAAAATAATTTTTAATTTGGAGGGATACATTATGTACTGAAGAAGCTTGTATTGTGACCACTATCGAGCTTTTGGAGAATGCACCAAGAAATTTACAGTTTGTAGCGCCTATTTGTCATTATCCTTTATTTGACTTCAACTTTACCGTAAATGTCTGTTGCATTTCGAACGATTCAGACACAACGCTGATTGTTAATAGATTGAATAAACGAAATATGCTATAATTTTTAGTCATACATTATCACTTAGGATGGTTATTCAGCTTCAACTTTATTACGTCATTAAAAATTTTCAGTCTTGAAATGGTTATGAATTTTACAAAAACGTGATATATATACATATATATATATATATATATATATATATATATATATATATATAGATAAGGTGTTTTCATTTCTCGCTCTACTGCCATATATGTCAACGAGTACATCAACTTTCGAGTTGCCAAACAGCATGTTGACGCCTACATGCTCGAAGGAATGGTGCCAGGAGATTTTGCTTAAATGATAACGGGTTCGCAATAAGTGGCGATTCTGATTTTCATATAAATGGCAAAGCCGACCACACAGGACCATTAACACAAAGTTATTGAGGTTTGTAATAATTTTATCCATTAATTGGAATACCACACAAAATATATTTTTAACTGTTTCGTTAGAGTCCGCCCACAGGTGTTCATGGACGACAATAACGTCAGCTGCGTACGTATATAATTATCTCATTACTTTTCTGTTTTAGTCAGTTTGATAGTTCATTTCAAAAAGTTTACATTTATATTTTTAATTTGATAAGTGGTCGTCAAGGTAGTACATACGGCGTGAACCAAAAAGAATAGGGTCAAGTTGAATTTTGCGCCACATAATTTGATAGTTTTGGATATCTTCAATTGGTAACCATGTAAAATATTTGTTGATATCAGTAATTCATTGCCGGCACGTCGCTTACGAATTTTGTAAATTATCTCTGTTCATTCTGTTTTATCTGCCTAAATAGATTCATCAAGAACTGTTCTTTTTAGAACAAACAGCTTTGTTGTGTTTTCAATAAGGTAAGAGTAAACATAAAATTGAGGTTACGATGTGTAATTTTTGTATTCTATTTACAATAGAAAATGCCTTTATCCCAAGAGCAAAAGGCTGTTAACTGTTAACTGAAGAAACTGTACAGTGCATCCCATTTTGGTTGAGACAGCCAGATATCTCGGTTGTTATTGAAGATAGAACCTTGCGGTTTCCGCGGTCCTGTGCCAGTTTTTTGTGAAACTCAAGATAGCCTGAACGGATTTTGCCTAACTTCTTTCGTTTATAATTACAGGGTGTTTTTGAAAATCCACACTTTTGGATCTCCTCCATATCTAAGAAGTTTCTCAACGATAATGTCAAATTGAAAACTTTTTCCATAGAGAATTTTACGTAGAATCCAAGGGTATCGTTATGTAGATAAGACTCAAACTTATGATTTTTTCAATGGAACACCCTGTATTTTATTATCTCATTAAATTACTTATTTTTTTTCCTTCAAAATGATATATAATATATAAACATGAAGTTTTCAAAAATGCTCCAAAATTACTAAAACATTGAATTTTAATAGAGTGCCATGGAATTCAAAGTTTTCCTACAGGGATTATTATTTGTGATTTTTTTATAGTAGGTCATGGATGCTACAAACACTGTTGTTGACTTTTGGAGCATTGTTTTATCAAGTGACTGTGGAGAAATCAACACATCTGCTGTCATGATGATAAATTTTGATGCGTTTTATTGTGTTTGTGTTTGGCGATTTTGTTAATTTGTGAAATTTTATAATGGCTGAAAAATTTTTTCAGAACAACGAAAAGTATGATATCATACAATGTTTCAATTAATGCCATGAAAATGTTGACGAAGCATTAGAATTATATTTAAACAGGTAAACTAGTAATTTACAAGAAGACATTATATGACATATTGTTTTTAAAACGTTAGATATCCAGAGAGGCGTCAACCTAGTCGAGCAACGATATTTCGACTAAAGAATAATCTACTAAATTATCGTGCGTATTCTAAACCCCGACCAAAGACGTATAACAAGGAAAATAATGAAGTGGATGAAATAAATGTCTTAGCCAGCGTACGTGTCTCTCCTCAGACTTCTTGTACGAAGTTAGAAAATGACACTGGCGTTCCCCGATCACGGGTACAAAGCATTTTAAAAAAACACAAATTGAAACCCTACAAAGTGAATATTGTCCAGCATTTATACTTTGGTGATACAGCGAGGCGTGTGAATTTCTGTTTTTGAACCAAACTCGAAGGGACAATAATTTTGCGAGTAAAGTCATATGGTCAGACGAAGCCCATATAAGCAGTTCCGGTTTATTTAACAGGCAAAATACAAGGCACTGGTGTGATGAAAACCAACACCTAATTTTTGAGCAACAACAACAGGGTCAATTTGGTTTTAATGTAGTCTGTTTCTTATTGGGGACATCAATAAAATACCACATTTTTGAAGGGGCTCTCAACGCGAATAGGTACTTGGCAATTTTAGAAGAAGTAATACCAGAATTCCTGGAGAATGCCCCCCTCGCCTATCTTAATGCCATTTACTTCCAACAAGACGGTGCCCCTGCCCACAATTCGAGATTGGTTGTGCCATTTTTAGAAGAAACTTTCCAGGACCATTGGATTGGAACAAATGGACCCAATAGGTGGCCTACAAGGTCACCTGATTTGTCGGCGTTGGACTCTTTTTTTGTGGAGTTTTTTGAAAAATAAAATATACGGTAAGAGGCACAATAATATTGAAGAACTCCGTGCAACAACAGAGGCAGTTTTCCAGAATTTACAAAATCGTCCTTTCATAATTTTAAATGCATTAAGACGTATTAAGAAATTGTGTCAATTGTGTGTTAGGGAAAAAGGCCATCAATTTGAACAATTCAATGAATAAGTTACCGAATAATTTCGAAATGAAATACTATGAGTAAATATTTAATTAGTTGCTTATTCTACATTATGAACTTTTTATTACTATTTATTTGTTGCTATTAGTTACCTACGTTTTGTGTTTTGTTAGTGAGTTAGTGTTAGTATTGTTCTTGTTCCTTTCATGGAAAAATCACAAGTAGTATTTCTTCAATTTGAACTTTTTTTGCATGAAAAATCCATAGCCTACTATTAAAAATCAATGTTTTAGTGATTTTGGAGCATTTTTGAAGAATTTATGTTTATATATTATGTATCATTTTGAAGGGAAAAAAAATAAGGAATTTAGTGAGATGATAAAATACAGGGTGTTCCATTGAAAAAATCATAAGTTTGAGTCGTATCTCCATAACCATACCCTGAAAAAAAAATTGAGTGCGCCACTGAATTCTACATAAAATTCTCTATGGGATAAGTGTTCAATTTGACATTATCGCTAAGAAACTTCGTAGATATGGAGGGGGCCCAAAAAGTGTGAATTTTCAAAAATGCCCTGTAACTTATGAACGAAAGAAGTTAGGAAAAATCCTTTCAGGTCATCTTGAGTTTCACAAAAAAGTGGCACAGGACCGCGAAAACCGGAAGGTTCTCTCTTCAACAACAACCGAGATACTTGGCTGTCTCAACCAAAATGGGATGCACTGTACATGATTTACAACAACGAATAGAACGAAGTCCTACTAAATCGTTGAGAAAATTAAGTGCACAATCAGGTGAGTTTCTTACACTTCTAAATTTTAGTTTTTTATTACTAAAAACAAATTACAATAATTATTAATGCCCACGAATTGAGTGTTTAAGTTAATATTTATGTTCTTTAAATTTATGTTCGTTTAACAGCTTAATCGATGTGTTTTGCAGATGTGGCTTATTCTACTTGTCGCAGAGAAAGTGAATTTGCACCCTTACAAAGTGATAGCTGTACAACAATTGTTAACTGCTGATCATGGTCAACGTTTACAATACCGTGAATGGTTCCACAATAATCTAAACAACGATGATGTTCTAAATTTGACATTTATGTCGGATGAGGCATGGTTTCACTTGTCTGGTTACATAAATAATCAAAATTTTCGGAGTTGGGCAGCTGACAATTCACACAATTTTGTTGAACACAATCTTCACCCATTGAAAATAGGAGTCTGGATTGCTCTGTCAAGACGTAGAATAATTGGACCATATTTTTTTAATGATACAATAAATGTTGAACGTTATCGAACACACATATTGCAACCATTCCTAGAAGAGTTGCATGATGATGAAATCAGAAATGGGTATTTTCAGCACGACAATGCTCCGACACATGTTGTTAATGGATGCATAGTTTTTTTACAACAATTTTTTGATGAGAGACTAATCTGCAGAGGAATTTGGCCAGCACGTTCGCCTGATTTGACGCCTTTAGATTTCTTTTTATTTGGACATTTGAAAAATAAAAACCGTTTACATACTTTAGGAGAATTACAAGGAGCAATTATGAGAGAAGTTCAAAACATCGATGGAAACACTTTGGTAGCTTTTTTGAAAATAAGAAAAGACGAGTAAATTTGTGTATAGCCAATGATGGCCGTCATTTTGAACATTTACTGTGGTTTTTGTCTAAATTTATTCATACTATAAACATGTTTGAATAGGAATTTAGCTACACTATACAATAGAGGGCATGTTAGAGTGAAAAAATACACAATTTTTTTGGGTCAAATTACATAAAAACGAAGTATTTAAAAAAATGGAATTTCGTTTTATGAAATAAAGTTTAATTAGAATATTCAAACATGTACGTCGTAACCCCTATAAGTGCTATGCCCATGTATAAACTAAAGGAAATCACGCAGTCCTACCAACTGTGTAAAATTTCAAATTTTCCGGAAATTCAACTTGACCCCATTATTTTTGGCTCATGTTGTACTTTCTTCATTTAAAATATAAATAAATTATATCAAATACGTATATTTGGAATGTAGTGTCCACCCCAATAGAAACTACATAGCAAATTTTAATTTTCCAATAATTTAAAAAATTTATGATGTAACACCAACCAATTGTAAATGCTGTCAGTGTTTTGTTTTAACGGTTTTGTGAAGTGTTAACTTTTCAATCCGACAAAACGTACAGAGACTCAATGTTTCCTGTCTAGGCCGACAAAACCTTCCAATTTTTAATTTGATACCACTGATTTTACTTTCTGATATACGTACGTATAATGATAATTTTCAAACACCTTTTTTTACAATATCTCGAGGTTTTGTAGCCAAAACAAAACGAAGAACATAAAAAACAATTTCGTGTATGATTGTGCGTCTGTGTGTGAGTGTGCGCGATATCTTTGAATCATCAAAATTATCGATAAAAGAAACCATTTTTTGAAGTCTGTGTGAAGTCTGCGGGATATCTTTTGAAGCTATCGATATGAAATTTGGTACAAAAATTCTTTGCCATAAAATCTACGTCAAGTTCGTTAATAAGCAAAATCCAACCCGTGGCGGGGCATTTTTAGGGGAACAGAAAACTAAGAAAATTCATTGCTTCAAATTTTAAAAAGTTACATAATTAAAATAACAAACTAATACTTTTTTATATAATTTCAAAATAAAAAATATATAATAACCAGTGGCGCGCCGTTTTTAGGGTGCGAAATTGTGCATTTTTTAATTTATCAACCGATTTTTTTGAAAGTCGAGCATTGAGGGTTATTAAAATCCTAAAGAATAAATCATTTGTCAAAATTAAAAAATTCAAAATGGCGGATCAAAAATGGGGGATTATCGTGTTTGTTTAATTTATCAACAGATGTTTTTGAAAGTCGGGTATTAGGGGGTTTTAAGATGGGTAAGTGTAAATCATTTGTCAAAATTAAAAAATTCAAAATGGTGGATCAAAATATACCTAATATTATACATGGTGCAGATTGATTATACCATGAAGAATTAAATAAAAATTTTAAAATTATCAATATTGCAAAAGCCGTTGCAGATAGATAAAATTTGCTTATTACAAAAAAGTGGGTATTTCAACTTTCTTTCGAATAATGTAATAATATACAGGGTATTTTATTTAAGATAAGATAGTTATTTACATTTAAAACAAAAAAAAAGTATAATTTCATATTTCTGGTACACCCTGTATAAAAAATCAAATAGGTCATAATATTTCTTAAAAGATCAATGTCTGCACTAATTATATCGGAGTTAGAAATTCATAGATTTGGTAGTAACCTCAAAATAAATTCTTAAACTACGATGAAAAATGATAATGTTTTACCTTAAAAATACAAATATTTAAAAAACCGTTAAGTTTAGTTATACGACATATGCAAAAGAACATGGTTATTTTTCAGAGTAGAAACGAAATCCGCAGTAAAAACTATACCTTTCCATTTAAAATAAGAAAGATAGGTTATGTATCTGTTAGGCAACACTCTGTATATGCGAAAACATTTTTAGGTTATAGCGTGCTTGATTGAATTCAAGCAATTTTTCTATAAACCATGTTTTTCTACTGTGCACTGTTTAGCCGCAAATTCACTTTGACGCATTAATGAGCAACCCTGTATATTACAACCGTGTGACACGTAACTTGCAAGGTTATGGCGTCACCAAAACAATTTCAAAAACGTTTATGATAAATTCATAGTTAGCACAAAAAATTCTGTGCATCACACAACCATATACTTATTTTTGGAGTATTCGCAGTTGCAGGCTTCAGTTCACGCCTCAGCCTTCAATTTTGCTGATAATCGCAATACTATCGTTTCTGGACTAATGACACAAATAAATACAGTCGCTTGTTCCCAATGTCACGTTTCTATTTTTTAAAGGTGTACACGAAATAAATCATCTAGTATGTATGTAGATTACTTATCAATAGAGCCCGGGAAATATGCAAAATGCATATAAGCATATTTTGATAAAATTTTATAAATACACATGCATTTATTAAAAGTGCATATTTTGAGCGATTTTCGGAATGAAATCGCAAAAAATTTTTAATTGTACTTATTTCTTTGTGACCAGGTAAAGTAAGTACATCCTGCTAAGCGATAAGCCGGATGCCGCCGGAAAAGTAATATTATGGGTTGTTGCCGGAGGCTTAATAAAGGAATTTTCGCAATTTGTATTATTAAAATCGTCCTAAATTTTTTATAAAGGGAAATCTAATTGATTTTAGCCAATAAAATTTGCTGCCAGCCCCATTTAAATTTAAGGTTCGAAGAAAAACCTGTGTTTACTTTCTTTAGTTTTATTCCACTGAAGTGTTTATCAGAAGTGTGTGAAAATGATAAAACAAAGTGCCAATAAATCTATTCTTCTCAAGAAGTGACAAAAGGTAAGTCTTATTATGTCTAATTGTTTTACTTTTCAAAAATATATTTTAAATTCCCATAGTTTCAATAAAAAAATTAAACTATTTAATAAAAAGTGAAATTAAAATTTTTATAATAAAAACTTACAAACCAAACTTTTTAAAGCTCTAAACTTCAAAATTGTTTTTTTTTAAATATCCAAATAATTAATAAATTAACTATTGAGATTCAAGAATTTTAATATGTACCTACATATTCAATTTTATTATTGAAAGTAGTAAGCTTTTTAACTTTTTTACAATATTCTGTAATAAATAAATAAAGGTAACATAATAAAGGGTTTTAATTTAAAATATAGTAATTATTTATTAATAAATAAATAAAATAATTTATTATACTTATTTTTTGTGTATTTTTTGTTCTTACAATAAACAATATAGAAATATAAGGTAAAATGAGTATTTATTTCGTTGTTTTATTATGTATATTAAAATGAATAAAAGCATATTTTAGTGCTTATTTTTACTGTTTTTGGTGCATATTTGCATACGTATTTTAGGGTTTTTTCAGTGCATACTTCCCGAGCTTAACTAATAAATATTTACATAAAACGTCTTTTATCCGCAAACGTCACAAAAAGGACACTTTTATGAATCAATGTCAAAGGTAAAAGTTTTACTTCTCAGACATGGAGTAAAAGTTTAACTTTTGACCGTAGGCATTTTTACTTTTGCCAATTTGCATATTTACTGAGCGTTGCTATGGTTTCATTGCTTGCAAAACCTCCTGATTATTTTATTCTGTTGCTTGCTAATTAGTTTTGTTCTTTTGTTTGTGTGGCGCTGCTGAATGAATATTTGCCTCACTTCGTTCGCCAAAATAATCATTCAGCTTTGCCACAGAAACTATCACTTTTACTCCTAATAACATAATATACTATTAAGTAATGGTCCAAAGTTATGTGCGCAGTTTTAATAAATAACTCCGTTCCTTCCGATCCTATCCTTAATCCCACCATGCTGACATAAGTAATGTATGTATGCATGCTAGGAATCCATGATTGTAGCTGAAGGAGCTTGGAAACCTCAAACAGCCCGCCTTCCCCCTTGGCAGGGAATGAAATACGTGACCTTTCCTTTCCTTTCAATAAATAATAATTTCAAAACTCTAAAAAGTGACAAGGAGCGTTTCGTAGAAACTGTACTTGTGATCATCGATGGGGTTACAAATAAGGATGCCAACTTGCGATTGTAAAAGTAGATAAAAATAAACACGTTATGTTATGTAAACGTCTTATTAACTTTATGCACATAACAGTAATAAAAACTTACCATAAATGTTTTATGTCAGGTCTTACCTTTTAGCTTACGATCCAAATTTATAGAAATGGCAGCACTTACCTATAACAATAAAGAAAAATTAATGTTATAATGATTTATTTCAATTACTAGACAATATTTACTATACAATACACAATATAATATTTTATCTACACATGAGAAACTTTACCATTCGATTAGCGCTAGTTGATTAAACTTTTACTTCCAATAAAAAGCTAAATTCTCAGTTATACAACATTTATGTACATTTACTTATTTTTTTATTTTATTTTATTTATTTATTTTTTTTTACTTAGAAGATACACTTACAAAGCTCCGAAACATAAATGAAAGATTACTTATTTGTAATATTTTTAAACGACCTATTAGTTGAGCTTCGCTAATCTATAAAATGCAAGAGTGATAAAGCGTGAAAAACAAGTCTTAAAATAATTTTTTTTACGAAAAGACACCTCATCCGAGACGCAACCCATCACTTGTCCACTAAGAAGGTTTCTACATTCTGGTGGTAAAGATTTCTACAATCTACCCGCTGTATTCTGTCAGAAAAGAATATTTCTGTATTTCGCAATAAATCGGCCATATTAGAACCCACTTATATATATATATATATATATATATATATATATATATATATAGATTAAGTTGTGTTTGGTTGTTTCGGTTAAAATAGTTTCGCTACTTTGGGCAAGACGGGCAGGAAAGGAAGTCGTTTAACCAACCGTCTACTCATAAACCTATAATTAATTTTGCATGTTTGCGTGTTTTTCTGTATTTTAGTATTTACTTGTGTGCCAGCATATTTCTCAGTTGTGCATTTACGTGTTATTTCAGTTTCGTGTATTTGGGTGTTTAAGTTTTATATACGTATTTGTGCGGTTGCATGTTTGTGTATTTTGAATGTTTTTTTGTTGATGTTTTTGTTGGCTAGTCTGTTTGGTAGTTTGATTAGGTTTTATGTGTATGGCTGTTTGGGTACTTGGTCTGTTTTCTTGTTAATTTTTTTTGGTTTGTTTGTTTGGGTACGTATTTGGTTGTTGGGTTAACGTACTATCTTTGTTAAGGGGTGTTTTGTTTGCGCAGGTTTACGTGTTTATATGTTTGAATAGTAGTGTGTGTTTGTATGGAGATTTATTGGCTAATTTGCTTGATTTCTTTGTTTTGGATTCTTTTATTTGGTTATCGTCTAGTTTATTTATTGCTATGGTTTGTTTGCTTTATTAGTTTCATTTGCATGTTTACGTGTGTTAAAGTTTTTGACTGTTTGTGTGTCTTGTGTACGTTTGAGTGGTTGTTTCTTAACTAATGTTTTATAATGTATATACAGGGAGTCCCACATTTTTCGTGCTAATCTTTAAGGGCTAATTCTACAACGAAAAATATGAAGAAAAGTTCATATAAACATATGCCCGAAAACGCTTCGTTTCCAAGATACAGAGTGTTCAATTTCTAATTTGCAGAAATTGTTCAAAATGAAAACCGTTGCTCTGAACGTACAACTCGCATCGACGAACAATGGACCGATCTAAATTCACTAAATATGGTATCATCTCATTGGAAGCATTTCTTATGCGATCAATAAGTTCATTCTGTGTGTTCACTAGAGTCCCATAAACTCTTTCCTTTAAAAAACCCCACACGAAAAAGTCTAATAATTTTCTATCCGGAGACCTTGGAGGCCACGAAAGTCGATTGGACTTGTAGAAATGGTTGAAAAATCGATTACAAATTTTGACGCATACAACATACAAACAGTGTAAATTAAATGAAAGCGTGTCAAATGGGTAATTTCAAGTTCCGCCTAGTAGATGGCGTAGTAATCAATGTTTGTAATTAACGTTTAAATTATATCGAAAGATGGTAACGTAATCAATAAAAAAATTTCGAAAACGGCCAATTTATTGTGGAATACAGAGATCTTCTTTACCGGCTGAATATATGCATCTTCTTTACCAACAAGTGATTTGCGCATCGGACAAGTCGTCCTGTTACTACTTTTATTAATAATATTAATAATAATAATAATAATGAGATTTATTAAACAGACAGGTACTCAATTACAAGAAACAAAAGCAATACGAAATAAGAAGTATAGACAAAAATTTTAAAACAAAAAAATAGATATTATATTATTAACCCATTACAATATTGATCGAAAATAGTAAAAAATGTAACATACGATTACACAACGTCGCATCAATAATAATAATGAAGTTATTTCTAAAACAAGAAATAATAACACTTTTTTGGTCATAAAAGATTTCACAAACATCACATATAAGATTAAACAGGGTACATATAGAGTATAATGGTGATTTGGTCATAGTATTACTTCATGGTGTATCTAAATAAAAAGAACGCATACGTCAAGTCTCAATTCTCGGAACTAATATAAATCCGACTAAAAAAATTGCTGCAATCTATTTTGTTATGTTGCAGATTATAGAGAGAAGAAAAAGAGCGGCAATTACGTCTTAATTGTAGATTCAATATTAAATTGTTGCAAAAGGTTATTGTCAAAACCTCGCACTGGATAAACATTAAAACTTTGAAGATGCATGTATTTAAGCATTTTTCGCTGAAAACCTGATGAATTTTGATAAACTGAAAGCCAAATTTTTGACGCGTACTCAATTTTGCTATGGATGAGAGTAAAATATATTATTTTCAAACTGTTAATTGATTTAAATTTTGACCAATTCCTCATAAAATATCCTAACGCTGTAGATGCAGATAACATAACAGAATTTTTATGTTAACAAACGAAAGTTGAGTATCAAAGAGTACACCTAAATCTTTGAATGATACGAATCTGTCAATGACTCCGTTATCAATAGTATAAGTAAATAATAAAGGATTCTTTTTTCTTGAAAAGAAACTACTTTAATTGTTTAATTAACACCACTTGGAAACGGAGATTAAACCGTTCTGAAGATACGCGCGTTCGTCAATTTCCACCTACATTTGTAGGTGATCTGCAAACAAAAGATGATAACACTCAACGTTTGTGGGTAATTCGTTGATATATAGTAAAAATAGCAAAGGACCTAAATTGGAACCTTGGGGATCCCTGAACTAGCAATAAATTGTTTTGAAAAAATAATCGTCTATTGGTTATATAAGAATATAACAATTCATGTTTTCAAGTTTTCCAGTTCATTTGTGTGTCCATCTAGATTCTACGTTTCAAGTCTGTTTTTTTCCTGGGAAATGTTCATTATGCAGTTTTAGTACGGAAGATTATTTGTGTAATGATTAAAAAGATGGCGTGATTTTACGGGGGGTAAAACGTTTTGTGTTTCTTTTAGTTAATTAAAGTCAGGCTGTTAAAGAAAGAGGACGAACGCTGAGATGGTAATGTAAGCTTCGGGCGCCCAGAATTTACCAACGTTCTAACCAGGTTACTTGAAGCTATCGTGAGGGAATCTTCCCATTCACGTTGTGTTGTTTTTTAAAGAAGATTCAATCATCCCGGGCACTTTTTCGTTGTTATTCTTTGGTCAGAAGTGACATCTTCGTGTCCATGCAAGAGGGTTAGTGGTTATTTTAGTGCTTTCCTCATTTTTGGAGTAAAATCGCGCTTAAGGGGATTGTGATATCGTAGACTTTGGTAAATTTATGTGTGCATTGAGAAAGTACATCCGCATCCACAGCTGTTCAGATAGATAAAAGGTCGCTGTAAATAGATATCGCTATAATAACTTTTGCGTATATAAAAGACGTAACGGAAAAGTATAGATATCTTAGATGTAGTGTTGCCATTTGTCATGGTCAGTAATTTCGGATTTTAAAACTTTATTCATATCGCTACCGAGCTGCGCTAAAATTGTGTTTTGTGCAACACCTGGCGCATGCAAGCGCTGTATAAACTCAAATCCAACGGTAGAATAATCTTCTTCTTCAGGTTGTGTTCCATAGTCATTGAAACAAATTACCCAGAATAACCCCAAGTAATGATCCTAACAAAAGTGGCACCACCCTTCTGTACAAGAAACTGTTTCTTCCTTTTTATAGAATAGCCTCTTTGTGCCAATAGTCTTAAAGTATATTTATGTTGAGAGAGTCGCTGTTTCTGATCACTTGACAGGAGTACGCGACCTTTTAACATGTTGTGTGTACACTCGCAGGTACCTTGGACCTACTTGCTATCCAAACATTTCAATAAATCATCACGTTGACTTTTACTTAATCTGGCTAATACCTAATATCCTTTTTTCGCTATATATACTTGGCAAATACCTTGAGCCAGAACATGTTTGTTCTATAGCGTAGCATATCCGGTGTAGTATGTTTTAAATCGAACAATAACTATCCGTGCGGATTAGAAGCAGCATCTTGGTACGCAGCCTCTAAAAATTTCGGGTTGTTAGGTGAAATCTGTCTTGCTAAATGTTTGATCAGAGCTCTGTCACGCGATCGTTAAACAAAATTATGTAACGAGCGTTGAGAGAAATATCTCTTTGTCCACATCCTTGGTGAAATATGTTTTGCGTTAAGAAAAACACACTAAGGCTTCTATGATGGCTACCTTTTGTAAAAATATCCACTACCGAACAGTTAGTTTCGCGCATTAGATCGTCAAGTATTATTAAAACCGGTTTTTCACCGTCAAACTGATCCATATCAGGTAAACCCTTCTGAAATTCCACAGAGTACTTGAATAATGGCTACCACTCGCTGTCGAGCCAAATAATTTTTTTCAAAAGTTGTATCACATACAGTTTCGATATTTTTTACAAAATCTACTACATAATCTCCCACAACCCCATGGCCCAGCAACTATTCCAGAAAAGGGATGCTTAAACTGACTCTCGATTTTGAATCTCGAAACGATACTAATCACGTTCTCTTAAATACCAAATAAAAATCTGTAATGACCTGTAGGTAGATTCAACAATTGTCTTATGATTTTAATATAAAATTCTAATATGACGGGATGGCAGGACTCAAGCAACCTTGGTCATCGAAAGTACCAACCTTCGGATACATTACTGTAACATACGTGGTATCAGGTCGAATCCTAATGCTGTTCATCTACACCTTCAACAAGTGCAATCGAACATTCAGTTTCTATCATAAACACAAGTTTCCCCTGGAAGCACTGATTTGCCTGGCCTGCAATTTCCCAGATACAACCTCCACTCTAACTTTCGCCTTAAAGGCGAGGTATGTGCGTATACCAAGGACAACGTAGGTTATAAGAATATCCACTTTGAAAAACAACAAATTTGACGTGATTTGGTTCAAACATACTGGGTCCCAATCTTTAAAATTCTACTGTTGTTTATATCTCCCAATGATAATAACTTCCAAGATATTTTTTATTACGTTAGTCTGAAAATAGACTACCTCTTATTACACGCAGCTAAAACGTAGCCGTTAAAAAATCGCCGGACAAAAACGTCACTTCCTAAAATGTCGCCATCAAAAATGTCGCCGAACTAAATGGTCATCACGGCAAAAGTCGCCGTAAGGGCCGAAGCACATTGAAAAAAAATAAGATATTGAAAATTTCGCAAGTTTATTGTATTTGTAAAAGTCCAAACTAGTTTAGGTTTAGAAAGTCCACAACTACTGGAAGTTAACAATTTTTTTGAAATTTTTTGTTTAATAAAATTGTCATTATCTTTAATACCTTGTAACAATAATTAAATCACTTTGAAATGTTATTTTATGTTTTTTTTCTGTGTCTTGACCATTACGGCGACCTTTAAGTTCGGCGACTTTTTCTGGTGACGACATTTTAGAAAGTGACGTTTTTGTGTGTGGCGACGTTTATGACTGCGACATTTTAGCGGCGACTTCATGCGACATTTTAGCAGCGACGATTTGTCGTGATACCGGTCAATCGAACCACTTCCTAATCGAAATAACTTCCTTCGTACCAAATTCCACTGTTATTCGAAAAATAGATAGAAATATGTGGTGTTTTAATCAGCTAAATGGAGCGAATTGCGAGATTTTTGCAACCTTCCCCTGACGTGAGTATTGCTTTAAACGGTCCTCCTCTTCCATAATTGAAATTATTTTGATGGATATGGTGTTATGCATTCCCAAAAAATATAATAGCGTAGGTCATGCTAGTTCCCAACCATGGTTTAATAGGACTTACATTATCGCAAAAGCATAAACTCTATAATAAATGGAAATCAAATAAATCTGCCGCTAAAGCCATCAGTAAAAACTTTAGCACATATTCCCTTCCCCCTATGACGTCTCGCAACGTCTCTGCTAATACAGCCAACCTCTTTGTCGATTACTTTGTATCAAATTCATATCTCAATGATTCTGGTAAAATTGTGCGGTAGCCCAAATCTACCCCATACGCTATGAAAACAATCCACTTTCGACCCAAACTCCTAGAATCAATAAACTTGACTCAAACAAGGCGACTGGGCCTGACGGTATTTCAGCTATCGTTATTGCTACCCCGAGCTAGTACCAGTATTGTCCAAACCCTTTTCGATGTCCATATCATCTGAAGAGTTTCCCTTATCGTGCAAGTTGGCAAATGCCCAAACTATTCCTAAAAAGGGCGATAAAACCGATCCCAATATCACTTGCATTCTATTGAAAATCATGGAAAAAGTCATCAACCATCAACCACTTTCGTTCTTCGAGTCCAATAAACTCCTCAACGACCACCAGTACGGGTTCAGACAGAGTCGTTCAACGGCTGATCTTCTTTCTTACGTCACCCAACTTTGGAATAGCACATTAGAAAGGTCCGCTGAAACAGTAGTAGCTTGAGATATTTCAAAGGCTTTTGATCAAGTTGGCACAAGTGCCTACTTGCCAAGCTCACTTCGTTTGGCTTATCCGATTCGCTCATCAATTGGATCTCCAGGTTTCTTGACAAAATACGAATACGTATGGTCGTCGATGGCTTCTTTTCGAAATAAACTACTATTAACTCGGGCGTGCCGCAAGGATCAGTGATAGCTCCCACTTTTCTTGCTATACATAAATGACCTCATTTTCTCAAAAACTAACCCGATCCATTGCTTTGCAGACGACAACACTTTGCATTGTAGTTCTTCTCAGTTTTACCACAATAAGTTTAGTGAGGACGTTAAAGTGAAAATGGCAAACTTAATCAACAGAGACTTAGAACGTATCCTTGAATGAGGAAGAAATGATCTACTCACGTTAAACGCCGACAAAACCCAGTGTAGCCTTGTGCACGACAACAAAGACCGATCATTTCCTGCTGTAAATATGAATGGCTTAGATCTCAAGTTTTCAAACTATATTTCTATATTAGAATTGTCCGTACCATCCAACCTTTCATGGGTTGACCACTTTTTGTCAGCCACCAAAACAGCTGCCCGTAAACTGGGCTTTCTATACAGATCTAAACAGTACTTCACATCGCAACAACTCCTTTTACTATATAAGCCTCAAATTCAACCCCATCTGGAATATAATTCCCACCTCTAAGTCAGTACTCCCCAGCACGCCCTTGATGTGGTAAACCGCATTCAAAAAAGAGCTATAAGACTTATAAATGACCCATCCCTAACTTCTGACCTACAGTCTCTTGAGCATAGAAGAATAGTTTCGGTTCTTTCCTTGTTATATCGCAAACACTCGGTTTGCCTATTCACACCATAATTACGCACTCAAGATACCATGTTGTCACACTTTTTCACACATTTTTCCACACGGCCACCAAATTGTAGAATGCACTACCCAGTTCCTGTTTTCGTCAAAACTTTGATTTAATCAAATTTAAGGTAGCCGTTCATAAACATTTCTCGGCAGCCTAAATATATCCGTAAGCCCCTTCCTTTAGCACGTTAGGCCTGTTAACCTGTTCAGGAAAACTATTAGTAAAAAAATACTACTAGGTGGTGCCACGATCAATTTCTATTACAGAAAACATTCATTAGTTTTAAAAATATACTACTAGATGGTGTCACGTCATGTGGGCCTCCTTATTAGAATACTATTTCAAATTTCTAATTTTCCCGCCATAACAATTACAGGGGCCTACATCTACTTTTAAAAATATATCGCGGGGTGGAGCCACGATCAACCTCTATTACAGAAAACATTCATTAGTTCAAAGAATATATCACTAGATGCGCCACAAACAAACAAACAAAGCCAACCAATCAGAATACAGCGCCTTAGGCCTCCAACCAGAGTACAGAGTCTTGAGGCTGGGCAGATACTAAGGACCAATCAGAAACCAGGGAGTGTGGCCTACCCTTAGACTCTCCAATCAGAACGCACGACCTGGGCTGTATGCCTGCGCAGGGCCAGTATACTTGAAGTGGGAGTGGTCACGTGGGGAAGGGGCGGGTCACGTGCACCCATTCTATTTACGTTTTGTTGTTTTGGAGTTATTGTTGATACTAACATACATCCACATACGAGGCTAGTGTGACTTTTCAAAAGTGAGCAACCCTAACGTGACGATATTATGTTGCATACTTCAGCCATCTTTTAGAAGCCCGCTGTCAAAATTTCGTGAAAATCCGTCAGTTACTTTATGTTTGACAGTCAATCAAACAAGACACCTTTTGTATTTTATTAAAAATGGATAAAAAGGAGTTTCATGTTTTAATAACACAATATTTCTTACGCAGAAAAACATCAAACAAACAGAAGAGAAATAACGCAAATACTACGGCGAATCTGCTTCGTCCCATGGAATTCTTTGCAAGTCGTTTACTGCTTTTAAAAGTAGCCATATGGGCACGGAAGATGCGGAACGTCCAAGACCGTCGAATACGGTTACCTCTGAAGAAACAATCGATAAAGTCAGTTCCATCATAAAAAGTGATCGTCGAGTTAAACTGCGAGAGAGAGAGAGAGCTAATGAACTGTGTATTTCAACGGAAGGAGTGCATAATATCTTGCACCAATATTTAAATATGAAAAAGTTAAGTGCAAGATGCACGTGTTTCGATTTCATGTGGCTGTTTGGTTAAATTGAAACATAATCAAAGCGAATTATTTCGTCGATACGTTACCGTGGATGAAACATGGATTCACCATTACACACCTGAGACGAAAATGCGGTCGAAACAATAGACTTCTGCGGATCAACGTGCCCCTAAAAAGGCAAAAACCGTTTTTTCTGCCAACAAAGTTATGGTCACGGTCTAGAGTGGGTAATCCTTATTGATTACATGCAGAAGGGCAGAACTATAGCTGGCGAGTATTATTCCAACTTATTAACACGTTTTGGTGTGGAATTAATAAAGAAACAACAAGGTTTAAACTAAAAGAAAGTTCTTTTCCATCATGATAATGCGCCCTCTCATTCGTCCGTTAATGCATCCAATAAATTAATTGAATTGGGTTATGAATTGCTGCCCCATCCTCCATATTTGCCAGATCTGGCTCCAAGTGATTTCTTCTTGTTCCCAAACTTAAGGAAGTGGCTCGGAGGACAGAGATTTCATACAAATGAAGAAGTAATGGAAGCAGCGGATGCATATTTTGCAGAGTTTCCAAAAAATGATTTTCTGAAGGTTTAAAACAGTTGGAAAGCCGTTGGAAGAAGTGTATAGAATTAAAAGGAAATTATGTAGATTGTATTATTAGGATTAAAAGTGCCACTTTTTGTGACTAACAATTCTTTTCATTGGCGAGGCGAAGCGCAGCGTAGCCGAGCTAATGAAAAGGATTGTGTGTCACAAAAAGTCACTTTTAATCCGAATAATACATACTATTTTTTCTGCGACCGAAAGAACCGGATTCAAAATAGTAAATCAAATTACTAAAAAAAATTAACTCCTGTTGAATTTTTGTTTTACATTTTATTTATTTCGTCAAAGTGACACGTAAAAACTCCTATTGAAAATTTTCTGATTGAAAATGTTTGAAATGAATGAGAATGAAGGCGATACACCATTAGAAATTTTACAATGTGCAGAAGAAGTAGTATCAGATCTTCTGCCCATTAAATCTAAAGACGTATATGAATATAACTATAAGAAATTTGTAAATTGGTGTAGCGAGAAAAATGTAAAATCATACACGGAAAGCATACTATTAACATACTTCTCCGAATTGTCGAGTAAAATGAAGGCTTCTACCCTCTGGTCGCAATATTCTATGGTGAAGGCAACACTATGTTTAAAAAATGGTATAAATATCGAGAATAATGGCTATATTCCCAAGAAATCGAGAATTTTTAGTAAAGAACAAGTGAATCGATTCTTGAATTGTGCTAGTGATGAGCAATATTTGTTGATGAAGGTTTGTTTTAGTTTTAAAAATCGAGTATTTTACGATAATACATTAAAATGTTTGTAGGTTGTATTAATTTTGGGTGTTGCTGGAGCCTGTCGCTGCGGCGAGTTAGTACATTTGAAGATTAGTGATATTGAAGATCTTAAATCGGGCGCCTTATTGATTAAAATTCCTTACACTAAAACTAATAAGGCTAGATCATTTACTGTGATGGGAAATAGTTATTTAAATAGTTAAAGAAAATATGTAAGTCTTCGCCCTACAAACTTTGCAGAACCACGTTTTTTTTTAAATATCAAAATGGAAAATCTCATCTGGTAGTAGTAGGACTTCATAAGATTAGCAGTGTTCCACAAGAGGTCACTGCTCAAGGGCGTAGCCAGGATTTATAACACGGGGGGGCAAACGATGGTCCATGGTCGTTCAAAATGTAAAATTTTAGGATAAAAAGAAAAGGCAAATGAAAACAAAACTTTGAGATTTTAATTATACTTAAATTAAACTAATATCATTTTTCTTGGGTTTAAACTAAATTTATCCAAAACTTTCTTCACTATGCAGTCCTGATTTTCCTTCAAAAATTTTCGATGCACACTCATCAAACACAACCCAGTGTGTCTGTCATCACCCATTGTACTCCTGAGCCAGGTTTTTACCCTTCGCAGGGTACTGAATGATCTTTCCACGGTAGCAGTAGTGGATGGGAAAGCACTTAATATTAGCAGTGCGTGCCTTGTTGCAGGGAAAAAAACATTAGCTTCCTCCAAAAATCCAGCCACTCCAATGTCCTTTAATTTGTCTTCTGCTAAATTCTTTTTCTTCCACATATTGTACCACAAATCTAATTCTGCAGAGACATCACCCAACTTATAAAATTCCACGAAAGATTCTGCATTATTTTTGAAATCTTTTGAAGCCATTTTGAGCATCCAAAGACGAAGTTAAAGAATCAAGATAGGGGATGATTATTGACCGCTTCCAGTATTCAACTGCAGACTCGGATGGTGGATTACTTCTGTGTACTTGCTTTCGAATGACTCGTGGTACTGACAACTCAACCCCTACTTTCTCTGCGATATCAAGTGATTTTTTAAATAATTCATAAGAAACATTTTCGACATCTTGTCGATCTTCTTTGATTACATCTAGAATATCATCAATATGTTTCTTCACCATAACCAAATTCATACTTTTACCTTGTAAAACGTTTACAACGGGTTCCAAAATTGCAGAGTATCTTGCAATTATGTTTAAGCCTAAGATGAATATTGGTTTAGTAACTGCATAGTGCAATTGGTAGGCAGATTTTCTTGTGAATGGCCTGTACACCACCTTCTTTGTCGGCCATCGTGGAACACCCGTCAAATCCGAATCCCATACAATTATCGGCGGAAAAATTTTATCTTCTAAAAATTTTGAATTGCGCTAGCGATTGTAGAAGCATCTTGACATTTTAACTCAATGTAGCCTACAAATTCCTCCCTGATTATTTTTGGCTTTCGTCATAGAACCTTAATCCAATAGAAAGCTGCTCTTTTCAGCGATATCTGTTGTTTCATCAGCCATTACAGCATAAGCTTTTGCCCGTTTACAGTCTTCGATTATTTTTCTTTGATAACTTCACCGCATAATTGTATGATCTCATTTTGAATTGTTGGTGAGGTATAGACTGTGTTTTTTGACATTTATCCAAGTGGCTCTTTAGCTTCTCATCACCAGAGTCAATCCTCAAATTTAAAAGGTCAAAGAAAACTCCATCATTTCCTTGTTTTCCTCTAAGCGGCAAATCATGAATTCCACAAAATATTATGCATGAAATAATTGCTGACAATATTTGTTTATTTTCTTCAATCGTCTTATGATGCCCTATTTGCAACTGGACATCAACAGGAGCATTTTCAAGAAATGCTTTTGCAGCAGCTGTTGAAGATTTGTGGTAATGGCTGCCAACGTGCTTTCTACAATCTTCATGTATATCCTTAAACTTCATGTAAGGCCTTACCATAAATGACCCCAAAACTCCTTTAACTGTAGCAATTCTTGGCGGAAATAAAACACAATACAAACATAGAGCACCTTTCAAACGACTTGAGTACACCAGCCATGGAGTATATTGATCTAACCAGTGATGGTTAAATTTTCTTTTCAAGTGAATGGCATCAGAAGCAAAATCATAATTGGATGATGGAACCCAAGGGTTGTCAACAATTCCTTCTTTTTTTCAGAAGGCAAGTTATTGGCACAACTAACATAACGACCAATGTCATTTTCATGGTAGCCATCGCGTTCTTCAGTTTGTTTAGAGGTCCCAGTTCCCGAGACAGCTTCAAAAATAGATTCCGATTTTGATGTTCCGACCATTTTATTTTCATCTTCATCACAATCATTGCTTCCACTTCCACTACTGTCATCACGAACTTTTTTCCGTTTTAGAGATTTTTGACCTAAAAATAATAACCTAATATCATTCTTGTTCTTAGTCCCTAGTATAAAAATTAGTATAAAACAAAACTACCATGTAATGATAGCTTATAATGTGGATATACTATATCCGATGTTAATATTTTTTCTCTAGATTAAAAACACAAAATGAAATTAATAGCACGTATAAAGTGCTGTTTGATCTTTAATATGTGAAAATTTCAAGTTTTTATATTTCGTCCCATTTGAGATATCAGCTGTCAAAATCGGTGCATTATTGTAATTTTGTTATAATTAGAAGGCAAAAAGTCGGCATCATAATAATAAAAAATATATAAAATTATATTAATAATGCACAGAATCTTTTGCCAAAGCTAATAAAAACTGTTTCACAAAGATACAAGCAAAGAGTAAAGAGCAATTGGCAATTTTGTAAAGGGCTGCAATTGAATTTTTTTCCAAACGTTGCGATACAAATAATTTTGAACAAAAATTAACATCGGATATAACATATCTACATTACAAGCTATCATTACAGGGTAGTTTTGTTTTATTTGGTACTGGTCGAGCAACCAATTTTCAAATTTTTGGACCACTTCTAATGGAATGACTCTAAAGTTTTAATTAAAAATTTAATTTTCTACTGAAATTATTTAACTTACCTTTTTGTAACCAATTTCTTATATCCATATTGTCTTTTCTGTGATTTCTGTCTCTTTATTCTGTGGTAAAACTATTGTTACGGATTTTCCCTCTTGTTTCTCAGGCAATAATTTAACACTGATAACTATTCACACCAACTTTATTTAAAACCAATAAAGTTAACAAAACAACACAAATATTCACTTTCTCAACACTTTTTAACTATTCCGCTTTTAAATCTCGCGCCTCGCTGTCTATTCGCCGTATGCAACTTCGTATCCTACACTATATACTGTACTGTACTGTCTGTCTTCGCGCCGGATAGCAATTTTATATAACCTTTTTGAGCCTAGAAATAGCCAGAACATTCGCATCGCCGGTTCCCGTATATTCCTCACTTGTATCTCGATTTTTCTCGAAGAAAACCAGTGGCGTTTCGTTACACTATTAAATAGGACACTGTCGCTAGACAAGAGCACTTACACACTAACTCAATAGTTGTTGCAAAAAATATTGTCCTATGTTAGGATTTGGAGCAAATTGTGTTTTAACCACTTGATAGTTTTGCACGAACTGCACTCGGGCGTGACATTTTTCCCTACACTAACGATCCCGAATCTCGTTCAGGCAACTTTTGTTTTAACTTGTTTTAACTTGTTGGTGCAGGTCTTACGTACGTTATAAGAGTATTTATTTCGGATTCTGATGTAGGATTGTGTATTGAATGTTTCAAAATATTTCACACTAAAACTACTTATTGAGTAAATTTATTTTAATTAATTAATAGGATTAAAAAATGTAGTTAAATGAAAACAAAAAAAAGAGA
Organism: Vesta saturnalis; assembly: GCA_036346205.1. NCBI lineage: Eukaryota > Metazoa > Arthropoda > Insecta > Coleoptera > Lampyridae > Vesta > Vesta saturnalis. The sequence goes on along the minus strand of JARFJB010001728.1, from coordinate 1,107,072 downwards.
CAATTTTTTTACCATTTTTCTCAAAAATGTCCGACTGTTAAGTGGTTGAATCGAACACTAAAAATTGACGTATCCTGAGAGTAAATCGAATACTCGTTTTTATCCAATTCTGGGTGGGACAATTCTGGTGTGCACCAATGCATTAAATGCATAGATCGAAAACGCTATTAATATATATTTAGCACTATGTCAGTTTTTCAAACAGCTTTGTTTTTTGCTGATGAAATATATTTTAGTGACAAAGGACACGCGAATAATTTTATTTATTATAGCTTATTAATTAATTTTAAAATGTTCATAAAAGCAACCAAACGACCACAACAAACAAAATATATAAAACAGATTACAAAAAAAATATGCAGAACAGAAAAATATGTATATTTTAGATTTAATTTTTTGTTCATTAAAATTTAAAAATTATTTAATTTATTTTTGCTCTTCCAGGGGGGCAGTTGCCCCTCCCTGCCCTTAGCTGGCTGCGCCCATGCCACTGCTTACGTCGAAGTTCTGCCACGCTTCTAGTAGATGCTGGCGGTGACCTCACATGTCAGAAAAGACACGGTGGTTGAAAATCTGGCACTGTGGCAGAAGGTTACGTCGAGGATTCCTTAAAAAATAAAAGTGATACTGCAAAAAAAATACTGGGACTGGATCAACCTAGCACTAGTGCAACTAACAATATTACCATAGTTTAAGAAACAAGTAAACCTGTAGTTGTAGATGGTCAAAATCAACTTAATAATTATTCTAAAAAGGACATTGCAGGCTTATTTAATTTTCAAAGTGCCTCAAATTGCACTTTTCATATTAATATAAATAATTAATTTGCAATTATTGTGTTCGTAATTTTTTTGACGTTTAATAATTTTGTAGTTGTTTTAAATAAACATTAAAATTAAAAAATTCATAGGAAGTGAAAGTGTTTTTATGGCTAGGAACTAAAAGTGTTGCCTGAGCAACAAACACTTTTTTTTATTAGTAATAAAAACATCAACTTCAATGAGTCACTCTTCCGTCAAACCACCCTCGTACACAGACTTCATGGCCAATCTTGGTGAAACGTTGTAAAATGATGTAATAAGTCGATTTAGCGTTATTGAAAGAAAAGTATATTGCATAACCTGCTATACCTACATATGTATATGCAAGTTGGAAGGTGAAAATGAGTTTAAAGCGACAATTTACACAAAATCTTACTTTAAATACAGAGCACAAATTAACAACGTTACTTCGTTTAAAATTAAGATATAGTTTTCAACATTTCTACTTATTATTCATATTTAATGTGTAATTTCAATTTATCGTACAAAAAGAGTTTATTTTTTAATTGTTCTTATTTGGAAAGATCTTACAAATGATACTTTAAATACAGAATTAAACAGGCCTCTAAAATAAGATATTATAATCCCTAACTTTTTTATCATATTTTACAAATAAGCATAATAATGGATGTACTAATTGATTTATTTTGACTGGCAAATACTGCACATTCAGTACAACATAAATTTGCAAACGTATTTCCTAAATATTTGGTATTAATTCAAGGAAGACAAAATAATATTTTTATGTGATTTATGTAGGACAGCAACTTATACAAATATTGCACATACTGTCATATTTCAGAACTTATAAAACTTTTCGGGTCAAACTTTTTACAAACAAATTCCCAAAATTGTATAATAACATTTTTTTTCAATTTTCCATCAATTTTAGCATTGCTAATAAAAGTTTACAAATCATCAATATTGTAGACGAGCGTTTTCTTTTCTTGATACTGCTATTTCAGCAACATCATGATTTTCGACAAGCGACGATAATTTTAATTTAAAAACATTTGCAATTCGCTTAAAGTTTTCGATAAAAATCTGCTTATGGCTTAACTAAGAACGTAATCCGCTATAAATGATACTCCATAATCTCTCTTTCATTAAAAGATGCAAGTGCAGATATTTCCTGAAAAGTTATAGATTAAGTAAAACTGGACGTTGTATGAAGTTCGTACTTTTATTTACAACAATAATTTAATGCAATGCATACAATCGAATAAATCTTTTTATTTCCCCTTTACACTTTATTTCAACGCATAAATTCGCAAGGGATCATCGTAACCAAAACCGATCAAGAATGTTACTTTCAGCATTGGGAATATTCACAATTTATCACATTTTTCAGGCTAGTCATCGGCTTTCTGTACAAGTTTGAATGACGTGTTTGTTATCAGCTCCAGTGCACAAAGTGCCTAAAATCCCAAAACATTTTTATCGGAAACGAAACGACAGTAAAAAAGACGAAAAATACGCCTGTATACTGAAACTGTAATATTAACATTATTTGTCTTTATGTAACATTAGCCACTCTAATAAAGTAGAAACACACGGGGAATACAACAATAAATAAAGTGTACATAGGAGTTAATAGACAAACATGCAGCAAAGGAAGGACTATTCTGTAAAAGTCCTTGTAAATATACTTTATTAAATTTTGGATTAAAATCCAGAAGGAAGTGTCTACGTTCACGTCCGACTGGTTTTTCAGAATTCTTAAATCTACGGCCGACGTGGATTTTAATTGTAATACGTGCACGGCCGACGGAGATTTTCATTTTCACATTTGTTCACTTTCAATGTGAAATTACTAGAGCGCAGGTGGTGTAGTGCTTGCGGTCGCCTTCCTTCCACACTGTTGGTGCGGGTTCGAATCCCGTCCAATACAATTTTTTTTCTTAAGTTACAGTAGTTTTGTTTATCTTACCTAAAATAGATATGGCTGATATTACGTCGGACGTCCAAATATTATAACAAAAATCCCCGTCGGACGTGGACTAAACACTGCCAATTTAGAATGAAGAATAAAACTAAAATTCTATAGAAATGTATGACGTTTCATAATTACTGTAGTTAAAAATACTTATCTTTTTGTGCAAAGTTGTTTAAAATTAAATTTTGCAAGCTTTCTACTTTTCAGTGGCAATTGGAGCTACCCTCCTCTATACAATTCTTTTAAATCTGTGAGGGTATTTGTAAGGTGTGGTAATGATGAGTCTTGTAAGGTGTCGCTGCACATCCTTTGGTGGGCAAACTTTCTTTTTAATCTTTGTATGCAGTCTGTTACAAAGTGGTGTACTTGTGTGTTGTATAGTGAGGCATTTGAAAGTTGGGATCTGATAGAGAAATATCGCTAATTTTAAAAAATTTAAAAAAAGAAGCAAATCTGTCATGTAGATTCTACGAGTTCGACAACGAGAACTGGCACGATAACGGAGAGATAGACCCGAGTTTATCCGGCGAACCGGTATAGCTGATTGGGCCGCCACCAAGCAGCCTATTGCACCAGTACCAGTACGACACCAGAAGAGAAGATTGAAGAAGACGCCGTCATCAGACGTTCGGTTCTGACGACATCCAACGCCACCCCCGCCCCGATCCGGCCTGAAGACCACAGCTAAGGGTCCACCTATAAGGACAACTGGAAAACGCAGAAGAAGAAACCGAAGAAGACACCGAAAGTTCGCTCGCCTACGCCTACCTACAACGTATTCCAGCCACTAAAAGCATTCACGGACAGCCCTGCAGCCATGGAGCGACCGGAAAAGATACAAGGGAAAAAAAGCCGCCGCTAAACCTTCGACAGAAGGCTTACCGGCCGACTGATCCAGAATCGCCTTCTATGCCATCTATGAGGGAATCCGGATCCAGTCAGTCCTATCCCAAGATCGATACAGGCTCATGAGGCATACAGATAAGTGTGGTACTTCGTACCACTTCTATCAGGCAAAGAGCGAGCGCTTTGCTAAGGTAGTTCTAAGTGGAGTGGCCCGTAGCTTTCCAAAGTCTATGCTACTTCAGAACTGCCACTTAAAGGAATTAAAGTTTTCTTGTTTCAGGATGAAGCAGTGAGGCCGGTCCTTGTAATGGTGGAGATACCAACAAAAGAAGACAACAAGAAGATCCGGGAGGTGGAGTACGTCGCTCACCTCCGAGTCAGCGTCGAGAACCTGGGGCACAAACATCGGTATTACGCAGTGTCACCGGTGTTAGGGTTTCCGCCACGCACAGAGTTGTTGCAGAGAGTCGGCACGCTGTGTCGAGTGCGCCGAGCAGTCAATACACGAAACCCCGGACCGACCGGGCTAAGTGCGTTATCTGCGGTGGGGACCACGCCGCGAACTACAAAATACGGAAACCACATATCGACCAAAGAAGACACCGCCGACTGCGGCACTTTCTTCGACTCTGTACTAAGCTTTTATGGAGGTCTCAATATGGAGAAGGCCCTATCTGTCATCCGCAAGATGGGAGCGGGATTGCTCAGTCCAGAGCTGCGATGGACCTCTGGAGAGTGATCCTCACGCACAGTTCAGAGGTGGTTGCCTTTTTTGGGTAATCATACAAAGGTTCGACGTGAAGACTGATGCCTCAGGATAAGTACATAATACAATATAGTGTAGTTATTCACACAACTGATACTTATTTGATTTTATTTCATATACGCATGACATCAGCATCAATTACACCAACCGAGTGACAACAGGACAGTCCACATATCCACACAACTCCATAAAAAACTCCAACGCATAGGTTTCTTTGGATACCCACCAAACTCAACACAATGATGTCAACAGGCATACCACAACACCACGACAACCATCAACCATGCATTTCATGCGCTGAAGAGCACGAAGATTCCTGAGCAGCGCACCACCAAAACAACACAATACTTAAATACTTTATTATTGTAATATTGTAAAATTTATTATAAATATATATATATATATATATATATATATATATATATATATATGTATTGTAAATTTAGCAAACTGTTGAATGGATGTATAGTGAGGTTAATAGGGTATTTGAACGGAAGTCTACACATTCATCTTAGGAATCGGTGTTCGCAGGAGAAAATGTACCAAATGTTTGTGTGTAACAGGGTGAATGTAAATGTTGTAGGTATGCTCTAGCGTTTCGGGGTGGTAACTTCCGATTCGACCCCCGAGGGCGCCCAATTAGTTTGCTCGGTTAGGTATCCTGTATAGTCTTCTTTGTCCGTGTAGGGTTCTTGTCAACAGGATCTTTAGGTATGTAGCTTCTTATTGGAGTATAAGTCGTTCGCTATTGTGAGACACCGTGACATTATACTCGACTACAACTGCATGTGTTTTTGTGACGTTTACGGAAACTCACCACCGATTTAGATAGTTGGAGAATTTCCGGAGGGTTTTTCAAATAATACGGGAGGCCGTTCCGCTGTACCAATACAATGTCCGGAGACGGCAATTCCAGGTTGTGCATTTTTGGGATATCATAAGCCACAACAGTGTATAGCAAAGGCTAAATAAAAACCTAGCGGTACACTAGCTGCGGGTTAAAATGGACGAGAAGGCGTATTTAATTCTAGTGACGTTCAAGAGCAACAGTTTGGAAAAGTGATCTAGTATACCTCAGCTGGAAATTTTATCGAGGAGTCCGGCGTGCTAAACTCTGTCAAATGATTGCTTAATGTCCATAAAAACTGCTAGAATGCATTGTTTATGATTGAATATCCCGGTAGTCTTTGTAAGCAGATGGGGGTATAGAAAGAATTTCTGTCTTAGGAAAGGTTTTGGTTCTGCAATAGACTGGGATCTCCATTTATTCTGAATAAACAAAATGCTTCCTTTTTTCCATGTATCAGCTCATATTGCCTTCGCAAAATCAACACAAATATATCTGCGATTAAAAGAAGCAATAGGTACTGGTCAGGGATTTGGACAGATATGACAATAGAACAAACTTTAATGAAGTCTATGAAAGTATCCGGCGGGGTAGAGGATTTACCGACAAAGCGTTAGTAACATGTGGAAATGAGAGATTCGCGTATGGAGAGGGACACCAAAGACTTCGCGAAAATGTATCGGTAGCTCCCTGAACATCCTCCATTTCAACGTTCTACGTCCGAAATAGTTTCATTATCGACGGGACTTGTTGGAGATGATACCATAAACTGAGATTTCACAGAAGATGTTGGATTGAAAGCCATGAGAGACATCATTGGTAAAACCTTTTCAGATATACATTTGGTAAGAAAGGGGAGAGTTCAAACCCTTGCTAAATTAAAAGCTGCTATAAGAATCAGAAATGAGGAAATTCCAGTAAATACGCAACAGACAAAATTGTCTGCGTACTGAATTCAAATGACGAGCCAGAGCAGTACATGAGCTATGAGCTTGCACCACGACCCCTTTTCTTGATGATGTATCATTACGAAAGGGAAAAAAAGTCTTCTCTCGTTTAGTATAACTCGTCTCAGAAGAAACACTTCCGATTCCGATTCAATATGTTGTCGATAGTGGCTATATATTTCATCATGTGGTATGGCCAAAGCCCGCTTCATTCCTGCAAACTTTTCAAGCATATATATGATTCGCCTTACATCATTACGGCAAGGAAACTATAGTCGTCTTTGATGGCTATCTCGATTCGCCAACAACGAAAATATGCGAACAGAGTAGAAGATCTGTCAAAATCAGTCATCAGTCCGATGAGACAAATGTTTACCCCACCGTAACATAGTCAAATTTCCTAGGAAATCCTCGAAATAAAGTCAAACTCATAAATAAGTTAACAGAGTAGCTTTTATTGCAAGGTATTTTGACGTACCAAACTCATGCCGAAGCGGATAGATTGATTGTTACTACTGCTTTAGACTTTTCAAGTCAACATCAACAGGACTTTGATGTCAGTGAGGAAGACGCAGATTTGCTCATCTCACTTACTGCCTAGCAGAACGTGAAACACCCGTCTACTTCATAAAACCGCATCCAAAAACACACCGGGGAAAACCATAAGCATAAATAGCTGCAAGTTGAAATAGCAAATAACAGCACATTTTGTTCTTGCATTCAATAACTGGCTGTGACACTACATGTGAGTGTTTTCGACAAGAAGAAAAAAGGTTTAACCATTTTGAAGAAGACCTTAAAAGTAAAATTTCTGTGTTCAATTCCCCCACAGCTTCTAAAGACGATATGATAATAAAGCCGATGATAATTTGGATAGTCTGAGATATTATTCATACAACAAAACAATTGCACGACTTTTATTGCATTCCAAGTTTGATCTCGCCAGTTTATTTCCAACAAAATAGGCGGCACGTCAGCATTCTTACAGAGTATACCTACAGATACAAGAATGGATGGGAGTAAATCTACCTCCTGTTGCATGGGGATGGACTGAAACGCCCAGTGGTCTGACACATGACGTCACTTCACCCTGCTCCAAAGCATTTGGTTAAATTAATATGCTGCAACTGCAAAAAACAAAAAGTACGAGGATGTGATGATGTGTTTGGTCACATTGTCGTGAGTTAGACTGTACGAACCTTCCACAAGCTTTGTTTCATGAAAACGAGGAATATGAGATGGAAGAGGTAGTGTAAATGTTCAGTATTTCCTATAAAATTCATTTGAATTTAATTACAAAATGTGATACAATAAATGTCTTTTTATAATTAATCAACGCTCATTTGGTTAAGAATATCTTATGTAAGACATGCGGTTTATTTTCCTAGTTTTTTGTTTTGTATTTTTATTGTACCATGTATTATACAAGGTGTTTTTGGTAAATAGATAAGCTAGAATTGATATTTATGATTTTATATCGGTACCGTATAGCCTATATATATATATATATATATATATATATATATATATATATATATATATATATATATATTCTTGTGATAAAGTTTACATAGGAACATCTTTACAACCTTTAAAAAATAGATTAACACAACATAAATCTGATGTTCGTGTTAAACCTAAAAGTACTGCTTTGGCTAAACATTCAAACGATTTAGGACACATCTTTCAATATGATAACACAACAATTTTAGATGTAGAATCAAATTTAAAAAAACGTTTAATTTTAGAAATGTTACATATAAAAATTAATAACAAAATTTCTTGTAACAGTAAAAAAGATTTAGAAAGCTTACCCATAAATTATAATAATATGTTGGAAAATTTAAAATAGTAACCTTGTACATTATTTGTCATAATTGTCAATTTTTAATATTAATTTTAGTACTTTTTATTGTTAAATTCCACTGACGATGAATACAACCGTATTCGAAATATATGGAAAATGTTGAAGTTTGTAGTTCGTTTTTATTGACACACGTACCATAGTGAAGAAAGAGAAAGAGAGAAAAAAAAATTTATATATATATATATATATATATATATATATATATATATATATATACATATGATTTCGATAAAGTTCAAAGGTATAACAATATTATGCTATACCATAATATCGATATGTGTAAATTTATTAATAAGCTTTTTTCAATAGTTTTTAGGCTATACGGTACCGATATAAAATCATAAATATCAATTCTAGCTTATCTATTTACCGAAAACACCTTCTATAATACATGGTACAAGAAAAGTAGAAAAAAATAAGATAACACGAAAATCATTCAGTTTAAGTATAGGAACATGATATATCAGCAGATAGGTAATTAAATTCTGAATCGAATGAAAATATAAAAACTCAGTTGCAATTTAAAAAAAATAACTCTGACATTTTTAATTTTCTTAACTACCGTTACTCCCGGACCTCCCCTAGAAATAAATTTAAAGAATGTCTAATACTGAAAACATAGTCCAATATCAAGTCTAATCGTTGTACAAGTTTCGCTCATCTGCCTTTTATGTTTTTATTAATTTATCAGTAGATTCAAATTTTCGTTGCTAACACCGAAATTATGTTTTTTCTTGATAACGGTAAGAGATAGGTATGCCAAACCTGGTAGTAGAAGACGTAACATTTTATGCGGAAACCGAAAATAAAATAAAAATTGGGGCATTGTATTTAAAATAACAAAGTTAGTATCGACTTCCGGTATAACCGGAAGTGATACCGCCATGAAAATGTGTGTGTGTGTGTGTATATATATATATATATATATATATATATATATATAGGATGCCCGTTTTACGAGCTCTAACATGCCAATTAGGGCATAGTTGCGCATTTTGGTGCTCAATAATATGTTTCAGAGATTGCCGAGATGTTTAAAAAAACCGGAGTTTTCAATTTCGATTTTCCTTTTTATACCGAAAATTGCAAAAGGTTGACGTTTTAAAACTGAAACATGATTAAAACACCCAAACCCAAATACCTTATCGAAAATATCAAGATGGTCTACATCTAGAAGTTATAGTAGTTAAGTTTGTTATTTCTTATGGCAGCCATATTAGATTTTTACATTTTTTGGTGAAGCTCTTTTTGCTGATTTGTTTAATAGCTTGTTTTATTATCTTCAATTAACTTTCGAAGAAAAATTATTGGCAAACGCATATTTTGGGAAAATTCGAAAAATTAGCAAAAACGTAGACTTTTTCGGCATTTATTTAAGGTGGCGGCCGATGCTAGCACGATATCGCCGTAGTCTTTTCATAATGTTGTTCACGGCATTAAATTGAATATCTATGCCAATTTTCAGCTTGCCCCTAATTTTGTCCGGGTTCCACCAATTTATAAGCTAAAATTCCTGTAATAATTAGTGAACTAATAAACGAACTTTCGTAATTTTTTTATTCGTATATTGAAATCATATAGCCTTAATTACGGAGTATACACTGTATGTTAACACAATTTATAATTGAGACTGTACACCGTTTGTCATAGTTTTTATAGTACATAAATATAAAATAAAAAATCTTCTCATTATCATATTTGATGAACTGTTTATGAAATGTGAAACGTTTAGCAATATTTCGTTTTCCTGTAACTTTCCTGGGATAACATAGATATACATGAAATGCTGAACATATACATGTTACGTTTAATTTGCGGTAATATCGCTACGAGGATTAATTAGATTTGCACACATTACATAAGAATACATTATCTTTCAAATGGTACATCTAATTGGGGTATAAATTTATATGTTCGTTCTGATCTATTAGAAGCGGAAACGTATACAAAAACCTTCTTTAGATACGTTATATTTAAACCTTCACGGAAATACCATTTTCATTTTGCAGCTTTTTACCATAAATTACTTTTAAGTAATTTGACGATTATATATTTAGCGTAAACATTGAAAATTCGCTTCTTTGCCGAAAAAAATAAATTTTAACGATTGGAGCTTACTGTAATTACGATCAAAATTTATGCAAAGTTACTTTTAATGTCTTGATTTATTACATAAGTTTATAGAACTTAACGAGTATAAAATTTCTTTCACCTGAAAATAGAGCAGTTTCTAAAATGAAAATGGTGGGAGAGAAAATTTATGAGTTTAGTTAATTTTCCTTATTTTTTTCTTCAAGTCGATTTAGTTATCCCAATTGAGTTATATTTTTCTTTTTATGTTGATTTTGATGGAGATATTTTTCATCCGACTAAGGTTTTTATTAGTTTTATTTTTATTCTTTCCCCATTGTCTATCAATTTTTCTCATACTGTCTTATTACATGCAATACGTGTCCGGTGACAGAGTTATATTCAGATTAATCCAAAATTGGTTTGCTTCCCCTCCACTTTTTTACGTCACAAGTCCCGCCCCCTGGGACAGCCTGGCCGCCATTTTGTTTTTTTGTGACGTCACCTTTGGGACACCTTAGTTGCCATTTTTTTATAGATGCCCACGTGGGTATCGTATTTTTTTCACCTGAGAATAAAAAGATTTAATCTGTTATTAATATTTATTAATTATTTTCAGCTTGAGAACGTTAGATTATGTGTACAAGATCTAAGCAGAAATAAAGTGCATTAAATGATTACACATATGCTTTATATATTGTTTTTACATTTCGTTTGGAGCTCCTTTTAATGTTTTGTCTGGTTTTATTATTAATAATGATTAATTGGGAATCCTCTTTATACCGCACTCATAAGTAAGTGTATGCTAGTTTAGGGATGACGTTTTAAAATCAATCGCATTACTTTTAACACCCAGATTAAACTACGTAAATTGATTGATTATTGAGATGGAATATCATACTTTCTTTAAAACAGTAAAATATATTCATAGTCATAAAGTTTATAATACAGATTAACTACTCTCTATTTATATAGATCAGGGTCGCAAAAAGGTGCTACAGCAAATTATCGAAAACACTCTCAAATCTAGGAAATTCATAATTTCCCATGTTAAATATTAGCGTGAAGACATTTTCGGTAGCCAAGACTTTTGGGATGGGTACAGTTCCCCTTATGTTCAAAATTAAGTAAGACAGATGTTGGGCGTCGCAACATGTTCTCGGGTCTTCGTCCCTTGTGATCGGAGCTTGTTCGTGGGCCTTTGTGTATTGTTGCGGTACCCTTGACGGAAAATTTTAATTTGTATTATAATAAGGGGTCTAATGATAACCTGTAAGGCATGTGTAGGGCTGCTCTCGGAGCTTTGCCCCATTGTCGAGGCCCCATTGGCGGAAAATTTGAATTTGTATTTTAAGTCTCTGCAGGTTACGGCTGGAAATATGAATTTATATTGTAATAATGGGTATAATGCTAACTTGTAAGAGATGTAGGGCTTAGCAACTTACTCTCAGGCCCTCTCCCCTCGACCAAAAATTAGAATTTGTTTGTGGCGCCATCTATGAGGGGAGATTTGAACTTGTATTATAACAAGGGGCCTAATGCTAACTTATAAGACAGACATAGGGCTTCGCAACTTGCTTTCGGGTCTTAGCCCCTGGTCGCTTGGCGGGAAATTTGAATTTGAATACGTATTTGAGTGTTTACATTCTGTTTACTTATTGCGAGAAATTTGAACTTGTATTCTAATAAGCGGGCCTAATGCTAGCTTATAAAATAGGTATAAGGTCTCGCAACTTGCTCGCGGGACTTAAACACCAGGCCCCTTAGCGGGAAATTTGAATTTGTATTCTAATAAGAGGGTAACTTGTAAGACAAGTGTAGGGCTTCACAACTTACTCTCGGAGCTTCGACATTTTATCCTGCCCCTAGGTGTAAAATCTGAATTTGTATTTAAGTCTCTGTAAATTTGAATCTGTATTCTAATAAGGTGGACTTCCATAACGGAAAACCTAAATTTGTATTTAAGTCTCTGCATTCTGTTTGGTTATGGCGGGGAATTTGTAAGACCCGAAAGCAAGTTGGAAAGCCCCTATATCTGTCTTATAAGTTAGCAATAGGCCCCTTATCAGAATACAAGTTCAAATTTCTTGCAATAAGTAATTAGAAACACATAAACACAAATTCAAATTCCCGCCAAGGGACCAAGGGCTAAAACCGAAAGCAAGTTGCGAAGCCCTGTGCCTGTCTTATAAGTTAGCATTATGCCTCCTTATTATCATACAAGTTCAAATTTCCTCTCATAAATGGCTCCACAGGAAAATTCAAATTTTTAGTCGAGGGGCGAGGGCCTGAGAGTAAGTTGCTAAATCCGACACCTGTCTTACAAGTTAGGATTAAACTCCTGTAAGACAGATACAGGTTAGCATTAGCTCCCTTATTATAATACAAATGTTGTGACGCCCTACACCTGTCTTACTTAATTTTGAACATAAAGGGAAGTGCACCCATCCCAAAAGTCTTGGCTACCGAAAATGTATTCACGCTAATATTTAACATAGGAGATTATGGATTACTTAGATTTGAGAATGTTTTAGATAATTTACTGTAGCACCTTTTTTGCGACCCTGATCTATATAAATAAAGAGTAGTTAATGTGTATTATAAACTTTATGGCTATGAATATATTTTACTGTTTTAAAGAAAGTATGATATTTCATCTCAGTAATCAATCAATTTACCTAGTTTAATCTAGGTGTTAATAGTAATGCAAATGATTTTAAAACGTCATCCCTAAACTAACACACACTTACTTATGAGTGAAGTGTAAAGAGGATTCCCAATTAATCATTAATTCATTATTAATACTAAAACAAGACAGTCAATTATTAAAATTCAAAACAGTTATTAGGCCATTAAAAGAAGCGCAAAACGAAATGTAAAAATAATCTATAAAGCACATGTGTAACCACTTAATGCATGTTATTTCTACTTAGACATTGTACACATAATTTAACGTTCTCAATCGTTTAAAGCGTGTTTTGTAAAGCAAAAGTTAATTACGCATTTTTAATTATGTATAATGTTGAAGGTGACTTTCGCAAAGTAAAAATAAACATGTTTCGTATATAGGTAAAGGCCACAACCCTGAAATGGAACTCAAAGAAATGTAATAATAATTCTAATAACAATTATGCAGTCCCCTTCATAATAAACCCTATTACTAAAACACACTGTAAAAACAGTTATCTAGATCAGAATGATATTTAAACTCAGATAGAAATTAATAGTGATAAATATAATATGCTAACCTCTGATATTAAAAAATTTGAGCTAGCACTTAAATTTCAATATTAAAAACTGCATAGAACATAATCGTTTAAGGGCTTGGTTTTTATATTCTTGATAAAGATCAAAACAGGCCCTAATAAATATTAATAACAGATTAAATAAAATCTTTTTATTATGGAAACACTTGTCATCTTTACACGTCTTATCTATTAATTCTTCCCCATTATTAGAACATAATTATTATGACAGAGGCGAAGCCCGTGAACAAGTTACCGTCTTCAAGACTAGGGCCTCTTATTTAGAATGCAACCCCCAATGCATAAATAAATTAGGTCACAATCTGTAGATGGGCATTAAAAGAAATGTAATAATAACTTTAATAACAATTATGCAATCTCCTTTGATAGAAACAACCCTAATAAATATTAATAAGAGATTAAATCTTTTTATCCTCAGGTGAAAAAAATACGATCCACACGTGGGCATATATAAAAAAAATGGCGACTACGGTGTTCCAGGGGTGACGTCACAAAAAAACCAAAATGGCGGCCAATGTGTCCCAGAGGGCGGGGCTTGTGACGTAAAAAAGTGGAGGGGATGGTGTCCTGGTACTACTATTGACAAAGCACCAAGCGTTATTTAAACACCGTCGCCTAGTTTTATAAATACATAAACTCTCACATAAACTCATAGGGAAAACTTCCCAGTTTCAATTGCAACGCAAGATACACATCGGAAAAGTAATAGAGACTTTTTTAAAAATAAGTTTGGTCCTGAACAGACTAACATAAATCCCTAGCAAAGGTGGGCAGAGGTGATATCAAAAACTGTAATTTAACAGCTGGATAGTCACTGTAATACCGACAGTACAAAGAAAGAATTGAAACTATTCTTCTATGCTCAGGGGACTGTATGACAGAAGTTATGAACGGCTCATTTATAAGCCTAATCGCTCTTCTTTGAGTATGATCAACGATCTCGAGAGTGTGTTACGGAGCACCAACCCGTAGGAGAATTATACTCTAGATGAGGTCGAATTTGGATCTTACACAGCAGAAAGAGTTGTAAAATACTGCTTAGGTAGAGTCTGAAAACTTAAGATCGGAGCAATTCATACTTAACAGTATATGATCGATCTTTTTTGAAGGATACAAGGCACTGAATTTTGGTAACATTAAATTTAAGTAGATTATTACATCCCCGTTCAAGAATACTTTGAATGTATCTGTTGATAGAAATGGCCATTTCAGCTTTAATATCTTGATTTGAGAGAGAGGGCGAATTAGTATTGAGTAGATTAAGATGAATGACAATAAAGAGTGCTGTCGTCTGCAAAACAATGGATTAGGTTAGTTGTTGAAGAAAAAATAGTATAAAAAGTGTACTAGCTGTAACTGATCCCTGTGGCTTGCCCACATTTATTCCAACTTCTTTTGAAAAGAAACCATCATTCGTGTTTCATCGAGAAAACTGGAAACTTAAGTAACGAGCGTTTCACTTAACTCAAAAGAAGTGAGTTTGGCAAGTAAACAGTTATGTCAAACCTGGACAAATGCTTTTGAGATATCTGAAACGATTACAATTGTTCTAACGTGCTGACATATGAAAGATTATCACCTGACTGACGAAATCCGTATTGGCGGTGACTAACAAGTTTGTTAGGTTCGAAAAAAGAGAGTAGTTGCTGAGTGAAGGTTTTTTCATGACTTTAGACAAAATAGAAGTAATGGCAATTGAGTAGTAGTTCGAAGGCTTTTTTTGAGAATGGGTTGAACATCCATTATGAAGGAAGACATAAAGGTCAAATAGAACTTAGATATGACTGTACTAGTTCGGAAGAACGTTTCTTTAAGACGCTTGCCTGGATACCGTCTGCGCCTGTTGCCTTATCGGAATAAATCTTACTGATAATCGATTATAAAAATTTGTATCGAAAATAAATTGGTTTCATAGCGTATGAAAAAGAATTCTATCGGAGTAAACAGTTTAGTCGCCTCACTTTGACGGCTTCTTTTACAAAACTATTAGGGAGGATGTTAATCCTACACCTTGATACTCGATTAAGTGTTTCTATAACATGTAAATTTTTACAGCCGCTAACAACTTCTTTATATATATATATATATATATATATATATATATATATATATATATATATATATATATATATATATATATATATATATATATATATATATATATATAATATACTATATGTACTATATATATATATCGATATATATAAAAATTCGTATAATGATTTTGAAACTATATATATATATAATACGTAACTATGATGACCAAACCTCGCTATGAAGTTCTCACTCAAGAGGAGAAAAAAAACAAAAAAAAATTACAACATAAACAATACGCCCGCCACACACTCACTCCAAAAAAAGGAATTCCTACGTCGTCAGTGGGAGTTCTACGAATACACTCCTACTCACGTTGGATGATTCCATTCGCAACTGCTTCTTCTTTCACACCATTTGATTCGTCTCCTCTTACGACAAGCAGTTGGCCTCTAATGTAGGAAAATTCTATGTCATCCCTACACAGCACCAAAGAAAATAAACACAAACTGCCTTTGTTTCAAATAAACTCAATACTAATATAAATAAAATAATGCTCAATTCACTATAACAAAAACAAAAGAAGTATAACCAAAAATTGTTACACTTCAGTTTACACCCTACGTAAATTTGATATCGCGCAGTAATTTTCATTTGTGCCATAGGGAATGAAACGTACACTTCACTCCCTCATTTTAGGAACTAAAGTGCTACTTTTAATTCCTAAAATTTTTCGGCGGAGACGGGTTCACTCCCACAATATAAATTTTACCTGACCGCCAAAAAGGTCGAATACACTACCTGGCGATTATACACCGTAATTAGAATAATCGTTTATGATGCCTTAAACTCGAAACACTGTTGCCAAAGTATTCTTTTTTTTTTTAATGTATTATTTAACATAGCTTTTCGTCAAAGTTATTTTATTTAATAAAATAAGGCAGTAAGTAGGTCCCCAGCGTATTATTAAAGAGGATTACATTTTCTTAATAATGAGCTAGCATACTTAAAAATTGCTTTACAGTAAGTTGGAAAAGTTTGAGCGAAATCTGTCCAGTCAAAATGGTGGAATTACAGATTTCGACTATTATAGAGTGTATAAATACGAACGGCTATTCGTAGCAAACCGGCACGTCTTTACGTAGACTAAGTGAACCATCGTTGAATTGAATATCTACCAAGTTTTTCGTTTGTTCGTGAACTCCTCCGGTAGCGCAGTGGCAGCGCGCTTGGTTGCTGTCCCGGCGTCATTTAAAACGATTTTTGAAAAAAAGATTTTGGCCCTTGGGTCAAAAATTTTCGCAAGTTTTGAGCCATTTCTGACCATTTGAGACGATTTTTGGAAAAAATCTTTTGGCCCTTTGCTAAAAAATGTTCAAAAATTTGTTTTGCATTTTTTCACGTTTTGAGACATTTCTGACCATTTGAATATTTTTTGGCCCTTAGGTCAAAAATTTTCGCAACTTTTTTTTTGCATTTTTACACGTTATGATAAATTTTAAAATGTCAGAATTCTAATTACTTGTTTTTATTACTAAGTAGAATTTGTCATTTAGGAATTATATAAACAACTGTTGTTTTCGCAACAACGAAAGTTAACTATAGAATTTATATGTTTATAATAATTGTACTTTTATGCACATATTTACACGTTATGATTATTTACTTTCCCTGATCAACTTTTCCCATCGTGATTTTAATTTTTTGTTTAATACGTTAAGCTTTACAGGTATTATTTAAATAATAACGTAAAATTAAGATAATGTGTCTTAGTCGTCATATTTCATTGTTTCTGTCGAAGTGTTACGATTTTTTTAATAAAACAATTTATCAATTTAATGATATGAAAAAGCTGTACAAAACTTCTAGTAGCAAAAAAAAAAACATTACACTGTTCTAAAACACATCAAATTCTTTCAATTTTACATGTACTTGTTTAAATTAACAATTAATTACATTGTATTGTGAGGTCATGTGTTGCACACATCAGATTTTTTTCGATTAGTATGTGTTTAGTATTGGTTACTTAAATAACGTATGCCAAGGTTATTAATTAATATATTGTTAGCAACATGGTAATTCACCATTGCGAGCGTACATCAGCGACTCAAGCCTTGGTTCCAAGTTGTGGGCCATGTTGCCATGTTGTCTTAAAGCTATATCTATACTTAACACCTTCCTGTTTGACTAAGTCATTACATAATTTTTTAAATGCAGTGGCTTTCTGCTTACTCTCCCAGATCTTGTTGTCGTTGTCTTTTGATTACTCTCGTTTCCCTCTTCTACAACATCTGGGGTCACATTTTGAGATACATTAGTGTTTGTCTCAACTGGATTAATTATCTGTGGTACATTTACTGAATTCCGAAGATGCTTTGATTTACGAACCCAGATTTTATTTTGTTCATTACGAACGAAATAAGATCTTGGATTCTCATTGACTGCCACTATCCTTTCCGGTTCCCATGTTTTGGTTAAAACATTTTGCATTGTTACATTCTGTTTTTTCTTAAAATTGGAACGTGCAATGACACGTTGATCATGATCTACAATTTGTCGCTTTCTACTATTTAATTCATTATACGCATCTTCATGCACCAACACAGGTTTTAATAAGTCTTGCTTAACAGGCAATTGAGTGTTTAATAAGCGACTCATCAGTAAATCAGTAAATGTATATTTAATAAGTTTTAACTTCAGTCTTTGAATTCGATTAGTACTTTTATGAATGCTTTTATTAAAGATACTAATTAGAGGTTTGTGATCCGTTTGTACTAAACTATTACACCACACCCATAAACAAATTGATGAAAACGTGTAAATGCCTACACAATTGCTAGCAATTCCTTTTCCAAGACAGAATAATTCTTTTCACTACTAGTTAGGGCTCTGGATGCAAATGCAACTGGTCTTTGGTCTTGTAATAGAGCACAACCTATGGCATTTTGACTTGCATCTGTTTGTATGACTATTTTTTCTTTAGGATTAAAATATTTGAGAACAACTATCTGTGTCACAACTGATTTAATGTCATCAAATGATTTTTGTTGCATTTGCATCCACGTCCACTCTTGATTATTTTTTAATAGCGATCTAAGTGAACAGGTTAGTTCGGACAGATTCGGTATAAAGCTGTGTATATAATTTAACATTCCTAAGAATCTTTGCAATTCCTTTTTGTTAACAGGTACTGGCATCTTATTAATAGCCTCGACCTGTTTACAATCACGAGGAAGTCCCTCTTTGTTAAATAACAACCCTATATATTTAACTTTGTTAACTTTATATTGCATTTTGCTATAATTAAATTTAACATTATACCTAAGTGCCTTCCTCATTACTTTATCAAAAATTTGATTATGTTCCTGTTCATTTTCAGCAGCTATTATTAAATCATCAGAATAAACCTGCACACCTTCGATGTCACCAAATATGCGTTCTAATTCCCTCTGGAATACTTCCGGACTAGACTTCACTCCAAATGGTAGTCGATTAAATTTGAAACGTACAAACGGTGTTCCAAATGTGCACAATAAAGATGACTTTGGATCCAATTCGATTTGGTGAAAGCCGTCTTTCATATCTAAAATAGTAAACAGCTTCTTACCCGACAGATTCGATCTGAGTTCTTCAGCTGTAGGAATGGCATAATGCTCCCTTCTCACGTATTTGTTCAGCTGAGTTGGATTCAAACAGATTCGTATGGAACCATCTTTCTTTTCAACTATGATAATATCATTCACCCAATCTGTTGGCTGCGACACCTTTGAGATTACGCATCTGTCTTCCAACTGCCCTAGTGTTTTCTTTAACTTCTCCCTTATACTCGTTGCGATTCCGCGAGTTTGACTCACAGTCGGCACAGCATCCTCTGTTAGTTGGAGTTTGTACTTAAACGGCAGTTTTCCTAGATCTGAAAACACCTAAGCATATTTATTGAAAACTTGCTTAATCTTATTATTAGTTGAAATGTCATTAATTCGTTTCACTAAATTTAGTTCCATGGCTGCCGTCAACCCTAAAATTGGTTTAGCGTTAGTTTTTACCACTATGAACGAAAGATGAGTTTGTTCCGATTCGTCCGGTTCACATGGCACATTTACGATTCCAACGGTTTCTAATTTCGCGCCCCGTAAGCTATCACAGTACATTTAGCAGCTTCTATCTTTAAATTGTTACAATACGTTCTATAATAGTAATACGGTAGCACATTAATGTCCGCACCTGTGTCAATATTAAAAATAATGTCCACTTTCTTATTAATTCTTATCTTATGTGTCCATTGTTTATTTAAATTAATGTCTATGCTTTCTACAGTTAATTCATCTGCAAACCACTCGTGTTCTTCTTCCGATGGCTCAACATTTAGGTCATTTACTCGATTTCGTTTAAACTTATTAGTTCGCTTTCCTCTGCAACCAACTGCGAAGTGATTATAGTTACCACACTTGTCACATTGTTTACCAAATGCAGGGCATTCCCCTGGACCATGGTGATTAGCACACTTTTTACACTTATACTTTGTCGCTCTTGTTTCTTCTATCTTTACATTATTAGATTTCTTGTTATGAACGACTTTTATTTTATTAACATTTATGCCGTCACTTTTTTCCTCATGCACGAGTTTCATTTGTTCCTTACTTAATTCAGACGAACGGCACACTTTCACAGCATCTTCTAACTTAATTTCAGTTTCACGTATCAATCGTTCTTGCAACCCTCTATCTCGCACGCCTAATATTATTTTGTCCCGTATGAGGCTATCTTCTTGATTACCAAACTCGCAACTTTTAACTAGTTTTCTTAAGTCTGTATAAAAAGTATCAAAAGACTCACCCTCAACTTGGAATCTATTAAAAAATGTAAACCGATTGAATACTTGGTTTTTCCTTGGAATGCAGTGTTGTTCGAATGCTTCCATTACTTTCTTAATGTCCTTTTTTTCCTCTGTTGACAAGCTGAATGTATTAAATAGTTGTAGTCCTTCATCTCCTACAACATTTAGCAACATCGCCACCTGTATTTCTCCAGTTTTCTTATTATACTCCGTAACTTCCATGAAAATTGAAAATTTTTGTTTAAACAAGTTCCAACTTTCTGCTGTATCTTCGTTTAAGCTGAGCGGCTGTAGAAGTCTAAAATTATCCATGATTAGTGTTTATAACCTTACTTCCTAACACGTTGTTCTAATTTCTTATTTCTTCCAAGTATTCTTTAAATGTTTTTCTCTTTTTGTATTTCACCTGACACCATGTTTAGTATTGGTTACTTAAATAACGTATGCCAAGATTATTAATTAATATATTGTTAGCAACATGGTAATTCACCATTGCGAGCGTACATCAGCGGCTCAAGCCTTGGTGCTAAGTTGTGGGCCATGTTGCCATGTTGTCTTAAAGCTATATCTATACTTAACAGTATGTATCTAATTGTTTGCAAGGGGATCCTTAATAGAAATGGATATATTATATACAGGGTGTTCCAGTTTTTTGTAGCAGGACTTTAATAGTCGATAGAGCTTTCAAAATTAAGACGAAAAGTTCATATAAACATGGGTTGCCAAACGCTTAGTTTTGGAGATACAGGGTTTCAAAGTTTTAATTTTTGTTCAGTTCTTTTAATTTATCTTCAAAACTATTTAAAATAATAAAATCCAAATGTAGTACACGTATTACACTTCTTAAACTCAATATTAAGAGTAGTTTAACGTTTATCAATATCTACAGGGTAATACATTTTCTGGGGTGGTACACCATTTATCCCCCCCGAAATTTCTCATGCGACGCCTCTAACTCTTAAAAACCAAAAATTTAGATTGCCCATTTGATTTAGGAAGTTTTTTGTCTTCTGCTTTTTTAGCAAAAACGAAACGAACGAAATAAAGAAATTAAACAAATAAACTTAACCTATAACAACAAAACAAAAACGCTATCGTAATAATAAATAAATTTAAAGAAACTGTTCAAAATGTGAACCATTTTGTTGAATACATAATTCACACCGACGAATAATTGCACGTGGAATATTAACAGCTTCCAAATGGTAAGTAAAGAACGTCTGATGCTCTCGCAAAAAATAGTGTGCCATGAAACAATAAAAAAAAAGAATCAAATTATGTCAAATCTCACGTTTTATTTTAAATACGACTTGTGCATAAGAAAGAATGTAATTTATTTACATATTTTATTGTGTTAATTTTTATTGCAAAAGTGATCTTTTAAAATGCCATTTATGTTTTCTAATCAAGAAATAGCGGATATCCATTTTATTTATGGCTTTGTAAACGGAAGTTCAGCAGCAGCAGCCCGTGAATATAGGCGAAGCTTTCCTTTTAGAAGAGCTCCGCATCCTTCAGTATTTGTAAGAGTTCACCAACAAATTATAAGTGCCAGGGGTTAAATAATGTGCATGGTCGTCAAAATAATAATCATAGGCAGCAAAGAAATATTGCACGACGAATTTTGTGTGAATTCGACAGAGATCCCACAACTAGCATTAGAAGGGTATCCGCAGCTTTAGGTGGAGTCTCAAATACTACTATTCACCGAACATTAAGACGGGATCACCGATATCCTTATCATCTACAACCTGTTCAAGGACTACAACCAGGGGTTGAAAATAATAACAATCCAGGTTTTTTAAATAATGTTTTATGAACCGATGAATCCTGCTTCACTCGCCGTGGTGTGGTAAATTTTCACAACCAGCACGTTTGGCCACAGGAAAATCCACATGTAGTTCGCCCAAGACATTTCCAACAAGAATTTAGTGTGAACGTCTGGATAGCTATTTACAATAATCACCTTTTTGGGCCCTACTTTTTGCCACCTCGGATCAATGCTGCGGCTTTCTTAGAATTCTTAGAGAATGAACATTTTCCCTTAAATTTACGAAGAACGGCTTGGTTTCAGCTTGATGGTTGTCCAGCTCATTATAGCAGAATCGTTAGTAACTGGCTGGACAACCATTATCCAAAAAGATGGATCGGTCGTGCAGGCCCAGTTCCCTGGCCGCCAAGGTCTCCAGACCTAAATCCCTTAGATTTTTTGTGTGGGGGTATTTAAAAGAAAGGGTGTATGCAACTCCTGTGACAACAAGATATGAACTCATTAATAGGATTAGGGATGCGTGTAATGAAATAAGACAATTTTTAGTTAATATTCCACGTACAATTATTCGTCGGTGTGAATTATGTATTCAACAAAATGGTTCACATTTTGAACAGTTTCTTTAAATTTATTTATTATTACGATAGCGTTTTTGTTTTGTTGTTATAAGTTAAGTTTATTTGTTTAATTTATTTCTTTCGTTCGTTTCGTTCTTCTTAAAATCTTAAATAGAAATTCTTTCCAATTTTTACCAATAAATACGTATTTTTTTAATATTTATTTTGTTGTTTTACTTTTGTTTTCCTTTATTTAATTCAACTGAAAAGTTAGGAAAAAATCAGTGGAGTACTACTTTTTATTAAGAGACAAAAAAAACGTGAGAATTGACATAATTTGATTCTTTTTTTTTTATTGTTCTTTTCATGGCACACTATTTTTTGCGGGAGCATCAGACGTTCTTTACTTACCATTTGGAAACTGTTCATGGATTACAGCTAATTTATCTCAAAAACTATGCATTTTTCGAAAAAAAAGCAGAAGACAAAAAAGTTCCTAAATCAAATGGGCAATCTAAATTTAAGAGTTAGAGTTAGAGGCGTCACATGAAAAAGTTCGGGGGGGACAAAGTATGTACCACCCCAGAAAATGTACTACCCTGTAGATATTGATAAACGTTAAACTACTCTTAATATTGAGTTTAAGGAGTATAATATGTGTACTAAATTTGGATTTATTATATTAAATAGTTTTGAAGATAAATTAAAAGAACTGAAACAAATTTAAACTTTGAAACCCTGTATCTCCAAAACTAAGCGTTTGGCAACCAATGTTTATATGAACTTTTTGTCTTAATTTTGAAAGCTTTATCAATTTCGTCCGCTTATTACATCATTGTAAAAAGATATTAAAAAAAAACAACACATCTTTTAAACGAAGGCGTTGCGGACTTAAATTCATAGGAACTTTTTTTCTTATTTTAGTGTCCTCTATCGCGTGGCACTATGCATGGTACTTTTTTCTATGTCACCTGTATATATATATATATATATATATATATATATATATATATATATATATATATATATATATATATATTTATGTATATTTAAGTTCTGATATAGGAAATTCTGACCCTGTATATGGTTTTCTCAATTAGTTATAAAAGCCGTATGCATAAATCTAATATACCGAAGCTTCCCTCCGATTTTTTATACATGAACATTCGCTGACAGCTGTCACGTAGATGTTCAATGCTGCCAACATAACTTAAAATATGATGGCGCCACCATACAAAGTTTTCGCGATATGATCGCGTGTATTTTAAGCTAATATTTCTGCATTAAACTTACTGGATTTTTCGTTGCTTAACGTACAGCCAGAGCGTTACATTTATTCTGAATTTTTTTTCTAATCTGTATTTTAAAAGCAAGCTTAAATAATAATATAATTCAAAAGTAAACAATAGAAGTATCCGGGTAATTAAATTTTAAGCAGTAGAATATAAAGAAAAAACTGCATAATAATTAGGTCAGTAAAAATTTTGTAGTGTACACAATACGAAATAATTTTACTTCGCATAAATACATTTTAATGAGACGTTCTGATAAAGTATCATCCTTGTTAATATTAATCAAACCGTACTTTAATTAACTACTGGTAAGTGTTTAAATGTACGACATTTCTCTCTCAATTATGCAACTGACGTAAGAAATTTCTCGTAATAGCTTTGATCAAAAATTAATTATACATTAGTTTGAAGTTAAATCGATCATTTTAGGCCTTGTTTTTGGTTTAAGAAATTTTGTTACGTGTCAGTCTACTTTGGTTTAACGTTTCATTAGTTTCGTGCTTGATTTTTATAATTTGGAATTAATTAACGAGGGTACTAATTTATTACGCTCTAGAATGCTTAATTAGGGTACATTTAATTGTGATTTATGTTAAATGATAATACATTCTGAATCACTTTCATAATAATGCAAATACGTAGGCAATAGTGATAAATACGGGGCGAAACTATTTTGATATACAGGGTCGGCCAGATGGTTTGGCTTTAGTACTTTCAATACCTTAGCACTAAAAAAAATTGGGCGGGGATGAGTTCACTGCCGTCTTTCATGGGTTGAATTCTCTCCCGACTAGGTCGAGTTTTTCCCAAGCAAAGATGATTAAATTGTATTTTTCAGAAATTACAGCATTATTGCCAGATTGTATATTTTATCCTTAAAAGCACGGTGGTATGAATGTTTTGTCAAATCCTAAAAATATAATAATGTAATACAAGGTGTTCCAGTTTTTTGTAGCAGGAAAAAAGTGCCATGTATAGTGCCACGCGATAGAGGAGACTAATATAAGAAAAAAAGTTCCTATGAATTTATGTCCGCAACGCCTACGTTTAAAAGATGTGTTGAAGTTTAATTATTTTTTTGTTTTTTTTTAATATCTTTTTACAATGATGTAATAAGTGAACGAAATTTTGTATACAGGGGCTTTTTATCACGCAGAATTCAAATATGACCTTAGTTCTTTTATTACTGATAGAGGGCGCCACATACAGGTTTCCATCTTGTTTGAATCGGTTCTAACTTTTTTGCCTTACACTGTATGTCATTTTCGACTGGAAAAATTTGTTTTCCCATCTTTTCTGCTTCAGAAAGGTATACCTTATTGAAGTCGCTAGGGCCAACGGTTTACGAGAAAAATACATCCGATGCATGCAAATTTGACCGCGAAGCTCGGTCAAATTTCTCCAACGCTCAACGTATCTATCGAGAATGATATCCTTTAGAACAGGTTCCTAATGTTCGAACATTTATTGACGTGCAAAGGCGTTTGGATGAACATGAGTGGTGAAGATGTCTGTTTAAAAAAAAAAGTTAATAGTGGGAGTTTCCAGAACTCGTCGCACTGTTGAAAAGGAATAACCTGAACACATTATTAGAAGATGTTTCATTGGACATTGTTGCAAGACTGGACTTTATGCTTGATGGCAAGCTAGCTCACTTTTCTTGAGTGGTAAGGAAATTTTTTGAAAGGAGGTTTGAAAATAGGTGGATTTGTCGTGGGGGGCTTGTAATATGATTACTGCTCTTCAGTAATAAAAGAACAAAGGTCATATTTGAATTCTGCGTGATAAAAAGTCCCTGTATACAAAATTTCGTCCGCTTATTACATCATTGTAAGAAGATATTAAGAAAAAAACAAAAAAATAATTAAACTTCAACACCCTATATCTTTTAAACGAAGGTGTTGCGGACCTAAGTTCATAGGAACTTTTTTTCTTATTAGTGTCCTCTATGGCGTGGCACCATGCATAGCACTTTTTTCTATGTCAACCTGTATATATATATATATATATATATATATATATATATATATATATATATTTACTTTACGTTTTCTTTGATTACCTTTGATTTCTAAATACCAAGCAATGCAATGAATTTACTTCCGGCTTAAACATATCCACCATGTCTAGTACAGCCTATGGGCGACGCTCATCGTGACGAGCATACATCATGGGTTTTTTCCGTGGATGGATATTTAGCAGTGCCACGATACGTCTACTGCACTCTAGGATTCGTTCACAGCTGCAAATTCTACCTTATTTTAATGAGCCCGCTGAGACTGGCGGCTCGGCTGTAGACACTCGAGACTAATACCAGGAGTAGCCAGATCAATGTCTGGTGCACCGCATATTTACAACTCTCGCTACAACTTTTTACTTGCATACCCTTCATCTTATACTTGTCTTTGTTTAGGTTAGTTCTTATGTAATTGTGCTTATTCTCTGAATATATTACTTGTGTTTTGCATTCTTTTAATATACATGTTTGTGTATTTTATTAATTAGTGTAGTGTTAGACTCCTTTGTCGAACGAACGGTAGTAGAAAGGATGCACTTTTCCCCTATCACTTTTTTGTGACGTCACACCTCTACCTAGACCACGCTTACTTTCACCCCACCCCTTCACCTACGTGACCACTCCCACTTCCAGCTGATCAGGCCTGCGGGCGCATACTGCTCCAGGTCGCGCGTTTTGACTGCAGGACCTAAGAGCAGACCACGCCCCCTGGTGTCTCAGTGGCCCTTAGGACCCCGCCCAGCCTCCAGGCTATGTCAACTGCCATAAGGCTCTGTATTCTGATTGGTTTTGTTTGTATATGGCGCTATCTAGTAGTGTATTTTTAAAACTAATGAATTTTTTCTGTAAGAGAGGTTGAGCGTGACTCCACTTAGTGGTATATTTTAACATTTTTTATTCTAATAATGGGAACACTATTCCACCTAGTAAGAAAGCTATAAGGCTCCGGAACTTGTTCTCAGGTCTTTTCTACTTGTCCTGTCCCCTTTTTTATGGCGGGAAAACTAGAAATATGAAATAGTATTCTAATAATGGGGCCCTCATATTTTCTCATAAGACAACTACAGCCCTCCGGAACTTTGTCCCTTGCAGTGTATTTTTAAAACTAATGAATGTTTTCTGTAATAGAAGTAGTATATTTAACTGTTATGGCGGGGAATATGAAATTGTATTCTAATAATGAGGCCCGCATATTATCTCATAAAGTAAATGAAAAAACATCAAATTTGTACATGTTATTATTCTTGTTAAAACAAAACGTCCAATGTAAGCGCTCTCTAGTATCGTCGCCAGGTACCAATATGTAACATTTAAACCCTCGCACATATCAAATACGATTTAAACCCTTAGACCTTTGTGTTTATGTTTATTTTTAAATTTTCTAATTCAAATAGAGCACTGGGAAAACTCCCTTCTTCTAAACACTAACCACTCTATATTTAAGACATTTTTTGACTTGAGTGAAAGGAAAAACTCATTATTAAACGTTTTGCCTCATTGAGTTCAATTTTAAAAAATAATCCAATTGTGTATAACACGAATCTCAAATTAAAACTTTAAAGAAGAATTTTTTATTTACATCATTTCCTTATTGATTTCTTTATTAAACGTCACCGTCATCAATTTCAAAACAAAAAAGTTCTAAAGGGCAACAATACTATGATAAATTATATATATATATATATATATATATATATATATATATATATATATATATATATATATATATATATATATATATATATATATATATATATATATATATATATATATATATATATATATAAGTTTTGCGTAGTTGTTAAGTTATTAACTGATATAAACCAGTCAAGAATACTAGTCAAACCATGTGTTAGAAATAATCTATACAACAATAAATCGTTTGTAATACAGTCATTTTCGTATTACTTGGAGCAATACATCACCCGTTAAGCAATTATTATTAAACGATATCCAAAATGATATATATGAACAGCAAGGTAAAAATGTGTTCATAATTTCATTAATCAACGGGAGTAATGAACATAAACCCAATAAATAACGGCAATTTAGCAATCGAATCAAGACACACCCTTCAAAACATAATAAGTATTAAATTACGTTTTGTATTATTATTTATACATTATGTTTACATCAACAGATAACTTTATAATGGCGTAGGTTTTAAGTGAATAATCCCACCCCAAAAATCTTCTGATTCTGTTGTTCACACCGTATGTTTGAAAGTTAAACAATTTTTTTTAATGTAAATGTCGTATTCATTTTTCATGGAATCTCTCAGAAGATGGTAGAAAACGCTGATAGGTAAATTAAATTCCATTATTCTTACACACCTTTGTGCTATAAGAACAAGCTCCATTCCTTCTAATTTCACAATTGTCTATAACCGAATTCCCAACACGATAACAATTTCAGTAATATCATGATAAAAAAAGGAGTGCACCTTGCTTTAGAATTCAATAAGATGTTCAAACTGCCTGTTACGAGATCAAACCGCTCTAGGTGTCGAGTAGTCCTTATAAAATAAGCAGGTTGCCAAGCTAACTCACTGGAGAAGGATGTCGGTCGACGAAAGACGTAAGGTAGGTGAAAGAATGCTTCAAAAACCTTACACTTGCTTATCATCTTGAAGTAAACTACGCAGACTAGGTACTTGTTACAAGAAAATAAATTCCTCAACATTTAATATGTATATTAAATAAATAAAATTGAATCATGAACCAAATATTTACATGAGCCCATCAAAAGGTGAAACTTCTTTCACTAAAAAGAAAATAGGTTTGTTTAGACCACCAAGAAAATAGATTTTCATCAAATTCAGGATCAAAATTTAAGTTTATATCCAAATAATGTATCCAAAATGGTTAAGGGTGCTAAACAAACTTTTAATTGCAGCTGAATAATGAAGTACACAAATCGTTGGATTGCGACATTCGGTTCTACGTTTTATGGTCGCCACGATCTCCAGATCTGTCCGTACTGGATTTTTTCCTATGAGGTTTTCTGAAAAACATAATTTATCAAAATCGTCATCATACCGAACCGAATGTTGCAATCTAACGATTTGGAAAACGGTTTGCTAAGTAATTCCTCACTGCCAAAGCATTATGGGAATTTTTGAAAAGATAAGAAAGAACTGCAGCTGATTGTTGCCCCGCCAACTATGATTCCTATCTAAAAAATGCAGATTTAGATTATTACTCAAAAACCGCACCCCCTAGAAAAGTTCTAAGTACGCCACTGAATTTGGCACTTCACAATATATAACTACTGTTGACGAAATAGTTCAGTCTAATAGTATTAACCCTCGAGCGCGCGCAATAGAATCGTACGCGAGGGCGCGCAATGTATCTGGGAGATACATTAGCTTAAAAATAAACAAAATATTAAAAAATATATATTTTTGCAATGAATCTGTTTTTTAGGGGTTTAAGGAAGGAAATGACACAGTTTTTGTTTTATTTTTTTTTATTAGCAACTTGTAAAACGTACACATTTCAGATCAAACTTACATATGTGTCCTTGTAAAACTTGTAACTCGTAGAACATAATACGGTTAAATGAAACATTAAAGAATAAAAAAAAGGGAGTATAAAATTTAAACAAATACAAAACATAAATATGCAGTCAGTTTAAATTTTGCCAGTGATCATCGCAGACCATTTGGCAATGTTCTAAACACAAACGCTTTTTGCATATTTTGCAAGCATATTTAGTCAGACGCGTTGTTTTATTATGTTTGCAAGTGTCACATCTTTTCCTTTTTTGATCATCAACTTCTAAAGCAGGTGCTGTATTTGTGTTCCTGTTTGGTGGATTTGTGCTGAGCGTTCTGAGGTTTGATTAATTTTTTCTTGAAGCACAGCAGGAATTCCTCTGGTATTGCTCTTTCTGTTTTGCAGATGTTCTTTTATTAGTTCCTCGCCCAATTTTTTGAGAAAAACTTTTCGTTGGTCGCGCGTTTGGCCATTCTTTTTTAGTATTATTTGAGCATTTATTCCAGCCATGTTTAGAACGGAATAAAAGACGAGCATTGGCCATCGCCTGGTATTTCGTGAAACACTATACGTTTGTCGTTTGTCGTTTGTGTCAACACCTCCTTTCGTGCGATTATAATAGATTATCATTTCTGGTTGCTTTTGGTCTCCTGTTGATGGGTCAATTGATTGATCACAATGCATGCTAGATACAAGAATTACACTTCTTTTTGGCTTTGGAACATAGGAAACAAGAGTACACTTTTTCCTAAAGCCAAAAATGCTTGAAGTAACAGCACGTTTTGAATCTAGGAAATTTTGGAGAATTTGCGGCTTATTCTTTTTTATGGTTCCTACGTAGCTGAGTCTGTACGTTGTCAGCTCTTCAACCAAACTGATGTCTGTAAACCAGTTATCGGCAGTGACATTACGACCTGAACCGTAAATTGGAGCAGCTAAACGCTTTACTACATCAACAGGTTTGTTACTAATTGCAAAAGGAGAATCTGCAGGTTGCGTCCCACAATAAACTTCTAAATTTGACACATAATAGGTTTCACTATCAACCATCACGTAAATTTTGATTCCATATTTTCGTGGTTTTGACCGTATGTACTGCTTGAAAACACAGCGGCCTCTAAAACCGTCCAGCTTTTCATCAATAGTCACATTTGGATCCGCCGAATAATGCATTTTACAATTTTCGACGAAGATCTCCCAAAAATCTCTTATAGGAGCCGACCTGTCCAACTCTTTTCTGGCCAATCTCCTGTCGCGATCGTCACACCGTAAACATTTTAGCAAAAATAAAAATCTTTTTCTGCTCATTGTACTTCCAAATATTTCTACTCCGTGTCCAGTAGTATCAAATAAATCTAAAGTATTCAAACGGTGGGCTCGTAATCGGCCGGAAAGATAAAGAAGCTCTATGAGTGCTTTTACTTCAGACACAGAAGTAGGACGTGCATCTCTTTCACGTGAAAATTTCACCCTTTCTTGGTCAATAAAAGATGTTTCTCGCGTTCAATAACGATTTTCCTTAATTTACATGCAACATAGTGGAGTTCTAAAGTTTCATTTAAGTTATGATCAGACAAAATATATGTTTCTGCAGCATCTAAAGTCATTGTTGTTTTATAAACAATTAGTCTTTGATTGCAATGAGCGAACTGGATCGTAGCATTTAACTCTTGTTTTAATTTCAGTTTTAGGTAGCTGACAGTCATATTGGTTTCAGGAGGAATAAGCTGTTCATATTCGCTACTTATATTGTAATAATATTCACTATACATTTCAAGAAGTGAGTTAAAGTATACGGCCGCCAAATGTTTGATTATGTTTTCCTCGACAAAATCATAAACAAATTGTAAGCACTTTGGGCAGATATTTACTTGAAATATTTGCTCGAGTTTGATTTGAATACATGGATAATAAATATTTTTGTTCGTATTTTGTTCGGCATGTCCTGTGATATTTTACTTCTTTGGCCACGAAGTCGATATCAATATTTTTTCTTAATAATTTAGTATCGTTGAAACAACGTGCCTGTTCTTTAATTCTATTTTCGAAATTACGTATTTCACATGACGTTAATGGAATTATGACTTTCTTTTTATAAATATATAACCTGTTACAAAAAATACAAACATTTTTGAAGATGCCTTTTCTACTACTTTGCAAAAAAGATGCACTTTTTAATCTTGTTTGTTTTTGTTCATTCTGAGTGGGACAAGATAAATCAGTATCTTCCGGTAATTGAGTAGGTACTTCTAATACAAGGCGTTCTGATGATGGACCAGGTAAAGAGGCGGCTAATTCTATTCGATGTTTCTTAATCGCTGTTAAAGCTTGGTAGCAAGCGGAATGATATCCATTAATATTGTCACAAGCATTTGGCAATTGGAAGCTAGCGTATTTAATGTTTAATTTCTGGCCTATTTGCAACACATCGGAACATTTTCTTAAGGTGTCATTATTAAATAACTTTATTTCAGAGTCTTTATCACTTATATGGATCGCGCACACTTTTCTAATTTCTCGATCCCAAAATTTGGTACTGGTATAAATAATTGCGATTCACGGCAAAGTTTACAATTTTCGACCGCCGCCCCCAAGTTATGCGACCGCTTTGAGCAGGCAGACGACCGGTTTTGAGCATCTTATAAATACTTTTCAATAAAAATATCAAACCTTTGATATATAAAATTACGATTCATTTGCCCTGGCATCTCGCAATAGGACGTACCACCGTACCACTGCACGGTCATTCGTTAAAAACATATCGGCACACTGTCAAAAACTTTAAAACACCTACTGATAAAATAACAATACGTTACTAAGTGTAGGAACAGAAAATCAATCCTTATCTTCACTTCTTTCCCATTGTCCAATAGATGACGCCTATGTATGGTTTGAAGGACTTGCAGCGCCAACTCTTGTTTCAAAGATTCAGCTAAACTACTTTAGAGGGAGGCGCTGGCCCGATAGTAACACACCAACATACTTTTAATAGTAAAATGCATATTTTGTATGAAAGTGACTACTCCAGATATACCTAGTAGAACTAATAAAACGAGGTACACTTTGATGTAGACAAATTCCTTAATAAATTAACAAGTTGTTATCACAAGTAATATTTACCAATCTTGCAATAATTAACAGAAAACGCAGTTATTCTAAAAACCGATTTAGATTTCTGGTGCCTGAAATAACTGCTAATAATAAAATTTACTTAACCAGTCTAACAAAAGGAAAGCCTATACATGTAATTATGCAGACTAAATATCTTTAAGACGTGTTTTAAAGGGTATTTTTAAATATACTCAAGTTGTATGCTGATACCAAATTCCTAGAAAATATATGTACAAACCTAATTGTTTCTACATAATAAGACTATTACAAAATCTTATTTTGCCAATAATAGATGCACTTAGAAGACAATTTAATAATTATTAAATGATTGTACAATTACATATTTTCTACAGAAAATGAATGTTAACCTGATATATTAGTCCCACTACGCGAGCGATTCGTGCACGCGCTCGTTATATATGAAATTTTTTCATTTCCTTAATTATGTGTAGCAAAGTATACCTGTACTATTTGCATCTGAATGCTATATTTAAAAAATAATGTAAAGTATAGAAAAATTAATTTTAATATTTTAAATATTCAATGAAATCAGGTAAAATGTAATTAAAACTATGAAATGAACAATAATCAGCCAATACTAAGAGTAATTGCGCTAAAATTATTTTAAGGGAAATTCGACAAATGAAAAAAATTATTGTTAGCCTAATTGAAGTTAAAAAAACCTTTCTTATTTTCACACACTCACACACACATGCCCACATACAAGCATACGCGCACACACGCACGCACACACACGCACACACGCGCACACGCGCACACACGCACACACGCACACACGCACACACATAGACACACACGCACACGCGCACGCTGACGCCGACACCCTCGCCCTCGCCCACGCACGCGCATGCCCACACCCATACGCACGCGTGCACCCAAGCACCCACCCACCCACACACCCCCCCGCCCACCTACACGCCCACACGCCCACACACCCACACACACGCACACACGCACACGCACATTCATGAAAATTATATAGTATACTTAGGGCACTAACATCTACAGTGATTAGGTACAAAAATACTGCCACATTGTGTACGAGGGTTGTACGAAATATTTTATCTCCTAATTGCGATTACTGCCACTGTTACATTGAAATGTGTAAACGATACGGTGTGACGTTTTCAAATGCTCTGCGAGAATCGATAACTTTAAATATTACAAATAATTGTTGATGAAATATTTCGTACAACCTCTTTGTAAGTCAGGCAAAATATAGTATAAATTTCAAGAAGATTCGGTGTGCGATATTCCAGTTATGGCACGTTTTGTTGGTATTGACAGTTATGCCTATTGCAAGAAATTTATTGTTTACTTCACACCAATTTGTTTCGATGCACTTTAATTGTCGAAGCTGAAGGAACTTCCTAAATTATGCAAAAGAAATATGTAATATATTTAAAGTTTTCTTTCTATGTTTGAACGTCAAGGGTCATAATGTTTTTATTTTGATCATTGAATTGGTAACATACTAAATCTCTTCAAGTACGATTGTAATATTGTGTCTAAATTGCAAGTTATTTGTATAAGTTAGGATATGATTATAGTATAAAAAGGTGTAGAAACTGTAGAAACTGTAATATCTTAATTGTTATGATGAAGTATCATCACAAGAATGTGATTTACTATTAACGTCATTTCTATTAAAAAGAATAAATATCTAAAGCTAATATAATCCAATTAGCATAAAGAAGCGGTAAAAATTAATTAGTGTTCACTGTCTATTTATAATTCTTCGGATATGATTTACGGTTGTAATATTATACTCTGTTTCAGCTGTGACGAATTACAGTCACTTCACTATAGTTGGTTTACAAAATGAATAAATGTACTGAATAAAAGTTTATTTCACATACGAAAGGCAATTTATTAATTCTAGAGAATCATATCGACTCCCGTTCTATTAAAGTGCACTATAGATTTCGATACTATAGCCCTTTCCATTTATTTGGACCTAATGCAACCAGTAAGGTGCGTTGCAAATATTATTAAACTGTTTTAAAAATTTACTGAGTGACCATTTATTCAGTATTTCGAATACAATTAAAGTTAATTCAGTCAAAGTGTAACGTACTTTTTTAGAGTTAACCCGGATTGTGCCACTGCCCTTATAAAAGAACACTGGTAACTTTCTTTTGTATCGTAAGTCCACCTTCAAATGTATAGAGTACGCTAGTTGTATTATTGAAAAAAAATAGTTTTGATAAATCGTACACTGTAACAGATTAGCATTAACACATGTTGCTTATAAAAAGTGATATGATATAGAACGATTTTTTATTGAGTGAAACATGTAGCGCAGTAGTTAATTATTTTATATTTGTGTTATGTAAATAATGAATAATTTCTTTGTAATCGACTGAAAATATTTCATTTTATGTTATTGTGGCGAATATTTAATAAAATCATTAGTAATACTTTTTTGATGACAAAATATATCTTACAATTCTTTTAAAAGGACAGTGGTATAAATGGGTGCTATCTTCAATTTTGTTGTTATATTTTCAGATATGAGTTACGAAGACCGTTAAAGGCGTTTACTTGAAATCAAAAATATTAAAAGTGATGATCAAATACCCGACGAAATTGTACTTTTTTCCCCCAAATAGTGCTAATGCTGACAATACCGACAAAGACTCGGCCGAACATAGCAATATGACCATAGATAATCTTCCAAGTAGTCAATTAGATACGGAAACCGAAACAGTGTTCTTTAAGAAACGAATTGACGATTTTGACAGCAAAGACGAAATACCATTAATACATTTGTTAAAAAGGCAACCCTTATTTGAGAAATGACGAAGCAAGACGAATCAATCAGCCACTTTAGGAAAATGTTATTCTGCGACTCTTAGAACCATTTGTAAAAAAAGGACAATTTCTTTAGAAGTCTCAAACTAGCGGAAAAACTAACTGGTCTAAACACAACAATTGTAGGAACAATGAACAGAATCCGAAGAGAGATTCCAGATGTCATCAAAAATGGTAAAGGTCGACTACACGATACTGCACTATTGAAAAGTGAAGATGAAAAGAGCGTTCTTACAGTATATCGAACAAAACAAATAAAAGTGTTCTTATTCTCAGTACTCTCCATACATCACCATCGGTATACACTGTTTCCAAGATATGGATTCTGACTATGAAGATCTCGGAAATGGTAATAGATACAACTCCGGTTAAATGGAAAAACAGTTGTGTAATTAGGGGCTACAGCACAAATACAAACACTTCTTCATGGCAACTTGTTACGAGCTTTAACATGGCATACTCAGTTTTTCAATCGGACGTTTCCTATTTTTATAGCTATCATCAACTTATTTTTTTAAATATTAAAATATTAAAAAACCCAAAAAAGATAAGTATTTTAACTTTTATTTGTGTTTAATATTTTAGAAAATATGGAAAAGTGCTAAAATAAACTACTTTAATTATGCAACTTAACATAAAAAACTAATCGCTTGTAAATTAACATTAAAGTTACCTATTTAAATAATCATTATCAAACACTGCTAAAATACATACGTATAATTTAAAAAAAAATGGATTTTTCCAAGCTGAAAAAGAGTTTTTTATGAATCTCCAAAGATAAATATTATCTTACAGTTCTATCTGCAACATCGTAACAAAGATGTGATTTTCTGAAAAAGAAGAAATAAAAACAGGCGGCTTTGAAAAATATTAAAATAGACGGCTTTGAAGTAATTAAGTATCTGTCATAATTTTTTATTGTACCAGGTGTCTGATTAAAAGAGGTAACCCGCTGTATCTCAGAAACTACTTAACGTACAACTTAGGGAAACAAATTTGTATAACAAAGTCGCATAAGATGAACTGCTGGAAATTATTTTCAAGTTTCATATTATAGGTCCTTTTGTTTTTGATGAACATTTTAATGGCAAGCGTTACTTAAGATTCATAAGAGATTATTAGCAGTACGGGCAAAATATGTGATACCACAAGATGGCTGCTCAGCCCACTTCAGAAATGAAGTGACGCATTTTTTAAATCAACAATATGAGTGTAGATAGATAGGAAGAGGTAGCATACTCCCGTGGCCGCCAAGATCTCCCAACCTTACTGTGTTAGATTTTTATCTGTGGGGCCGAATTAAAGATTTAGTTTTTCAGACAAGATCTGCAAGTAGAGAAGATCTTATTCAACGAATACAAAACGCAATTGACAGTATTCCCAGAGTTGAAATAGAATTTGCTGTCTTTTCTACCTCGAAAACAATTCGAGCAGTATCTTTAGTACCTATTGTTCCTTTACTAGGTCAATGTATTTTTGCTGTTTTTGTTACGTAATTAATTGTTGTTTATAGTTAATATATTTAGCTGTAAATAGATTCATAATACCTACAATACTATTTAAGTAAAAACAAATTTAAAATAAAGTTTCCGTTAATTTTGCATACATCTTTATTGTGACATGACTTATTACAGAAAAAAAATAAAACAAATAGATAATGAAGCATTGTTTTATGCTAACAGAGTCGTGTGGCGATAGAACGTTTATAAATCTACTAGATATTTTGATATGGCGGCGCACGCCTCGCTCTTTTCTTGACAATTACCAACAAATGAATTAAATTACTTTATATTTAAGAATTTATGACATCTGGACGCCTACTAGATTATGTAAAATTTTCAATTTTCAAGTATAAAACTCGATCCCCTGGTATACCTATTTTTTCTCGTATCTTCGCTTAGAAAACAGATATTGAGATGCGGTTTTTACCATTTTTTTCAATTCCATGCTCTTTCAAGTAAATGATTAAAATATATAGCATCGCATTTGAAAATTTCCAAAAAAAGTTGAAAAAATAACAATTGTTCAAACAACGCCACCTAACGATTATTAAAAAAAACCGGAATAAAACAATAATATAATATTTTATTAGGCACTGAATTCCCTTTCAAATGATACTAAGTTTGTCAAAATCGATAAAGTGCCACAAAAGTTATCTGTTTTATTGAGTCAGCTTTCCCACTCACCCCTACCAGTTGTTTTACAAGCTAGAGAAAAAAGTACTGGGGCAAACTTACGTAAAATGATCTGAAGATTACGAATATTTAAATTTTGTGGTACTATTACTGTGCATTTATTATAGAAGAATTATGTTTTTGTGTTATTATTGTGAACTACGCCCTCTATTGGTGAAGTGTGAAACTTGAAAATAATTTCCAGCAGTTTCTCTTATGCGACTTTATTATACAGATTTTTTGTACGATAAATAGTTTCTGAGTTACCTCTCTTAATCAGACACCTGGTCCAATTTTGTATTTAGCTGGTAGTAGTATCTAACTAATTAACTTGTGGTAGTTATTATCAAAAAAGTATGGCGCAATTTTTAAATGTAGAAAAATATGATATTCTATCGTGTTACATACTATGCCAACGGAATTCCAAAGAAGCGGAACGCATGTATTTAAGCAAATATCTAGAGAGACAGCAGCCTCATAAAACCATATTTAGGAAATTGTCAGTCAATTTAAGGGAACATGGTGCATATAAAAATCCTGTAAAAACCCTTGCAATGAAGAAAAAGCAAATAATGTTTTATTAGCTGTTACGGAAAATCCAGACACATTGAACAAACAATTGGAGTGCCCCATTCTACTGCTCACTTTATTTTACAAAGAGAAAAAATACGTCCATTTAAATTTAGCATTTGTCAGAGATTTCGACCAGAGGATTCAACAAGGCGCAGAGAGTTCTGTGAATGGTATACCATGCAACGTGCAGATAATGAGCAATTTCATTTGGTCGGGTGAAAATTAGGTTACCAATAATAAAATTTTCAACAGAAAAATGCTCATTATTGGGCGAAAGAAAATCCTAACGTTTGTTAAGTGCGCAGACACCAACACCGTTTCGGTTTTAATATATGGGCTGCAATATTCGGAAATCGAATAATAGGTCCATTTTTCTATAACAGATTTTTAAATTTTAAACGCTACCAAAATTTATTAGAACATGAAGTAGAAGTAGCTTTAACTGATTTACCTCAAGCTGATATTGAAGATTATTGGTTTTTAAAAGACGGTGCTCCGGCACATAATTTCAGAACCGCCCAGGAATATTTATCAGCAAGGTTTCCAACAAGGTGGATCGGAACATATTCGAGAGTAAGGTAGGACAGCGCGATCCCTCGATATAATACCCCTTGACTTTTCTCTCTGGGGATATGTCAAAAATTATTTTTACCGACACAATAATAAAAATGACAATCCATTGCGGGACTTAGTACTCGAAGCATTTGAAAGTATTACGCCTCAAATGCTTCGCAATGTTTTGAATTCAACTGTAAGACGGTGTTATTTGTGTTTGGAAAATAATGGAAAACTTTTTGAACAACTACTATAAGATTTATAAGTAAGTAATTCTTACTTAAATTTGCACTAAAAACAAAAGGAATTAGTAGTTTTTCCTTTTACCGTCAATTTGTTTGTTTGATATTAACTTCTAATATTTAGAAACTTGATTATGGTGTGTGTAATAATCATATGGGAAAGTTAGTGCATCAACTTCTTGAAAATGCAGATCTGTATTCACAAATTTCGTGATGATGGTCCATAAATGGTTCAAAACGCGATCAGACCATCAAATGTAATAGATACATTGCTGAATTTGTAATAAAAAAACCTTTCAAAACATCAGGACCGTATTTAAAAAATAAGTTAATGATAGTTATAAAAATAGGAAACGTCCGATAGAAAAACTGACTATTCCATGTTAAAGCCCGTAACAAGTTGACATGAAGTGTTTGTATTTTTGCTCTAGCATTTATAATAACGCCAGAAAAAAATTAAATAGAAATTTCAAATATCTCAAAAACAAAAAATCACACCATCGATTTTTTTGTGTCATTTTATTGATCCCTAATTACACAACTTTTTTTTGCATTTAACCGTAATTATATCTATTACCATTTCCGAGATCCCCATAATGAGAATCCTTGTCATAGGCACATTGTATGTTGAGGCCAACCCGAAAAAAAATCAGAGACGGTACTCTACTATAATGATATAAAATATGTGATTGATGTTATCGACTAAATGACTCGCAAGCTGGGTCTCGTCGATGGCCAGTTCGTGTATTTTACAATATACTGGACATACGTGCTGTACAAGGAGATAAACGGAAAAACACAAAAGAAGAGATTTTTATTCGAACTAGGCGAATAATTGGCAAATGAATACAAAACCCTAAGGCAGACTGAAGTAGGGACAGAAAAGCAGTAGGAGCTACAAC
The DNA here is from genome assembly GCA_036346205.1 of Vesta saturnalis. Taxonomy (NCBI): domain Eukaryota; kingdom Metazoa; phylum Arthropoda; class Insecta; order Coleoptera; family Lampyridae; genus Vesta; species Vesta saturnalis. The sequence continues at coordinate 1,067,309 of JARFJB010001728.1, read as the reverse complement.
CAGCAGAACTTCTAAAAAATGATAACGCCGAAGATGTCAAATAACTAAGTGCGAAATCAAAACCCCGGATGTGTGCGATAATGTAGCTATAGACAGATTTATTGCAAAAAGTGCGTGTAACCAAATGCAGACTGCTTTTTTACTTAAGTAGGTTCATCACTAAAGCTGTAGAATAGTTTTTTTCTACAAACGTCAAAAAACGACGAGGTTCGCGCATTAATAACAATATGCGAAATGACACTTTTTTTATTTTTGTACGTTACCATAACAACATGCGCAAAATACTGTGCGAAATACATATTTCGTGCACGGCAAGTAAACTCTATGAGATTATTGTATTTTAACTTTTGTGGTCCTGAATCAAGAAAAAATCTAAGAAAAAAATTATTCAAAACAATTTTAATGGATATACATATTTTGATGGTTGTAGAAAAAATTTTGTTTGTGACACGTGCGCGACCTACTTTGGTCATCTCTACTAATTTTTGACTCGGCTGCGCCTAGTTAAAAATTTCAATTCTCGATCACCAAAGTAGCATTTTGCGCACTAGATACAAAAATAACTATTTTGAGTTTTAGATACGTTTCCTTAAATTAAATTTACACTTAAAAGCATTGTAAAATAGCCTATTTTTATGTGTCAATATGACCGACTCTAGGTAGAACAATTGTGTAGCGGACCTAGCGTTAACCCGAGAATCATAAAATTATTATTATTTTTGTAGTAATATTCATCATTATAGAAGTTAAATAAAATATTTTATTCATGACGTGTAACATTTACAACCTACTAAGCGTTCAGAATTCTACAGTTCCAAATTGAAGCTGGCGTAAAAATTTTAGGGAAAGAAAACCTAATTCAGCAATAAAAATTTGTCTATAATCTCGGGCGGCTTGTTAAACCGCAGCTTACTCAGTAAGCTGTGGTTATACGAAATAAAAAATGAATTCAATGAATTCAAAAAACAATGACTGTTAATATCAGGACCTTCGCTTATATATGAATCTCCTCAAGTATGTTTCATGCTACAAAAACACATTTTCTAATCTATTGTTCAACATTGTCATAAGAAGCATTTTGATTTATGAATTAATGTTAAATTACACTTACTTACTACGATTCTCAGCCACGTAAGTACCACAACTCACCTGAAAAACAACACATTAAATTTTGTAAAATAAACAACTAATGAAAAGTAGTAAACGTAAATTTAAAACGTCTGTACAGTCTCAATTTTCTAAAAACACGCAAACACAGAACATACAAAGAATTTTCATGTTTAAGTATTATTAAACGTGTTATTTTCTCAAGACCTAATTATTATCAGAAACAAATCGATAAACTTTCAGAAATTAGACCAACTAAATTAGAACTCGGAGACATATAATTTCAATGTTTTTCACGAGGTTGCGATTAGGCATCTAAATAAAGCGCTGCACATTGAAAAGTTAATTCACGTTGCAATTTACACGAACAATGACATAGAGGGCGCCAAACATGTTTCTAAATCTCTTTTTCCTTTTGAGATTTAGTGGATTGATGTTTTCCCTTTTGACTAAACCTCTTACGCTTGCATAATATAGCATGGAACGGTGCATATCGTATAGAAGTTACAATGTTGTTTTTAAAGTTGAAAAAGTACGCTTTTAGTATTGAATATTCACTCGAAACACGTATGACAGGTGTATTCCAAATATTTTGTTTGTATTGGCTAATATAATACATTTAATATAATCATTTTTCTATTATTAGACCTCGATATTTATGGCCGATTTATAATTCATAAAATATTTCAGAATTTGTTAAAGTGAACGGCTAAAATTAAAACACTATTATAAATGATCTGATGGAACAACAAATTTGGAATCTATATTTCATACTATGGAATTAAACTCAGCTTGGTTTGAAACTGATTTTAAGTATATTTTAGATTTTTTCAAATGAAGGAGGCTTTGATATTGTTTTCAGGTAAAGTACTTTTTGTCTTAGAAATACAACAAAATGTCATTGAGAAAGTTGTTCAGAATAAGAAATTATGGCCCTATCCAAAATTTTAGAAAAATCTGTTTACTTTAATAAAGTGTTATTTTTCACTTAAATTAATATTTTGTCGGAAAAGTAAGTATATTTTCTGTTCAACATTCAAAATATCATTACGAAAAATTGTTCAGAATATGAAATTATTGTTGTATGTAAAATGTTAGGAAGATCGACTTACATTTATAAAACCACTACCGGGTTGACCGACGTTTATAGAGCAATTATGAAAATTTAAACTTTATTACACATAATTAAAATAAGTAGTTAGCTTTTTTGGGTATTTTAATGGTGAATTTTTGTATTTATATAATTTGGCCGAAACACTTTCTAAAATATATACGTCGCAATGACACTTCCGGTACAACCGGAAGTAGCAATCAACTTCCTTATTTAGATCCATGTATTTTCTACACGCTGTTGGATTCTCTGCATGATTTGCTACATATTTCATCTAGTTTATGTTTACCTGGTTGCTATGGTTACGGAGATATAACAACTTTTATGAAAAAATGTTGACTTGCAAGGGTTTATTAGGAAACTTTGAACGGCTTACGACAAGAAAATAAAAAGACCATCCGACAATAGTCTTGCTTTATTGAAGACGCCGCAATAAATTTGTAAACTTGACTAAACTTAAATAGCGATAAATCATTTTTGTTTAAATGGAACCCTCCAATTTTCTCCACAGGAGTCGATAGTGTTGAATTTGTAACATTTTTTCTCTAATTATGCAAATGCTAATCATCAACCGTTTTTACGCAAAAATATTTTTATGTAAAATTATGGGGTTATTCAATTTATTATTGCCAGTAGCTGGGCGTGATGATTCGGATTTTTTTATTTAGCTTTATTAGCGACATTCATCCTTTTGCCTTTGAATCGGTGAATTTTCATAATTTTGCAAGAAACGGTACAACTTTTGAAGTTACTCTTTTAATATTCATTAAAAAATTAACAATATACATATTATCATACAGCAATAGACGAAAAAACTGAAAACTCACAACATGTTATAACACATGCAATGTGTTCTCCATTTATTCTAAACACAATAACAAGCCCATTTCGACTGCAGCACACTTAGCCCGTCATTCATTGTACGAGTAATTCGCGCAGTGAAATCCTGTTTAGTAGTAGGTTCATCCCTATAAATAAAAATACATGGGTGTAAGGTCTGGAGATCTCAATGGCCATAACCAAGGACCTCAATTACCTCACCAATCATCCTCAAATAATTCCCAGTTTGTGGCCTACCATTCCTGTATTATACGCTGGTGCGCCGTCTATCTGATACTACACATAATTCATTTGTCTAAGTGATAGTTTATCAAGAAAATCATTTGCAGCTGATCGAATTGACGAACGTGCGTAAGCCTCATAATATCCCAACACATTTATTTCATTAACTTCATTTCCAGTCATTGTTCTTGTTCTAAGTCTTGGGGGCGCAATATTACCAAAGTCAATAAACTTCTTTTTCAATTTGCGGAATTGTTTTTCGCTTATACGGGGACGTTAAATGCGCGACATGTACGTTGAATAATTTTCTGCTGATTTCCGTGAATTAACAAATCGAACATTACTTCATTAGAATAACGATTCATTATTAACACGTTTTATAAAACAAATAATGCCACCGAGCTGAGCTAGGTTTTGACGTGCTTTAGTAGTTAAACACTGAAGGATGACAGCTTTTACTATTTTATTTTCAAAGGCTACTTAATATTGATTGCACATTTTGTAAATAGTAAGACTTACTCGAACAAAAATTTAATACGGACAAGCTTAATAATTATCGCGTACAACTTTCATATTTGACGTCAACATTAGAACGGAGATTAGCTTTAAATTTAGACATTACTTTGAACACACATTAAAAGAGTGACCTCAAAAAGTGCACCATTTCTTATAAAATGAAAATTCACCGATTTAAAGTCAAAAGGGTAAACGTCACTAATAAAGCTAAATAGTGGAAACAATCGAATTTTTGTCAGTCCCATAGCAACGCCCAGCTACTGGTAATAATAAATTGAATAAACCCATAATTTTACATAAAAATATTTTTTGCGCAAAAACGGTTGATGATAAGCATATGCATAATTAGAGAAAAAATGTTATAAATTCAAGCCTATATCGGCCCCTGTAGAGTAAATTGGAAGGTTTCATTTTTGACTTATCGCTATTTAAATTTAGTCAAGTTTACAAATTTATTGTGGCGTCTTCAATAGAGTAACATTAACTTGAGACCATGCATTTGAAAGGACAATTCATTGACATGTTATATCTCCGTAACCATAGCAGCCAGGAAAACATAAACAACGTGAATTATGTAGCAAATCATGCAGGCAGGGGTTGAGAAAAAATATATATATATATATATATATATATATATATATATATATTCATTTAAAATAATTAGTAATAGAATAACTGGAAAAGCTATTGCGACGAATATATTTTAGAAATATAGTGCGTTGTGGCCGTGTACCAAATTTCAAACATCTAACTTTTAAGGTGTCCAAACGCGCCGGTTAAAAAATCACTTATATATATATATATATATATATATATATATATATATATATATATATATATATATATACACAGTGCTTTCATTTCGAAACTAGTCACCCTTAATATTTTATTAGCAATGGAATCTCGACCTAGAAAAAATACGTCAATTTAGATGTCGAGGGGGACATTCAAAAACAGTGTTCATGGTATTTTACTTTTCACCCCTTAATCCCCACTCCCCTCACTTTAAAATTTCAAATTGCACCCCCTAGCTTGTGATACATCATTTTGAAGGTATTTAAAATACAAATCCAACGGCGTTCAGAAAACTGATTTCTATCGTCCCATTTTGAAATTACAAGCGAAAATGTCAGTACTATAGGAATAAATTTTATTCATCGATTTCATTGTTCAAGACAAAAACAATACTTTATTAAATGCTCAATATGTTCTCTATTCTTAGATAAACAACAATACAATCTATTCGTGTAACCTCACTTTATTAAGTGATCAAGATGTTCTCCATTCTTAGCTAGACAACAAAACAATCTATTAACGAATTCTTCTCTAACATTTTGAAATTAATAATTTGCTGGCAAGCTTGAGTGATCCTACTCTAAGGGCCTGAATATTTTCGCTTGAGGGTTACGATACATGATTGATTTTAAATAACCCCAAAAAAAATCCAATGGCGTTAAGTCGGGAGATCTGGCAGGACATTCTATTGCGCTCTTCTGTCAATCCATTTGCCGGGAAACCGTTGATTAAGCCACTCGAATACCAAACGCATAGTGTGGGGTGCACCGTCTTGTTGATACTGCAAATTTCTTTCATCTAAGAGCCTTCTTCGTCAGCTTGATTTTCTAAGGATCTAAGGATCTAAGCGGATCAATGTAGTTTTCAATAAATTTAAATACAAATCAGCGGTTAAATTTTCTTCGATAAACAAAGGACCTATTATTTCATTCCCAAGAATTCTTGTCCAGACATTAATTTTTTCTGAAACTGCGTATGACCCTCTAAGAACACGTTAGGATTTTGAAGATCCCAATATCTACAGTTCTGTTTATTAACAAAGCCATTCAGATAAAACGTCGATTCATCACTGAAGCAAATATTCTTTACCAAATTACTGTCATTTTGAATCATCGCAGTCATTATTTCACAGAATTGAATCCTCCTAACGTAATCATCTTCAGTGAGTTCATGGAGAATGGTAGATTTGTAAGGAAAGAACTTGTGTGTGTATGGCACCAACAGAAATATTCGTTAATGCAGTGACTTTTGGAATTGAAGTCGTAGGTTCAGCGGCAAATGGCCTAAGACCTCAATTTGTGCAGCTTCGTTGAGAACTCGTGGTGTCTTTCTTACTTTGTTACATACTGAGCCAGTTTCTTCAAATTTTCTCACCAGAGTTAGCACATATTGATATTCAACATTTTTTCAGGATGCGTTTCGTAGAAGACTCGGGCTGTGCTGAGCACACTTATTCTGGGCTCCATACAAATAAATAATTTCAACTCTTTCTTGAATAGTGTAAACCGTGATTGATTCTTGGTTTTATTCAAATTCAATGTTTCAAACTGAAGTAATGAATTGTCAAAATTCAACAACTTAACGAAACAGGCAGTCGGAAATAAATTACAAACTGAAATACGGCTTACCTTAACTGAACTCTGAAAGCAAAAATAATCCAAATCGATAAAAACACGATAAAAATATACGAGAGAGGAGATATCGTTTCCGTATCACTTCGTATTTCAGTACTTGAAAAACTAGGGGTATTGTCTTGAACAATGAACAAAATTGATTCCTATAGTATTTGACATTTTCGCTTGTAATTTCAAAATGGGGCGATGAAAATCAATTTTTTGAACGCCGTTGGATTTTTATTTTGAATGCCTTCAAAATAATGTATCACAAGCTAGGGGGTGCAATTTGAAATTTTAAAGTGAGGGGAGTGGGGATTAAGGGGTGAAAAGTAAAATTTCCTGAAATCTGTTTTTGAATGTCCCCCTCGACATTTAAATTGACGTATTTTTTTCTAGGTCGAGGTTCCATGCTAAAAAAATATTAAGGGTGACTAGTTTTGAAATGAAAGCACTGTATATATAATTGTATATAATAATAATATTGAGTACTATTATAAATAGTACTCATTTAGATGGTGGCTAATAGAAAAACAAAACATATTTCAAACAAAAATTATGAATCTTTTGTGCACAATTGAACTAAGCTGAGTATAATTTCGAGTACATGATTCAAAGGCGAAGTTCGGTTTGAGAACACACTTTTCTACTCCGCTCTTGCAGTTAACCTCTCATACACAAATACTGAAAAGGAACTGACAATATAATAAAGAAAATTATCCTAATTAAAATCTGGAGTTAAAATATTAAGTTAAACCTACCAATTTACCAAACATGTTACTAAGGTGCACATATATCTTGTAACAAATTCATTCGTGCACAACGTCTAATTTATTTTTAGAATGCAATTTTACTTCTGCAAAAAGGAAATTATATACACTAACTATACTAATACTCAGTGACATAGAAATTGCACCAAGAAGCGGTAGGAATTTTTTGACCAAACTTGGCAGAAACGTGTAGCTACTAAAAGGTAGCAATTGATTAAAATTTCAAAGAAAAAGAGCAAAATATAAACATAATTTTGATTGATAAGGGTTGGTTCCCCCCTGTTGGTTACACACTTCGCCACTCGTCGATGTGCCCCAAGTAACCTATAATTCGTGCTGTAGAGCTTGCAGCGTCTGCGGAGGATGCTGCAAGGCTTCTCCCCATAATGCACGATGGGCGAAAGGTCGGGAGATCTGGGTGGAAATGGCAAGAGATTAACATTATCCTCTGCAAATCGGTCCAAAGAACGTCATGCAATATGGGAACGGGTATTATCCTACTGCAAAAGTGGGTCTTTCAACTGCTGAAGAAATGGAAGAATATGGGGTTCTACCACCTCATCCACATATCGATGGGCATTCATATTGCCTCGGATGAATACCAAACGAGACCTACTCCCATAAGTTTAAAGCACCCCATACCATAATCCCTACATTTTGGTGCACATGCCTCGCAACAGAAAATTCCACATTTCGACGTTCCGCACGTTTTCGTCTGACACTCATACGGCCATCATGCCACCTCAAACAGAACCGGGATTCATTAGTGAACACCACCCTATGCCACTCTTGGTTCCAGTGCAGTCGCAACCTATACGGCTCCAAACGTTGCCGTCGATGTTGAGCCGTTAGTGATAACACAAGATGTGGCCGATAGCATTGTAAGCCGAAAGCTCCGATTCTGCGGTAAACCGTTCGAAGGGTTACAGGACGCCCTTCGTTAGCTAACCATTAATCGGCAATTGATCTGGTACTTGAGAATCGATCTCTTGTTGCCATAAGTTCTGCACTTCATTTGTTCTTCTTCGCCCCACGGTTCCTCTTCTGCGGAATTTCTGACTCTCCTAGTCCATACCTGATAGCAGCGCATGATGGTGGTTTGGTTCCAGTTAAGGCGATCTGCGATTTTTCTAAACGAAAAACCACCTTCGCGCAAACCAACAATACGACCTCAGTCAAATTCGCTTAATTGACGGTAATTTCAACGTTGGCGCACTCTAGACATGATCATACCCTCAAAGCAAATAATCACAAGCGAAAACAATAAAGTACAGAACACAATGTCGCACAATATACACCTAACAAAATTGTTCGAAAAAACTGAACTAACTGTCAGATAAGCAATTACCACTTGATCCATATGAATGAAATTTTAATCAATTGCTACCTTTTAGTAGTTAAACGTTTCCGTCAAGTTTGGTCAAAACATCCCTACCCCTTTTTGGTGTTGCAATTTCCATGTCACTGAGTATATAAGAAAATACTACGTATTTCGAGATTTAAATTTAAATGGTGGCATAGATAATAATCCCTTTTCTCGAATATTTGCATTATGTACATCGGTACGATAACGAATTATTTTATTTAAGTATTTAGGAAAACCTTATGTAATTACAGAATGGTAAATGCAAAGCGGATGCAATGTTCTTCTTTGAGTCGTATTAAGCCACTCTAATTTAATTTATCTGAAACATGTTCATTGTGACTAAGACCAAAAATAAAGCTTATACAATTATTCTGCACAGTCTGGATACGACGAACTGTTACAGCATCTAAACACGGTCCATAAATTGTATCACCAAAGTTAAAGTGTAACAACACCAGAAAGTCACTTAATTGCTTTTTTGATGTTACAAATAAATATGACCTATGATATAAGACTTTTTAAACTGCCATACGCTTTGCATATGCAACTGTTTATATTCTAGCGAAATCGCAATTTTTTATCAATGTATAAACCTAAGTTCTTTACAACGGAGTTAAAATGTATAATAACATCGTTAATACGCAATTTCAAATAAGAGTGCTCAGCACTCGCAAAAATTATTGCAGTAGATTTCTTATCAAATTATGAGTTTTGAGGAACTAGATAGTAAGTTTAGATCATGGTTAATTTTTTTAAAAGCACTTTCTATTTCGAGTAATATAACAGTGAATCGTCAGTATATAGGTTATATGTATTTAAGACGCAGTGTAACTGGCTTGTATATAATGTATACAACAGTGGTCCCAAAATTGACCCTTGAGGAACACCGTTCTTTACTGGAAGTACGCTTGAGACCTCATTATGTGCTACTTTAACCATTTGATGTCTGTGATTTGAAAAACTTTTACAAAGCAGTAGCGCATTTTCGCTAAATCTTATGTACAGTAGAACTGATAAAAGTATATTATGATTTATTGTATCAAACACTTTGCTTTAGTCTAATAAAACCAACCCTGTAATATTACCATTGTCCAAAGCACGAAGAATATCGTCTGTAATATTAAGCAAATCTGTGGTACAACTATGATTTGGTCTAAACCCTGATTGCAAATCAAGTAATATACCACGTTCATTACCACATCTTCGTATTTGTATTTATAAGCATTACTTTAGTACTTTAAACAATACAGGTAGTATCCATATTGGTCTAAGATCGGGGTACGATTCTGGTTTTTTAGACTTTGGCAATGGTTTAACCAACGATTTTCCATAAATATGGAAACTCGCGCTCTAGTGTAGGGGTGTTAATTAAATAAGTTATGTAGGCACTATAAAAGGACAGCACAACGTTATTAGTTTTACATTAAACTGGTCTACATCCATAGCGTTACTTCGTATACCTAAAATAATATTTGATACTTCATCGCAAGACACAAGGTGAAAGAAAAATTCAGGTAAATTTGTATTCAATTTATTATTGTGATATCTACAAATGATAGTGTCGATATCTCAAGTAGAGCGGAATTAACAAAAAAGGAATTAATTTCGTTTGGTTTTTGCACTTCAAAAGGTATTCCAGTTTATTGTTTCTTTATTATTCCTACATTAAAAATGCCCAACCAGTCAACAGTTCCTTGAGCGTGAAAATTAAAATAGGCCCGTTTATCATTTCGTATAGTGGTATTTGAAAAATTACGTAGAAATTTTTAATAATTCCAATCTTGTGACTTTCCAGTGCGCCTGCTTTTAGTGAGAGCGTTATCTTTGAGTTTAATCAAATATTTGATGTTTTCTGACAGCTATAGAGATGCCATTTTTTTTAAAACTTCAGCTTTACAGGGAGCATAAATATTAAATAAACAGCCAAGAAGATTATTAAAGCATTCTAACTTGTTATTTACACCCTCCCAGAGTAAAACATGATTAAATGGCAATGATGGTCCATGATTAATAAAAGTATCGTAATTGAAATTTTTAAAGTTATGGTACGTTATAGGATGACTTGGGGGTTCCGTTACTTTTAAGTTTAAATTTTCCAGAAATGATCATGGTCAGCAACATTACCAATGAGCAAAACATCACACATGGTAACCGTTTCGATATTATTGTAATTAAAGTATCGAGAAGACTACTTGACGTAGGCGTAACACGAGTCGGGACGCTAATAAGTTGATAATGTCCAATATTTGGGAATGTAGTCGTAAAATGTTTCATTGCGAGATTATTGTGAGAAAGCAAATTTAAATTTAAATCTCCTAAGCAAAACATGTTGTTACATGGCCGTGATTTTATCACATATTTACAGTTTAGTTCGAAATTATAAATTATTTGTTAGTACCGGACTTCTAAAATAGAGTATAAATTCTTGCCATTGCGCGTATTTAAAAGAATTAGAAATTTTTACAGATAATGATCGCAGGTAGAATCTTTTTTTTTTTCTAGAAACAAAAATAAAGCCTTTGTTGTTTATTAAATTGAGATGCAAGCGTAAAGTAAGATAGGTAGTGAAATCCTTTTACTAGCGTGGTTGAAAATTAATTCATTTCTTTGCAAATAATAGTTATTGTCCTTATTGTAAGTTTCAGGAATTTTCGTTTGTAGAAAGGGAAATACGTTTTAGAAAATTAAATTGAGTATAAAATTGTTACTTTCTATTTAAATGTAGAGTATAAAAGCATACTTCGCATTTTATTCAGACGTTATAGGCGACGATTTGTCGGAATATTTCGATAAGAGTTTTTGGTTTTAAACAAAGAATTTAGCTTTATATATGAGGCATTAACGTTTAGAGTCGCGAGTAAATTTCAATTTATAAGATATCGGTTACACAGATAAGGCTCGCGCGTTGAGAAATGTTTTCTTTTTGGGGATGTAATTTTTCCGACGGTTCGCGAGTTGTTTCGTGTTTTAGCGCTTTAAAAAATTTAAATAATTGTTTTTATAATTTGCTAAATTAACATAGGAGGGACAAAAAAGCAATGTGGCGACCAGTGAGATTTTCACGGGATCAGACCTAGTTTAGACGCACATATGAGCCATTAACGTTTAGAGTTGCGAGTAAATTTCAATTTATAAGATATCGGTTACACAGATAAGGCTCGCGCGTTGAGGAATGTTTTTTTTTTGGTGATGTAATTTTTCCGACGGTTCTCGAGTTGTTTCGTGTTTTAGCGCTTTAAAAAATTTAAATAATTATTTTTATAATTTGCTAAATTAACATAGGAGGGACAAAAAAGCAATGTGGCGACCAGTGAGATTTTCACGGAATTAGTTTAGATTAGTTTAGACGCACATATGAGCCATTAACGTTTAGAGTTGCGAGTAAATTTCAATTTATAAGATATCGGTTACACAGATAAGGCTTGCGCGTTGAGAAATGTTTTTTTTTGGTGATGCAATTTTTCCGACGGTTCTCGAGTTGTTTCGTGTTTTAGCGCTTTAAAAGATTTAAATAACTATTTTTATAATTTGCTAAATTAACATAGGAGGGATAAAAAAGCAATGTGGAGACCAGTGAGATTTTCACGGGATCAGACCTAGTTTAGACGCACAGGTGTTAAGAAGTTTCGTTACGGCGACGAGCGAGGTAGTGCGAAACGGCGTTATTCATTATCCGTGTTGAAAGAACTTCCGCAGTAAGGGATTCATCCCCGAACAACCCTTTAAAGGGATCATATAGTCGTTCACTCATCACGAGATAAATGCAGTTTGTCCATACGGACTTTGTCGAACAATCCAGGAAGATGTCACTGTTTAATTTAGCTTTTACTGTTCTTTGGAGAAATTATCGCTTTTTTCGAAAAAATGAAAAGCAATCGTTCGTTCCTATCTCAAGACATCAAGTTCACAGTTCGCCGTTAACAAAAAACTGGCTGTAAATAAAAATCTGTTAATTATTTTAAAAATAATTGTCATTCAGAACTTGTGTATAATTAAAGCAACGTGTAAATAGTCAAGCTTATGTTTGAACAATAATAAGTACCATTCATAACTAGAAATATCTGTGTATTTTATTTTTTTTATGTATGTACGAACGGTTGAATACGCTGTTCTTCTGTATAATAACTCAAATCATTTTTCAGTGTTTTTTTAATGATTATACTGACGAATTTACATCGAAATTGTATATGTGTCAAATGCGTTACAAGGAGAACGCCATTTATTTGTAATAACCGTTTGTTGTGCTGGAATTAGAATAATATCACCGTAATTTTATTAAGAGCCGACGATGGCACTAGCTAGTATCACCGCTTAGTAGGATAAATAAAATGATTAAATTTGGAAGGAACATCAATGTAACAGCTGTGTATTACTTCGAAGGTGGTGATTTTATAATATACATATCTTTAGGTTAACGAACTTTTGTTTTTTTTAATGTGATTCCAGTTGTGAACTCGTTTGTTGTACAACACCATACTGACGTGCATTTTAAGGGTTGTTTATTTATTAATTAGATCCTTGAATTAACTGTTTGTGTTTATTTGAACTAAAGTAATTACGTTCGAAAGATATCAATGTTTATTGAATTTTAACGTAACTTTAAAGGTTGATGAATTAATGCATTGAATGATTTTCTTGAATTTGAGCATATTTTATGACGGATGGATTGAGTTAATTACTACTGGTTGTAAACAGAAATAAAGCGAGAGTTTTTATTGAAGTGAAATTTCAGTGAGGATCAAGTTTATTGAGTAACGCAAGATACCAATAGAATTATTGTTCTTGATCAAATTAGTGATTGATTTTTTCGGCACGCAATTATTTTAGATAAGCGTACAAGAATATTAGTAGCCTTTCAGGTTAGTGAAGATCTGCTGGTCCCAGGACCACCTGAGATTACGTTCAGGTAAGCGAGTTATTTGGGTATTTTGAGCGAGCTGTGAACCCCTATTGTGACCTTTCAAATACTCTGGCGCCCTTTTCCGATTTTATGTCGATTTCAACCCTTTTTGACTTATTTACTGTAAGCAATCTTATTGAGCGCAAGAATTGGTACACCGAATCCATACCAAACCACTGAGCAGTCGAGCAAAATCTAATTTTACCTGTTATCCCGTTTTACTGACTTTTTATACCGTAACAATGTAATCGTATCTTAAGATTGTATTCTTAAACGTATCTTCCACTTCATCTCTAAATTGGTATGAGTAATGATTAGGTGGTTTATACGTGCAACTTATCGCATTTTATGAGAAACTGTTAGAATAATCCAAATTTGTTCAATGTTGGATGACAGCTGGACAATCTGAACAGCGAAACGATGTCTTACACAAATGGTATACCTATTAATGGTGACTTGGTTATCATTAATATCTTAATTAACCCAAGTTTCGGATAATACTAATATATCAATATGCGGATTATAAGTTCCTTTATATCATTTAACTTATTAATTAAAGACCGAACGTTAACATGTGCAATAATTTAATGTAATTTTAGAATTTAAAATTAAGAAAAAAGTCTAGAATAACGCACGATATTAGAAAAACCTAGAACGAAAATGGATTCATAAATTTCTAGTGACATACGATAATTAATTGCAAAGAAAAATAATCTTATAAATTGTACAGCAGGTTCCTTGTTCAGTATTGTAAAATGTCACAAAGTTGAGAAGGTAAAACAGCAAAAGCAAAAGGAAATTCAGCTAATGCATTGTACACATGTGCACCCCACATACTTATAAAAAATCTATATAGTAGTAATTAATTGTAATAATGCAAAACAAATACTGCTTAAATATCGTATACAGTTATTAGAAGTTGTAAGCATACAACGTCTTCTGATATATGAGTACGTAGTAATACACATGTAATTAAATCACCTATTATTTCTCATAACTATTACTGAATTTAGCAAAACATACTCGTATATTAAGAAAATAAGTGATAATAAGCAAAATTTAAGATGACACGTTACATATTATGGCTCTATTATATTTGAATATATCTATGATCTTTCCATGAATATATTTACACACATAAAATAAAATCTGGATATTACAAATGTGAGCATGTTGATATCTACAAAAAAACAAGGATGCTTATCTATGAAAATTATTTACAAATATGTCGATTACTAAAATATTGCAGTTCTTCTTTAAATTGAAACTAACGTTTATATAAATGAAATTATTTAGAATTTTATCTATACGTTTCGATAACAATCACAGTTATCACCCTCAGTAGTGCTTTAAGAATTATTTCAGAATAATTAATCAAATAATTAAGATAGGAAAGAAATATATGAAATCTAAAACGGAAATGTGTGCCTGCTGTAATAGTTACGGAACGTACATGAAAAAGTCAACTACGGAATCTAATTTTATTTTAGTAAAGATTAGCTACGTCTGTAATAGATTATGTATTATTAAACCGCCTTGAAAATGACAAATAAGAATTTAAAGTTTTTCACTACTGGTTATTCTGAAACATTAAGAATTCCAAAGTGTTTATCGCAAAATGCACCATATTAAATGGTCATTGAATTGACACTTAAAATTCATTGGGTGTACAGAAGACCTTCTTTGCCTTGCTACAGTTACAGATGTTTGAGTTCATTCTAATTAAAATAGTTTCACGTTTCAATATGGTTTCTATTGGCCTATCGAGTTTTCTAATTGGTCAGTTGTATAACTATCAATTTTACTAAGGTCAGGAGTAGGGGCTGCTTTTTTCTTACCGCTACCAAAGGGATCAAAAATTATGTGTTAAGCGAGTGTTCCGGTGTTTTGAAGATATTACCACTTACTGATGACGATAACTGTGATTGTTATCGAAACATTTAAATTTATATAAAAGATAAAGAAAATACACGGTTTAATTACTCAAGGAGATAAATGGTAATTCCTTTCGTTAGAACCGCGCATTCAATTAAATTATCTCGTTAATTGCGTACATTTTGACACATTTAATTTGAATGGATGTAACATCGGCACCGTTTATTGTTAAATTGTACTAATGCATTTTAAATATTACAAGAACCTGTAATCTACCCCATATTAAATTATTTTTGCATGAATTGACTGTCAACTATACCATTATCTAATTGATTGATTTACGATCGGTGGACTATTGAGTCTGTAATTTTTTTACCTTTTTTGGCGTTCTAAAGTTTATGAATATTATAACCAAAATTAACGGAGATTTCTAAATTTGTTTTGTCTTAATTTCTTCATGTAATGCTTGATAAAATAAAATAATTAAATTTCAATTTTGAGTTATAGCGTTGTGTTCAATAGCAGAGTGCGGACTAATCCAAGTTTGAACTTCAGTTTTGTAGACTGGGGAGTATTAGATCCACGTATTATGTATTGTTGCTTTTGGGTGATTTAACCACTCCAGGGGCGCACTTAGCTGGTGTGTCCTAGACAATAATCACATCGAAAAGTGAGAAATTGGTTTACTCATTTTTGAGTTGAGTACTGTCTTGTATACTGTAGCCTTATGTATATATGTACATATATATATATATATATATATATATATATATATATATATTGGGGGGTAATCTTGACTGATTAATTTAGATAAATAAATACTAATTGAGGTTGCAGTCAAAGTAGATAAGGCATTTTCTCAATAAACTACTTTTCTCAACATCTAGTCAAAGTAATGTACATCAGCCCATGGCTCAGAATACTAGTCAAAATCTACCTAAATAATATATTATTTTTTTAGAGATGTTCCGGCAATAATACATAAGCACCCACATTTTCCAAATCGTTGACTAGTATTGTGTATATGTGTAACGTTAATTAATGACTCACGTTAGGTACGTTTTTAACATTTATTAAAAGAGTTTTACTTTCCTGGCCTTATCTACTTTGATATATATATATATATATATATATATATATATATATATATATATATATATATATAGAGGTCCGTTACAACCAGCTGATTCGATTTGTTTATGGTGAAGTACTACAAACAGGTTTATAAAAATTGCATACAGCAGACATCCGAAGAGCCCGTATCAAGCAAGATATTTTCAGTTTTATGCAGTTCCGATAATATCTTCGTTCACTATATATATATATATATATATATATATATATATATATATATATATATATATATATATATATATATATATAGCTTGTCCCAACGATTTGGAGGTGGAAGGATTACGCCTATACTGTTGATTTAATAAAAAATCTTATAATAGATTATTGTAGTCTACAACGGGGAGCATCTTGTAAAAATATTTTTGTATATACAGGGTGTCCCAATTTAGAGTACTACACTGAACTTGTGTTTTTTAATGGAACACCCTATATATTTTTATGCATTTGAATTCTCTGTTAAATGATGAGCAAAATTATATGAGGTACTATGAGTCTACGATTAACAGTTCCTAAGTTATTGATATTTCTATGTAAAAAAATTAGTCAATTAAGTAGGCTCCTGTTCCGCCATCTTGAAAGATATCGGAGTGAAATTTTGGGATTTGTTTTTCCAATCTGTGTAGTTTTATCTTCTGTATTCAGACTGCACTCTTTTATTTGCATATACAGGGTGGTCCATTTTGCTCAATGTTTTTTTTAAGGACACCCTGCATTTTATTACAGATTTGAATAGAATTTTTACGGGTTTTCAATAGATACTCACTTTTTACTACCTATTCCTAAGTGTTTTTGAATTATTTAGTGATAACGTAGAAAATTATAAACATTTTTTATTTTTGTTGAATTTGTCACAATATAAAATTAATAAACACAATATCATAATTCACAGAAATGAAACAATGCTAATTGCTATAAAACCGTGAAGCTATAGGTTTATGACACAATTCAACATTTTGCAATATAAAAGAGCAACGCTTAATAATCATTTACTCGTAGAACTGCATAACTATAAACTTTAACTTCAAACTTAACTCAAACTTTAAAATGGAAGTAAAGAACACAATCAATTACAAATTTTATATTAAATGTTCAAAAATATTTCCATTTGCAGCAATGCACATTGTCAACCGCCTAGTAAAGGTTGCTTTGACATTTAGAAGGGTGCTTCTTCGATACTTCGAAAACCCTCAGTAATTCGAAGTTTCATATTGGCTTGTGTAGTAGTCAAATCCCTATACACCTTCTGTTTCACATAACCCCACAGAAAAAAAGTCTAGAGGAGTGAGATCGGGTGATCTTCCTGGCCAAACAATGGGACTACCGCGATCTATCCAGAGAGCTTCGCACCAATTTTGTAAAAACCGACGTACTCGATTATGGTAGTGCGGCGGGGATCCATCATGTTGGCAATACATAACTTGTCGAGTATGTAGATTCACATTTTCACACAACTGTGGCAAATCTTCTTGAAGAAACTGCAGATATCTTTCGCCTGTCAGGGAACCATCGAAAATATAGGTCCTATTACATCAGTATTGATAATACCACCCCACACATTCAGGGTACACTGATACTGGTAATCTACTCGTCGTACCCAGTGTGGAATTTCAACGGAGTAATAGTGACTGTTATGTTTATTAACGACTCCTATGCTATTAAAACTTACTTCGTCGCTAAATAGCACAAAGTCAACAAAATTGGCTTGTTGGTTAATTTTGTCAAGAATAATATTACAAAATCCGATACGAGTTGCGAAATCTTGCGGTCGTAGTAGTCCTGCGGCTAACAATACTTCTGTATGCAAGTCTGCGTACAGAGAGTTTCTCTTCGGATTCATTAAATACATAGGTTAGGTAGTAAAAAAAACTCGGTTGGATTTTCCTCACCCCACGTTTTCCCGGAAATGACGTCACAAGATGGCGACTTTCGGTAAACATAAAAACGTCATATATCGGGTTCTGTCAATCAGATTTTAACGGGAGTTGCCACGTTGGATAGGTAATGAAATTCTGTATACATTTTGCGAGAACATCTTTATTGGATAAGTTAACCGTTTTAAAATTATGACGGAAAATATGTTCAAGAGACATCTTTCTTTGCTAAGTTTTACATAGTTATTCATAAACCATTCATTTTACAATCTTAAATATAAAAGCATATTGTTCAAAATTTTATAAGTTTTCGAACGAGTGTTTATTCACAATAATACGATAAATAGTTTCAAAAATATAATAAAAATACGCATAGTACATTTTGTTTTATACCTTGCGACTAAAATAATAAGCAGTTGGGAGGAATGTTTCCTTTGGGCGCACAGGCCTGCGCGTTATAACTACCGGTAACACGAAACGTAACGTGAGATTTCTCAAGCGTTCAACAAAGCGTTATAAGTTTCGGTTTGTCTATGCAGGTCTGTTTATCAATTTAAACTCCTTTTAGTTCTTTTTCATTTTATGTGTTATTTAGTTTATGTTGTGTATTAATATTGACTGAAAGTAAGTTAAATTTAAAGTGGAAACATATAATTATGAAATATATTTTAAAATGAATGCAACCCCTCTTAAAAAAACCGATGTGGGGGATGCCAAAACAAAAGCCTGCATTATCTGTAATACGAAGGACGCCTGTCCACTAATCTCAACTGAAAATAGAAGAACTAAGATAAGGGAGGCTGCAATTATACGGAACAGAAGATGAAGAATTTTTCTATCACGTGAGTAATCAGTGCTATAAACAATACTGCCACTCTAAAGCTCTTAAACAAACAGGTTGAGCTGCAAACAGAATATAATGGTAATGTTGCCTCCTCTTCTGCTGTCCGAAGAACTCGAAACAATGTGTGTCATGCAAAATCTTCAGAGTACCGGGATCAAATGTGTTATTTGCAATTGTAAGTCGCACAAAGGAGACTATACTAAATATAGGATATGTGAATGTGCTAGGGTGGAACGATTCCTTAAGGCAACTGTAAAATTTCAGGATGACGTTTTTACAAGAACGTGTGATCTTCAAGATCCTGAGAGTGTTTTTGGTGCCGATATACTTTATCATCCGTCTTGTATCTCAGCATATATACTTAAATATGAACGTCAATTGCAACTACTGAATAATAAAGATCCTATTACAACTTCACCAAAGAAAATTGCTTTTGACGGAATACTCGAGGAAATTAACATAGGTATAGAAAATGGTGTTGGATACACTCTCAGTGAAGTCCCTGATCGATTCAAGATACTGCATCCTGGTATCATGTTTAGCAATCGAGAACTGAAAGTGTTGCTATGTGGAAACTATGGAACAAACATAACATTTTCAAAACCAAACTAGTCCAATAAACCATTGATGTTTTTTTCACCAAACATAAAATTAGAAGACATAGCTGAACAAGTACGGTCCAGTAACGCAGTTATTGAATGCGCAAATATTTTGAGGGATGCTCTACAGGATCTTGACTATGGATTAAACGATAGTTTTTGTCTGTTGATCTCAAGTAATCATGGCAGAATTCAAAAATTCCCAAACCATATAAGGATTTCTTTGCCACTTTGTTCAAAATTGATGCCAACGATATTGACTCATCAATTTTTTTAAGCGACGCAAATGTTGATGAAATCGAACATGAGATTTTATCCAAGTCTTGGAGATTAAAAACTCAGTCTCTTCTTCAAATAATATACTACATGATGTTTCGTGGTAGAAAGAGAACACCTTTGTATGTAATGAACACACAAGAAATTCATGAAGCATGCAAAAGCAAAACTCTAATAATAAGTTTTAACCATTTGGGTCTGCACTAGTTACGACGAAGTTTTGCGTCATCACGCAGATCTTGCATAGTTTACAATATCACAAAGCAACAATAATGTGCCATTGCCATCTCATTTTAGCGCTTCCGAGTTCACAATCGGGGCTTTCGACAACTTCGACCATGAGGAACAAACTTTATCGGGGATAGGAGGAAGCCATGACACTGTGTGCGTACTGTTTCAAGATAAACCAGCGGTAATTTTAAGAAAACCACCGGTATCCGAAACAGATATACGCCATGGGCCAAAAAAGTTACAGCAATTGCTTCCATGTCAGGAAATCTTAGCATACATCAAACCAGCAAAATTTCCAGATTTGAATGCACAATACATAGTTGAAAACGACTGGTTCAATCTTGACTCCTCCAAGAAGGACGAGTTTACGAATAAAGACCGAAAACGGGAATTTGCAAGGGTTGCACATAAAGTTAAAGCTGGTATTACCTCATCTCTAGAGCAATCCATTCCATCATGGAGTTCCTTCAACGCATAAGTAACAGATGAAAAATTACCAATCAAACAAGTTGGATTTCTTCCTGTAGTTCCAAACCCTGTTACTAAGTACTCAACAGTGTACACAGTCCTTAAAAACTTTAAAAACATCCTTTCCCAGTTAAGTCAGAATCAGCTGGGTGTCGCGTGTGACAAAGGAATTTATCATATAGGTCGTGAAACCCAGCTTTACGGAGAGTTCAGCGATATCATACTAATGTTAGGATCATTTCACATGGCATAAGTCTTTCTCGGATGTACAGGAAAGTACCTGAAAGACAGCGGCGTAGAAAGCATTTTTGTTGTTGTTTCAGACAACTATTTGCTTTTTGACGAATACGGTCTTCCTATGAATCCATAGTTTTCAAGCCTCATAACACTATTGGTTGTGTAGTAGACGTCATGGGTTGCCTAAGAAAGCTTATTAGAGACAAAAAAACTTTTGTGGACTTGATGCTTACGAAGGTTATATTTCTGCTACTGCTGGAGATGCTGACAGAATTGATCATGCGTTTGATTCCTACAGTATGTATTCTCCAAAAGATTCCACACGTCTTAACAGACAGAGAAGTAGTCCAATTGCACTTCAAAGCAGTTCCTCAAATGTCCCTATACCAGTACAGTCAGACACACTTTGGTTTGCTCTAGTAATAAAGTACTTTTGCAGCAGTTTATAAAAGAAACTTGCAATCTAGAAAACTTCTGCGACCTTGCGGTACAACTCACATCTTCAGTGCGTTCTCTGGTACAGTTAACGGGGAAATTTTGAAGCAGGAATGTACTTCAGTGACAGATGGGACTGAAACTAAACTTCCACAGTTACTGTTTCTCGACTGAAGAAGCGGACTTCCGCATGATGTTGCACGCTAGTGATTCTGTCACAAGCCATAGGATTATAAAGCCCAGGAACTATGGCAAAGAACTGGTGTAGGTGATTCTACAAGAATGGTTCCATTACACATACTTGCCAGTAACATTGGTTCAGAAATGTGCTCTGTTTTGCCAGCAGCACATGCACTTTCGGGTGCAGACTATGCAAGCAAATTGGGAACAAAAAAAGCATCTTTGACTTGTTCGCCGTCGGTTTTTTTTTAAGACTTTGGAGAGTTTCCTCATTCGTGGGAAGAAATAAATGACAGTTTAGAACTGGCAGATGAGTATCTTGTTCAAGTGCTTAGAAAGGGATCTAAATCTAAAACAATGAATGAACTTCGTCTATGGCTTTATCATCATGGTAAAAATGTCTTGATTGAGGACCTTCCTTCGACAACTCGATGTATTCGTGAACATGTATTAAGGGCTTACTATCACACTTATCTGCAGAAGAATGCTATGGATCAGAGAGCAAACAGCCTCGACCTAAATCAGATTGGATTTGAAATCTGTGAGGATCAATTAGTACATTCCAAGTTCATAGTTAAATTTCCAAATAACTTCAATGGATCTTGTTCGAGTGGAACTGTCAATGTCGACAGAATAAAATTTCATGCTTACCGTTTTGTGGTTGTGGAGAAGAATGTAAGAATCCTTTTTAACTACAACGATGAGCAGTTTCTTATATAAATAATAATTTTAAACTGAGTACGGTTGTTATTGTCAGTATGTTTACTGAATACTGAACACAACGACTTTTCTCAATTAAGTTATGTTACACTGAAATAAAGAAGTTAATGTGAAAATTGTACGAAGTGGGAAAAGCAGTAAAAAATTGTAGCAATTTATAACTAAAAAATACAATTTTTAAAAAGCTGAAATTTGTTTCTGTTCGGTTTCTGTATTTTATCACATCTCGAAAACTACATCTCGTATTATTATGAACAAGCACTCGTTAGAAAAGTTATAAACATCCGCACAAATTATGTCTTAGTATTCAAAACTGTAACATTAATGGTTTATGAATAATTATGTATAACGTAGCAAAGAAAGATGTCTCTTGAACTTATTTTCCGCCATAATGTTAAAACGGTTAACTTATCCAATAACGATGTTCTCACAAAATGTATACAGCCCTAGAAATGAGAATAATATTATTAATATCTGTAAGTGAATATCCATTATCTTGTAAGGATTTTCTTAAATATTTATATTCATCATTCAAAATGATGAATATAAATATTTAAGAAAATCCAGTTCTTAATATTGCTGCTTTTCTTCCTTTTATAGATAATGTTACAAATAGAATTGAAAAAATCCTAATTAAAAATGGCATTAGGACTATTTTTAAACCTACAAGAAAAATAAAAGAACATTTAAGATCACCTAAAGATGTGTCAAACCCTTTATCATCTTCCGGAGTGTATAAGCTACCTTGTTCATGTGAAAAAGTATACATCGGAACCACAAAACGTAGTTTTGATACAAGACGCAAAGAATATATGAGATTTTGTAGATTAGGTCAACCAGAGAGGTCTGCTGTGGCTGACCATGCCCTGAATAATCTAAATCATGACATTCAATTTGACAATATGGAAATATTGTCAAGAAAAACTCATTATTATGTTCGTTTGCAACGTGAAGCTATTGAAATATATAAACACCCGAATAATTTTAATAGACAAGAAGAAAATCTCCGTTTAAATAGGTTTTGGCATATTATAATTAAAAAAAAGCATAATGATAAGTCTTAATTTTGATTTTAATTTTAACTTTTGGTATGTCTAGGTTTTTTGCTGTGTTTTTCCTAGACCTTGGAGCAAATGCTTTACCAATTATATGTTAAATTACCACAGCACTATAATTTAACATAAGTAGTTGAAATTAAATTAAAATTAAAAATTACAAAAAACGTTCTGCATTGTGTTTTTCATTGTTAATAACACTTCCAATTATTGATAAAGATATCTCTTTGTTAGATTTAACTGGGTTATTTTATTTGATGTAATGTTTGGATTTGTGAATGCTTCTATCATTTTCAAATTGAAGTTTTTCACAACTTTACACTTACATCATAACTCGATTAAATTTTGTTAAATGTGTTCTTTGGCTGGCAAATTTCATTGTTAGCTTTCGCCGTAGAGAGTGTTCTGGTTTGTCATCTTTGAGGCAGTTTAACAATATTTAGTTTTTATGACCTAGTTATTCTTTACTAAAATTTTATAGTTGGCTTTATACGTTTCTCAAACTGTTATATTAATAGCAGGCTGATGTTTATGTTTTAATCTTTCAACTTTGACAAAATTCTTTACATCTTTAACAATTTTTCAAAACATTACTACTGACGAAGATAACTGTAAGTGTTATCGAAACGTTTAGATTGTATAATTTAAAGCACACCATTAAAAAAAAACCAAAAAAGATAAGTATTTTATTATTAGAAGATGTTTTATTGGACATTGTTGGTCATATTTGAATTCTTCGCGATAAAAAGCCCCTGTATACAAAATTTCGTCCGCTTATTACATCATTGTAAGAAGATATTAAGAAAAAAACAAAAAAATAATTAAACTTCAACACCCTATATCTTTTAAACGAAGGCGTTGCGGACCTAAGTTCATAGGAACTTTTTTTCTTATTTGAGCGTCCTCTATCGCGTGGCACTATGCATGGCACTTTTTTCTATGTCACCCTGCATATATATATATATATATATATATATATATATATATATATATAGTGAACGAGGCTACTTCTACTTTTTGAAATTTTTGGTAGATGCAGCCCTTTACAAACGAGTCAGACCAAATATTTTCAAGGTTTGCGTAAATAATGCCTATAAATTACCAAATATTTGACAACCTTTCAAACAATCTATAAAAGGTGTCTAAAAATGGCGCAGAAGTCCACTCTCTTGAAACTTTTGCGACGGTTTCTCGTTAGAAAATTACACACACCGACTAAATCTGAACTAGAATCAGTTCTGGCGCAGCCTCACTTCATGAAAGTTTGCTTGTAAATATTTTTCTACAAATCTCCCCCGTTCGGCCAGTGTAATTCATAAATGATTGAAAGTTGGAAGCCAATTCGAACTGTATTGATTAGTTTTTCATTTTTGTCTTTTTTTATTTTTCATTTATATTGTTTAAAGGCCCTTAATTTCTCTCGTATTGACATAATTTTTTTTGAATTACGAAAATTGCAAAAGGTCTGTCCTAAAATATTTGCATACAGAGATGCCGATCTCATCCATTGTATGTAGCGTCGAGAAGATCCAACTCGTTTGTTTTGACGTGCACCAAATCTCCAATGCTTTTAATTCCCTTTAACCAAAAGCTAACTGATAATTATTTCTAATTTTCTAATAATCCCAAAAATTTCGGGCTTTCTACAAAAGCCGTTCATTTTAGATATAGGGATGCAATCACAATGTGCCTTAATTTCCAGCGTTGAATCCACTGGTGAAGAGAAAAGGAGGGGTTGCTATTTAAAAAAATAGTTTTCGAATTTTTGAGATACCAATACCTCTGCGCCAATTTTTGGCACCCATTAGACATTTTTTGAAAGGTTTTCAAATATTCGGTAAGCTATAGGTCATATTTGTGCAAGCTCTGAAAATGTTTGATCTAATTCGTGTGCATTTCGAGAAATTGTTTGTTTTGGGAAGGGTTCACAAAAATTTCGAAAAAGTTAAAGTAACTGAAGAATCGTTCACTTTAGATGTACGGTACATTGAAATTTAGCACAGATTACAAAAATTAAATCAAAAGTAGGACAATCCGTTTAAAATAACGTAGTTGCGATCCATTTCTAATATAACTGGAAATTGTGGAAGACTGAAAATATTTTACTTGAAACGGACTTCTGTATACAAATTTTAAGAAATCTATTCGCAGCAGTTTCCCGTATACAAATCAACTCAGCTGATCGTGGCGAACCCTGTACATATAAATAAGACAAGCATTTTTGCCTACCGGTTGTGAATTTATATCATTTCTATTAGACCCCAACAGCAAAATTAAACTTAACACCTGTGACCATTCCCACTGACCACGCAATTGTTATTAAGAATCACTATGAAAAGTTACATTTTATGGTACAACAGCCCTGAAGCTGGAGTGCTTCTACGACAAAACCCTTATTAGTTTTTGGCTGATAATTTATATGAATAAGTATATCAAGTCACATAAAATTAAGTATTGGGTAAAGGGCAGCTTAGCTTTAGATGCGGTCGAGAATAAAATCACAAAAAGTAGAAGTATCAACGTAAAGTATCAAGTTGTACACATTAAACACTTGCAAATGAAATGTTATCAGTTAATCACCATTTTTGATTTCTACGCTTCTTAGAAGTTTTCATGTGCGAGTGGTACTCATACGGAAATGTATAATGTAGTTACACCTGACTAATTGAGGACGATTATTATTTAATACTAGATTGTGAGAAGTAATTTTTACTTGATACTTAACAATTTTGGTCGACGTTAATTGGGAGTCGGATATTTTGTAAACGTCGTTTCACTATCATAGTTCCGGGCAACTTTCGTTGCTCTCTACAATTCTCTACTTTCTCTCCACTGAGAGAAAGTTTCTCGTTGAAACTGATGCTTCAGCATAGATTCTCTGATTGACTGAGAATTTGACCTTTTAAAGATACTAGGGCAGAGGGGATTAGCTTCGTTTCTTTTAGTTGCTTAAGATTCACATTTGATACAATTACAATGCAACACCTCGACGTGACGAATTTTGGTGGGCCCACGGCGAAGCGTCGAGACGGTGTAAATAGGAGAGTTTAGCCTCGTTTGATACAAATTTAAGCATCGAGTACTAAGCAAGTTAGTGTTTCGTGTACTGCGGATATTAGGTGCAATTGGGGCTCATAGTTTTCATTAACTGGACTACAGATTGCCCATTTTTGGCAATGCTGTTTTGTTTTGGATTACACCTCTGGAAATAGAGGCTGCTCGTATTAATATTCTGTGTTGTAGACATTATATTATTGGATTTGTGTGAATGAAGTACTCGCATCTTTAGTTAAAAAAGTTAAAGAGAATCCGGGCTGTAGTTTATCTTATATCGTTTTCTTGTTTTATCTATGTTTGTGCGTCAATCGTAATGTAACCCACCTATTATATTTTAGGTATAGATTCTTTATATATTTGTTTTGAAATTTGTAAGCTTTACCGGCATGCTTTCACCTGCGGACGTAAATGCTTATTATGCCCGGTTTGTTTATATTGTAATATCTATGTTCATCTTTTTTTTAATGATTATTTTATTTAGTATAGGCTCTATTGTGACGTTTAACTGTAAACACAAAGTCCCAAGTACGTTAATTCAATTTATAAGTATTTTTATTTGTGACCATTTCAGATCAGATTGCAATTTGGTGAATATTTTGAATTAATTTTCAGTAATACATTATCTTTTATAGTAATTAATAATGAACACTGGTAACGTATAGAGCGCATAATTTATCTGTTTCTGTTTTTGATTATTACTGTGCCTTTATGAATAACGTAAATTACTATATTAAGTTTTCATATTTAGTAATCGCCTATATGGCGAATTCATTAAGAAACCTTAAAGCTTTTAGTGAATTTTAGAGATCTTTTATATGAACCATTTTGAAGTCAATTTTCAGGTTAGACTCGAGTGATTATTTTACTTTCCTGCATTAGATAAGTATTATTAGATCTTATTTATGAACTTTTCTCGCTAGAAATATCAAGCAGGTGTAGCTAGTTTTACGCCCTAGTAAGTTTGTTCTTTAAGTAAAGAATCCTGGCAACAATTTGAGCTATAGTTAGTAAAATGAGTAAATGTGAATATCGGGTTAGGGCTTACATTCATACAGCTCTTGTTCTCATACAAAGTAAGACGGCATTTAATTTTCTTAACCGCGAGCGGTGAACTAAGAAGGCGCACTATGTTATAAGCGTTTTAAATTATGCTGCGTGCAGCAATAGTTAAGTCAACAGTTCAGGCAAGTTTAACGCGGCACGGAAAACATCCACCTAAAATTGCAGAGAATCTCTAAAAGTTTTACTTATAATATTTTTACGTACATACAAAAATAAATTACGCACAGCATCGAAAGGAAAGCGCTACTTATAAAACACATTTGTATATATGATTATTAGAAAAATGCCTTTACCAAATGTATTTTCAATCATACGTAGGTACCTAAATGCACACTTTCATTTGATAATTAAAGTAGGTTATTTATATGAAATTTCCTGTGTACGATTACAGAAAGTAGCTTATATTTTACCTAACAGTAGTTAAGTCAATAAGGTAATTAGAATATAATTAGGTTTGACATCCAATTCCTATAAATGGCGAGGGAATTGATTTATATGATTTAGTGAAAGAAAGACTTTTGGGCTTACAATTTATTTGCAAATGTCTGGAACATGTTAAACAAATGTTGTCAAGAGCTGTGGATCAGTACTTTTCCCGAGAAAGGCATAATCTTGGACCGTTGCGTAATGTTGAAGCAATACAAGGAAAGGCAGCGGAAGCTTTAAACATCAGTGTAACTACATTAAAGAAGATTGTTGACAGTAACAAAATGAACATTTCATTACTACAAACTCTGAACAAACCTCGTAAAAAGTTCAAAACAATCTATCTGAAGCTGTACAACACAACATACGAGATAGTTTGTTCGAAGTATGCTGAAAAGCAAGTGGTTACAACAGAAACAATCAGAAAAACATTAGAACAAAAGTAATTGCTAGTACCAATATTTGTTTCAATATAAAAAACGGTTGTAATCGGCGAGCGCTTTGCCAAAAAACGAATGTTGCATTCGCAAAGGTGCAATTTTTAAAACAATATATGCATAATATGAACTCGTCATCGCTTCTACCAGTTATATTCCTATATAAAACGTGTGTTCGCTAGAGGATAATAAAAATGTATTGGCAAGACGATACACCAAAAATGCAACTATTCTTCAAATGGTAAAAGGTTTATGATCTTACACGCCGGAAGTCAAGATGGTTTTATTGAGAATCTCAGCTTAATCTTCGCCACAAAATCGTCTGATTGTCGCGGCAAATTTTGAAAAGTGGTTGAAAGATCAACTGCTACCTAACCTACAGGAACCATCTTTAATAGTGATGGACAACGCCGCTTACCATTCAGGTCTAGTTGAAAAAAAGCAGTCTTCTTCCTGGAAAAGAAGATCTACAAAAGTGGTTAACGATAAAAATATCGCTTTTTTGAAAACAGATTTTAAGATAGATCCTCAACACACGTATGAAAAGAAGTATGTGGTGGATAACCTAATTAGAGAACATGGCGACTTTACACTTAGATTACCGCCATATTACTGTCAAGTCTATGCAATCAGTGGCGGTTCATCAATAAGTGCACACGTGCACGTGCACTCCCAAATTTAATGTTTCTTCATTAAAAAAACATATTTAAATTTTATCATACTTTATTTATATTCATTATTTCTATTTCTACCTGTAAAATATTAATTCAAAAAAGAATTGGTCAAAGACCAAAGATTAAAACACGAGATGTAAAATGATCGACGAATTTCTTATCTGGTGGCAATGCCTAAACCTATTAATTACTAATAAACTAAACTTATCGCAAGACGCTGATAACATCCAAGCGCGCCTGCTTACCGGATCCACCGCGTCGCCTGTTTGCTTCGTTCACTGCTCATGTAAATATTAAATCTAATTGGAGAAACCTTTGCCCCCCGCGCTCTTCGTTCCCCGCGACAGTCCAGAAACGTTACGCGTTTTAAGCTGGCTCGTGTGCACATGAAATCAGTGCAGTTTGTTATCGAATCGCATTATGTTCACGAATTATGGCGAGATTCTCGAACTCTGATAGCATTGGCGTGCAATATTTAAAAATAATTAAATTTTCTTCACTATCTTTAGAAAAAAAATAAAAATCAAACGTGTCGGTCGTTCAAAACCAAATTACGAATGTAACTAAACGCAAAAGTCGTGACTTTAAATGAACTTTTAAAATAGAAGCTTATGAAGAAACTGGCATGCGGGTGTGGTGTTAGTAATAGTCTTTACTGTTTTCCGTCTTTATTATTTGGAAGTGATGAAGCATCGAATGGACAAAATCCGGCGTTAAAGATTTAGTACATTTATCCGCAAAAATTAACAAGTATCAACATTCAAAGTCACATCTATCTGCTAAATAAGGATTTAATTTGTTAGGTAGACAAGATATTCAGCAACAATTAAATAGTGCATACCGATTAAACATAGAAAAACATAATGAGCAAGTAAAGAATAATAGGTATGTCTTATCTAAAATTATTAAGCTTTAAATTTTGTGCTTTTTAACTTTGTCTCCGTGGACACGATGTACGAAAAGATTCATTAAACCCTGGTATATTTAGAGGCCTCATACATTTTTCTGCCGAATTGGATGTAGCACTGAGGAGCATTTGCAGTAAGCTACCGTGTTTAAAGGCACGTCAAAAGTCATTCAAAATGATTTATTAAAAATTGCCGCTTCAAATTTTGTGTCCGTTATGAGTGGCGAGACGGGTGATATTTCAAATATTTTCCAAATGGTTATAGTTTACCGTTATACTTTAGCAAATGGCGCCCCCGTTGAACGATTTTGGGCTTTTATAAAACCAAACGAACACGATGCTGTTTCCTTAGCTTTATTTAATATTTATTTTTTTAATAATGTCTCAGGCAATAAATACAAATGTTAGTATATTTTTTCCGATTTGAGTGATATTACCAATTTTTTTTTATTCTCCACAAATAGTTGCCATATTAGATGAAGTAGTTTGAAATAGGGTTCCAAGAGCGTCTGCTACAAGGTGGAACTTTAAAATTAGAACCGTTAACACTGTATATGAAAACAGAGAAGCACTTATAGAGTTTATGGAAAAAATACAATTCACATCCAGACAATCTGATACTATCAGAAAGGTAGGTGCACTTTTAAGGTTATTGCATGACCTTAAATTTGTTTTTTGGTTAACAGTGTTTCATCGTGTAATGCCCCACGTTGATATTTTATATTCCCAGATCCAAAAAAAGAGCTACTGATTCCGTTACCATAAAACGATGCAATACTGAGTTTGAGAAAAATATTCAAAAAGAAAGAGATAACATACATACTATTAGAGAAACTGAGATATTGATGAAAGTCAAGCTAGAAAAAGAAGGAAGACAGATGAGACAAATTCTTATATTTCCACGACTGTGCAAGCTAAGCAAGTATGTGGCACCATAATTGCAAAATAAAAAGAAGGTTTTCGTTCACAAGGCCATTTGGAAATGGCACACTAATCTTCAGTGGAAAATTTTGAAACATGTTCATTAAATATTCCTATGCTACATTTAAATTCAGCAATTCGAAACTTTCCATTTTGAGATAAAAACAATTTAAAGACAGAATTGGAAATAATATACAGAAGAACAGATTTTAGTGAAGTTCCCAGAGCAGTCCACTTACTTAAATTTTTAATTGATAATTAACCTCATGTATGGTCGACCAATTACATTACGAAAATCGAGTCACGTGCACCAAACAGAAGTTACCAAGGAATTCTTAGAATGAAAAGAAAACCATGGCACTTTTCTTGCCACTACGTAATTGTTCATTAACTGTACCTTTAATTATAATCATGGTTTAATCACATAAATAAAGTGGTGATTTACCTAACATAAAACATGACGTTTATCCATAATTCATTCAGTTAATTCTCCAACTAAAGACCATTCGTGCTCCATCTCTTGTCTGGCAAGATTTTTATTTTGAAAATTCGCATTGGATGTTAAAAGGCAATTAAACTCGACAAATTTTCCGTCAATTTGTCTCGTTTAATTGCCTAGCAACGAATGCTCATGCAATATAAAAACCTTTCCGGCAAGAGTTGAAGCACTAATGATCTTACATTTGAAAATAATTTGCAAACAGATTTCTCAGAAACATTTTCAGTACGATGCCCATGACAACCTGACAACCGCAGAAACGGAACGTTGTTTCTCCACATTAAAGCGAATAAGAACTTTCCTTAGAAGTACAATGGGCCAGGATAGACTAACTGCCCTCGCAATGTTATCTATTGAGAAACAAATGATTTAAGAAATTCCAAATTTTAATGAATTGGTCATTAAAGTACAGACGACTTCATTTTCAATACAAAACGTGTTTGTGAAATATAAAAACTATGATACATTTATCTATTTGGCGAAACCGAGGCACTCAGCGAGATACGTTACTTAATTTCTAGTTTCTTAACAAATTGCTTCAATTTCTACGATCTTATAGTGCAAAATAAGTCTTATTTGGGCGTGGCTCCTAAAGAATTTTTCCTTTAGTCTAAAGTTGTGCACCCCAAAGTATTAAACCACGCGCCGCCACTGAATGCAATTGAAAATATTTGGGATGTTTTCCTACTACGATCAGCGAATAGGTAAGGATGGCTATTTTGATGCCGTAGTAATACAAATGTAGGAAGATTCGTGGCAGAAACATGATGGTGAAACTTGGAAAAAGACAATATAATCTCCGAGTGGTTGGATTGAGAAAAAGTGCTAGATGTAGCGGTAGCACCATTCAAAATTACAGTGAATGATGGAAATTGGATAACAGTGAAGTTGAAGATGACAAACATGATGAATAACTGTATACCTATTTTAAATTAAGAATTATTTTTTTGTTTACCTGAGGATGATTGAAAATACATTAGATGTAGGCCTTTCTATAATAATCATGTTTATAAATGTATATAAATAAATTGGATAGTACCTTATTGACAATAATACTCCGGCAGTTAGACAAAATATTTTCGCATTATAAACTACTTTCTGCCACCGTCCACAGGAAATTGCATATAGATAACCTACTCCTATAAGTAATTCCTTTTAAAGCATTTTCGATTAATACCACTACTACAACTAATGTGTACTTTATTTGCTTAATTTTACAAAATCTTGCAAAATCGATGCGTTTTACTATTTCCATTCACCGGTGTGAACTTAGCAGCCAATTTCTGGCAGCCAAAATTTTTAGCGACCATATCGTTTCGCTGGAAGTTAGCAGCAAATTTTTGGAAGCCATGGATCAAGCCCTTGAACACTATTACGAAAATAATTCATTTCTCCATGTTGGCGTCCGAGTTGCAAAATAAAACCCGGTGCATTCTACTTCTTTTAGATGCTGAAATATGAAATAAATCGCCAATCCCTTCGGTGCCGTGGAAGGGGCTGATCAAGCCCTTGAACACTATTAAGAAAATAATTTATTTCTCCATGTTGGCGTCCGAGTTGCAAAATAAAACCCAGTGCATTTTACTTCTTTTAGATGCAGAAATAAAGCAAAAAATCGCCAATCCCTTCGGTGCCGTCGAAGGGGCCGATCAAGCCCTTGACAACTATTAAGAAAATAATTCATTTCTCCATGTTGGCGTCCGAGTTGCAAAATAAAACCCGGTGCATTTTACTTCTTTTAGATGCTGAAATAAGGAAAAAAATAGCCAATCCCTTCGGTCACGTCAAAGGGGCCGATCAAGCCCTTGAACACTATTAAGAAAATAGTTCATTTCTCCATGTTGGCGTTCGAGTTGCAAAATAAAACCCGGTGCATTTTACTTCTTTTAGATGCAGAAATAAGGAAAAAATCGCCAATCCCTTCGGTGCCTTCGAAGGGTCGATCAAGCCCTTGAACAATATTAAGAAAATAATTCATTTCTCCATCTTGGCGTTCGAGTTGCAAAATAAAACCCGGTGCATTTTACTTCTTTTAGATGCAGAAATAAGGCAAAAAATCGCCAATCCCTTCGGTGCCGTCGAAGGGGCCGATCAAGCCTTTGAACACCATTAAGAATATAATAAATTTCTCTATGTTGGCGTCAGAGTTGCAAAATGAAACCCGGTACATTTTAATTCTTTTAGATGCAGAAATGAACAAACAAATCGCCCACCCCTTCGAAGCCGTCGAAAGGGTTGTTTCAGCCATTACACACACCGGTGCATTTTACTTCTTTTAGATGCAGAAATAAGGGAAAAAATCGCCAACCCTTTGGTGCCATCGAAGGGGCCGGTCCAGCCCTTGAACACATTTAAGAAAATAATTAATTTCTCCGTGTTGGCGTCCGAGTTGCAAAATGAAACCAGGTCCATTTTACGTCTTTTAGACATAAAAATGGGGGAAAACATTGACAATCCCTTCAGTGCCGTCGAAAGATCTGATCCGGCACTTTCACCCATTAAAAAAGAGGTCTGATCCGGCCCTTTTACCAATTAAAAAAATAATTTATATTAAAAGTAATTAAATATTACTTAGAAAAGAACTATATATTTGGTTTCTATATTTTCAGAGAAAAAAGTAACAAAAACCACTCTTTTTCATCAGTGGTCATGCTTATCTTCACATCATATTTCTATAGTCTTTGAATCAACAAACAAAAGCGAAATTAACTTTTCGTCATTTTGAAAATACAAAAAAAAAAAAATAATAAATAAAAACAGAACCCAAACTTAAATATAATATTTATATAAATAAAATAATAAAATTATAATCCATTCACATATTATTTTATTATTTTATTACCGTATTGGATCATGATAATTTTTCATGAGTTTGCAAATCTGATATCGCCGAGTTAAAATTAGCTTTAATTGTTCCGACACATCTCAAGTAAAATAGACAAAAAACGGCGTTTAGTGGAAATAATTGACAAATATATAAAACGAGATATAAACTATTGTCCATAGGGTACTTCAACATTCAAAATAAATATATCACAAGTTTAGATTCCTACCGCCCTCGCAAAGATTATTAAGGGGGGCAAAAATCGTTTTTGTCATATAACTTAGAAAATAGTTTTTTTTAGAAAAAAAAATGTTTCAAATGAAAGTTTTAAAAATACCTTCAATTTGAGACGCTACACGTTCTTCTAACGGCTTTAGATTCCCGGTAACGGAAACATAAAAAAAAAAGTCTTTGTCCACGACTATTTAATAATCTATACATTTTACGTGTATTTCCTCAAGTATAATGACGTAGATTATTTACCTGTGAATAATAGCTGTGGATAATGTTCAATGTTCATTATTCACAGGTCAAACGTCACGGATAAATGCAACTTATTGCAGGTTATTTTATATAGAAAATGTTAAAACTGCAACAAAAATTACCGCGCGGGTGTCTCGAACCTACTTCGACATGAAGAAACAGTTTGAATGTTTGCGCGTTTAACGCCTGCGACAGAAGGGAATATACTTTTGGCTTGCGAGTTATTGTAGATAAAATAAATCTTTTATTAATTTTGAATCAAGTATTCAGTGATACTTGTGTCAAACTACAAAACAAAAAACTGACATTTCATAGTAATAATAATTTTGATTATTATAGTGTAATATTCATAGAGACGATAAAAATTTAAAATGGAAAGCGAATCCGAAATTAATGGAACACCTCAAGAAATACTCGCATGTATTTATAGTTATCTATAAAGGAATGTAAATAAATTAAAAAAAAGAACTATATTATGGGCGAGGCCGGGAATCGAACCATGAACTTAATTTGATTCCCGTTTCATATCCTACGCACTTACCAAATTGGCTATCGGGTCGCACGTAAATATGCTGTAAGTGGTTGTGAATATGGTGTGTGCATTTATATTATGGAGTCTGATTTAAAAAAAATTAACAACTAATTAATACTCGTGGACAAAGTATAATATTCTACTCGCAAATAATGGCTATTATTATATTCTTGTTGAATAATATACTATTTCTTTGCATAGGTTTGAGGGAAAAAGAAAATGCATCGCTTTTAAGTTTCCTTACGCCGAATTTAGATGGAGTCCATTCTTTTTTGTTAACCAAAAATCAATAAACTTTACAAAAAAGAGCTTTAAATAAAAGTTGTTTCTTAACCCTCCTTTCAAGACCACCTATCGTCTTCTGGTGAATAGTTACATCGGTCAAAAGGTTACAAAACCGTGTTTTGGCTGTAAAAAAACTTAAAAAAAAAATTATTAAATCGGATAAAAATATATTTGAACAAAATTAATTTTTTTTTTACAATTTTTGCACAAACAATTCTTTTATTCGATTAACCATTTTTTACAGCAATAATAAAAAAAAAAATAACGTTCTTTAAACGTTTGATCGATGTTACCATTCACCAGAGAGCGCTAGAATGTCGGAGTCTAAAGCTGTTGGAAGAACGTGTCAAGTTTCAAATTAAAGGTATTTTTAAGATCTACAACTTATATTTGAAGCATTTTTTCATGAAAAATTATTTTTTGAGTTATATGGTAAAAACCATTTTTGCCCCCCTTAAATTAAACCCTTTCCTGGGCTGTAGGAATCTAAGCTTTTGATATGTTAATTTTGACACTAAAAATAGCCTCTGGGCAAAAGTTTATATATTTACCAAGTATTTCTAGTAAAAATTTTATTTTACTTGTATAATTAGGTATGAACAGAGAAATATGATATTACAGTGTTGTTACCAACACGACAAAAATGACATACGAAATGTACGTCGGCATTCAACTCAATTATATGATTAATGATTTATAAGTAGATTCATACATAATTTTGATCTGTAATGATACCCTATTGTACCCACAAAGTAATTGTCTTTTTCTACTGGCCCAAAACTACACTTGGCTTAAATGCTGTCTTATATTGGACAGTCTTACTTTTACAAAAAAGTGACATAACGTCGTGTATTTTTGTTAATATTGGCCTGTTGGTTTACATATTTTTCATAGCAGTGGTGACATATACGCCAGAAAACTTGAAATTGGGCAGATGCGATTTTATCGACTATGTTAAAAATTTTGAATATTGCTACTTTTGGATGCTGAGCAATATTTTGAGATCCTAATTCCTAATTTGCAAATTTCAAGGATATGTAAATATGTAGCTGGAAAATATTTTTTGTAACATATCCGATGCTATTCTGATTCAAAAACTGTTAAAATCTGACAAACGTTTTCTAAAGATATTATTGAATAAAACCACTTTTTCCCGTTATTAGATTTCGACAGTCACACGTGACATAACAAATGTCATTACTGTCAAAAGTTCATTCCAAACAAACCTCAGTCCAATTAAATATTCCCATCAGCTAAAATACACCTGGCTTAATTTTTTTTAATGTGTGCAACAGCTCAGCCCTTTCAACGGCACCGAAGGAGTTGGCGATTTTTTTTCCTTATTTCTGTCTCTAAAAGAAGTAAAATGCACCGGGTTTTATTTTACCACTAGGACGCCAACATGGAAAATTTAATTATCTTTTTAAATGTGCGTAATGGCTGAAACAAGCCTTTCGACGGCCTCGAAGGAGTAGGTGATTGTTTTGTTCATTTCTGCAACTAAAATAATTAACATGCACCGGGCTTTATTTTGCAACTCGGACGCCCACATGGAGAAATTAATTATTTTCTTAATAGTGTTCAAGGGCTTGATCGGCCCCTTCGACGCCACCGAAGGAATTGACGATTTTTTCCCTTATTTCTGCATCTAAAAGAAGTAAAATGCGCCGGGTTTCATTTTGCAACTCTGACGCCAACATAGAGCAATTTATTATTTTCTTATTAATAGCGCTCAAGGGTTGTATCGGCGCCTTCGACGGTACAGAAGGGGTTGGCGATTTTTTTCCTTATTTCTGCATCTAGAAGGAGTAAAATACATTGGGTTTCATTTTGTAACTAGGACGCCAACATAGAGAAATTAATTATTTTCTTAAATGTGTGTAAGTGCTGGATCGGCCCCTTCGACGGCCAGAAGAGGTTGGCGATTTTTTCCTTTATTTTTGCATCTAGAAGGAATAAAATACACCGGCTTTCATTTTGCAACTCGGGCACCAACCTAGAGAAATTAATTATTTTCTTAAATGGGTGTAATGGCTGGTTCGGCAACCGAAGCGATTGGTGATTTTTCCCTCAATTCTATATTTGAAATATGTAAAATGCATCCTGTTTTATTTTGCAACACGGACGCGAACATCAAGAAATTAATTATTTTTTAAATGTGTGTAATATCTGAATGATTGACAATTTTTTCGCTCATTTCTACATATGAAAGATGTAAAATGCACCTGGTTTCATTTTGCAACTCGGACGCCAACATGGAAAAATTAATTATTTTTTTAAATGTGTGTAGTGGCTGAAACAACACTTTCGACGGCCTCGAAGGGGTAGGCCATGTTTTTGTTCATTTCTGCATCTAAAAGAATTAAAATGCACCGGGCTTTATTTTGCAACTCGTACGCCAACATGAAAAATTTATTATTTTCTTAATAGTGTTCAAGGGTTGATCGGCCCCTTCGACGGCACCGAAGGGATTGGCGATTGTTTCCCTTATTTCTGCAGCTAAAAGGAGTAACATGCACCGGGTTTCATTCTGCAACTCTGACGCCAACATAGAGAAATTTATTATTTTCGGGATCGGATCCTTCGACGGCACAAAAGGGGTTGGCGATTTTTTCCTTCATTTCTGCATCTAGAAGGAGTAAAATACACTGGGTTTCATTTTGAAACTCGGACGCCAACATAGAGAAATTAAATATTTTCTTAAATGGGTGTAAGGGCTGGATCAGCCCCTTCGAAGGCACCGAAGTGATTGGTGATTATTTCCCTCATTTCTACATTTGAAATTTTGGCTGCCAGAAATTGGCTGCTAAGTTCACACCGGTTTTACCTTCTCTATTTACACTATTTACAGTCTCTCCTTTCTTTACTTCACTTACACTCTCTTTCCTCTTCTCCCATTAACTGTCTTCGTCTGTTCCATGTCTCTTTCATACACTCCGCTCCCCTTCCTCCTTCTTCTAATATCTCTTCCATCGTCCTCTCCTCCTCCTTTAACTCCCTGCATTCTTGCAACATGTGCTTAATCGTCTCTATCTCTTCTCCGCACAGCCTACATTTTGTCTCTTCGGCCTTTCTACAGTATGTTTCCCCTCTCTTTGTTTCCACATCTAAATCTCGCTATCAATTTCTTTCTTTCCCTCCTCCCTTCCCCCTTCAAATATCTCGGTATCCCGTCTCCCTTAATTTTCCTATAATTTACATTGTATTTTCCTTCTTTCACCTTCGACCATGTTTCCTGCTTTTTCACACCCCTATCCCTTCTAATTATGTCCTCTCTCGCGTTCACTCTTTCCCTTCTTAGTCTTTCTACTTCTTTCTTCTTTTCTTCCTTCCAACAGTCTTGTAGAATTTTGCACTCCGTTCTTCTACTCATTACCTCCTCGTACTTTACTGCTCTATTTCCCGCTTCCACTCTTATTTTCTCTACTTGCACCTCCCCAATTTCGATTAATAGGTACCTACGTATGATTGAAAATACATTAGGTAGAGACCTTTCTCTAATATTCATATTTTTAAATGTGTTTTATAAGCAGCGCTTTCCTTTCATTGCTTTGCGTAATTCATTTCTGTACGTACGTAAAAATATTATAAGTAAAACATTTAGAGAGTCAATGCATTACGCTTTTAGGTAGATGTTTTTGGTGCCGCTTAAACTTGGCTTAACTAATACTATCTCTTTTTGGCACAATTCAAAACGCTTATACCGTAGAGCGTACTTCTTGGTTGACCGCGCGCGGTTAGGAAAACTGGATGCCCTCTTACCTTTTAGCCATGGATGCCTTGTATAAGGCGAGAAAGGTATATAAGCACATGGGCTGTATGAATATAAGCACTAATCCGATATTCACATTTACTGATTTTACCAATTATAGTTAGTAACATTCTAATATCCGCAATACGAGCCAATTGTGCTACCTTAACAAAGTAGCGCGTGCTTGTTAAAGATTATTATTTTCATTTATTAATTTTTTATTAATCTTTTCGCTTTTAGAAAAGAATCTCATCTGTACTACGTTAATAATTTAATTCTATTATGCAACTTCCGTTGAACTGATTATATGTTTAAGTGTAACAATATTTCAATCATTATTAATAAAAACGGAAATAAAATACAGTTTTCAATGAATTAAAATAAAAGGCGTCCAATCTAAAGACGATATAAATTTGGTGAAGCAAAAAGTGTTACCTTTTGTTTGCTGGTGACGTTTTCATAATAGTATTTTACAAAAGATACACATTTGAAAATTAAACCCTTATCAAAAGGTATAAAGAAAATGTAAATACAATGGAGCATCTTTTTAGGTTGTACGAAAAAGTACAGTTTTTAAAACGACGAAGAGATAATAAATACAGTACATTTCAGAAATAAATCCAATTATGAATTAAAATATAAAGAAAAATAATAATAATATGAACAAACTGTAAAACTGATGCGAGAACTTCGCAGTTTCGTAAAATAAATGGATTAAAACGGAGTTAGCAAACAAAACCGAAAGAGTTTAGAAATGTCCGGTTTTACAGCCAATAAAAAGAAAAAGAATTAAAAAAAAGTGAAATAAGCGGAAATATATATGTACGATTTGTATACAAAATCCTCTTTTATTGGTATCGAGACATAAACCCATGTGGGAATATCAGCGACGTTACATCAAAATGCACTCTTTTTACGTAGTGAACATATTGCGGAAACGGTTTTTGGTATTCCTTAAAAACGGAAATGCTTGATTTTCATGACTTTACAACAAAACGGAAATACAATAAAACTCTCATAAACAAAATTGCTATCTTTTAGGTATTAAATTGTGTAATTTTTATTTATCTTTATACACATTATACGTTTTGATAACAATTACAGTTATCGCCCTCAGTTCATATATTTAAAATCATTTGATGTCAAACTTATGAAATATTTTGACATCTTAAACAATTCCCAAAGATAAATAAAAAATACACGATTCAATACCTAAAAGATAAGTAATTTAATTATGTGTGACAATCGTGAAAGTTTACATTTTCGTAATAAAACTTGCATTTTCTATTTACACTTTTAGGGCCTTTTTCACTGGATGAAAATCAAGTTATGCATATTTTATATACATGTTACAGTGCATTAATATCCAGGAAGGCAACCAGAATTTGAAATAGTTTTGTGTGTTGTATGCGGGAAATTGCATATTCGTGGCGGCATTCCTTTAACTTTCCATTCGCTTTCCTAACTGAAACACTGATTTGAAGAATTTTTCAACAAGTTATATTAGAATTTGCAAATGATAAATCGCTTTTGTACGTGACGTACAATATCTCCAAAACCTTTCGGTTTTAAACACCAATTTTCTTTTCAAAGTCGCGATTAAATAATATTTAAAAAAAAAACTTTTTCGAAACTTATAATACCCTCGGGGTCTCTATGACACCTGTGTTAAAATTTTGCGATTTATAAGTTTAAAAGTTTAGAAAAGACTAAGACTCATTTTAGTCGGTCGAGAAAATGTCGGAAAATGTTTGTAGACGTAATCTTATAATTGTCTTAAGCCTCTTTAATTTTTATATGCTCAGAAAATCTCGATTTTTTTTTGACAATAAATCACCGGTTTAGGTTATTATCAATTCTATTTCTTAACTTTTCTTCTGAAGTCCTTTTCAAATTTTAAAGTTACGCAAATGTATATTAAAACAAATTAGTAGCAAATGAAATATTTCGCCTGAAACTATGCTTGTAAATATGCCATAAAATTGGAGACAGTATTAGTAATTAATATAACATCTATTGAAGAATCACACCTCTTATTCTCGAAAGACAGATTCTATCAGTTATTAACCTTCGGTCGGGCGCAACTTATTTGACAGGCACAGCGAATGCATTTTGTTACCCTACTCCGCCTTCCGGTGACCTTGGTGCATGATGCTTTCAATAGCTTCCGTTTTTTAGGTACTTTATACAACATTACTCAGTAGTAATATAGGACCAGTTCAAGGTCACTCGCCCTCTGGTGGTGAAAAACGGTAGCTTTTGGAGCTCTTTCAAGGTCAAACTTTAGGCGGTACATTTAAAATTTTGGAGCTGGTCAAGGTCAAAGCTAAAAATAGAAGTTGCAAGGTGATCATAAATCTAAAAATAGTTTTCAAGGCCAGAGGTTATTGACCTACGGTGGTGTCATATTACATTTCTTAGAAATATAAAAAGATCAAGGTGAAAAGCTAAAAATAGAAGTTACAAGGTAATTATTCTTAGAAATCTAAAAGTTTTTTGAGTAGGTTAGAAGTTTTGAAAGGATGCATGTTTATAATAAAAAGGCTTCTCCGGGATTGCATGATTCAGTAAACTTTTTATTGCTAGAAATGGTGAAAGTAATAAGAATGATAAGAAGAGAAAGAAAGAAAGAATTATTAAGTATTGATGAGAGAAAGAAAAGACTCGAGGTGTTAATCAAGGAAATAAAACAATTGAGGGTAGATTTAGAGCTGTATGAGCTAAAAAAGAAAATGATGCAACTTCGAGTGAATGTGCCATGAAAAGTATGAAATAAAGGGGCATTGTAATTTGAATGAAAGACGCTTTAGTAAATAAGTAATTACAGTAGTGCATGTTATATTGCAAAGTGAAAAGACAATTTAAAATAAGTTTCGGTATGGTTTTAATTGAATTTTCATATTAAACGAGTTTCTTATCATGATTTATTAAATTATGTAGGAAGAAATGACATCGCAATATGTGTGTGTGTTTGAAATGTTTAAAGATAAATAAATATACTCTTTTATCATAGCAGTTTAATCGTTAAGTCAAAAATTCTGAATTTTGTATATAGACGAAACAAATAACAGCGCAAAGATAGCAGTTTCAAATTTTCTCAAAACAAAAAAATGTGAAAAAAAATTACATCACAATTATATGTATGTAAGCGTTGTTAATTGCCTAATAAATCATAACTCGATAGTCCTTTACCCAAAAATTCTGAATTTTTGTATATAGACTAAACAAATAACAGCGCAAAAGATAGCACTTCCAGATTTTCTCAAAACTAAAAAAAAAAATGTGAAAAAAACTTTTCAAAGTTAACAGCAAGTTATGGTTAGCATGAAAGAAATGTTGAAACTTTCGCATAAGATTAAATCATAACACTTTAGTCCTTTACCCAAAAATTCCAATTTTTTGCATGTAGACTAAACAAATAACAGCGCAAAAGATACCATTTTCAAATTTTCTAAAAAAAAGAAACGTGAAAAACTTTGAACAGTTTCCGTATGGTTTAATTAAATTTTCATATTAAACGAGTTTCTTATCATGATTTATTAAATTATGTAGGAAGAAATGACACATAAAACTTATATTACAAAGAAAAGGTGAATAACATTATCTTAGGTAAGCAATTTTATGTGTGTGTGTGTGTGTGTGAAATGTTTTAAGATAAATAAATATACTCTTTTTATCATAGCAGTTTAATCGTTAAGTCAAAAATTCTGAATTTTTGTATATAGACTAAACAAATAACAGCGCAAAAGATAGCACTTCCAGATTTTCTCAAAACTAAAAAAAATGTGAAAAAAACTTTTCAAAGTTAACAGCAAGTTATGGTTAGCATGAAAGAAATGTTGAAACTTTCGCATAAGATTAAATCATAACACTTTAGTCCTTTACCCAAAAATTCCAATTTTTTGCATGTAGACTAAACAAATAACAGCGCAAAAGATAGCAGTTTCAAATTTTCTAAAAAAAAGAAATGTGAAAAACTTTGAACTTGCAACTAGCGCATGTGTGCTTAATAATTGCACAATCAGAGTAATGTAAGCGCTAAATATAGACTGTCTTGTAACGTGTACAAGCGTTTTTTTATGCAGTTTAAAGTGTTGTTTTTTTGAAAATTTTGGTAATTGCTTGTTGCAAAAATCAATCAATTTTAACAACGTGAATGCTTGTACAAAATTGTGTATGTTTTAGTAAGTAAAAAAAGTTGTTTTGCTTAAAATCAGAATCTCAATTTAGTGTGCCAGTTTTATTATTTTTTGGTTAATTAATAAATTAAATGGATAAAATGTCACTTATAAAATGCAATAATGTTAAAAACATTTTTTTTCTTTCTGAGAATTAGGTGCAAATTTTAAATTTTCAGGAGCGCATTTTTCTAGAACTTATTCTACCCCCTCCCCCTCT
Organism: Vesta saturnalis; assembly: GCA_036346205.1. NCBI lineage: Eukaryota > Metazoa > Arthropoda > Insecta > Coleoptera > Lampyridae > Vesta > Vesta saturnalis. The sequence goes on along the minus strand of JARFJB010001728.1, from coordinate 1,023,888 downwards.
ACCCCAAGTATCGTTCGATAGTTTATAATAAGTACAATCGATTAAGTATTCCTTAGCTGCTTGTTTATACACTTCATCCTTATATTGAAATGATGATGATGATGCCCAGTCAGTCTTAAGAGAAGAATAACCTTCATCGTGTTTCTCTTCATTTTTACTACTACTACTACCATCACTATTTTGACAGCACCAACAACAAAATGTTAAATTTTTATTCAGATTGTTACTGCAATGATGTGAGGTATCCATATATAACGGTGAACTTCTGAGTTTGGATCGTTCCAGAAATGATTTCATTGCTGCTTGCATGACTTTACTTGCTTACAATTTCACTATGACTAAACACTGTTTAAGAAAATAATTCTAGTTAAAGTATACCCCCATTTTACATATGGTAGGAGTGCTACTATTAAAAAGAAAATGTTATGTTTGTTGTTTTGCCAGCTGGACCCAAACTACTTATGAACACATCCTTCGTGTTTAGGAGTGTTTTAAATTATTTAGTTATTCAAGTTTTGTTTAAATAAGCTCATTGCGCCCGAACTCGTTACATTTATAAAGGTACGTATTTTTGAAATATTTTTAGAAAAATGAATTCTTACTACTGCTTTAAGGCAAATAATGTAAGGGTTTTCAATAATTTTATAAAAACATCTGGATTTATCAGGTTGGCGTATCCAGCACATTGCGCCCTAATAAGTTGCTTCTTTTTATTTAACATTTCTTGTTTCTTATTGCAGTTTTTCTTTGAAAAATGTCCGGAAATCTTCAATTTGGATAACCAGCAACATGTAGAAGAAATAATGCGTTTGCTACAAAATGATGATGACGATCCGATTTTAGACGACGATTTTGGAGAGGAAAGTGACATTGCTTCCGAGGATGAGTTAGAGGAACGTGATAATGATTCCGAATCAGAGCAGGAAGGTGAAACTGATACAGAAAATGATGATAATGTAGGTACGAGTTTTTTATGGGAAACGATAAGATCACGAAGTGGAATAAAAACCCACCTCTAAAAAGTGTTCGTAGGAAACCTCACAACTTGATTACTCACTTACCTGAAGTTAAAGGGAATGCCAAAGCTGCTAAAACTGCTGCTGATTGTTGGAACAATCTTTTCACCGAAGAAATGTTAGGAATGATAGTAGAGTACACAAACCAATACATCGACAATATCAAGAGTAATGATCGCAGAGAGAGAGAGAGACATTAAATACACGGACATAATCGAAATTAGGGCTTTTATTTGGTTATTATATTTAGCGGGAGCGTACAGAGGAAATAGACAAAGTCTCGAGGAACTTTGGGGGAAAGAAGGTGATGGCATTGAAAAATTTGGTCTTGTGATGAATATCAAACGATTTAAAATTTTGATGCGCTGTCTTCGTTTTGATGACCGAAACACAAGAGAAGAAAGAAAAAAAGTGGATCGGCTTGCTCCAATTCGTGACTTGTTTCATAAATTTGTGCAAAGATGTCAAGAGAGCTACATTCCTGGGGAAAATTTAACAATTGACGAAATGCTGCCAGCTTTCCGAGGAAAGTGCGTTTTCAGGCAATATATACCTTCTAAACCAAGCAAATATGGTTTAAAATGTTTTGCTCTTGTTGACGCAAAAATGGTTTATACGTATAACATGGAAGTTTATGCTGGACAGCAGCCGGAAGGGCCCTTCTCTATTAGTAATAAACCAAGTGACGTAGTGAATAGAATGGTTGAGCCCTTATGTGGGACCGGACGCAACATTACCGGTGATAACTGGTTTACCGATATAAATCTGGTTGACAACCAGAAAAAGAAGAAACTGTCCTATGTTGGAACTATAAGAAGGAATAAAAGGCAACTACCCACTGAATTTGTAGCTACTAAAAGTAGGCCAAAATTTACTAGCATTTTGCCTTCAGTAATGGAAAGACATTAGTGTCTTATATTCCAAAACCAAAAAAGAACGTAATTCTTGTCTCAACGCTTCATACTGACAACGCCATTGATCTCAGCTCCGAAGAAAAAATGAAACCCGAAATTATCACATTTTACAACTCGACAAAAGGAGGGGTTGACACTACTGACAAAATGTGTGCTACATTTAATGTGTCTCGAAATATAAAGCGTTGGCCAATGATAATATTCTTTACGATGCTGAATGTAGTCGGTATTAACTCACAAGTAATTTACCTTAGTAATGATTTAGAACCACTGCTTAGAAGACTGTTCCTCAAAAAACTGGTCCATGAACTGACAATTGGAGAACTAAGCAGAAGAAGTATGAAAACTGTTGGAATGCCAATCGATCTTCAAAACAAACTCAAAAGATTTCGTCCTTCTTCTCAGGAAAAAGAAAATGTCACGCCTCCTTCTAAAATGATGAGATGTTCAACTTGTACCAGCGAAACCGGTTTGAGAAGGTTGACACATCATGTATGCAGAAAATGCAAGACTTCTATTTGCTTGTCCCATGTAAGTATGGTGTGCAATGTGTGCTTTACTGGAGAAGGTGCAGAACCCATCGCGGAAGGTGAGTGAATAGATATTATTTCTATAATTGTTCCAACGATTTTCTATCTTCTTTTTTTTTATTTTGCGGTTTTGATTTTCATTATACTTTGTTCACAGTATTCATATGCTTATAAATTTCATTAAAACAATTTCGATTAGTTTTATGTCAAATACATATTTATTTTTCAAAAATTGTTGTATTTTTTTTTCTTTTAACACTTCCAATATGATATTCCTTACTCGACAATTTTTTTAAAATAATTTAATTGAGCGTTATGTACGCTTTTTTTGTAATGTGCCTGTCAAGCACATTGCGCCCGAATACGGCAGTCAACATATTGCGCCCGACGGAAGGTTAAAGAATAAGGGATTAAGACAAAGGCTTAAAAGCGTACCATAGTAAGTAAGGCCATAGAGTTGAAACAGGTTCCTTTTTATACTGTAATATAATTTTCCCAACTGCAAGAGTTATAATTTGTTATTTGGAATGTTTCACTGTTAATGCGCCGTATACAGGGTAGGTCAATAGTGTGTGTGAGTGGAAAATTGTAGGTTTATTAAGGAATATTTCTAAGCTTTCTTGATTGGATGTGGTGGGGTATCCTTCAGGCTACAAACCTAAACTATTTTCACTTGAATCGCAAAGTGTATACAAAACCATTTATATCAAAGTTGGATTTTTTTTAATGGAACCCCCTGCATATTATTGCGTATTTGGATTATTTGGTCAATTCTAGTGCGACTTTATATATCACACATAGTACCTCAAACGAATCGTTTAGCCGCAATTCGTCATTTTTACAAAAAGTGTGATTACAAAACTTAGAAGGCCATGACTCTGCGATGTTACTAGACATGAAATGTACCAGCGTATACAGGACGGTCAAATCCAAATTCTGCTTGTGTTTAGAGAAATTGCTTTGTCAGTTTACAAAATTTCAATCAATGATAACTTGATTTTTTCAAATGTAAAGGCAATTTTTCATTTTTGCATCAAATGCTGAATTTTTTACGTTTTTAACGATATAAATTAGTCGGTATCTATCTGTGGTAGAATTCTTTTAAACTCACAATTTCCGATTAATTTGCTGCACTTTTCAATTTTTAATTTTGTATTATGTAGTAACCCGTGGAAAATAAACAAAAAACTATTCACATTATAAAACATTATTTATTAAGCAGAAAAACACAAACACAAAAACAAAATTACGAACTAAATTAAAAAATACAATAAAAAGAAGAATAATAAAAAAAAACAAATTTCATCCTTTGCACATCCAATTACATCAAGAGCTCAAGTAGACCAATTTTCAAAACTGGATTATTCTTTGCAATTGGGTAGAACAAAAGTTAAATGAAAATGTACAACTTTTGGATAAGATCATGTTTACATAAGAGTGCACCTTCCACCGCCATTTTTTAACCAGCCCAATTTTGATTATTACTCAGATTAAAACCCTCACTATTTCCGAGTTCATAGGCAAGAGAAATGGTCGATTAATGTTTGGGCAGGCATATTCTGTACTTCAGTTGTTGGTCTCTTTTTCTTCGACGGTATTCTCAATTCGAATTTGTGCTTAAATTTCCTGGATAATAAATTATTGGGACTCCTTGAAGATGTCTCGCTCGCTCAAATTAAGGACATTCATTTTCACACCGTGCCCGTGTAGTAAGTGAATGGCTTAATAATGCATTTGTTGAAAAGTGGATAGGAGGAGATGGACCAACACGATGGCTAGCAAAATCTTCAGATATTTCGCCGATTGATTTCGTTTAGTGGGGGTAGGTCAAGGAAAAAGAGTATGCTGAACTACCAACCACTGCGGAAGACATGAAAAATAGAATCCGAAACGTTTTTGCAACTATTAAGCCAGTAATGTTAAACAGGGTTAAAAATTATTTTCGTCCTATAATTAAAATTTGTTTAGAACAAGGTAGTCAACATTTTGAACATTTATTAAAAATTATTTTTATTTTCATTTTAGCTCGTAATTTTGTTTTTTGTGTTTATGTATTTTTCTACTTAATAAATAATGTTTTATAATGTGAATAGTTTTTTGTTTACTTTCCATGAGTTACTAGATAATAATACAAACTTAAGATTGAAAAATACATCAAATTAATCAGAAATTGTGAAATTAAAAGAAATCTAGCGAAGATAGATACAGACTAATTTATATCGCTAGAACGGTAAAAAAATACCGCATTTGATGCAAAAATGAAAAAATGGCCGTTCCATTTGAAATATCAAGTTACCATTGATTGAAATTTTTTAAATTGACAAAGCAATTTCTCAAAACACATGAAGAATTCGGATTTGCTAGTTTCATGTCTAGGAACATCGTAGAGTCATGGCCTTTTTGTGATCACAGCGATATTTCGTTTTTTTCAGACAATAATATACACGGGGTTCCATTTACAAAAATGCAACTTTGGTATAAATCGCTCTGCGATTCGAGTGAAAATATTTTAGGTTTGTAGCCTTAAGGATACCCCACCACATCCCATCAACAAACTTTAGAAATATTTCTTAATAAAACCACAATCTTCCACACACGCACTATTGGCCCGCGCTGTATAATAGGATATTTTTAATTTTCATTGCCATTCATTTATTAGATTTTCTGTAAATTTGTTATAATTATATATACTTTGGTGTATTTGTTGGATAGGCAACCTTTCCAACAAAAATGCAAGATAAACACATGTTTGGAATTTTTAATTTTTATTATTGTTACTAACAATACAATAATCCACTTCCGGTGAAAAATTCTCCCCTCAACGCCTTCCGCTAACAATTTATATTAATGGAGTGAAGGTTTTAAGTGACAAGTTGGTTGATGCCATTTTTCTTCGAATCGATTTTTATTAAAAATCGCCCGATATCGAAGGGGATCTAAAAGATTATTGGCCATCAAAATTAAAATAATTAAGCACATATTTTGATTATTGTCTCACCTTAATTAGTTTCTCGATTGAGAGTTTAAACCAACCAATCGCACCAAGTTCTTTATCGGGCTAGCATTGCACCGTTAAATACTCATTTGAATCCTAATATCATAGTAAATTATCTACTTTATTTTAGCCTACTACTACCTGACTGTTATTGTTATTTACCACTAACAGCGAAATTTTCATTGTTTCGATACCTTCTCCAAAGGCTCGCACTACATCTTAGAGGTATATTGCCCGCTTAGTTCTAAATCTGTAACTAAATTAATTTATTGCAGCCTGTAATTATCGTGTTTACTGTTGCTGGATTCTTTATCGTACCACACTACAGCACCGTTACAGTAAGGTTTCTCTGACAACCTACGGATTATTAGCTGCGGTAGAAGAACTTGTGTATCGAGTACTCGCGTAAGGTCAGATCTGTGTTGTGAAATTGTCCGTCGTCTCTCCATCTGCAATTTTGGTTATTTCGTACTTTAGTACCAGCTGATGACATGCAGTATAGTTCTCGTATAAAGCATTGTTCATACGTTTAAATATTACAATACTTGTTAACTGACGTCGTTTTTTTTGTTATTCAGATTAGTCACAATAAGAATTTATTTATCTGCTATTTTTTTGGTATATGTGAGTTTCCAACATCTTTAGTTCTCTTTCCTTCCTTTTTTCAAATCTCTCTCAGAAGTTTAATTAATAATTTTATCGACAATTCTTTTTTTAAGATTATAGTTATAAATTTTCTGTTATTTGATTTGTGTGTGAGGCTAAAACAATTTATTTGTTTTTTTGTTATTAACATTCGTGTTCTGCCAGGCCTATCGGAGCACTGGGTTTTATTAGGTATTTTATAATATGATTATGCGGACGCTTAATTTAATGATTGCGTCGATTGTTCGCGCCACTACTTATTTATTTTTTTTGTGTTATTTTGCTTATAGTCACGTTAAGTTTTATTTATTATTTTTTTTATACGGACCTTTAAAATCTGTTTTCGCCTTTAAACTTTGTTGTAAAAAAACCAAATTAGATATTTAATTTTTTTTGGTTATAAATTTTATTCAATATATACTTATACATATGATTGTCATCCACTTTAATTTTAATTACACAATTAAGCCTTTTTTTGTTATTTTGTCTCTGTCTACCGTCTACGCTCCTTCCTTTCGTGTACGCTTACGGGTCAAAGATTACTCTTGAAGCTGGAGTAATGTTACGCAGTTTTGCAGGTTCGTTGTGGTTCGGAAAAACACACAATTAAGCTTCTGACGCCCTTAATGCTTTTTTTCTTGACAACCGTCGTTGACCCACGATCCATACCGACTCGAGCAGATAGTCACGAACATTTTGTTCCACCCACCAATAAGCTACAAGTGTATATCCTTCTTTCTTCTTTAGTACTTTTTCTTTCTGGTGACACACATTGGAAGCATATTTTCATTTGACTCATTAAGCAACAATATCCTACAAATAAAGTAATACTTTAAACCTTTAAATAACACTATTTGAGAAAAATGGTGTGAATATCTAATTAATATTGACACCAAATAGTGTTTACTATGTCAAATGGTGAAAGTTTCAACTCTAATAACATTAAGTAAATCAATATTTGATTCTTTTTAATTATAGTTCACAAATTATAACGTAAGTTACGCCACTGATAATTTTGCGAAATACCCTATTTGTAAAATTAAAATGTCAAACAGAAGTGTATTGTAGCGTCCCCCAGGTACCCTATCTTGAAAAGTGTAATTTGAACTTCTTTGCAAGAATGCAAATTCAAGAACAAAACAATCGTTAAGCGATTTATCTGGACTCTACTGACAATAATGTTACTATTACTCAAATTAATTAAGTGTTGCATCATGAGGGACAGGTAAACAATGAAACTATTCAAATTAAAATTAACGAGCTTTGAGCAATGGTGGTTCAGCCCGTTAATATACTATTGTGGGAAATAACCACCAATAAAACCCACTTTATGCATAAATAAATAATTGTACAAGTACAATAAATCAAATAACATAAAAAAACAATGAAAGGGTTAAATATATAACACCATAATAAATCAGGTTCAAGTGCGTACGAAATTATAACATTAAGAGAAAAATAAATACACAGCAATTTAGTTACACATACACACAATAAAAAAAACCCATGTAGTCACCCACAATTGTGTCATAAATAATTAGAATAAAAATCTTAAAACCAAACATGTGGCCCTTTAAAACCAATCATGTCGGTCTTTAAGTAAGTAAGCACATTAAATAATAAGGCAAATTACGGTACATATAAAATACAACAGTAAAATTGCACAGGTGATAATAAGGTAAAAGCAAGGACAACATAAAATAAACAAGGAATTTACATATACACAATTGTTTAGTGACTACTCAAGCACAAAATACATACGAAAAATTACAATCAATTGCGTATGAAGAGAAATTAGTTCGCAGGCGAACAATTCTACTTAAACTGACACAAAAAAAACTCATTAAAACAAAGCCTTACAAGGGTAAGTTGTAAATAGATCATAACATCGTGACCAATATATAAGTTTGAGTACCTTAGAAAAATACAGCGCCACTTTCTCAAGTTACACATTCATCTATACAACAATAGAAGCAATAAAAATAAAATTCGAGGTGTTTAATGGTTACCTGGACCCGGGAGTGCGCACCCACTGGGCAATTGCCTTTTACAATTAATATCCAAGCGGTATCATGTACCCGTTCACCAGCCCACCTCTACACAAATATAAATATAAACAACAAACAAAAATGCTCATTCATACAAATACAAGAGTGAGGGAGCCCTGTACTGTCTTTTATTTTAGAAAAATTTCAGCTTAATGACCCCACGTGCGAATGAGATACCTTCGCAAGGCAATGCTCGATTATTAATACGTTATATACGCTGTAAAATTATTTGCTGCCAACCTTAATTTATATAAAAAATACCTAGTTACATTTGAATATATATTCTTTTAATTGATCACAGACACAAATCATTAACAAACGCGGTTTAACTTCAAAAAGGATCACTATTATTTGTAGATTAATATTTGAAAAACACATTACAACTAACCCCCGAATGAAAAGACAAATTAGTGTTGGCTAATTCAAAAGAAAACGTACACACACGAAATATTTTAAAGACAAACTGTTTACAACGGGAGTTTTGAATCAAAACAAATCAAAACGTCCGGCTCAATCAAAATTTCAACAGCAACTACCTTCCCCTCTGGTTTCCACCAACCATGTCTACTCCTGAAAATTAACCCTGTCTTTGAAAAGTGATAAAAAAACAAGAACCATTAATTTACGTTGGAACAGTTTCATATTAATTATTGCACGACCTCTTAATTTTAAGTATATGCATTCGTCCGTAACAAACCCTACATTTAGGTCTCGAGTTTCCAAGTACCAAATAAAGATGTCTTTGATTGCGGTGTGTACCGACACAATTTATTATTACATTTGCGAAGTTTTTACCACAAGCATGTGCATACAGCGACTTTCAAAACTTCGTTACACTACCTCAATAAAGGCAGTTCGAGCGAACATCTGTTTCTATCCTAACGTGTTTTTTTTCAACCCGTACTCATATATAAAATGCGTAAAATACAGAAAATAAAATATCCAGAAAACATTATCAAATTACGACTTAATATATAATAAAATATATCAAACACCGTTAACCCTTTTATCGCGGTAACAATTGAGATTTGAACACGTTTATTATAATAATAAAATTTTCGTGGTCCGCAGCCTACAGTATACAATTTTGTAACCTGAAGGTGACCTGAGAACGGCAGACATTAATTTTTCGCACATGAACTAGAGCAATTACTGTTTTAAAATGATGAATTAGAAACCATTACCTTGTTTCCACCTAAATACTGTAAATTTATAGGCGAAATAAGTGGTGAAGAAGCAGAAGATGTAAACAGATTACCTGGTCGTATTCTAAGTTCTCAAAACCCACATACAGATGGTGCAACATAGAAAATTTCAATAGTTGTAATATCAAACACATACGCATTGGAACGAGATAATAATTTAGGTGTTACCCTGAAGAAATAAGTGTGTTCATTGCAATTCTATAGCTCAACGGATGTATGACACCAAATTACAACGCAACTTACAACTACCCAAAAGGATAAGTTTGATAAAGTCTATGATTTTTTCGAAGTGTTGAAAAGGAACTATATAAGTTTTTAAATGCTGTCCTCAACTCATATTTGTGAAGATGAAACCATGGTTTCATCTGCCGATATGGGACCTATCAACGTATACATGGAAAACCTACCACATTCGGTTATAAACTGTGGTCGACTCCGACTCGATGTGGGTATCTGATTACACTTGAACCATACCAAGGTGCCCCACTAACACAACAAGAGGAGCGGCCACTATCTTAGATTAGCATCACGTTTACCACAAGAAATATAATCTTATAATAACTTCTATATTGATAAATCTTTTTTACCAGTTTGCCCTTACTTTCTGCGTTAAATGGGATAAGTACAATTCGTGATAACCTCTATCTAAATGTCCAGTTGTACAAGTATCAGAACTAAAAAAGAAAAATTATGGTAGCTTTTCTGTTCAAACAAAGTAATTTTTGCTATTAGGTGGCATATTAACAACATGGTCACGGTTGCTACAAATTCTAACAACTGACCCCTACTCAAAAAATTGAGCGAGTTGATTCAGTCACTGGCAAGAGACCAAACATTCGGGTAGAATATCCCTCAGTTGTACAAAAATATATGTACGTGGACGGCGTTGATCGTTTCGGTAAAAATGTTTTTGGACTCAATGTAGCGTGTTAAAAGGCATGCCCTCTTATGAGGAGGTGTCTATGTAATAAGTTTATAGCCATTTCCGTAGAAATATTGTGCAAACCTACCTTTTTAAATACGCTGTCACAGCTCGCAAGAATCCTGCCCACTGTCACCTACGGCTGACACCACTTTTTTTTTCAAAACACATGAGGTATTGATCAAAACTGTTGCACTTATAGTCCTAAGTAATCGTAAACTAAGAAGTTTAGCGAGGTCAAATTATATTTGCAAAAAAACTAAAGGTATATGAATTGGATGGTTAAGTGAACGAAGAAACATTCAATCTCACATAAGTACATAAAGCGGTGAACACAATTATTTTCTTTATTAAAACGGCCATCTACAGCAAATCAATTTCTTTTAGTGGACGTATTCAAAATGTTAATCTTCAAAATGTACAATTCATTTTTGTTTAGTATCAAAAAAGTTTTCATTCATAAAATCACATGTCCCAACTTTAAAAGTGAAGGTTTAATACAATTTATATTTGATTGACGAGAAATTATGAAGGCACAAGATACAAACGCTTAATAAATTAACTAATGCTTTTGGAACAATTATAAGACATTACGTTGAATATTATTGTGACAAATAGATATGTTAAGCAAATTAAAACTAAGCTTATTACATATAAAAAGTTATTAATTAAATTTGACTTCATATATGAGTATCTGTTGATATTATTGTACATTCACCGAGGTTGTGGGGTTAACATGTCCTTTTGTGCATTTAGACAAAACGGTTTGGTGTCATTTGGTTATTATTACTCATTTTGGTAATAATTTGTATAGAATACACTAGCGCGAAAGGAAAAAAAATTATATTTCACAAAATTATCTATTAATCCAAACATTAAGTGTTTTTAAACTTTTATGTTTACAAAATGTATTTAACGATTGTTTCGTTATTATTTAGGATATAAATATATTTTAGCGTACTTTTTGAGAATTAAAGTGAATAACACGATTTCTGTGTTTAAAATTGAGTTAATAATTTACAGAGTGGGCAATTATGTTGTTTTCTACGATCTCGCCCCATATCTTTTACCGAAAAATTCCGATCGTAGTGCCGCCTTATGGTTTACGCTAACGATTCTAAGATTTCATTTAGGATTTGTGAATTTTGAAACAATAATTTACAAATTTTGCATCTTACTAAACCCCACGGTCTTCTTCGGGAGTTTAGTTGGCCAATCGCTTATTTTAACGCAATACTTAATAAGGATTAATCGTGTAACATCATGCCAACATATTGGGTGATAATATATTGTAATAGGGTTTGGTAATTTAAATAATATGATGAACGTTATCATAAATCCCTTTTTGTAGTACAGCAAATACAAAAAAAATAATTATACGAATGTATGATGTCAATTTAGCAAAACGTGATCCTTAAATAAGAGTTTACATATTTTTATGAAGTCACATTCGTCAATTTTCCAAAAACAATGAAATAATAAATTACAAATTATACAACAGTATTAAAATGTATTAAACAATATAAATTAGTAAAAACAGATTATTAATATGCACTGACATTGCCTCTTATATTATTGTGGAAAGTATATACTAGTCGAAATTATTCACTAATCTAAATTGCAGGGTTATTACCATTACGATTAGATTACATTTAATAAGAGTTAAATGTTTTAGCTTCCAACTTAAATATTTTAAATTGAACACCCTGTATATCTTTAAATTTTAAACTTTTTAGAAAAAATATGACATATGCAAGCACAACGAATAAAATCTGCACCGCCCACATTGTGACAGATTAATCAAAAATATTTTTTCTAATGTTTGTTAAGATCATTTACTATCATCCGGAAAATTAAATTCCGTTGTGCAGGGTGGTACAATAACTTAATGTTCCGATTAGCCATAACTCATTTTTTTAAATGGAACACCCTGTATTTTGTAAGTAATTCAGATAGAGAAATAAATTCTCTTTCGATTTTTTATTAGGTTTCCTATACCAAAAGTTGACACTTTCTAAATTATTGCAGTTTTAAGAATAACAGAACCGTATTATGAGAATTGTAATTTTTTAGAGGGCTGTGGAAGCAACTGCAAAAACAAAACAATTATCCGTTATATTAATTCGCAGTATGTTAGCATTTGTGTGTTCTGCTGCATAAGTTCACTGTTTTGTGCATCAGCATGAGTTTTTCTAGGGAAGAGCGTGTTGATATGATTTGTGTATTAGGAGAATGTGATCGAATCTGACTTCTTGCATCCCCAATCTGTGCTCAAAAGTATCCTGACAGAAGACACCCACCTGAAGTTACCTTCGAAAGACTCAAAGGGAGGTTTGAAACAACAGGCAGTTTTAATTATGCAAAACGTATGCGTAAAAGACATGTAACGAATGATGAAAACGCATTCATTAATGGTTGTTGCTGCAGTGGTTGAAAATCCTCACCAGTCCACTCGAAAAATTTCTCAACAAATTGTTGACGCAAATCATACAACTATACGCCGTATTTTGAAAAGTAATAAATGCTGTCCCTACCATATTCAAAAACACCAGAAACTTTTTCTGCAAGATCTAGAAAGCCGGAGGCAATTTTGTGAGTGGATTAATAATAAATTGAATGCCGAACCAGATTTTCTGAACTTTTACCGATGAGGCGGTAACATAGGCCTCTCTAATCAGCGAAATTTACATCATCACGCTACCGATAAGCTCGAATTCCTGTTGGTCCACAATTTTTTGAGAACCATCTTAATGGTCACATGTATCTCCACTTTCTTGAACATGAATTGAACGATTTACTGTAACATGTCCCTGAAAAATTAGTGCCCCTAGATCGTGGTACCAACATAATGGTGCACCTCCACATTCGACACTGAATGATCGAAATTTTTTAAATATTATGTTCTCTATTCGCTGGAATGGACAAGGTGGTTCACAGAAGTGGCCTACCTATACTAGAATTTTTCCTTTGGAGCTGTATAAAGGACATTTTGTACCAAACTCCTCCAAGTACTAGCAAATATATGAAAGATAGAATTCGTGATGTTTTTCGCCAATGACATGCTAATTGATATTCGTTCATTTACGGAACGAATTCAACTGTGTCTGCAACAAAATGGCTTATTTTAAATTGCTCTGGTATTTCTTCTATTAATTTCATTATGTAGGTGTTAAAATTTTGTACAAAAAATAAGTCGTTGCTTTGTGTTAATGATTTGATAAATTTTTTTTTTTTTATCGTAATCTTGCAATATGCAAAAATGACGCTATTGGAATATTTAACATAGCGTTCTAAAATTACAATTCGCATAACACGGTCCTGTTATTCTTAAAACTGTAATAATTTAAAAAGTGTCTACTTTAAGTATAGGAAACCCAACATAAAATCGAAAGAGAGTTTATTTCTCTATCTGAATCACTTAAAAATACAGGATGTTCCATTAAAAAAGATTGAGTTATGGCCGATCGAAATATTAGGTTAGTGTACCACCGTAGCAAACACCCTGTGCAACGGTATTTCACTTTTAATTTTTTGGATGACAGTAGATCATCTTGACAAACTTTTGACAAAATATTTTTGATTAATCTGTCACAATGTGGCCGCTGCAGATTTA